>OZ010786.1:664243030-665443030 GCA_963932465.1 Maratus speciosus | reverse complement strand
AAAAATATAAAACTTAAGTAAGTACTTATGTACTTTAGTATAGATAATAAGTATAAAAGTCACATGGGTATTTTAAGGAAAAAATAGCAAGGTAAATCTTTGAACAAAAGGCTACGTAAGTACTTAAGTACTTTATCTTTATCCAGGGGTCACATTATACAGGGAAAATTTTATTGTTCCTTAAAGAAAGGTGCGATGAAGATATTATTTTCAAAATAGTGGTAGGGACGATAAAAGATTCCCTATAGCATAGCTGCCAACTTTTACGCTTTCCTCTTACCACTAAAATATTATAGTAAATGTTGTCTTATTAAATCGTCCAAATCTTATGATTAAACAAAACGAAAATCTCTATTAAATTTTAGTGGTAGCAAGAAAGCGTAAAAATTGGCAGCTATGCCTATAGAATGCGACCCCTGTGTATAGTGCAGTTTCAAGGTCTGGCTATCTGGCTTTCAGGGGCAAGGTACTTGTATTCGTAAAATGTTGAAATAATTTAATGACACCAATATCTACAAGAGAATCTATCTGAAAACATGTAAAAGTATATTTTCGCGTACTTAATAAAGGTTAAATTTTAATTATAAAATTCAGGTGCCCAGTGTGGCAATTAGGAATTAAAATTAAGTGATGCCATAACGGCATCACCGCCTCTCAAGGGGTCAAGAAATTTGGTTTAATACCACTCAATATGCTTTTTTTTAAATTTCATTACGTTATTTTAATAAGTATTCTATCATTTTCTTTATTGTGAGCAAAAACCAATGGAGAAATTTACTTCCCGTACTAAGAGAAACACAAAAAAAAAAATATTTATAACTATTGGGGTAACTGGATCCAGCATGTTCCAGTTACCCCGGATACATGTCCCAGTTACCCCATTCTTGAAACATTTATGTGGTAACTGGGACACCGGGCTTACATTTAAAACATGAAGTAAATATGTATAGATATCTAATAATATTAATGTAGTTATATGTCTAATCTTTAAAAAAAAAAAAAAGATTGTTTAGTAAAAGTACTTACAGCATTTTAATAAAAATCCGAGAAAGTTCAACCATATTGACGTTGTTTTTAAAAAAAGAAACGTAAATTTTTGACAACCTATCACTACAAAGTGAGAGTTATGATTGAGTTGATACGCGTTGTTTTAGGAAGTAGAGATAAAGGGGCATTGCTCACAAAAGCTAAAACTTAAAAAACACCAACAGTTTTTTATAAAATAGTGTATGGCCCAGTTACCTCGTGGTTCCAGTTATCCCAACAAACCTTATAATCTTCATTTTTATAGAAGTGCCGCAGGCTGCGATTTTTTTTTTTTTAATGAATCGCTATTATTTGTATGTAAATGTTTCAGTTATCCTTAATATTGTTAATCCATATTCCATGTATATAAGTGTTAAAAATCTGAAAATGCTGTACGTAAAATCTTCTAAGACGGAATTGCATAGAAAAGAAAAAAATGCGTTATAGAGATGTTCCCTTCTTGGCAAATGTAAATGTATTATATATTCTTTTCTTACTTATTAGTATATTAATTTTGCATGGATCAACACGTTTTTTAGTTTAAAACAGAGTTCTGCAGGTTCCTTTCACACATTTTACTTTATTTTAATTTAGCTATATTTTAATATGCGTAGAAATCTACTATTCTTTAAAAATAATAAATTTTAATGTTTAAATGTAGAATGATGACGATTCAAAAATGTATGCATTTTTTGCAAAATTTTTTGGTCCAGGCTTAATTTAACTTATCTTTAAATGGACCAGGCCACGCTCAGACAATGATTTTCATACGGGCTGGCTCAAAACTAGGACTGAAAATTTTGGGCTGTGAAGACTAGGAATGAAACCAGGCCCGGCTCTGTACAGAAAAATTAAGTTAGGTTTGGCCCGGCCCGGCCCGAGTGCCGTGAATGAAAATCGGCCCGAAACCCCGGACCGGCCAGTGTAGATCTCTAAAAACAACATCAAATTATAATTTCTTTCTCAACCCACTCAAACTGAAAACCATTGACGGTCTCCACAGCAATCGAGTTCATTGCCACAATCAGAAATAACAATCTGACATTGCCACTATACTTTAAAACAACAAACTATCCCCTTGATGGAGAAAAAAAATCTAAACGACAACACATTTATAACACTATCCTAACTTACACGGAAGCATCGAAAGTGTCCAAGAAAATGAATTTATCTCGAGGAACGACTCCTCGTTCATATTTATGGCGTCATTGGAAAAGACTGTAAACCGCGGGGTGCCTTGAATCGTTAGCAGAAGCTTGGCGACGAAAATAAAATTGGATATTTTCCACAGTTTGTCACAGCTGACGTTCATGCTCACGGCTTGTTTAAGCTATGTTCACGACGACAAACTTCCGGGATGAGGCACATTGGCCATACATCTTTTGACAACTAGTTGTCTAGTTTAAATGGTTTTAGAAAAATGAGTTTTCAAATGAGTTTGGGAAATTGCTAATGCAAATTACTTCAATCTCCATTCGTTATATGCGATGCAGTTATAATGTGAATTTTAAATCAACTGAATTGGACTAACCTTCGTGTCCCAAGTTCGGGAATTTTACACACGCGTTAGATTAATTAACAAAATAAATAAATATATAAAGGAAACAACGTCGTACTAGGTACTAGAATGATGATGCTCTAGCATCATCATTCTTAATACCTTGAATAAAAAATTCCAGCTGGCTAGAATGAGACTAAGTACCAGAAAAAATTAATATTCTACAACAATATAGAATCTCAATTGCAAAAAGACAAAATGGTTTATTTTTAACCCTGCTGCTGTGTTCGGGTCCATTTCGACCCAAAAGCCATATTCAGAATTGCAAAGTTTCCGGCTCTTTGCACACCGCTATTACCATAAAATAAATGTTGTTCTTTTAAATCGTACAAATTTTCCAATTAACCCATTTTAGACCAAGCATAGAAAATTTATAAAATGTGGTATTATTTTCATTGAAATATGTTTAAATTACATTCATTAAAACAACAACAACAAAAAAAAAGTTTCGTGCACGAAAAATAATATTTTATTTGAGAAATAAAATGCATTCGGCATTTTTATGCATTCGGTGGGCTAACGCACCATTAAATTTAAAATTAATAATCTTTTATTAAATTTTTTATGATATTTGCTTTATTATTATTTTATTTACAGAACTTGCAACTTTAATCCATTATAAAAGCATATGATAAATCTCAAGTGGAATAAATATACATTTTCAAAAAGTCGAATTTGTCAATAACCGTTTCAATAATAATAATAAAAAAAAATTAGCATATTTTGAAAATTTCTCAAAAGAAAGTGTTTACTCCAATTGAATTACAGATGTTATATAGATGTCTCCAGAACCCTTAAAAATAGCAGAAAAATAAAATTAGTGAAAACATTCGTCACAGTGTTAATGAAAAAATATTTATTGAACCGCACATTTGGCCGAAAATGAGTTAAATAAAAGAACATTTTCGGTATCAAAATACTGATAGGAGAATTGGCAGATCTACATATTCGAAATGAACACAGCAGCAGGATTGATTATTATTCATGTAATTATTCAACGTTTGAAAAGCCTATTTTTGACTACCTCGATAAATTTTATATCCACAATATTTTTAAAAACTTGTCATCCAAAAGTTGCTATTTCCAAGACAGTTTTCTGCCAACGATTAAGGGGTCTCAGCAATGACTCTTAAAGCTTCAATACTTTCAAAAATTTAATTTTTTTGGATGTTAAACTACTATCTTTTCTGCACATTTTTAGGTAATTGTTTAATTTGAAATTCCCATTAGAACAGAAGTTATGGATTTTAGAATTATACCCGCTCAATAGCCTAAGCAGCGTTTCTGAAAATTTG
Organism: Maratus speciosus; assembly: GCA_963932465.1. Taxonomy (NCBI): domain Eukaryota; kingdom Metazoa; phylum Arthropoda; class Arachnida; order Araneae; family Salticidae; genus Maratus; species Maratus speciosus. Next base: position 665,439,151 of record OZ010786.1, on the reverse strand, counting down.
AAATCATTTTTCTCCTAATGACGTTTTTGGGCATAACGCGCACGATAAATCAAACATTTATTAATATTTTTTCAGTAAATTTTAAAAACATATATTTCATGTTAGTCTGTATAAATTGAACCTAAAATTTTCGTTTTATTGTTCAAAAAAATATTTTTTAGGTGATTATACTCTTGAAAATTTCAAAATTTTGCATTAGCTAAATACAATTTTCTATTAAAAATATAAAAATGCTTTAAATACAAATTTATTTTGGTTCAGGGTAATTATTACAATCTGAAGTATAAGTAGGCAACAAAATTTTCATTCTAGTGGCAAAATGTATTTTGTAATCCTGCGCGTAAACTGTTATACGAATTTTCTGCCCGTCAAATGTCTGATTGTTTGGAGCCCCCTATAAATGCGAATTCTGCATCTTGTTTTTTTTTTTTTAAATGCATGAAATGAAAGAACATACTTATATCTTTCATCCCAATAAAAAATTTGTTTTAAAATCATATACATTTTAAAATATTAAACGTTGAAAATAGACTTTTTTTTTTTTTCATTTTTTCCAATTTTAAGAGTTCTGAGATCCCTTAAGCTTTATCGATCACAGAACAGCAAGAGAATGCTCTCTGGAATTCCTCAAGTTTTCCTTCTTTTAATTCTTAGTTATTAATCCCCTATATGCCATTTGTTTCAGGCAACAATTAAAGTGTCGTCACCTAAAAAATAATGTTACGTTACATAAGCCAGCCGCAAAAAAGCAACAGATGTATCAATGTACGGTTAAATACTGATAACATCTACTGCAATTTTTGAAACTTCTAAGTATCGCGCAATTTCAGTTTTACACCTTCGTATAGGGAGAAAAGTACTTTTAACTGCAATTTGTTTGAAAACTGCATCTGAATTTATTTTTGAGATATTAATTATTTTTGTAGATTTTAATCCTATTTCTGTAATGGTGGCAACTGAAGTACTTCGTTTCTGTAAAAAGTAACGGAAAAATAGTAGATAACTATATCTTTTTGTTGCCATTTTCTCATAACAATTAAAAAAAAAACTGTAATTAAAATACGTGCTATTTTGAAAAAATATAAATGAATGGATTCTGATAAAACATGGAGTTATTAAAAACTATATTTAATTTTAAGTGTCCATATTAATATCCCCAAAACATGAATGCATGATTCATTAGATACCGGAATCTTTTGTCGGGTTTCTTGAATGGCATCATCACTTTTTGCTCGGGTGGTGTATTATTCCGCGATAGTGACATCTTATGCATATGTTGTTTAAGACTGGATCGTCAATGTGGAATTCTTCAGCAGATGCAAAGGATGTCATTTTATATAAAATAAATACGTGTATTTTAAGTCCTTAAAACTGAAATATGTTTTGTATTATCTATTTTCATCGGGGACGACAGAAAATTCTGAAAAAGCAGAATTCCCGTTTTTCTAGTTCTTTGAACTGTATCAAGTAAGTTTTCATCTTGCAAAATTGATAAAGTTTCGCAAGAGTTCCAGTACTCTTTTATCCTCTCATCTATCTCACATTAAATACTTAATAAGAACAAGATGTTCTCACGAATAGATTGGAATTTTGTTACAACCAAAGTATCGCCGGCCAACTACCTGAATTGGACATCGTCTTTTTTCAAACATCGTGGACATTCTAATGAAGATAATGAAGATAAATCGCCGGATGAAAGATCAGGAACTTAGACTTACGAAATACCGATCCTATAATGAAGTCATCATCGCACGGCTTCCGTAGGTTCGACCCGAATCCATGTGTTGGTCAGCGCAACACGAAGGTGTTTTCGAAGAAGGGAGGGAATAATATCCTGGTCGATGAGTCCAATATGTTGCCACATGTCTATCAAAAATGATTAATCGTATTTAATTGCCAAAAGATAAAAGAGAATGGGAGGGGTGTAGGGAATTCCACGCGAGTGTTCTAAAGGCAGGGCAGATATGCGGAACGTGTGCAAGATTTGAGGAAAAGTCATTTAATTATGACGCGTAAATTACAACTTTCGGCTACCAAGTATCGGATTCTATTTAAAGCTTGCTTTGTTGACGTGCATAATTGATATGGATAAGGGTTATCAACCTTTTTACACTCTTTTATTTAACCCGACTGGATTTTTGTATGTAAAGAGGCAATTTTGTAATAGATTTTTCCCTGATAGGCAAGAATTATACAAATTATGTACACAGATGTGTTTTCGATGACAATGCATCATTTTAATATTTTTAGAACTTAATAAGTCTTTTTCAGCCCCGGGTGATATATCGCCCAATATTGTTTAGGGTTGCAGCTATATACGAGCAAAAAAGAATGTAGTTCATGATGTGCAAACTACACTCACCAAAATAGGTCAACTGGCTGTGAAACTGCAGCAATAAAACATTTTAAGCATTAAAGAGTAGAAACTATGCAAATTACATACACAGATGTATTTCCGATGACAATAAATCTTTTAACTATTTTTCGAATTAATAAGGCTTTTTCAGCGGCCTACTATACACGAGTAAAAACAAAACAAAACTATGTTGTTCATGATGCGCCAAACAACACTCGCCAAAATAGGCCAGCTGGCTGTTAAACTGGAACAATAAAATATTTTAAGCAGTAAAGAGTAGGAACTATAATAAACCTGAAGAGTAGTATATTTTAAAAAATACTTTCGTATCAACTAGAAATTAATTATTAAATTATGATTATACTGTAGCGATCTCATCTCATTTGAACAGGATAAAGCGAGTTACTAGCTTAGAGCCATTGGTTTGGCCTTTTACTCGATGCTGACGTTATCGCCAATTGTTCATGAGATCCCTGGTTCCATCCTCTCCAGCGCCAATCCATTCTGTTTTCATTAGTGACCCTGACGGGATCCAACTCGCACTGAATTGGTGATTTGGACAAACACGCAACATTCAACAACAATCACCTGATCTCATAAACAACAGATGGCAACATCCAATAAATAATCTCCACCAAGCAAAACCTGTGAAAGTGTGAAACGCTCACAGCACGAAACCTGTCATGCTACGCGCGTCAGCATCACTCACGAGTGCATTGCATATCGCTCGACGGACGTCAAGGAGACGTCTTCCTCACTGGGGATGGAGTGCGTAGCGATATCATATAACTTGAAGGTTATGAAGGGAGCTATTAGCTTAGAGTAACTTGCTGGGTCTTTTGCTCGACGCTAACGATCCCCCCTACTGTCCACGAGATCCCTGCTTCAATTCTCTCCAGCGCCAACCCACTCTTTCTTCGATACGTTTAAAAAACCATTTAGAATTTCAGAACATATAGTTTAAAAATATTAGGATGAAATTTTTAGTTAGTAATATTGCTAGCTTTAACAGCCTATTATTTCACGTTGGCTTAATATTTTACCGCTTTCGCTTTTTTTCCTTTTTCTGAAAATTACACATCTCGCTTGTTTAAAGAAATCATTAAAAGCTTTAAAAAATATTAAACACTTTAAAAAAATTAATTTTGCTGAAAATGGAACGGTCGGACATTCACACCATTATGAAGTATGAGTTCTAACGTGGAACTACGGCATCGCAGACCGCGCGAAACATTAATAGTGTATTTGGACTACGCAGCAGGCAGTATCAAATGGATTCGCCTAGTTTCGTACAGGTCACTTTGATCTCCCAAATGAGCCACGTGGTCTCCCAGAATCAAGGGCCAACAATAACGAACTAAAGGTCACCGTTGATTCTTTCCCATCTCAGAGTGCCTATGAATTAGTGTTGAGGTTTGGATAAAACAATTCCTTAAGTTTGAATAAAATAATTCCTTATATTTGTAAGTTATCAACTAACTTTGTATTTTTTCTTACAAATTTCATCCTTGACGATATGATACCTTTTTTAGGTGCGTTCGTAATTATATAAATACGTAGCATCTATAGTCGTCGTTCGGTCCGTCTGTCCGCATATAACAAAGCAAAAACTACCCAACCAAACGGTCTGAAATTTTAAATGTATAATGGTTGCAAAATTGTGTCGAGTCCTTTCAAATTTTGTGAAAATCGGATGTATAGTTTAATGACAGATATAGCCAAAAGTTTTCCGTTACATTATGGCCCATTGGAAAAAAAAAATATTTCAAGAGCATTTGAATGATGTTACAGCCTTTCAAATAGAATGAAAGTGATAGGCACTTATGAAGTACACTAAAATAGACATTCAGTACACTATGCCGTACAAAAAATACTTATAAAACTAGTTATAGTACGAAAGCACCTCATTTGTCACATTTGACGTGCAGTTTCCAACTTGTTAAACTTTCTTATTGTCTTATGTTAAAAAAGAAACAAAACAAAAATTACATTTTATAAAAAATGAATTCATTAGTTTGTACTTTTTAGCACGCATAAATAAAGCGCTAAATTTTTGATAATCAGCACCCCCGCCAAATTAATGTATTGTAACGACATTTTTTTTTTTTTTTTTTTTTTGGAACAACAGGAATTACAGTCATGAAATCAGGCGTAATTTCAAGATAGACACTGAATGCTTATAAAATATACTTTTGCTTTTATACTTATTTAAAGTATTGTTAGCGTCGGTTCTAGGCTTAGACTTACTCATCATATAGCTGCCAATTTTCAGGTTTTTTTTTAAAGTCAAACCTATTTTGAACCAGAAAATTTATATAATGGTCTCTTTTCTAGGTGGTACTTGTTTCACTTCATTTATTAAGTAAAAAATCTGTTGTAAAGTATATTTAACTGAATGGAAAAAAAGAGATCGGAAGATTTTGCAGCTATTAGTCGCATTCTGTATGCGCACTTAGAGTAAAGTTCAGACATTTTTATCCGGGAGGGAATTCTGCTTATTGATTTTTTAATAGATATTTTATGAGTAAAATGCTTAAAGAACGCCAATGAAAGAAAATGCTATGGTGGTGCCCTATACACTAAAGCAAATCACACTCATTAAGGGTGTATTCGAAAAAAATATTTTTCCACCCTCATCAGCTCGAAAATTTCAAACTAATTTTTAAAAGTAAAAACATGAAACTTGCTGAGGTGATTTTTGAAGAGATATATAAGAGGCCACGTGTTTTCATTTTTCGCTCAATTAATTAGAATTTGATTTTTAAACAATTATTTTCTCAATATGACTATTTTTTTTCGTCCCCAGATCTCCCGTTTCGGAAAATTCAGTTTAAAACGCCTACTTTGACAGTATTTTCTGCATTTATCAAAAAATCGACAAGCGCGGCACATTGTGTAGTTTCTAAATAAGAGAATTTGCCAGTTTGATGCGTTTGAGAGTAAAAATCAATTTAAAAATAAATCAGAAAATAATCAATTTGGATTGGAATGCATCCTTAACTGTATAATTTCCCTCATCACCAGCTGATGCCTCATTAACTTAATTTAGTATTCATAGAAGCTAGGGGATACAACCCCATGTTTCCCAGACTACAAAACAGTGGTGAAAACATTTTTTTTTTTTTTTTTTTTTTTTTTTTTTTTTTTTTTTTTTTAATTGACTACTTTGACAGCGTTTTCTGCATTTATCAAAAAATCGACAAGCGCGGCACGTTCTGCAGTTTCTAAATAACAGAATTTCCCAGTTTGATGCGTTTGAGAGTAAAAATCAATTTAAAAATGAATCAGAAAATAAGCAGTCAGCTGATGCCTCATTAACTTAATTTAGTATTCATAGAAGTTAGGGGATACAACCCATGTTTCCCAGACTACAGAACAGAGGTGAAAAACATTTTTTTTTTTTTTTTTTCAAATTGACAACTTTGATAGATTTTTTTTGCATTTAATATATTTTTTTTAGATTTCCCACTACCAATGGCTAAAATCATTTTTATATGCAAAATAGCAATTATATACTGAAATAAAGTATTTAAATTTATAAAGTCACCTTAGTTTGACGTACTCACCTTCCTTCCAACTTCGTTGTTGTGGAGGTTCATAAGGGCCTTTGCGCTCTTCGCCCCTTTTTTGGCCCTGGCGTCCCTCATGTCCCTGGCATCGACGAAACTCTTCGCGAAGGCCGTCCCGTAGTGAACATTGTCCGAGCAACCGGACCACTGGAAGCCCTCGGGCGAGAAGCCTCGGACCGTACGGTCGCAACCGCATCGACCCAGCGAACCACCACTGCAGGCTCGCGTCACAGAGTGGGCTACCCCCGCTGCAGAGACGGCGTGAATGAAAGCTGCCTCACGGGTGCCTGGGGAGAAAATAATAAAATATTGAGTAAATATGAAAACAAGTGAATATTTTTTTTGATTTGGTATAAAATGAAAGGTACAGTAAAATCTCCCTAAAGCAACCACGTTCCGTTCCAATAAAAATGGGTCGGTCGCTCAGAGAGGTTGTTTCTTAATGGAGTCGTGTCTAAATCTAGTTTTTAATTGTTGAAAAAAGGTAACAATGTTACTAAATATAATAAAACACACATACTACAATATATATTGAAATACACATACACACATAAATAACACTTGCATTCAACAGTTAAAGGTATATATATAAATATTATACAGACATACATACAATAATTACAATAAACCCAACTGGAGTGAAAAATTAGCCAGAGTCAGGAATCGAACCCGGGACCACAGTATACAAGACTGCTTATTATATGTATGTCTGTATAATATTTATATATATACCTTTAAATGTTACTAAAATTTATTTTTCCCATTAGGAAAAAATATGAACATTTAAGTAGCAAAACAAAAGGGAATTACATAAGTTAATAAAATTTAAAAAATGAATATATTGACTTTTGCTTTGATTTTACAGAACTTTTATTTCCAAGTCCTTTCGAAGTTTAGTCAATAAATGCATTTTTTTTTTTTTTTTTTTGGACGGGAAAAAATAATGACGATTTCAGTAATTTATCTATCTCTTTGAGAGTTTCCTGACAGAATAAGGCAGGGGAGTTTATGGACCGTCATTCTTAATGTGTCATCAAGGTTAAATCCATTGCCTAAAAAGGCACAAAGGGGTTTAAACACTTAAAAGTTACCGGAATAATAATAATAAAAAAAAATCTAAACTTAGTTTAGAAGTTTGATGAATAATGCGCTCTCCGGAATTATTTTTCTAATAAAACCTTCTTCAAGCGAAAAGGAAAACGCGGAATTTGTTTCCTTTTCTTCAAAGAAATGGGTCGGAGTATTGAGCCTATGGGAATAAATTTCGTTCCATGCAAAAATGGTCGTTCAGGGAGATGGTCGCACAGGGAGGTTTCACTGTAGTTTTATTTGAAAAAAAAAATGTTAACAAGAATTATGAAATAAATAAAATAAAATAAACCTTACTGTCAAATTTTATTGACGCACCAGACAACTATGGTGATAAAAACGTTTAACCTTTTAAATTACTTGTATTTTAAATCACTTCCATATCAGAGATGCTGTAGCACTTAGAAATGCGATGGGAGACTCAAGATACAAAACTCACTTCACTCTACGCCACAGTGCGCTTTTATATAATAGAATAGACCAACAACGCCCAATAGTATTTGCATTAGCAGCACAAAATTAACTCTTTCTGGTCAAATAACATTCCCACTTGTCTGGAAAGGAATAATTATAACTAAACAAGGTGTTAAAGAAATTCTAATTTAATAAAACTTTTCCCAACTTTCTAAAGATGTACTTTTCCCTATATTTGGTAAGCTACTATTATTACACTAGCCTGTAAAATTTGGGTTATTTCATGTCTTTTAGCTTTTGATAATTGATTTTTATGTATTTGGTAGCGCTGAATCAGAAAATAATTTTCATTTTTTATCATCACGTAATGATTTTTTGCAAAAAGTAAATTTCAAAGTTAAAAAGTCAGAAAAATGGCGAAAATCTGATACTACAAAATAGATGTGATTGTTGTGTTTGTAACTTTTGATAATTGTTTTTTATGTATTTTTTATCACTGAATGCGAAAATCATCTTTATATCTAACCATCACATCAAGATTTTTCGCAAATTTTAAAGTTTAAAAGTTCAAACTTAAAAGAGATCACCCTCCCACATCTCATCTGACTTCTGAGATGCTTAGCTGTAATACTCGCAGTATAAGCCAAAAAAATGAAATAATTATTGAATTAAATAAAAAAAAATTACATTTTTTTATAGTATCAGATTTTTGTTAAATTTTTACTTTTTAGCTTTAAAATTTACTATTTTCGAAAAATTATGACGTGATGGTTAAAAATGAAGGTCATTTTCAGATTCAGTGCCAAAAAGTATATAAAAATAAATTATCAAAAGTTAAAAAACACGACCATTTTTTCTGTTTTTTAGTCTCAGATTTTTGCTACTTTTTGACTTTTTACCTTTGAAATGCACGATTTGCGAAAAACCTGACGTGATGGTTAAAAATGAAGATCATTTTTGGATTCAGCGCTAAAAAATTGATAAATATTCAATTATTAAAAGTTAAATAACACAACCTTCGCCGGCTTATGTTATCTTCGAAATTTCGTATGTTTCTTTCTCGAAAATCATCTTTACCATTCCACCAATGCTTAGTCAAGAATTTCGCGGAGTGCCTTTATAACTTTTCAGAGTATATTTAAATTCCACTATCAGCAATAATCGACTTCGCATCACTACAGCAATGACTCCAAGCTAGAGATCTGCACGGGCCGGCCCGTGACCCGAAGCTCGAGACCGACCCGGCACGCGGGCCGGGTTCGGGCCTATTTACATTCACAGCACTCGGGCCGGGCCGGGCCTAGTCACTATTCTTTACGGGTCGGGCTCGGGCCTTAATTTTTTCCCGAAGGTCCGGGCCGGGCCGGCCCTAACTTATTTTTTCTGTACACACCCGGGTACAGGTTTCATTCCTAATCTTCATGGCCCAAAATTTTCATTCCTAGTTTTTAACCAGCCCGTATGAAAATCATTGTCTCGGAATGGCCTGGTCCATTTTTTTTTGTCAAAAAATGCATACATTTTTAAATCACCATTATTCTACAATTAAACATTCAAATTCATTCTTTTTAAAGAGTAGTAGATTTCTACACTTATTAAAATATAGTAAAACGTGTGAAAAAGAACCTGTCTATGACGGAATCTTGTTTTAAACTGAAAAACGTGTTGATCCATGCAAAATTAATATACTACTTAATACTACGTAAGAAAATTATAAAAATTAATAACAAACAAAATTAATATACTACGTAAGAAAATAATATGTACTACATTTACACTTGCTAAGAAGGGAACTTGTCTATAACGCATTTTTTTTCTATGCAATTCAGTCTTAGATTTTACTGTATAGCATTTTTCAGATATTGAACACTTCAATACATGGAATATGGATTAATAATATTAATGATAACTGAAACATTTACATAGAAGAAATAGAGATTCATTAAAAAAATAAATATCGCACCCTGCGGCACTTCTATAAAAATGAAGATTATAAACATGAAAAGAAAAGTTAAGATAAATATTTTTGGTTTGATCTCCTCGTACGAGAAAAACTTTTAACCAAATCGACATAAAAATCAATGTTTTGTAGATATTCACTCGGGCCGGACCGAGATTTTAACTATTATTCGGGCCGGGCCGGGCTCGGGCTCGGGCCGAACTTTTTACTTTTTAACAGGGCCGGGCCAATAAATTTTTTTCTCTGAGTCGGGCCGGACCCGGGCCTGGAAATGTCGGCCCGTGCAGACCTCTACTCCAAGCTGTGATAACTTAAATATCGAGTGAAAGACTTTGCAGATCATTTACAGAAAAACGTCACAACTGACAATGTTCTCGCCTTAAGCAGTAAAGTACGCCTAAGCCAGAGATGGCGAACCTATGGCATGCGCCCCACTTTTGGCACGCGAAAGAATAATTTTGGCACGGCATTGCTTGCGGCTCTAAATCAAAATGAAGTGAGATTACAGAAAATTGCGACTGAACTTTTCTAAAGTCGATTAAATGGAAAGTGAAAAAATTTAATTGCGCCATACTATATTCCAATCTAATTAAAAGTGGTCTCAAAAACTTTTCAAACAAAGAATATTTGAAAAACATCGGCAAGAATTGGTTAGCAGATATTGCTAAATTCCGAAGGTAAAGTTATAGCAATTTTGAATTTATTTAAGAGCTATTCAAAGAAACTGGTGTTTGCCATTTTAACAGATTTTCTGCCTATCTCCATGCTTTCGAACAGCTGTTTTCAGAAATGAATATATCGAAATTCAAACGGAAAGCACTAGTCAAATAAATCCGGTTCTGTTTTAATTAAAATTAACCTGATATTAATATTCAACAACATAAATCAAATTGCATCGCATTAATTTTTTTTTATTAATTTCTAAAATGTATTTGTTTTCATGATTATCATAGTGTAATACCTACATGCATGTTCCTCATATGTATAAAATCTTAATACAAAATTTATGGTATTTTAATCCTTTAATTTTCCAACTACTAAATTTGTTTTCTAGTTGGTACGTCATGGTCACTTAAAATATTTTTTGAACAAATTTGGCGCGCGGCAACAAAAAGGTTCGCCAACCCTCTAAGCAGTTTCATTACCTATTGTAATTACACTGGTGTCCAAAATTAAGGACCAATCACAAAATGCTAATTTTCAAGTACGCGAATACTCAAAAGGAAATAATATAATTCGAATAATTGCTATCTCTACATCACAGCTAGTCCATATAACATCTCATTCATGCCACACATGGTCACAAGTGTCACACTTACTACGGTGAAGCAAAAAAATAGGAAATTCCATACATCTCATTATGAGTCTCAAACAATCACTATATGTGACTCCACTGAGTCGTCACTGAGACTGCCGCTTTGTAACGAGTCACACGTGACTTTACAATGTAGTTACATTGTGACTCTACCTGACTGTCATCTGTAGACTCAATTTCCAAGTCATCGTGAATGCTGCATTGTGATAAGTTATCAATTAATGTCACATTAAAGTCACATGATGACTTTCAGGTGACAGAGAGACTACTGTGAAGTCACCATTGTGACCTTTTGTGAAAAGTCACCATGTGACTATAATGTGATATTGTTTGGTGACTTATCCTAACGCAACGTTCATGATGACTTTGAAATTAAGACTAAAAATGACAGTCACATGAGAGTCACAATGTAACTACATTGTAAAATCATCTGGTGACTCGTGACAAAGCAGCAGTCACATTGACGTCTCAGTGGAGTCACATCGAGTAATCATTTGAGACTCATAATGAGACGTGTGGAATTTCCTATTTTTTGTTTCACCGTAGTGACTGTGACACGTGTGACATGAATGAGATGCTGTATGAACTAGCTGTGCTGTGGGGATAGTAATTATTTGAATTATATAATTTCCTTTTGAGTATTCGCTTACTTAAAAATTAGCATTTTGTGACAAGTCCTTAATTTTGGACATCAGTGTATATAGAGTGTTCCGAAATTCGACCGAGAAATTCAGAGGCATCAAGAAGATGAAAAATTGCCATGGAACATGGGGGTCGCAAACCACTTATTGTTTCACAAATACAGGGTGTTTCATCCTCACTGAACTGGGGTTGACGATAATAATTTCCAGAAAAATAAAAGCATTGCAAGGAAAATGCAATGATATGTACTTTGTTTTGTGTGAAATGGGATAGCATCACGAGAAGATCTGAAAAAGCATACTGCTCAAATCATCACTGATACCGTATGAACTGATAATAATCACAGTCCAAAACGTGGGGGTGTCCAGTGCCTACTGCTGGCGCGTATGATGCAAACTTCTACCACTTTTGTTCGGTGCTACCCCATTTACAACAAAGGTGAGAATATCTGTTAAATGTTTTATTATAACTGTGGGGCCCGGCCCCAACGAGCTACGCTCGCCAAGACACCGCAGACACCGCAGACACCGCAGTCTCTAAAAGCACGCTAATTTGATCGGCTTTAAAAAGATTTTGGAAGATTGAATTATAATTTAAAAAACAGTGGCGATCTCCCTATAAACGGGTTTCTATTCATTTCTCTTTGATTGGGGAATTTAAAGGAAAAATCAGCTGCTGTTAAAAGATACAATGACTGCTTTCGTCTTTGATTAAATAAAATCAGATAAACATTTCAAAATAAGCTAATATAAAATGAATTAAGTAAACAGAGTCTTTGTCTCCCGGTATATTTTAACAAAGCGAAAAGAAAGTTCTTTTAAACAAGGCATTTAAATGTATCGTTTTTAATCTGACATAATTTTCACCAAACTTTTCTTTCTCTTTTAATATTCGCGTGAAACTACTTTTGTTAGAAATGAAATATTATTTGCGCTCAATTTTTAAATTTAAACTGTTTTGCAATATTATTTTTTGTTCATTTTACGTAATAAGTGTAATGTGACGTAAATGTGACGTAATTTCTCCTATTTAAGACTTCTAACGCATGTTAATGAATGTATTATTTTACAATATCCTTTCTCTTTTAAAATTCCCATGTAAATATAGTTTTTATGAAATAATTTTCAATAAGTTCCAGCTTTTTACACGTAATTATTCAATTCTAATTTGAAAGTTTTTTTTCTGTTTATAATAGTCACGTGTAAATAAATTTTGAATTTGAAGCAAACATTATTGTTTGCGCTGTTTATACAGTTGGCAACAGTTTAATACCATTTTCTGAAATAAGTAAAAAATGTCTTTCGAAATGCTGAAAATTTGAATTTAAAATAGAAATAAAACCTCAAAAATGGAGTCAAATTAAAAAAATAAATGAAGTCTGCACACCGAGCAATTCTAACGTATAAAATGATCTAAAAATGAAATACAGTAGAACCTCTTTTATCCGAAACTCTCGGTTAACCGAAATCCATTTTTAAAGTTTTTTTTTTTTTTTTTTTTTTTTTTTTTTTTTTTTTTTTTTACTGTTACATTTCTCGTGTGCAAAATCCATTTTGAAAGATTTAAAAAAAAAAAAACATATTTCTTGTGTGCAAGCGGTCCTTTCCGAACTACGAGCACATATAAATAATTTCAATCCCCTTTCATTGAGTTCCTTCGAATTTAACTTGAGATCCCGTAAGCTGCGGAGTGGAACGAAGAAAACGAACAAATTAGCAATTCTGAAGCTTTTGAATGTTTTGGAAAAGGTTTGGCATGGCTGGAGCAGCAGAAAGACTGTGATACTGGTGAACAAATAATATTAAAAAACTCGATGATAGAGCTTCAAAACAAAGACAAACGAAACTGCGATAAACAAAACATTTTTTCAAACCCTTGTTATGTACTTAAAAGGTACTTAATGTCAAAATTAAAATTCAGGTAATTTATTCTTGTTTCTATTTTGCTATTGCTTTTTTTATTAAGCACATGTTACCATAATAAGAAATATTGCATTTATTTCTCCTTAATCTTAAAATTCAAGCATTCTCGATTATCCGAAAATTTCGATTTTCGAAAGAGGGCCGGTCCCAATTACTTCGGATAATCGAGGTTCTACTGTAATTCCCATGCACAGTTTTTGCTCCTATAAAACTTTTTTAATGGAACGATTTTGTCAAAGTTTAGCATTAAATATCTCTTTAAATAATTCTTCGATCTGAAAATTGTCTGCACCAGCGTGTTTATCAAACATTTCTCTATAATATTGCCGATTTTCATATTTTTGTATGCAATATTTTTCTTAATATTAACGGAAAAGACCTCCGGTCACAAAAAATTCAAAACCGCGTAAAGTTACTTTTTTTTTTTTTTAGAATAGAGAGATACTAGCTGTTTAACCCGTTCTAAGCACGAGAGCTCATGAATTCAATTCTAAAACTATTCTTAGAAAAATATTTTTCTACTACTTGGCATTTTTTAAAATGAAATTTAATGTATCATGTTGCTATGCCAGCAGACGATAAAACGATTTCTTTGGAATAAGGGAATACGTAGAATAAAAAGTTTTGTCGATGTTTGTGATAAAATGTTTTTCTTTATTTAAAAAAAAAAAACAGGTAGTAATTAAGCGCAATTAAATAATCTCTAATTATTTGCATGGAAAGAATTATCGTAATACCCGCTACAGCTTCTTAGTATTGCAGCGTAGCGTACGTAATAATATGTATATCTCACATTGCAGCAAACATTTAGAACTGGTTAGAACTCGCGCGATTACGGTTTGAACTTAAAAAAGGGAAAAATTCGTCAAAAACATAAAATAAAAATTATATTTAAAATTTTCGAATTTTTGGCCCCAATTGTTCATGGGGCCCCCTATCAGCAACCCGTGTACAAAATTTCGTAGCCCTGCGCCCTGTGGTTTCCAAGTTTTTGAGGTTATAGAGGTACGCGCACGGATTTTAATACGGTAGATACTTCAGTTTTCTGAAATTTATGACCGTCAGCCCACATTGAGTTAGGATGAAACGCCCTGTATTTTTGATTCAATACGTGGTTTGCGACCCCATGTTCTAGGGTAATCTTTCATCCTCCTCATGCCTACTATCACCCCACTGAATTTATCGGTCGAATTTAGGAACACACTGTATAGCACTGTAAAGTATGTGAAAATGGAACCAGAATCTTGCATCCGAACACCTTTAAAATATAATTTTCGATCAAAATATCGATTTTTCATTTTTGAAGTAATATTAAAATTGAATCTTTTATCTATCAAGATCTGCTTCAATTTTGTCTGAATCTAAAATAGAACTCGAGTTACAGCCGTTTAAAATTACAGCTATTAGAGCTTTTCAATTGCGTTTAAAAGTTATTTTTAGCTTTTTATCAAAATGTTGTTTTTCAGATTTTTACTATACGCAAAACATCCTAAAATAAAAAAATATGCATAAAATGCCACGAAATTTTCTGTACTTCTTTTACAAATGACTTTTGAGGGAATAGACTACACTCATGATAATATATATAATAGTTTTTTATTTACACTGGTATAAATGACAAACTTGAGACAAATTTTGCGAATTTTTCATTACATTCGTACTGTGAGAATTCGGCGATATCTCACATTGAAACTCTCAATTTACAAGGTAGAAGCCAGCATAGGGAAACTAATGTATTTTCACCTAGCCTCCAAATTTCTTCAGAGTCTTAGAAAATGTCGCTAGAGATGAAACAAATACTTCAATTTCAATCAATCTTCGCAGAGGACACTAGGGTGAAAGGAACTCTTTTATCTAGCGAGAGAAATATTCTTTTGATATTCACGAGGGTCTCGTTCCCGTGGGAAAGTAGAAAATGAAACCAGATATTAAACCGGACGCCAAGGTTCCTGACTGCAGCCTATAGAGAAAGGGCTGGTCTATGAGATCATGGGCCAGGGATGGTGAGTGGCTAATGGGAGTGGCTTTGGTCCTAGACGGAAAAACGAAACTGATAAAAGAGGATGCAAGAGCATTCTCGAGAGCTTAATTTTCCCTTCTGTTGAAGTTGAGACTTCAAGGTGTTTCTGGCCGTGCAGAGTGGAAATCTCTCCCGGGTCGACGGCTTCGGGACATATTCCGAAGCACAGAAAAGCGAAAGCCAGGTGTGGCTGTTAAGATATCTCCATCACGGAGTTGAAGATCGGAGGTTCCTAAAGCTCGGTTAAACATCTACAAAAAGTGCGACATTCCTGTCGAGCATCGCGAACTCTAACTTCGAAAATAGTGGATATTGAATAAATAAGAGACTGACTACACTGAAAGCGATCTATTCGAGGACTGGACTTGATTCTATAAATATATTATTGACAGCTGAACTCGAACCCTTATATGAAAAATGTTGTAATTATGAATTATTTAATCAAGAAATTTTTATTTAATTGTTTGTGATACAATAAAATATTTTTTCGATATTGATAAGACCAGGCCGTTGAAGTTGCCCGCTATCACACCACCTTACGACATCGGCTCCGTTACAACTTGGTGGCAGCTAGAAGATTTTCAGCAAGAATAATTGTTATTAGAGGAAAGCCCAGGAGGAAACAGACGGCGAACACCCGGAGTTTCTGACAACTCGAGAGGCAGCTGAAAGAATCGAAACGACAGTTCCGAGGAAGACAGACGGACAGCCCATCTAGACATTGTCCATGAGACAGTTCATCTAGATCAACTAGACAGTGCTTCGAGACAGTGCAACGTGGACCTTGGACGACAAACAGTAGGGCACAACATGCCCGATACGAGCCCTTGAGCTACAGGGGACGACACCCGCGGAGTGCCATAACGGACCGTTCCCCAGACAAGATACTTCAAGCAACAACTGCAACAGGTAAGCTCATTTCATTTTGAGTGGCTCTTAAACTATTATTTAGCATACTGATAGGACATTAAAATGTTGTTTAAATAAAAATATGAGAAACTTTTTGAGGTAAATGAAAATATTAAGATTATGATAAATCAATAATGTGTAGTTAATGGAAATCTAACGATTAATGCAAATTTATATGTTATGTTATCTTTATCATTATTTTTAATGTTTGGAATGCAGAAAGGATTAAATAGGCTAAATTCATAACTACTCAAAAAAAAAAAAATAAAAAAAAATAAAATAAAATGCCCAGTAATTTTTTTTTCTTATATAACTTGTGTAAGAAATATATTTTGATGAGTGATTGTATAAAGAGAAATTTTGATGCATGCTGGATTGCTAAATGACAAACAGAGTAAATTAAACTTTTACCCTAAATAGTATAGATGCATTTTGATAAAGGTTGCAGAGAGTGTTCAATTCTTGAGAAATACTGGAAATGTAGTTTGCCTATAGTATTTGAAAAATTACTTATTGTTTTCATATTGTGTGTATAGGGACTCTAAAGCTTTAAAATTTTGAATTTTATTTTTTGCTTTACGTTTGGCACAAAAATATAGAAATTCTGAAAATCTTTTGAAAAATCATAAAATTATTTTTATATATTGGTTATGCATTTGAAATGTTTATTTATATTTTTTGCTTAGACGTAAAATATTTCTTGTGAGGTGTAAGGTTCATATACTTTTAAATTGATAAACAAAACGAATAGTTTCCGTTTGTATTATTTCAACATACCGTAATCATGTCGAAGTTAAATTCACTGAAGTACTGCAGGAAAGCGGATTTACAGAATCTCGCGGAAGTTTCAGGGGTGGAAATAGATGAACAAGATAATATGGCGATTATAATCGAAAAAATTGAAGCAGCAGAAAAATACGACGAGGAACTTACTTTAGTGCAGGCAGGGTACATCGTAAAAGACCGTGAAGTGCGAATTATAAAGACCCCTTGGTGCTCGCTACGGCACTAGACGAATATGAGGCGATAAAAGGAGTGTCAAAAAAATCGTGGAATACGAAACCAAAATTTGAAGGAAATTCGCGGGATAGGAGAATGGAAAAAACGGAAAATGAAGACGAAATGAGAGATTGGCATTCGGAAACCAAAACTAATTGGAGAGAGAAAAACACGGAAAACGAAAGAGAAAGGATCTTCGAACGTAAAAATTGGAATAAGTGTTTCATTTGCTCCAAAATTGGGTATTTAAAAGCCAATTGTCCGGAAAACAAAAGGAACTTAGAACCTATTACTAGCGTTCATCACATTGGCGTAGGTACGAATTTTGAGGAAAGTTTCAAACCTTATCTTAGCCGTGCTCTAATTAACGGAAAGGAATGCACGACTTTAAGAGATTCCGGAACTCGCTTTGATGTGACCCCTAGTCAATTAATTAAGCCCAATCAGTTAGACGGTGGTGCTGTACGAGTTAGGCAACCGTTGACGAACAATACGCTTTGTTTGCCAACCGCCCACGTTGTCTTAGAAATTGAAGGAGTGGGGAATATAAAAACGAAGACCATAGTAGCAGAGAATAAATCATACTTGTCGCACTATATATTAGGAAACGAAACTCAAAAATTAATCGATAAAATTAAGAAGGGAAAGGCAGAGACTTTAGACGCCGCCGGGAGAACCGTAAGTCAGGCGAAACCGAAACCAGAAGAATTGAAGTCCGATCCTAAGCAAGGGGACGAGTCGAAAAAGAGAAATCCCCGGTCAGAAATGATTGACGTGAATACGGGAGGAAAATCTAGCGAGGATGAACGTTGCTCAAGGAAGATGAATGGGAATTTTAAAGTAGACGGAGGGGACCTTTTGCTACCCGATCGAGAGGGGAATTTAGGCGTAGGATTAAGCAAGGTTGGGTGAGAAAGGCTTAAAAGAGAACAAGATGCGGACGAGTCGTTAAGCGAAGCGAGAAGGTCAAAAATAAAGAAGACGTATTGCAATTGTGGGGATTTTGAGAAGTAAAATAACTCCCGTACAGGAATAGATTTAACGGCCGATCAAAGAGATAAGCCGGTAAGAATTGTGCAGACCAGGAACAACAGGAAATCTAGGCGCGATAAAGATGCGTTAAAAGGAAACTCAGTGTCAGGAGACTCAGGATTAAGTTCCACCAGACATAAGTCGTATGAAAGGGGTACGAGAAGAATGAATGGGGGGGAGAATCGATTATAAAAGTTCCGCGACTAATCTGTTCATGAACGTCACAAGTAGACGCGAAAAGTCTCAAGTCAATAGAGTAAACATACCGAAACCTAATGAAAAAGGCGAGGAGAATAGAAACGTTTTGACACGTAAAGTTTCTCGGCCCAAACACTATGCTAAATTCAGAGATAAACTTTCAAGTGACATGAGTTAGCAGTTGAGGATTTAGTAGAGGATTGCGTAAGTCAAACTCAACTTAAATATATGCATATATTAATATTCATTTTATTATGTGTAAATGTAATCGTGTAAAATATAAACGTGTTTTGTCTGTTAAAGAGAAATTTCGTAATCAAATGTGTCCAGTATTTGCAAGCTAAGTATAAAATGCAGGAAAAGGTTTTTTTTAGGAATTGATATAATTAAATATGGGCCACTTGAAATGTATGAGGTAACCATTTCCCTTACAGCATATTGCGTCTTGCAGCCGAAATATGATTTGAGGGAGGGGTGTTGTGAGAATTCGATGATATCTCACATTGAAAATCTCAATTTACAAGGTAGAAGCCAGCATAGGGAAACTAATGTATTTTCACCTAGCCTACAAATTTCTTCAGAGTCCTAGAAAATGTCGCTAGAGATGAAACAAATACTTCAATTTCAATCAATCTTCGCAGAGGACACTAAGGTGAAAGGAACTCTTTTATCTAGCGAGAGAAATATTCTTTTGATGTTCACGAGGGTCTCGTTCCCGTGGGAAAGTAGAAAGTGAAACCAGATATTAAACCGGACGCCAAGGTTCCTGACTGCAGCCTATAGAGAAAGGGCTGGTCTATGAGATCATGGGCCACGGATGGTGAGTGGCTAATGGGAGTGGCTTTGGTCCTAGACGGAAAAACGAAACTGATAAAAGAGGATGCAAGAGCATTCTCGAGAGCTTAATATTCCCTTTTGTTGAAGTTGAGACTTCAAGGTGTTTCTGGCCGTGCAGAGTGGGAATCTCTCACCGGTCGACGGCTTCGGGACAAATTCCGAAGCACAGAAAAGCGAAAGCCAGGTGTGGCTGTTACGATATCTCCATCACGGAGTTGAAGATCGGAGTTTCCTAAACCTCGGTTAAACATCTACAAAAAGTGCGACATTCCTGTCGAGCATCGCGAACTCTATCTTCGAAAACAGTGGACATTGAATAAATAAGGGACTGACTACACTGAAAGCGATCTATTATTCGAGGACTGGACTTGATTCTATAAATATATTATTGACAGCTGAACTCGAACCCTTATATGAAAAATGTTGTAATTATGAATTATTTAAATAAGAAATTCTTATTTAATTGTTTGTGATACAATAAAATATTTTTTCGATATTGATAAGACCAGGCCGTTGAAGTTGCCCGCTACCACACCACCTTATGACGTTGGCTCCGTTAAAGTACTTTAACTGCCATATCATCTGAAATAGAGATGAGATTATAATGTGTGTAGTCTAAGTCCTAGAGAAAGTTATTCTGTTTATTATGCAACTAGCTATCTTGCCCGGCGTTGCCCGGGTACGTCAAAAAACAGCTCGAATTGCGCTGAAGCTCTGAAAATCGCAATAAGATACCGCGAAAAAAATTTTAAATTGCTGCACAAATTTCGAAAAGAGAAAAAAAATTATATATTTTGTTCGAAGATTGAAAGTTGATTTCTTTCAGTAATGTGGAAAAATTGTAGGAAATCGCTAAAATACACTAAAAATGACATACAAAATTCCCGAAAAATTCGAAAATTGCTATACGAAATTCGAATAAACTTTATTGAAATGATGCCAGAAATTACTTTAATATTATAGGCCGAAAATGGAATGTCAAAAAATTGAAGCAGATCGCGAAGAAACGTAGAAATCGAATTAAAATCACAAAAAGTTCAAAAATCACGAAAGTCAAAATTTACTGTAATTGGATAAAAGTTTAAAATCTAATTCTTTTGACCTGCGGGCTCTCTTAAAATTTATGTTTGGGAAAGCATGCTAAGCATTGTATCATGTTACTGTTATTCATAATTTAATTTACTTGCATTCCCTTAAATATAATTAATATAGCCTCTTAAGTTAATATTAGTTTTTGTTGCAATAAAATATCTCAATTTGTTCATTTTCTGTAAGCAAGTAATCCCTATTGGTTTACAATGGAAGTCTATGGGAATTTGGCGAAATATTAGAGATATCGCCAAGTTGGCGTCACTTTTAGCAACTAATTTTGGTCGCTAAATTTGGCGATAGACTTGGCGGCATTCGGCGACTGAACTGTGTCTCCCCTACGGTGCCTAACCCTCTTATAGGTAGGAAGATGTATTAAATGCTATTCAATAATCGCTTAAAAAATTCGCTAAAAATTCAAAAATCGCTGTACGAATTCCGAATGAACTTTTTTGAAAAGAGAACAAAATTTACTATATTGGGTTAAAAGAAAGAAACCGTATTCTTTTCACTAATGTGAAAAAATCGCCTCAAAACTGAAAAAAGCGCTAAAAATCGCATAAAAAAATTAAATTAAAAAAAAATCGAATATCGGGCTTCGAGTTGCAAAACTTCGTATACAGACGGACCTTTTCCCCAAATTTTGTAGCTCTACGTGCAACTGTCTCTCCAGAACATCGTCGACACAATCACACACAAACTTCTTTTCTTATTATTATAGATTTAATTTACCTGTATTCCCTTAAATATAATTAATATAACACCGCAAGTTACTATTAGTTTTTGTTGCATTAAAATATCTCAATTTGTTGATTTTCTGTATGCAAGTAATCACTATTGGTTTACAATGGAAGTCTATGGGAATTTGCAGAAATATTAGAGATATCGCCAAGTTGGCGTCACTTTTGGCGACTAACTTTGATCGCCAAATTTGGCGATATATCGCCAAGTTGGCGGTATTTGGCGACAGAACTGTGTCCCCCCTACGGTAAAACCCCTTATAGGTTTGAAGACGCATTAACTGCTGTTCAGTAATCGCATAAAAAATGCGCTAGAAATTCAGAAATTGCTGCACGAATTCCGAATAAACTTTTTTGAAAAGAGAACAAAATTTACTATATTGGGTTAAAAGAAAGAAACCGTATTCTTCTCACTTATATGGAAAAATCGCCTCGAAACTTAAAAAAGTGCTAAAAATCGCATATAAAATTAAATAAAAAAAAATCCAATCAAAAAATCGAAAATCGGGCTTCGAGGTTGAAAACTTCATATATAGACGTATCTTTTTCCCAAATTTTGTAGCTCTACGTGCAGTGGTCTCTTCAGAACACCGTCGACACACTCACTTACACACAAACTTCTTTCCTTATTATTATAGATTTACAAAATGGCAATACATTGTTTTATTTTTCACTTATCACGTTTTGCGGAAATGTCAATTTTTGATATAATTTTGACTATTTTTCTCTTTTAAAAAATTATTTCTGCGTAATTTCTAAAATTTTTATATTTTTTTCAAAGTTTTAAAGTAAATCTCATTATAAAAAATGGATAACGAGGGAAAACTTAAAAAAATTCAAAAAATCACTTCTGAAGGTGTGCGAATACCTTAAAGGAATATTTTCAAGGTTTAGACGGAAGGAATATTATAAAATTTTACCTTCTAAGACGGAAACCTGTCTAAAGGGAAATATGTTTTCGCTCCCAAGCGACTTGTAAGGGGATTTTTCAGAGGAATAGGGAAAAGTCTTTCGTTTAAGACAGAATTTCACCATAGATAGGTTCTATTTTCAGAGATGTGTTTCTATATGTCTTCTTAAATATAGGAATCTACCCAAATCGCAGTGTCATCTTTTTATAACGATGTTGTTTCAACGAACGGAAATAACTCATCTGTTCCTAAAAAATCGACGGTAAAACCAGGGTTTTTTTTTTTTTTTTTAAAGAGGCTGTACTCACCATAGATTTTCAATTATAGTAACACCCACACTTTTGACATACCTTCTGATTTACTCTCTAAGACCAGTGGTACAGAGCCAAAATACTATAGTAGAGCGGTCAAGAGTCACACTTATATTTCTGAAATTATTACCCGACTGAAAAGAAGGGTTATGTGTTTCACGCGTATCTGTGTATGTGGATTTCTTTATACCCTCGAAACATCCCAACGGCTGGATGGATTTTAATGAATGAAGTCTCTATCAATTCGTCTTAACGGCCCGATGGTTATAGGCTAGGTTTTGTTTTTATAAATTTAAAAGGGCGGCCGTAAAATACAAAATGGCGGTAGAGACGAAAAAAAAAATTTTTCGCACTATTGGGTGGCCTATCATTGGATAGGTCTTTCAAAATGAAGACGATGTTTCATTGACTATTTTACAGTCACCAGCTCCGTTAAAATATTATACAACCTGGAAGTTGTGTCGGTAGGATCTCTAGCTTTACTGCAACTCTAACCATCATAGACATCTATAGACCTCATCAAAACAGTGTTTACAGATAGGAACTAACCATTAAACACAACTTAAAAGTCATCAATACAAGTAAATAAAAAAATAGGTAAGTAATATAAACAAGTAATATAAAAAAATATTCTAAGTCAATTCCTACTTAGGTCAATAAGAGAATTTTTTTTCTCCTATTCTTTCCTCTTGAGTGGCACTTAAAATGCCTTGATCAAGACGAGGGCTCTCTCGGTCTTAAAATACCTTAATCAAGAAGAGGGCTCTCTCGATTATTGAAAATTAATTAATTAAATTTAATTAATGGATTTTATTTGAAAAAAAACTGGATTAACATCAAGTGTCATGCACAACAAGTTAAAAAAAAATATTTGAGCTTGATTGGATGAATAATAAATGTTTTATTAACGATTGAAAATTTGAACAAGATATATATATAGCGAGAGTGTGAGCTAATAGTAGGAATAAAAAAAAATAGTTTCACATTGATGAGAAATAATTAATTAGTTCGCTTTCTACGCAGTAGGGTTTTTAATTTTTTTAATTTAATTGTTTATTTGTATTATTGTATTATAACGAACCGCTGATATATACTAATTATTAATATTTAAATATTAGTTTTAACCAGTAATAGAACTGTTTGGTGGATGGATTACACTGGCTAATAAGGAAAGAACGGAAGAGAGAGATGAAATAGACAAAACTATTGATAGAGACTATAGACCAGACGTAAAATATTCAATTCTAGTATTTTGGTTATCAAATGGAGGGAAATTTATAGAAGCCTTATGTTTATTTCGATTGTATGAGATTAAAAACAATCACTAGATCTGTAAAAAAAAAAAAAAAAAAAAAAAAAAAAAACCTTTTGAGGAATACAGAGTTAGCCTAAATTAGTGGTTCCCAACGTAGGGCGTACGCCCCACAGGGGTGCAATTTCAGATTTCTTATTAACAAATTTTCTGTCATTTTTTTCTAATGAAAGTAGTGTCTTAGTCAAAAATAGAAATAATAGATGAAAAAATCTAAAAATAACTGAATAAAAATTAATTTTCGAAACGATCCCATTTAACCTTCCGTCTACCAGACGGGTCCATTGGACCCGAAATGTACATTCAAAATATTTATTCAAACCAGAAATTTCTTCAAAACAAACTAAATGTATAAATCAGACAATAATAAGTTAAATAAACAAATTAAATAGTTTTAAGTAAAAATTCTGGTGTAGAATGTTTTTATAAAACTTGAGTAAAATTTCCGGTAGTTCTAGGGTTAAAAGTTCAAAAAATACGTTCACCGGAATAATTATGCGAATTTTTTTGTATAATTTGACACCTTTTATATATAAAAAAATAATTTTAATTTTTCTGGTTTTAATATTATTTTAGTAAATTACATCTTCATTTATTTTTTTTTTTTTACTATTTATTAAAAACAAACAAACTTATACACCTATTCATAGTGTAATATGCCTCATGAGGGAAATTTTACATATGAAATTTTGTAGGGTTTTGACTATTGACTAAAATTGACTATTTGGACATGTTTAATCTAAAAAATGTTTTGAATGATCTAAATGGGGTGCTACATTTATGAAATTAATAAAACCCCGTGCGCATCACTTAAAGGAAGGGTTGAAAGTAAACTTCTTATGGCTCTTCTGCAGATCACATACAGAATATGACATTCATAACATATGCATTTTAAAATTTAAAATTGGAGAAAACATGGTGGCCAAATTATAATAGTGCGGGGGGAAAGCCCGCTATCAAAAAAGTATGTTATGAGAGGAAAGAAAAATAGTAACTTAAAATGGATAAAAGCGCGAATCCGGAAATGTTACTTGCGAATTATGTTACCCATATAGTCTCGGCAATAAACAAATATCACTTATTCTGAACGAAGTACTAAAATCCATTATAAAATGTATCAATTTTATCAGATGTAATACAAAATATGGGAGAGATTTCAAGAAATTTTACGCGAATAATAATGTAGACTATTTATCACTTTTAAATTTGAGGTAAGTTTCCAAAAAACAATAAAACTTTTGTAGATGTAAATCCAAGCATACTTGTAATTAAAAAAATATTATTTTGATAAATTAAAGAATGTGAAATCACTTATCAGAGTTAATGTTATTTTCGGATCCATCCGGAAAAATGGAAGTTTATTTTTTATGTGACAATATTTATATGATATAGAAGGGGAGGGGGGGGGGGGATCATGATTTTAGAGATGCTTAGGTGGGGCGCGGCCAAAAAAAAAAAAAAAAGGTTGGGAAACACTGGCCTAAATGATCCATCGGATTTCAAAACACTGTGTATTGAGAGGCATACGGCCTTCAAAGACGAGTGATACATGACAAGATACATACACTCACCCAGTTTAAAAGCCCGCCTCGTGGCACGCGTGCAGGAACGCATCACTGCTTGCTGCTGTGATGGACATGGACAGAAACATGCTATGGAACGTATGGACGGAACTAAATTACCGTTGGGATGTATGCCGGATGACTAAGGGCGCACACATTGAACATTTGTAGCATGTGCCCGAAACTGGGTGAGTGTATGTATCTTTTCATGTATCACCCATCTTTATACGTCGTATACTTGTCAATAAACACACTTTTGAACGATTTAGGCTAACTCTGTATATATAACATACACATATTTTTCTTATTATGTGTACAAGTTATGGGGGTCATATAAATTGAATTCATGGTCGCACGCGGCCAGCAGCCCGCGTAATGACTCCTCTGCTCTAGACACAGCTGAATGATGCTTGCTTAAATATAGGAATTTACCGTAATCGGAATGTCTAATAATATGGTTAAAAAAACAAAACGGAAATTAATAACTGCTCTACTGTTAAAATTAGAAGTTCTGTTAATCTATTATGCAGCTCAATGGGTATATAACATAACAGTCATTCTTGATATGTAGTTCAGAGTTAATTTTTTTTAACACTTTGGTGAATAATGCCATTTTTATTCTGAACGAAGCGTTCCGATGGGTACTGCTTCCACATTCGTGCGTGCTGCGAATGGGGGATGGCTCATTTTTTTTTGTTTCTACAGACGATAAGGAAGGTCGTGAAGCATACTTTTCACGGATAAGGAACATCAATTACTCGACGAGTTATCCCGTCGACATCATTGTAACAAAGATGCACAAGAGGAAGAGTGAAGTTGCAGGTGGGTAACCACAGAGTCAGATTATGGAAATTCTTCCACGTTGCATTAATCCAATGATGTAGCCAGTATATTCTTTTGTGAGATGTTTGAATAAAAGCATTAAAACAGACAAAGATAGATTTATGTCTTAACCCTTACCATTCCGTTGGCTCCGCTGCGGAGAGATCATCTTTCTTTGCAAAATTTGTTTTGGGCACCAGTAATAAAGGAAAATAAAATTTAACCTTATTTAATCAGAGCATTTTTGAAATTGTGTACTTGAAGGAAACTTCTTTTTAAAAAATGGTGCCGATCGAATAAAATTTGTGTAAGAGACGCCGGAGCGCAAAGGGTTAACGGGCATAATTACATTGTAATACTCCCGCGAGGAGTATGAAAAGATCCTTACGGCCTGTGGGAGGAAAATGTGTAACTTTCCCATTCCTGTTTTTATAAATTCAGCTAATTTTACTAAAACACACGGAGGTAAAATGCGTGGAACCCGATTATTGACGATTAACCCTTATCTGTCCTACACTGGTTATCAAAAATTAAGGAAAAGTCACAAAATGCTAATTTTTAAATACGCGAATTCTCAAAAGGAAGTAATATAATTTGAATAATTACTATCTCTGCAGAACAGCTAGTCCATATAACATCTCATTCAGGTCACACATGGTCACAAGAGTCACAGTCACTACGGCGAAACAAAAAATAGGAAATTCCATACGTCTCTTTTATGAGTCTCAAATGACTACTATATGTGACTCCACTGACAGGTCACTGTGACTGCTGCTTTGTGACGAGTCACCAGGTGACTTTGCAATGTCGTTTCATTGGGACTCTCGTGTGACTCTCATCTGGAGATTCAATTTCAAAGTCATTGTGCACGTTGCATTATGATAAATCACCAAATAATGCTACATTAATACGCTCGACATTAATACGCTACATTAATAAAGTCACATGGTGACTTTCTGTCACATGACTTTGTTAAATGGTAACAGATACCCTACTGTAAAGTCACCACTGTGAAAAGTGGTGAAAAGTCACCATGTGACTTTAATTTGACATTATTTGGTGATTTATCATAATGCAACGTTCACAATGACTTTGAAATTGAGTCTCCAGATGAGAGTCACACGACAGTCTCAACGAAATGACATTGTAAAGTCACCTGGTGACTCGCCACAAAGCAGCAGTCACAGTGACCTGTCAGTGGAGTCACATATAGTAGTCATTTGAGACTCATAAAAGAAACGTATGGAATTTCCTATTTTTTGTTTCGCCGTAGTGACTGTGACTCTTGTGACCATGTGTGACCTGAATGAGATGTTATATGGACTAGCTGTTCTGCAGGAATAGTAATTATTCGAATTATATTACTTCCTTTTGAGTATTCCCGTATTTAAAAATTGGCTTTTGCGACTTTTCCTTAATTTTTGATAACCAGTGTATATCACTTCCCATGTGACTTCGGGACCAGTATCTCTTACACGAATTTTATTCGACTGACACCATTTTTTAAAGAAACACTTTGACAACATGCGCAAGAGAAATGTACTACAAAATTTATTTTTAAAATATAGCGGTGCGAATAGAATATAAAATAGAATCGTGTATAAAAAACTGGTGTCCTATATAAGGGTTAACCAGTTTTCGTCGATACTGAATTTGAATGGGATTTTAAAATAAAAATTACAGAGCTATTGCCAAGTTGGCTTCATTTACGGCGACCTACTTTTGTCACATAATTTGGTGATATTTCGTCAAGTATCGCCAAACATAGCGAGAATTTGACGCTGGCGGATATGACCGTAGTTTTAAACGTATGAGCGTTGCAACAATGGTTAGAAAAATCAAAGTCAATTTGCGAGAAAGCACGTTTTCAAAACTCATAAATGAAATCTGATTATGGAAAAATCAATTACCCTAGAATTTCAAACTGCTCTTCCTCAGCCATTGTTTTAAAGCAGAGACAAAACAAAAAAAGCTGCGGAATTCTTGTATCAAGGCTGAACACTTAAGGATAAAAACTGTTTAGATTTATAATACAAATTTACACATGAATTAATATTTGGACACAAGTTGGATTTGAGATATGGGGGTCAGAATCTGGGAAAATCGATTGAAATTTTTCGGAATGGCTTCTCCCTTAGTGGCTGCAATAGGTTAACTTCTTAGTTTTTGTAATGGAAGCAAAGAGTGCAAGTCAGTAGGTCACAAAAGCCAAAAAAAAAAAAAAAAAAAGGGGAAACCAACATACATACTTAAAAGACATGTTTATTTCTCTACATAATCGTCATTTACATGGATACATTTGTCCCATCTCTTCATGAGTTTTCTAATACCTGCTCCATAAAAGTCTTTGGACTGCACTTTCAGCCACCCCACCTGTGTATCTCACATTCAACGCCTGCATCAGTCGGCTGTAAGCTACACTGTAAAAAAAAACGACATTTTTACAGTACAAAGTACTGTTCATCTCGCGCACAAACTCGATCACAGTTGAATGTACTGTATCTTTCTTTGGTTTCCTGACTATTTAAACATGGAAAATACAGTAGTTGCGTAAACTTAACAGCACAATGTACTGGCAATTTGGACGCCAGTAGTTTGTATTCTGGTCCAAATGCGTCCAAAATTGCCAGTACATTGTACTGTTAATTTTACGCAACTACTGTATTTTTCATGTTTAAGTAGTCAGGAAACCAAAGAAAGATACAGTACATTCAACTGTGATCGAGTTGTGCTGGCAAATTTACAGTGGCTTTTTTACAGTATAAACCATGTGAACACCCTGTTGGAGTTGTTATGCTGTCTATTGTTGTTCGCCTGCCAGCTCTAACCATTTCCTCAACCTTCCGCACTGTTTCTTCTGTCGCAATCTCAACAGGACGACTACTTCGTTCTTGGTTAACAACTTTTGAACGACCCTGCTCATCTTGTACAACTGTTGTCTCAGAAATTCGAAATTGACATCTTAAAGTTGGACAGTGCTGCCACCTAATGGCATATTTAGAAACAATTTACTACTCATTTCCGACCTCTCATATTGGTTTGTGTCCTACCTACTGACTTTCCCTCGCAAATTAAAGCTACTATATAAAAGATAAGGTTCTGTTATAGACATCTTCCGTATAAACAAGTTTTACTGTATTGCTCGTAAAACGTAAGCTTTTAAAGTGCTTCATAGAAGGCACAATAGCATTTGTAGTGTATGCACATTGTAAAACCTGACACGACGCAATCGCAAGGGACCACAGAAAAATTCTGTCGCATACCATTTTCTGCCGTAGCAGTTAAAATTGTATGTTTATTTCTTCCGTCAGAACTGTGAAATATTTCCGAAAATAATTCCGTCATACAAATGTTTCGTTTTTGCAGCTTTTACTGTATTTTCAACTCTTTTCTTAAAGAGGTGTCATTTTTATTTTGAATGTCACATCTTCATGCGTGCTACGAATGGGGAATGTTTCATTAGTTTTTTCCTGCAGCAGACGATAAAAGAAATGCCGAGAAACATAATTTTCACGGATAAGAAACATAATTCTAGTTTATGAATTAATTCTAAAAATCAAGTGCTAATTTCTCGCATTTCAAACAATTCATAATATGATGTATCATTTCATCACCAAGAAAAGTATAGACTACATCACTATAAAAAAAGTCTGTAATTTTTACAGAAAATAATTGTATTTTTTACAGAAAAAAACTGTTTTGAAGAAAAAGTTTTTTTTTTGTAAAAGAAACTGAATTTCGTAATTTTTGCAGAAAAAAATCTGTATTTTTTGCAGAAAGAAACTGTTTTAATGAAAACTTGCAGTTTTTTTTCTGTAAATTAAACTGTTCTCCACTGGCGCCAAAATTGACAGTTTTTTCCTGTCAATTTGACAGATTTTTTTTTTTTTTTTTTTTTTTTTTTTTTTTTTTTTTTTTTACAGTGTAGAAATTCTCGATCATTTCGTCTATTCAGTTTATTTGTTTACCTTATTCCTTATCGGAAAAAATTTAGTGTAGGGAATTAGAAAATGACTACCTGTTCGTTCTAGATGAAGGCGGTATATTTTTTCTGTTAGTGTAAGATGCCAATATTTTAAATCTAATTGAATCTTAAATGTTCCGAAAAATATTCGGTGGAATTTTTCAGGTTTTTCAGACCGCTTGATTTATTTTGCAAAACATTATCTACAAATTTTCTCCACAGGAGAAAAGAAAGTAAATAAGTAGTCTGGTTATCATTGTACAGTACAAAAATCTGTTGATTGTACAGAAAAAAAGCTCTGACAGTCAGGACGGGAACAAAGTACTGTTTATTTTACGGGAAATAAAATCTAGATTTATTATGAACTTTCTGCTATTTTAACAGATTTTGCCCGTAAAATAGTCAGTTTTCTGTTTTCTTACGAAATAAAACTATTATTTACGAACTTTCTATTATTTTAACAGATTTTGCACGTAAAATAATCAGTTTACTGTTTTCCTACGAAGTAATATGTGTATTGTTTACGATCTTTCTGTTATTTTTACAGATTTTGCCCGTGCAATAAACTGTTTACATTTTTTCTCTGAAGTATTATTATGAGTTTTCCGCTATTTTAATAGATTTTATAGTAAAATGATGCGGTTTGCAGATTTTTTTTTTTTTTTACTGTAAAATCAACAGTTTCTTTTTCTTTTTCTTTTTTTTTTTTACAGAGTATTTAGGGGTTAATGGTGTACTCAAATCCAAACTGCTTATTTTCTGACTCATTTTCAAATTCATTTTTGCTCCCAAACGCATCCAATTGGCAGATTATCTTATTCAGAAACTGCATGAGCCGGCTTGGTCGGTTTTTTGATAAAGGCAAAATATATTATCTCTTCAAAAAATCATGTCAGCAAGTTTCATGTTTTTCTTTTTAAAAATGAGTCAGAAAATTTCGAGTTGTTGAGCGTGGAAAAATATTTCTTTGAATACCGCCTTAAGTATAGAGTAAGATGCGTTTCACATTTTCTAAATCTTTCTCTAAATTACGTAGGTTGGACATTACAGTTGGTTCAGTAAATCTCTTACTTCATGCAACACAGTATTTTTATTTCTAATTAATTACACCTCGGAAAATACCTTTGAAACTGCATTTTCTCCGTTAGCGAGCTGTCGCGAATTCCATTTTACGACGAAATTATCTGTTCCTTCAATAAAAGAACACGAGTTCATCACTGTAATTGCGACATAAATCTTTAATTTCGTCCCTCCAGGCAAATGCAGCTGCCGATAACAAATCAGAAAGCGCCGCAATGCAAGCCAATATCAACTGAAACGCACTGGCCTTAGAGCCTATCTGTGTGCTCTATAATTTATAGAATTATAATCTCTCTTTTGGTAAGAAGATATCCTTTTTTTTTATACCTATAAACATAATGAATGGCTGTAGAAAACAAAAGTACTTTTAATAAGAGTTTCTTTTGCGAAATTTGTGAAGATATTTAGACATGCCGTAGATATTTAGCGGCAACTGTTTTTGAGCGGTACCATAGGCCTACAAAATAATAGGGGAGGTAGGGGAGGTTTGATACATTGGAAGAGTTTGATACACTGACAATTTTTCTCAACAAATGGCATTACCAGCCATTCTAACACATGTAAAAATTTCTTTTATTTGCAGAAGCCATCTTTAGTTGGACTAATCAGTGAAGAACTGACAACTTTTCATTTTTTTTAATTTTGAAGATTTTTGGAATGTCAATGTAAATTTTTTCAAATACTGATTTTTTTCATAACTCTTATTATTGTGATAATAATGTCTTGTATTTTTTTAAATTCCTACTATTAGTTCACACTCTCCCTATATTTATTTATATACTAGCTAACTTGCCCGGCGTTGCCCGGGTACGTCAAAAAACAGCTCGAATTGCGAAAAAGTTCTGAAAATCACAATAAGATATTGCGAAAAAATTTTAAATTGCTGCAAAAATTTCGAAAAGAGAAAAAAATTATATATTGTGTTCGAAGATTGAAAGTTGATTTCTTTCACTAATGTGGAAAAATGGTAGGAAATCGCTAAAAGACACTAAAAATCACATACAAAATTCCCGAAAAATTCGAAAATTGCTATACGAAATTCGAATAAACTTTATTGAAATGAGGGCAGAAATTACTTTAGTATTATAGTCCAAAAATGGAATGTCAAAAAATTGCAGCAGATCGCGAAGAAACATAGAAATCGAATTAAAAATCACAAAAAGTTCAAAAATCACGAAAGTCAAAATTTACAGTAATTGGATAAAAGTTTCAAATCCTCCTTTCAGTTCCTTTGACTTGCGGGCTCTCTTAAAATTTATGTTTTGGAAAGCATGTTAAGCATTGTGTCATGTTACTTTTATTCATAATTTAATTTACTTGCATTCGCTTAAATATAATTAATGTAACCCCTTAAGCTTGATGAATAATAAGTTAGAGATTTATTTTCGAAAAAGTGTGTCAATACCATTGTTTAAATTTTTTTGTAATAAACATTTCTGAAACAAAAATATGTCAATGTCATTTCTTTTAAAATTTTACTAAAATATTTCAAGATTAATCATAAAAAATTGTATGACACAAAAATTGAGTCGTCTGCATTTTGTTCCCCATTTATACAACAATGTATCAAATTTCCTTTGCAAGTGTATCAATCCTCCCCAGTAATGGGGAGATTTGATACAATAGTAACCATTCAAAATAATTGTGATACATTTTTTGAAAGATTATTTTTTAAATTCACTATATTTTTAATAAATAAATAAAAGGTCACTTTATAATTTTTATAGCTTTTTTGCATCCCCCAAGTATTTTGATTGTTGCTCTAAAGTGATTTTGCGACATTTAAAATCCTCACAATCTTTCTGGCTCGTTGAAGGTAAAATCGCAGCAATCAGAAAACTTCTTTCTGTGTGCAGCTCTAAGCTCGAAGTTTATTGCGTCAGGAAACCATATTGAAAAAAAACCCTGTCGAAACCTTGTCAAAACGTCTCAACACCACATTTTTTCAAACCATATCGAAAAAAACCCCTTTCAAACCCATGCCGAAAAACCCCCCTCTCGAAACCTTGTCGAAACATCTCGACATTGCATGTTTTTCAAACTGTGCGACCTCTTTTATAGAAAACTATTCAACCGATTTCCTTCACGTTTTTTTTAAAAATGGAAATCGTTTCTGCTGGAGCTTATATCCCTGAAAAGTATAATTTTCATTGATTCATTATTCTTTTCGACTCACAAAAGTTAAAAATAAAGGTGAAAAAATGAACTTTTTTTGTTTGAATGATAGCCATTTTGTCAAAAATCAACCTTTTGGACAAAATGTTGGTATAAGCTCTAGAGAATTCAATGCGCTTTCATGATTGTTTGACCCAACTTTTTTCAGATGCTTGTGACAGAAGAAAAACGGTCGCTCGATTGGAAGTGCGCGGCGCGAACCTTGCAGGTATTTCTCATCGCACAAGGCGTATTTTTCATTTTTTTACACGAAAAAATTTAAATATAGGCGAAATATCAATAACTGTTGCAAAAAGTACGAAGGTGATATCTCTTTTCTTGTAACTATTACCAACTTCTTTATTTTAGCAGAAACACATACTACATCACAAATGATGGTGTAATCGATTCGATAACACAGTAAAACTATGAAACCGCAGTCTGTATAGAACCCTGTCATAAACGGAAAAATGTCATGATACAGTGAAAAAGAGTACGCTATATAAAAATATGATGTTCCTGCTAAGGCGAAAACCTGTCTAAAATGCAGTTTTTTTTTATCTTTACCATGTGAATTCGCCTTACTTAGTTTGAATTTTATTGATGCGCATTCATACCGGGTGTCCTAAAAAGGACTGACTGATTTTAAAATTCAATAACTTTGCAAACGGTGACAGATATTTAAAAAATTCTTGCAGGAGAGTTATGTATGTTGCCAGGAGTTTTTTTTACAGTGATTCTCGAATTTAGTTCGAATTACAAACAAATGATTGCGCTGCGAGGAATAGGCGCTAAATCCAGGCCCGATTTTTGGTACTTCGGGACCCACTCAATTCATTTTAATCTCCTTTTTTGGCATGGGACAAAGAAAAAGGCCAAAAAATCCAGCATGAATTTAACGCCTATTGCTTGCAGCGCCATCTATTGTTTGTAATTCGAACTAAGTTCGAGAATCACGGTAAATCTCTTGACATTATCCATAACCCTCCTGCAAGAATTTTTAAAATATCTGTCACCGTTTGCGAGTTATTGAATTTTAAAATCAGTCCTTTTTAGGACACCCGGTAGATGTTACTTGTTTTTAATAATAATTGCTTAACAATTTTGGATATCATCCATATGACTTAGATATTTAGTATTATAAAAACTGGCAAATGCGAAATGGAATCGAATGAGTGATTGTTTTCATTTATTTATGCAGAAACAAAAAATTTACGAATATTGTTTTAAGACTTTATTTTACAAAGTCAAACGATAAATATTTAATAGATATTCCAGCATTATGGCCTCAAAACTGTAAAAATGGCATAGTATTCAATATTATCAGCAGCCCTGTATACGATATGTTTCAGCCCTGTATGCGATATATAGGTTTGTATCTATTAACTACATGCATGCCAAAATTCACTTAAGAAATACATATATTTCAGTTGAAAATTCTCTTTCAGTAATTTCCTCTCATAAGGAGAATAGTACGTGAATACTTTTGTGCAGTCCTGTATAGGAGGTATAGAATTTATATATAGTGAGCAGCATGCAAAAAATTAATTAAATTTGAAAGCGTATGCCAAATTTTAAACCGTACACTCCAGCCATTATGACTCAAAGACATTATTGTAACTGATTTCTTTTGTGTGTCTCTGTAAATGAATAAAAAATGCTATGAATGCCATGTTCTAACGTGATCGTTGAGAAATTCAGTGATTTATATCAGTTTCAATACATTTGAAATAGCGCAAAGTCATTAAAATACTCTACAAACGATTTTCCCCCTATACATAATGTA
Source organism: Maratus speciosus (assembly GCA_963932465.1). Lineage (NCBI taxonomy): Eukaryota > Metazoa > Arthropoda > Arachnida > Araneae > Salticidae > Maratus > Maratus speciosus. The sequence goes on along the minus strand of OZ010786.1, from coordinate 665,404,158 downwards.
ATGGAATAACTTTTGAGTGTCCCTGTCAATGAACTATTCATTCCACATACTTCCTATACAATACCAAACATGCTTTGGTGACCCTCAATAACCTTTATCCATTGCATGGAAATCCGAGTATATTAACGGGAATTACAACGTGGACAGACAGACAAACGGAATGCATAAACACTTTTCAACTTTGTTGTGGAAAGTGTTAAAAAGTTACAGAATTTTCTGAAGTCCATTAAAATTTTCAAGGGATTATATTTGAAGAAATACAAAATTTTTATACGGCCCGTACAAAAAATTTCCCCAATGAGTAAAATGTGCCCCACACACTAATAAGGTCGTGTTCAAAATTTCAGCCTTTTATCATAAAAAAACGCAGAGAAATATAGTATTTGTATGAAAGCATTTATATGAGCATTTATATGAAAATACATAAATGCGGATTTAAAACCGCTTTTCGATGCCTGGATATGAGTTCGAAAAGAAGAAAAATCATGCCGGATTATCGTGTTTGAGGGTTCGCGCACAAATTACACTGCGCGCTTTTCGCTTTCCTAAGCGTTGCTTTTGACCAATAATGCAAAGCGTACAAACAGCTTTCTCATCTAATGAAGCGTTTGTTGTGATTATGCGACGCACCGATCAGAGACAAATATTTGAATATGCAAACATTGGTAAGCTGTTTTAATGTTCATTGACTTTGCCATTTCTAAGCTTTATTGTCTAATTCACCATGTAAAATTTTAAGGTATTTTTCAAGAAGCATAGTTTTGTAAATTATGTATGTAATAGCGCTAAGTGTGAAACAGTTCCGGAGTGAATTCATCCTAATCCCGATAATTGCGCTCATCCTCGGAAAAAAAGATCGCGGCCATGTTAGTCTTAAACATTCCGATCCCGTGAATAAGCCAATTGTTCGACTTATAATAATTCACGGCCCAATCTGGCCCTACTCAATTTCTACAAAAAATTCAGATTTTTCTTAACGTATAATTAAGGTTGCTTTAAAGAATACTGCATACATATTTATGGGATAATTTTACAGTATATTTTAAATTTACGATGTGTTCGCAAGACAGAAAATACACAATAGCAACATTAATGATTACTTGATTTTTAGACGTTTCAACATTCAAATAGGGATTCATTAAAAAAATTATGTAGTTTAGAATAAAAGAAAAAAAGGAGGGTTAAAAACATCATAACTTTTGAAGCCGCATAATAAAAAGTAGATTTATGAAAATATTTCTCTGTCATTTATTAAGGCTTTTCTCAAATCCAAAGGAGCAACTTATTGACACATTTCTGAATTCATTTCTTTTCAGAAACGCATAAGATTGGCAGGAGTTCTTATTCAGAAACCATGTACTCGAATGGCATTATCCATTTTTTTTTTTTTTTTTTTTTTTTTTATAAAGGCAATATATCTTTGAGAAAATACTGTTAAAGTTAGCGTTTTGAATCGAATTTCCGGAAGCGACGACATGGGAAAGGAGAAAAATCTGCAGCCACGTGACAAGAATCTCTTATATCTCAACAAATAATTTATTTATCAAAAATGGAAAACGTTATTCGATTCCAAATCCCTTCTATAGTCAGGCTTGTCAATTTTTTGCCTTTGCAGTTAAAAATTAGTCAGAAAATGTATCAAAGTTTCGCGTTGTTGAGCAGTGAATTTGAGAATCACATTAAGGTATACTTCCAAAGATTACTTAACAGAAGTTCATTATCACTATTGCCCCACCAGTGGCCTTCTCAAAGGTCGTAGACAGGATGCTTGTTTCGAACCCAATCGCGTCCGTCGGCCTAACCGTTCGGAATTTTCAGTGCTTTTCTTCGAACCTTGCGTAAATACGGGTTAGGATTTTTTAGAAAGAACCCCACGGAGGAAATCCAACTCAGGCCTATATCCCTAGTGTAGATAATCGGCCGTCATAAACAACACCAACACACCATTATCGCTATTAATATTTTTACAAAACATACTGCCTGCCGTGAGAACAATTAAGTCCAGTCCCGGCCATGTTCGACTATGTAGAAAAAAATGCAAGCCTGATCTCGGCCCGGCACGAGTCTGCTGAAAAAATATTAAGCCCGGGTCAGACACCATATAACTGTCCGATGCCGATCTCTACGCTGGACATGTTACATTTCTGTATTGATGTTGTCAAAGTAGCATCAGATCGTGACGCACATTTATACTTATTCTCGCGAAAGTCGAAAATAGCTCATATTTTATCGGCTTCGTTTAAATTTTTATATCAAGCCGGCTGGCCCGTTCAATTTCTTTGCGGCCCGGCCCGTTGAAAAAATTGTCCTAATTCTGCCGGCCCGGCCAGTGTTGAATTCAGGGGGTGGCCCGGGGAGATATCCCCCCGGAGCAATGACACCCCCCCGGAAGATTTGAAAATTTGGGTTTTCAATGGTCGAAAAATGCAATTTCCCCCCCGGAACACGATAATGTCCCCTCCGGAGCCACAGAAATCCCTCCCGGAGAAAAGTGTCTGAATTCAACACTGGGCCCGGCCCGTTTGAAAATTTGTCTTCATTTCGCCGGGCCGGGCCGGGTACGGGCCTCGAGCCTAGCCCGGGCCCATGCAGACCTCTACTTTGAACCCATATATGGAGTAAAATAATGAAAAAGCACCAAAATATGTCACTTCTTAATTTTCAAAAACTCCATTTCATAATATAACCTTGGAAATTACGTACTAAAACGCACTCCTTTTCAAGATTGAATAGTCACTCCTCTGAAAGAGTAACTATTCACTCTAAGCAAGGGTGAATATATGGGTATTAATAATCAACCAATCAGAACAGCCTTGTCTACTATCCTTTTTTAAGATTAGAGAAAGACGTCAGCCCTTTTAGTATAAAGTATGCGGATATTATTAAAGCGATTATTTAGAGAACTTTTTATCTTCATATAAAATTAAATGTAATTAATTCATAAAGGATACAGAAAGACATTCTCAAACAGCATTCGAATGAGTTTTGAAGTTTGAAACTTCATTACTGTTATCTGCAGTTTTTTTTTTCCGAGCGCGAAAATGCATCTTCAAAGTTGAGTCATAATACATTGCTTGCATTATTTTTTTACTACCATCTCCAACCTGCCATGACGCATGACTGATATACGCAGTGAAGTGTTCAAATAAGTAGTGTATCATTTGAGCCAATACAACTCAGATTTTGAAACGAAAAAGAAACCGAATTTTCTGTGGATCTCTAATTATATGTGTTCGTATATTACTCATCAGCTTATCTGAAAAGCAAAAATCTCCGATGCTTTTTTTAAGATTTCCGTCATTTTTTGGATTTAAACATATGGATACTATTGTAAAGGTAAGACTTATTTAATTTTAACCTTTTGTTCCTGGTAGAATTTGTATGTTTGGATTATGAGTTAAATAGTTATGATACACGCAATTATTGGCATTAAAAAATTAAACATGATACGTAAGTATTGAAATAAAAAGTTTTTTATGCCTGATATGAAATTTATAGATAAAACTGCTTTAGTATATATTTTTTAATGTTCATAGTATCCCTTATATAATATAAGATTGAATATATTTTAATGAGATAAATAACTACTTTTTACATTAAAAATGTTTTTCAAACAATAAGAACAAACAGTACATATGCAGTCATTTTTCTTTTCTTTTTTTCTATTTCTGAGATCATTTTTTCCCTATGAAACATACGAAATCTGTTTAGCTCATATCCCAAAATACAATATATACATGAATAAAAATTTTAAATTAAATACGGCTTATCATATAATTTTCATGATTAAGTTAAGGAATATGTTTAAAAGAAAAACGTAAACATATTCCACAGGATATAAAAATTTAGACTCCACAATGACAAATCACAAGACATAAAAAGAAATCTTACACTTTCTTAATATTTATATCAAGCTTAGAACTTATAAAAAAAAAAAAAAATAAATAAAAATGAAAAGATGCGAGTTGATAAGCATTGTGTTTTTGGTGGGAAAATTAAAAATATTTTAGAACAATAGGGTTTTGCAAAATAGCGCTAAAGAGATAAGATTTTATATTTAAAAAAAATATTAAAATGAAATCACACATTGTTAATCATATAACATCCATCTATTAGTTATTACTACTAGTTATTAATAAAACTTTAAAAGTAACTAAAATGCAGTAAACAATAACGTTTGATTAGATTTAAATTCATTAACAATGAATTTTGAGAACTAAATATTTCAAATTTGAGTTACACCTGAAAAAAAAAGACCGTAACGTGCATCACGGGAATTATTAAAATACTAAATGAATATCTGAAAAGAAAAAAATAACATTAACTTATTAAGATCTCGGTTAATTACTTGCCTTTATGGACATTTTAAAATTATCATATATTTATAGAGCATGCAATGAAAGCAAACAGAAGGGATGAGATTGTAATAAAATATTTTGGATTTTTTTCTGTCAGTAATCTAATTTAATTCATGTGTAACTTTAACTGAATTTTTCCTTAAAAGTTCAATTAGTGTTATGAATTATGAATAAATAAATATTGCTAATAAAGTATTTTATTCCCATCTTTACTACGCTTGTATCCATTTTCATTGCATGGTGTAAAATATGTGATTCTTTTAACCCTTTCCGGCGCAGAGTAATTCTGTTTATAAACTGATGAAATGGTGAACTGACACCGGAATTTATAAACGAATTTATTAGAAAATATGAACTTGCTCATTTTGAAGTACATTATAAACGGAAATTTTTAATTATATATTCTGGGTGACAGTAAAATAAAAATTAGGCGTCCTTTTTAAAGGACACCGACCGCGAAAGGGTTGAGATGCCCTTAAAAGCAAAATAAAAAAAAGAATTGACTCCATAAAAAATTAACATTCACTCCTATGAAAGAGTGACTATTCACTCCTACCAGGAGTGAATAAACGCACTCCTTTGGCAAGAGTGAATAGTCACTCCTCCGAAAGAGAGATTATCCTTTGATGGCAAATGAATCGTTGGCCAATGGTACGGCAAAGCAGAGATTTCTTACTGTGGGCCAACGTTTGACAACAATCAGGCAACTTTAGCCGAACCAGTTTGTGCTACTTGTGTTGTGAAAGTTCTTGCGGGTACAAACTTGAAGGTAAAATTGGATCATTTTTTAAAATATTTGATTTTCTTATTTTTTACTTCTTTCACTAAATCATGCTTGATATATCTTTAACCCCTTCGGGACGAGCGTCTTTTGAAGAATTTTTAATCTTTTATCACCGGTTTTTTAAAATAGAAATTTTTAGTTAATTGAATCGGAAAAATGTTCGGATTCAATAAGGCAGAATTTAGAATAAAAATTTACTGATGAGAATAATCACGGATTTTAAGCACCTTACGCGGCACGTATACCGGTCACTCGTCCCCAAGGGGTTAAATAGACATTCTGAATGTCTTTGCATTAACAAGTGGTACTTATATCACCTTTAAACTTATATTTGTAGATCATTTTTTTCTGCTTATCATTAACATTTAATTTTCTCTATTGATACGTATCATTGCTTACTTCTTTTATGACTAAACTATATAGCTTGAATTTGCAACAGCATAGTAAAGAAAGCATGCATTTATGCCGTAAAAAATATGACTTGAACAGCATCGTGGAAAATTTTATCGCGCCCTCTGAAAGGTTAATAAGAGTAAAATTTTATTGTTGAGGCTTGTACCTCTCTCAGTTTATCATCACATTAACTGGAAAACCTGTATAACATAAATGAATGAGAAATAAATCTTTATGTCCATGAGTGGTACATTATTCCTTTCACTCCTTTAATACTCAACATCGAAATTGATTTCGAAGTGCCATCCTGTGGCATAATATCTAATTAACATGGATCAGCCAGAATATCTGCATGCCCCTTACACAGTAATGAAATATCTCAAAATATCTGTTTTGGTATCTCCATACTTTGCATGCATTAAAGCACTCGGCCAAGCCCTGGGACGATTAATTTATTTGAAAGGGTTAGACTGAGTTAGTTGAGATTTAAAACTAAGAGAGATGCTATGAATGCAAAAGACGTTCGTGCTTACAGATTAAATAGAGAATGTATTAGATAACTCTTTGCAATAAGTTACTTTAGGATACAAATAATCTACTACATACTTTAAAAAAAAAGCAAATGGAAATTTCGTTCCGGCTGCTTGGATTTTGCTGAATGGATTTTGATACGACTTGTACTCTTAATTGTATATATCTCTATTATAAAAAAAAAACAGTAACAAACGCTGTCACCACCGCCGTTTATAATTTTTTTGTGACTGGGGTGCCTTTCTTCGTTAATATTAAGAAAACTACTTCGTACAAAAATATGAAAATCGGTGGTGTTATAGCGAAATATTTGTTAAACACGCTGATGCAGACAGTTTTCAAATAGAATAATTATTTTAAGAGAGATTTAATGTTAAATTTGGTCAAAATCATCCCATTAAAAAAGTTTTATGTGAGCAAAAACTACACATAGAAATTTAATTATTTTATACATTAGAACTTTTCGGTGTGTAGATTACATTTATTTTTTTTTAATTTGATTCACTTTTTGAGGATTTATTTCCTTTTTAAATTCAAATTTTAATAATTTCGAGAAACATTTTTTGAAAAGGGTATTATTTTAAATTGTTGCCAATTTTAAAAACAGCGCAAAGAATAATATTTCCTTCAAATTAAAAATTTATTGACACGTGACTATTATAAACAGAAAAAAATTTCAAATGAGAATTAAATGATTATTTATTAAAAGCAGAAAAATATTGATAATTGCGTCATAAAAACTGTTTCGGCGTAAGTGCCCTCAAATTTATTTGTTTATAATTTAACTCTGTTTATCTTTATATTGTGAAACATAATTATAAAACTGATTTCTTTTGACAGAAAAAATCTAATCTGTTTATCTAAATTGTTTATAACCCTGAATCAATATTTATGAGTAACATTATGATTTCAAGGTCATGTAATATAGATTTATTTACTTTATAATAATTTTGAATTGATGGTGATTTATTAGTTTTATAATTACTTGGATGTCATTTAAATGAATATTATAGCTATTTAGAAGATTTATAACTGCATATTGTAATTTTTATTTTGATGTTTATTTTATATAATATGTATCATTTTTAAAATGGTTAGTCTTGACTCTGTAACCAAGCAGAGAACATGTAACATGTCCTGACTCTGTAATCAGAGATGCCAATTGTTAAATCATGGCTCTGTTTAATACAGAGTGTATAATGGAAGTCCTGACTCTGCAACGAAGCAGAGAACATTTTTTTTTGTATTGGCTCTGTTAAATACGGAGAATTACTATTATGGAACAATTATTAACTTCTAATGATGAATAGAATTTACATACTATTTCAGTTTTATTTAATAAACTATTTAATCTAATTGCTCTCCCATCTCACTTGGATTTTGAAAATTTATTTGTCAGATGAATTTCGGCGCCACCATTTATTTTTGGTGCCGAGTAACCCGCGAAACATTTTTTGGAAAGAATAGTGAGCTATTGTGAAAGAGATTTGTGATTAACAACTGTGATTTATCTTTCAACATGTGATTAGTGTGTGATTTATCTTTCAACCTGTGATTAGTGTGGAATTATTATTGTGCCATTTGGATTACGACATGCCATCTACATTACCTGGAATTAACAGGTAAGAAAATATTTTTTTCATTTTCTATGAATGGTTAATGTTTTAAAATAAGAATTATTCTTTATTTAAAATGGAAAATCTTGAAAAGCTGAAAGCAAAACGTTCTGTTGAACGAACGAGTTTCACGAAATTAATTACAAAATTAGAAACATTACTAAATGATGACATTGATAATACGAAAACCGATGAATTATTAGAGCTTCAAGAAATATTCCTCTTAAAAGAAACGGCTTTCCAAAGTTTGAATCGTGATATTGAAGCTCAAATATCCGACTTAAAAGAATATGAAAAGGACATTGCTAATAGTGAAAAGTACACTGACCAATTGATCAGTGCTAAATTTAAAATTAAAAATAGATTAAGAAAATGTAAAAAGGATAATGTTTCTATGATAGCAACTAGTCGTGTAAATTCATTGAATGGTTCTGCTAGTGGAACAGAAACGAGTTCTGCCATGAAATTGCCTAAATTAAATGTTCCAAAATTTTCTGGTGAAATCGAAGAATGGGTCGAATTTTTTAACTGTTTTGAAACATCGATACACCAGAATAAATCACTATCTAAGATAGAAAAATTCGCTTATCTAAAATCCTTGTTATGTAATCGGGCCTATAATGTGGTAGAAGGGTTTCCTTTGACAGAACAAAATTATGATACTTGTATTGATTTATTAAAGGACCGTTTTGGTAAGGTTGATGTTATTATTAATAAACACATGACTAATTTATTAAATATGGAACCAGTTAAAAATTGTTCAAATTTAAATGCATTAAGAAGATTGCATGACATGTGTGAAGTTAATATTAGAAGTTTAAGAAATTTGGGGGTAACATCCAGTTCTTATGGACAATTGCTAAATCCTATTTTGCTAAAGCTATTGCCCCATGAATTAGTGATTGAATATCATAGAAAACGTGATACTAGCAAAGAGTCAGATGTAACCGATCTAATTGCCTTTCTGAAATGTGAAATAGAATGTAGAGAAAAGGCTTTGTCAATGACAAGTTCTAAAAATGATGCATCCTCTTCTTTTGTACATAAAAATAAAACTGAATTTCGTGAAAAGAAAACATCAAATAAATATCAACATGCTAATACCTTAAATGCCAATATTAAAGTTTTTTGTGTATTTTGCAAAGGTAATGATCATTTATCTTCCGAGTGTAAAAATTTAGCTGATGATAAGAAAAGATTAATGTTACGTAAGGAGGGTAGATGTTACAAATGCTTTTTGAAATCGCATTTATCTTCGCAATGCCGCATAAAATTAAAGCCATGTCTAAATTGTACAAGCACTGAACATAACAAATTATTTTGCTTTAAGAAAAGTTTGAAACCAGAAATTAATGAAAATCAAAATCAAACAGTTGTATCTAATTCTCATTGTAATTTTAGAAATTCTAAGCATGCTGTTTTATTGCAAACATGTTGTGTAACTGCTCAAGGTAATTCTAAATCAAAGGTAGTTCGATTATTACTTGATTCTGCAAGCGAAAAAAGCTTCATAACAAAAGCATTAGCTCGTGAATTAAATTTGCCTGTTTTAAGAAAAGAACATTTAACTGTATTCGCTTTTGGCATGGATCAAGGTCGCGAAGAAGAATATGATGTTTTTAAAATTAAATTGCGAAGTAAAATGAATTATCATCGTTTTATAGATGTTGAGGTGTTAGCTACCGATTTGATAAGTGCAACAACATTGAAGGTTCCCAATTCTGACCCTCTAGTTATAAAATACATTGAAAGTAAAAGATGGAGATTAGCTGACCCTACGCCCGAGGAATCCGAAGTACAAATTTTACTTGGAGCTGATTATTTCTGGAATGTTCAGAGAGGTGTCGTTGAAGAAATTAATGACCATTTATATGTAGCTAATACACTTTTTGGGTACACAGTAGTGGGAAAAATAAACTCTAAAGGTAACGAAACAGTTAATGCTCATCTTGTATCTGTTAATGAAATAGAAAATTTTGATTTGCAAAAGTTTTGGAAACTAGAGTCTTTGGGTATTTGTGATAGTAAAAATGAATTATTTTCACAAAAGGATTTAGATGCTCTTGATTTATTTAATGATAATTTAAATTTTGTAAATGGAAGATATGAAACTAAACTTTTGTGGAAAGTAAATAAAAATGAATTGGAATCCAATTTTGATGTAGCTAAACATAGACTTTGGGGATTAAAATCAAAATTGTGCAAAAATGAATGGTTACTTAAGGAATATGAGAAAATATTAAATGAACAATGTGGTTTGGGTATAATTGAAGAATGTGAGTTTAATAAAGATGAAATAAACACGTATTACATGCCTCACAGACCAGTAATAAGGGAAGATAAATCGACAACTAAAGTAAGAATTGTTTTTGATGCGTCATCCAAAGATAAGGGGGCAAAATCGTTAAACGAGTGCTTATTTCCTGGGCCCAATCTAAATCCTAACATATTGGACATTATTTTAAAATTCCGTCTCCACAAAATTGCTTTCTCGGCAGATATAGAAAAAGCATTCTTGCAAATCCAGATACAAGAAGAAGATAGAAATTTTTTGACGTTCCTGTGGTTTGACAATATCACTAGTAACAATCCCATTTTGAAGGTTTTTCGCATGACCCGTGTAACTTTTGGTGTAACAACTTCACCCTTTTTCCTTTCTGCAACCATCAAACATCACATTGAGGGGTATAAAGATTTGTTTGGAAAAATAGTTAATATGCTGGATACTTCCTTATACGTTGATGACCTGTTTCATGGAGCTGATTCAGTAAACGAAGCTTTTGTTTTATAAAACGGTGCAGAGAAGATATTGAGTGAGGCCAATATGAAACTCAGAAAATTTAAAACCAATTCTTCCGATTTAAAATTTTTATGGAAGGAACATGGAATAAACTTTGAGGAAGACACTCTTGAACAAAATCTTTCGAAGGTATTGGGAATTATATGGATAACAGAAAGTGACACCTTGAAAATAGACATACAACCACTTTTGGTAGAATTTGACCATAAAATTATTACCAAACGTATTGTTTTACAAACTGTGGCAAAAATTTATGATCCTATTGGACTCATTTCCCCTTTCGTGATAAGAATTAAATTTTTAATGCAAGAACTCTGGGAACATGGAATTGACTGGGATTCTACATTACCAGATTCTTTAAGTGGAAAATTCAGAAAATGGCATAATGAAATAAAAGACTTGGTAAATTTAGAAATTCTTAGAAAATATTTTGTAACTATCCCAAAATTAAATCCTGAAACCGCTCAACTTTTCATATTTTCTGATGCTAGTTTAAAGGGGTATGGGTCAGTGGCTTATCTACGTGATTCTTCTTCTTGTGAAACTTCATTTGTAATAGCAAAGTCGAGAGTAGCGCCTCTCAAGAAAATTACATTGCCGCGCCTCGAACTTCTTGGAGCACTTACGGCTGCAAGATTAGCGAATTATTTAAAGGAAATATTTAAAATTGTGAATGAAAATATATTTTGTCTAAGTGACTCCCAAATTACCTTGCACTGGATTAAAGGAAGTGCTAACAACTGGAAGCCCTTTGTGGCAAACCGCGTACGCGAAATTCAGGAACTTGTTGCTCCTGTACAATGGAAATTTTGTAAAGGAAAGGAAAATCCTGCAGATGTTCTCTCTCGTGGTTGCTCTGCATCTGAATTGATTAATAACGAGGTATGGTTACATGGTCCTAGCTGGCTGAAGGAAGAATCGTTACCAGTATTTCCCCCTGAAACTCAACCTAATCTACCTGATGAAGAGGTCTTGCAAGAACAATGTAAAACGCTTGTTTGCTCCATATCCCAAAATATTCCAGAATTTGAGCTTTTATTTAAATTTTCATCCTGGACTAAATTAAAACGAATTACGGCTTGGTGCCTCAGATTCATCAAAAATAGTACATGCCCATCTGAACGAGTCTATGGTTTTTTGACTGTTCCAGAACTTGAAAGGGCAACAAATGCTATTGTGAAATTAATTCAAAACCATGAATTCGGAGACGAACTGAAAATTCTAAAATCCAGAAAGATCCTAAATTCTAAAAGCAAACTCCTTCCTTTACATCCATTTCTTGACGAAAATGATATTCTTCGTGTTGGAGGTAGGCTAAAAAATGCAAACTTGTCTGAATATCAAAAACATCAAATCATTCTCCCTAAAAGGCATCATGTTACAGACTTGATAATAAAGTATTTTCATGAGAAACATCTTCATAGCGGGACTCAATTGACAATTTCAGCAATTCGACAAAAATTTTGGATAATTAATGCTAAAGAAGCTGTGAAAAGAGAAATAGGGAAATGTATGAAATGTTTCCGAAATTCATCACACCTTTCATCTCAGTTGATGGGAAATCTGCCATCAGCACGCGTGACACAAGCTTGAGTATTTTCAAGAGTAGGAGTCGACTTAGCCGGCCCCTTTTTGATCAAAACTCGTAAGGGACGTGGTGTGAAACCCTTTAAACATTATGTTTGTCTGTATGTTTGTTTCGTAACAAAAGCTATCCATCTTGAATTAGTCACTGATCTTACAACTGAAACCTTTCTAGCCTCATTGAAAAGATTCGTGGCTCGACGTGGAAAACCTCTAGAAATATTTTCCGACAGAGGTACAAATTTTGTAGGGGCAGACCGCGAAATAAAGAGAATGATGTCTCAAATTGCTTCTGAGGAAAAATTGCACAAGTATCTTACTGACGAAATGATAGTATGGAAATTCAACTTACCTTCCGCCCCTCACTTTGGAGGCCTTTGGGAAGCGGGAATAAAACAAATGAAAAATCATTTGAAGAGAACAATTGGTGATCAGATTTTAAATTATGAAGAATTTTTGACCTTAATTGCACAAATTGAGTCATGCTTAAATTCAAGACCGCTTGTCGCTGAGTCTTCTGATCCAAATGACTTTACGGCTCTGACGCCAGGACATTTTATTATAGGAGCACCCTTGACCTCCTTACCTGAGCCTGATATCTCCTCTACCTATGTAACTCCTTTGGAACGTTGGAAATTGCTACAAAAGATTTTCCAAAGTTTTTGGAAAAGGTGGTCGTCAGACTATCTCTCACAATTGCAGCAACGTACAAAGGGGTTTAGAAGAAACCCGAACTTAAAAATCAATGACTTGGTGTTGATAAAGGAAGAAAACCAGCCCCCATTAAGGTGGAAATTGGGCAGAATAATTGAACTATTTCCTGGTGATGATAATATTGTTCGTGTTGTCAAATTAAAGACTTCTACTGGTGAACTGAAACGCCCTATCACAAAATTGTCTCCTCTACCGATGGACATTTAATATAATAGAATTTTACTTTATTTTAACTAACTTTATTATTATTTTTTTTTCTATGTCTAATTTTTGTAACTTTCTGAACTATTTTGTATATTAATGTCTTTTTCTATTTTTAGTTGTTCCAGAAACTGTTTTTTTTTAGAAGTAGTAGGATTTAATTGCATTTCATTTTAGTTATACTTGACATTTAAGGTAATATTTTAATTTTGTATTTAATATTTGATTATTTAGTATGTGATAGTGGAAATTTGGTAAGTTATAATTGTTTGATGAACTTCGTTCATGGAGGCGGAGGATGTTTCGGCGTAAGTGCCCTCAAATTTATTTGTTTATAATTTAACTCTGTTTATCTTTATATTGTGAAACATAATTATAAAACTGATTTCTTTTGACAGAAAAAATCTAATCTGTTTATCTAAATTGTTTATAACCCTGAATCAATATTTATGAGTAACATTATGATTTCAAGGTCATGTAATATAGATTTATTTACTTTATAATAATTTTGAATTGATGGTGATTTATTAGTTTTATAATTGCTTGGATGTCATTTAAATGAATATTATAGCTATTTAGAAGATTTATAACTGCATATTGTAATTTTTATTTTGATGTTTATTTTATATAATATGTATCATTTTTAAAATGGTTAGTCTTGACTCTGTAACCAAGCAGAGAACATGTAACATGTCCTGACTCTGTAATCAGAGATGCCAATTGTTAAATCATGGCTCTGTTTAATACAGAGTGTATAATGGAAGTCCTGACTCTGCAACGAAGCAGAGAACATTTTTTTTTGTATTGGCTCTGTTAAATACGGAGAATTACTATTATGGAACAATTATTAACTTCTAATGATCAATAGAATTTACATACTATTTCAGTTTTATTTAATAAACTATTTAATCTAATTGCTCTCCCATCTCACTTGGATTTTGAAAATTTATTTGTCAGATGAATTTCGGCGCCACCAAAAACTATACACGTGAATTTTAAAAGAGAAAGAAAATTGTAGAATAATAAATTCAAACGTGTTAAAAGTCGTGCATGGAGGATATTACGTCCTATTTAAAATGGACAAATCAATAATATTGCCAAACAGCTTAAATTGCGCGATACATTTATTTCATATTTTGAGATAATCTTTTAAACTGTTGTTGAGAATTCGAGGACAGCGCAAATAGTGTTTCCTTTCTAACAAGAAAAGTATTTTCGCGTGAATATTAAAAAGAGAAAGAAAACTTTCGTGAAAATAACGTCAGATTTAAAACGATACATTTAAAATATCTTATTTAAAAGAACTTTCTTATAGCGTTGTTAAAATAACCGGAGACAAAAACTCTGTTTACTTAAATCATTTTATATTAGTTTATTTTCACATGTTTCACTGATCTGATTTAATCAAAGACGAAAACAAACCGTTAACAAGGAGATAGCCACTATTTTTTTTTTTTATTATTATAATTCAGTCTTCCGAAATTTTTTTAAAAGCAGATCAAATTAGCGTGCTTTTAGAATTTGCAGTGTCTGAACGGGGGTTGGCGAGGGGCACAGCGGCCTAGTTATTTAAAAAAAGTTGTAGTATATTGAATATTCTTCTACCTCCATTGCTTACAGTTATAGAATAATGGGGCGGTCGAGGGGGGGGGGGGCGAGGTGAGTTCTATAATCAAGTGAATCCGCTTATGAAAGGTTAGCCTTTTTTTAAAAGTTCTACTGGGTGGATTTTGATGACACTTGCATTGTTAGTTAGATAATTAACGCGGGATGGTATTAGCGTATTGAATATCGTTCTACCATTGCTTAGCTATAGAATTATGGGGGTAAATTCTATAATCAAGTGAAACCGATTATGAAAGATTAGCCTTTAAAAAAAAATAAATATTGTACGGATTTTGATGGGACTTGCATTGTTAGTTAGATAATTTTTTCAGGGATGGATTTAGTATATTACATATCGTTCTATCGTGCTTTATCAAATCCTACTGTAAATGATTCACTATAACAGTTGGTTCTTAACAACCCAAATTTTGTCTCTCCCCTTAGAAAATACACTGGTTATCAAAAATTAAGGAAAAGTCACAAAATGCTAATTTTCAAATACGCGAACACTCAAAAGGAAATAATTTAATTCGAGTAATTACTATATCTACAACACAGCTAGCCCATATAACATCTCATTCATGTCACACATGGTCACAAGTGTCACAGTCACTACGGTGAAGCAAAAAAATAGGAAATTCCATAATCTCATTATGAGTCTCAAATGATCACTATATGTGACTCCACTGAGACGTCAATGTGACTGCTGCTTTGTGACGACTGCCATGTGACTTTACAATGTAGTTAAATTGTGACTCTCATGTGACTGTCATTTTTAGACTCAATTTCATAGTCATAATGAACGTTGCATTATGATAAGTCACGAAATAATATCATATTATAGTCACATGGAGACTTTTCCCAAAAGAGCACAATGGTGACTTCACAGTAGTCTCTCTGTCACCTGAAAGTCATCATGTGACTTTAATGTGACATTGTTTGGTAACTTATCACAATGCAGCGTTCACGATGACTTTGAAATTGAGTCTACAAATGACAGTCACATGAGAGTCACAATGTAACTACATTGTAAAGTCACATGGTGACTCGTCACAAAACAGCAGTCACAGTGACGTCTCAGTGGAGTCAGATATAGTGATCATTTGAGACTCATATTGAGATGTATGGAATTTCCTATTTTTTTGCTTCACCGTAGTGACTGTGACACTTGTGACCATGTGTGACATGAATGAGATGTTATATGGACTAGCAGTGTTGTAGAGATAGTAATTACTCGAATTACATTATTTCCTTTTGAGTGTTCGCGTATTTGAAAGTTAGCATTTTGTGACTTTTCCTTAATTTTTGATAACCAATGCATAACAGTGCAGTGGCGTTCGTATCGTTTTCAGGAATGCAGAAGGACATTCCATAGATAAAGGTCTATATTGCTTTAAAACACAAGATCTACTTTACCGATATATTTCATTTGATTCAAGGTTCGTTTGGAGACAACGTTAGCAGGCGAAGCCAGCTAGTAAATAAACAATTTGGAAATTGTACGCCAAACGTGGCAAATGAGGTGCGTTCATACTGTAACTAGTATAAATATTCAGATCTAGGGTTAATAGCTCTTGCACTCTTACGTAAAAAGGCATGAATACAAATCTGATAACGATCCTATAGATTAAATTCAGTAATATGCAAAATAATAGGACTACATCTTCAATAGGGTGTCATCACCATGGCAATAACATAGAATCATGACCTATCATGGGATATCATTGAATTCATTATACGTATGATAGAATTTAATAGCTGAAGAAAACATTTATTAATATCTTTTATAGTTTTGATTCGCTTTTTATAAAATTTGAAGTAGCCAGACGACAATTATAGGTGGATTATAGGACAGTATTTATGTAATTACGAATGCACATAATAAATAAATAACACTAGCCTGCATTTTAAAACTTTTTGTCAGATGACTTCTTATGAACAAGTTTTTCTGAATCCATTTTTGATGATGCTTCCGGAAATATCCTCCATTTTTGTCTATCACGTCAGGATTTTACAAAAAATAAGAAGTTGTGTTTCAATATTTTAATTAATGCAATCAAAAATGTATCACAATTTAATTTCATACAAAGTATTTCATTAAACACGTTAAAAATACTGTAAGGAAGTTCCTTATAAGTTCATGAAATTTCTTTAATAAAACGAAAAGCAAACAGTGTTCAATTAAACAAACTTTCTTCTTTTTGACTTTCTTGCAGATCCTCCTTCATAGTTTATGTTCCTCTTCAACATCCAACAGTAGTCTGCCATCATATTTACATTCCATCTTCTCTTATACTCTTCACTGCAATGTCCATGATTTTCTGGGAAGTAGTCGATATGGGAATGCAGAAGTGCATTTTTACACTCATATTACAGTCCAACTTCTTGAAAATGTCCAGCATTGTTTCAACAATATTCCTGTAATTTGGAACTTTCTTATTCCCTATAAAGTTTCCGATAACACATTTAAAAGCAGTCCATGCGATGCTTGTTCTCAGCGATGAATCTTCGCAATCAACTCGGGTCGATTGCAAACTAACTATACGTGATACAAGAAAACTAAGAACAGTTTTGTAATCAGCATAAACAAATACATTAAGGGCAGTCATTGGTTTTTAATCATCTGATATCATGCAGACTAGTGTAATAAATGCAAAATAGTTGTGATAAACTAAAAGAGATGTGGAGCAGTCTATAACAAACTTTTTGCATTAGGGAATCAGGGTCGTAATCCACTTATTGCTTCGCGTAAACCAGCTTTTCAAAACAACACGAATAGAATAAAAGAAAATAAAACAAAAGAGTGGTGAAGATTACATTAAAAATTAAAGAAATTATCGTTATCATTGCAGCTTATTATAGACTTGTCAAGAGTTTGTTGTGATAATTGAAAAAAAACTGAAATAATTCTCTCAGTATTACAAGAAATAATATAAATTTGCACAATTAAAGCCTTGGTCGCCGATGTATAACTGCCGTTTTCATAAATTAAATAAATGAAGCACCCAATTAAATATTTTTTGGTGTTAAATATTGGAATTGATAAAGGTATAGAATAACAATATGTGTACTAAGCATTTAATTTTTAATTCATTTTCAAGTTTAATAAGTATTTTTAATATTAATTTTATGTTTACATTTTTTTAATGATTAGAAAAATGTTTAAAATTAATTTATACTAACCTTAATTGAATGCATTCTGAGTTTTTCAGTGTTTCTTCACCAAGTTTGATCGACCAATTGATAGATTGCTTAGATTAATTGATTTATAAAGTTCAGGAAAGAATTGTTTGGAGAATACATTTACTATGCAAGCTATCAATCAATTAAGGTTTTTAGTAAAAAAAAAAAATAATAATAATTTTTATGTAGTTTATCGAAATTCAGATAGATGCTAGGGTATTTATTACAAATACCGGAAATACAGTTTATACAAACTTTTGTTTCAAACATAGTTAAATTCTTATAATGAAAATATTACATTTCAAGAAGAAAGAAATGCAATATACATAAACAATGAAATAAGTATCTCTCTATTCCAAAAAAAAAAAAAAAAAAAAAAGTAACTAACGCTGTCACCGCCGCCGCCGCCCATTTTGAATTTTTTGTGACCGGAAGTCTTTCTTCGTTAATATTAAGAAAAATATTGCATACAAAAATATGAAAATCGGTGGTATTATAGAGAAATGTTTAATAAACACGTGATGTAGACAGTTTTCAAATCGAAGAATTATTTAAAGAGATATTTAATGCTAAAGTTGGACAAAATCGTTCCATTAAAAAAGTTTTATAGGAGAAAAAACTATACATGGGAATTTAATCATTTTTAGATCATATCATGCATTAGAATTTCCCAGTGTGCAGACTGCATTTATTCCTTTAATTTGACTCATTTTTTGAGGTTTTATTTCTATTTTAAATTCAAATTTTCAGCATTTTGAGAGAGATTTTTTACATATTTTAGAAAATGGTATTAATTTAAACTGTTGCCAAATGTATAAACAGCGCAAACAATAATGTTTGCTTCAAATTAAAAATTTATTTACACGTGACTATTATAAACAGAAAATATAAAAAGCAGGAACTCATTGAAAATTACGTCATAAAAGCTATATTTACACGTGAATTTTAAAAAAGAAAGAATATTGTAAAATAATAAATTCATTACCATGCGTTAGAAGTCTTAAATAGAATAAATTACGTCACATTACACTTATTAGGTAAAATGAACAAAAATTAATATTGCAAAACAGTTTAAATTTAAAAATTGCGCGAGATATGTATTTGATATTTTGAGATGATCTTTTCGACTATTTTTGTTAGGACAGCGCAAATAATATTTCCTTTCTAACAAAAGTATTTTCACGTGAATATTAAAAAGAGAAAAAGAGTTATGGGAAAATTACGTCAGATTCAAAAAGATACATTTAAAATGTCTTATTTAAAAAAAACTTTATTTTCGTCTTGTTAAAAAATACCGGGAGACAAAGACTCTGTTTACTTAATTCATTTTATATTAGCTTATTTTGAAATGTTTAACTGATATATAGATGTAGACATTAATAGAGAAGGAAGAGACTCACAGGAAATTAAATACAGAATTTGTCAGGGGAGAAAGGCTGTAAAACTATTAAATTCTATTTGGTGGAGTAAGGAGATCTCTAGGAAAAGAAAGTATAATATATACAACTCTATTGTAAAGAGTATACTGTTATATGGAGCAAAAGGAGGGAGAATTATGGAGAGAGAAAGAAAGAAATTAGCGGCAGTAGAAATGGGTGCCCTAAGAAGATAATGCTATCAAGAATAGAAAGATTTCTATCAAGAATAGAAAGAATAAGAAATGACAGAATCAAGGAAATAATGAAAATAAAGGGAACCATATTAGATGATATTAAAAAAAAAAAAATCTGGTATGGTCATGTCAAAAGAATGAATGATGAAAGACTACCCAAAATCACATTCAATTATGAAACAAACAAAAAAGGGAAACGGGGGAGACCACGAAAGAACTGGATGGATGATATTTCAAAGGCAATGAGGGATAGAGGTCTGGAAGAGGAATGGACCCTTGACCGGAAAAAAAGTCTTGTAGATTCTTCGGATGGCGGCATCTGACGCCATAAACCGAGTTGATATATATTAAAAAATGTAAACAAAGCAATGACCAGAAACCCTGCAAAATTCTAAAATCCGCACAACCTCTGGCCCCAAGCTGTGCGTATTTGAGGGAGTCTATTGTACTATCATTAAAGACTTCTAAATAAGTGATTTTTAATTATAATAGTCTTGTACATAAAGTTTAGTACAGAAACAGTATCCTATGAGCGAATAGAACATTTTATTCATCTTTCGATCCAGCGGTCTCAGCGACCGCTGGCAGTAGTTATACGGCAATTTCTGCCACACTAGTTAAGGGCTAAAAATGAATTTAACATTAGGAGTTTAAGGTTTACAACAATTCCTAAACTACATGAGCGGTTGACTTCCTGTTTGTCAAAATTAGGTGTTAGTAATGAAAATTTTAATGTTTGTTACAAATTTTAGAAGTACACTAAGCAAATTTTGAGAAAAACATTAAGGGGGTAGGATACCTTTGAACACGTCGAAAAAGTAAAAAATATCGCTGTGTTCCAAGCTTCAAACCTTGTGTAATAAGTCAAAAATAGAAATCAAACTTCCTTTAAATATAAAGATCATATTTAAATTTATATTTAAAAATATACATACATATTTGTAAATTCATAAATAAATATTGAAATGATAAGTTTAAAAATATATGATAATAAGAGAAAAATATTGCGCGCATGATAAAATCTGAAAATATGCATATAAAGAGAAAATCTTGGTGAAAATAAATACATAATAATGTTACCTTTATACTAAAGCTAGAATATTTGTAAAAAATATTGACTAAATTAAAAAAATTAAAAATTATCTCTTTTAAAAAATATTTTCAAACTACAGAAACATAAATAAAATCTTACCTTTTTCTGGTTTTAAGTTGTAGGTAATACAGAAATGAATACGTAGTGAAAATGTATTTTGATTGCCATGCATAGTTTTTTAGTAACACTGCGCGCAGTATCAAAATTTTATCGTTTTGAATAAACGTAGCACAAAGTTTAATTATCCAATGTAGTCTTAATATGTAAGCTTCATAAAACTGCAATAATTAGATAACTAATGGGAATTTTTAATGCGATTTTTTGCATATTGTTCAGAAATGATTACGGAATCAAAATATTTAGTAAAAAAAATTCGAAAATTTTGAATGTTTAAAGGTATCCTAACTCTCCTTAACTCTAGAATGACACACATAAATTTTTGGAACGAATCCGACACCTTAGGGTCTACAAAACTAAGTTTTTTGGCTAAAAGAAGAAAAAAAAATGATAAAAACGTTATTGTGGAAGTTTTGTATAGATTAAACGATATGAAAAAAGATGAAAAAAAAAAACAGGCAAAAAAAAGCATATTTATTAAAACAAGAACGTAAAATCCTGCGTTATGCATAGATTATGAAACACTTTCCAACACATTCGGAATTCTATAATAAAACTTCACAGTTTAATAAAGAGCAAAAAGATGTCGAAACAAACAATTTGAATACGGATAACACATTTAAAAATACAATTTCATCAATTCCCATCAAAAGTTAAAAAAAAAAAAAAATAAATCTGAATTTTTTGTGCAGCCCTGTATATGAACTACAGATTTATCATATAATACGCAGTATGCTAAAATTTAGTTCAATTAGAACCCGCATAGCAAAGTTGAAAATTCCCCTTCAGCAATTTCCATAAAAAACATAAAAAACAAAACAAAAAGCAAACGGAAACATACTTCCGATATTTGTACAGACCTGTATGTGATGTGTAGTGTTTATACACACTAAGAAATATTTTAAAAAAACTTTAATTTAAAAACGTGTACCACAAAAGAAAACGCACTTGCAGCAATTATGGTTCATAGGGCGTACTGTACCCGAATTATTTTGTGTGTCCCTGTATATCAATGATGAATGCTTGCGCAGCATATTTTATAGTAAATATCTTGCACTGAACCTCAGAGATATATATCAATTCCAATATGTTTGAAATAGCGTAATATTAATAAAACACACCGCAAATGATTTTGTTCCCCTAGACCAGGCATGTCAAACTCGTCTACCGCCGCGGGCCAAATTAAGCATTGCATACAAAGACGAGGACCACATCAAACAAAGTAGATAATGTTATTAGAGTTGCACACAGCAATATTTGTACGTACAAAACATAGCCATATTGAACAAATATTCAAGTAAAGTTCCAAAGTTATTATTATAATCAACAGTTTATTTTATCTTATTTTTCGAAAAAATACTTATCATTACTTTTTATCAACCAAATCTACAAAGTTTAATCGGATTTTCTAAATTGTATTACCTTAAAAAAATTATTTTACACAAGCTATATTAATCTAGCAAAGGTATAACTTTTAATCTACCGGATTTTTTTCGAGTAAAAACTTAAAAAAAAAAAAAAAAAAAAAGAAGAAAAAAACGTATTTTGGAAAAAAAAAAAATATTAAATAAATTGTATCTTGTATTTATGCGCTATGTATTTCATTTCATTTATGAAACACATTTTCTCGTTCACATTATGTTGCTTTTAGCAGAAAAATTTTGCTACCGAATATAGTTAATATATGTTTAATTGCTCACTTTGCCTCATTGCCAACTTTTTCACTCAGTTGGAAAATTGCAACTCGTAACTGAGTTAAACAAAAGTAAAATGCCAAAGGATTGGCGGGCCATAAAGAAGTTGTCGGCGGGCCAGTTGTGGCCCGCGGGCCGCGTGTTTGACATGCCTGCTCTAGACCGTCATGTAATGGAATTCTTTTGCGTATCCTTGTAAATGAATGATGAATGTCAGTGGCACCAACTTATATGGGCCCGTGGGGCCAGAACCCACCCAATAATTTGATATCTACGCCCACCCAATTTTCATTCATTTATTTCGTTATTTGTTTATTTTATTAATCGCTGAAATAAAATTTGATTTTATTGACGTTTTCAAGAATTTTTGGTTGAAAAATAGTAAGGACATCAATTAGACTCACAGGAGAGCTGAAAGCCTTCTCTTCGGATGTATAATTAAATTTCTCTCGAAAACATATTTTCATCAGGAAACAACATTTCCTGCATATTTTGCGATCTGTTATAATGTCTTGAATCGATAAAGAACTCAACTGACTAAAATGTGTATTCCTTTTGACAAATAGTTTTTTGCACGTTCCATTTTTATAATATTTATAATAGATATTAATGTATTTATAAGAAAGAAATTAAGAATATAATTTAATACAACTAGCTAAAGCCATGCTTTTCTGGATTCGCGAACCATTATTTAATAAGATAAATATTTGAAAGTAACAATATTTTTTTTTGCATCTTTATTAAACAAAAACGCTATTTTATGTTATGGCACATTTTAATTTTAGAAATGTAAATTCAGTCAAATAACTAAGAATTTCCTCGGATTTTTTAATTTACGATATAAGACTGGTATAAATAAAAATATTTTCGAAGCAAAATTTTACAAAAATATTTATATAACGAATTTAACAATTTATTTTATTTGTTTATAATTCTTTTGTTGCCACTTTACATACACACACACACACGAAAAAAAAAATCACAATATAATTCTTTTAAAATGCGTAAGTATCGTCTGCGTAAATGGTTTCACATAATATGAATAAATTGTGTATTTGAATTCATAACACTGAAAAATACTTTTATAATTGAATATAGATAATTGAATTTTCACAAATTTAATTGATTAAAAATATGCAATAATTTTCATAAAAATTTCATAAAAGAAATCGTGAAACTATTTAATTAATCATGATTCTATCTATAGTGACTAACTCCATGATTTATTTTTTCTTCTGAAAATAGACGTGTTTCATTTTTTATTTGCAAAAATGAGTCTGTAAAGGAAAAACATGTAAAATAAATTAATAATAATAATGCAAAAAATGCAATTTAACAAATTACAACAACTATTTGGAAAATGATTTTTTCAAAGACTAAAATTTAAGACATAAAAAATCGCATGTGGTTGATCCTACATTACGTACGCCATGGATTACATTTTTCGGTACTGCAAATTTTTAAACTTCTACGGAGCTGGTCATACATTACGACGCCATGGATTAAACATTCATATTCCTGGACCCATTGTAAATGAAATTTCATTCTTAAACTTCTAAACATCCCACACTATTACTTTTTATACCGTCGTATAGAGAAAAAAATGTACTTTTAAATGCAATTTGTTTGAAAGCTGTATCTCAACTTGTTTCTGAGTTATTAATTTTTCTTTGTGTATTTTTTATTACTTTTCGGTCATAGTGGCAACAGAAGTATCCATCTCTGTTGAAAGTAAAGGGAAAATACAGATTACTGTATACACCCATCAGAAAACGAATAAAATGCGGATTCAACCAATAAAACGCTTCAGATATGTTTTTGATTTCCTACCCTGACCGAGGACAATAACCATTTTTCCAAATGGTTAATAATAATTTTTTTAAGGTTATTCTGTAAAATAAATAATATTGTGCAAATCTACAGATCATAATTTATTTTTATGTTTAATTTCAAGTCAAAATACTGAATAGTTTTTTTTTTTTTTGTAAAGTGTACGACAAAATGCAATTTGTGTAGCCTAGTAGAGGATTCGCTTCGCTCATTCTAATTATTTATTAGATTATAGCAATTTTATATTTCACTTAGAAAAACTATAATTTGTCTTCGAATAATCACACATCGCCATTGGCTCCTCCCCCGTCCCTCTCTCCACACACATAAACTAAGGGGGAAAATTGTGTTATTATACTCAAAACGTTTTGACCCCACCCAATACTTTTCAAAAATTGGCGCTCCTGATGAATGCTATTTATACCATCTATTTATATAAAATCCAAGTATCTGTGTGTCCTTCACAATTCCGGTTGGACCGCCTCATTCATCGCGGCCTTGTTAGGCATCCTATAGAGAAATCGGTATGAGCTTCAATAATGAGTAATTGCTGAAAAGTACTAATAGCAGCCACAATAGGTTACCACAATACAGTCAAATTTTGACCAACTTGGCAAGACATCGCCCAATTTGGCGACAAAGATAATTTATCATATATGACGCCAACTTGGCGATTGCTGGCTAATTTGGTGAAATTCCCATTGAAATCCACTAAATTTTCATAATCGAGCTCACCGAAATTTAATTCAAACCCCGCGCATCTCAGTTTTTTTTTTTCAAAATCTATGAGCCAGAATTTAAAATGTAATGACCAAAAAGCTACGTCTTTACATCGTCAATCCGTTGCTACTAATAAAATAACAGCCACTTTTAGACGGCGCTGTACTATCTGAGCTCCTAACTGCCCGATTTGAATGTGTTTTATATAGCCGAATACAGAAATTAAATTCTCGGTACTTTTCCAGTATAGGGGCCTTGGCGAAATAGAGAAAACTGTGTATATCTTGACATCTCTTTTTCCGTCATTCTTGACGGGCTATCCTTCTAGTATAAAATAATAGGCATCTTGTAGTGTACGTCAGAGATATATATAAATTTCAACGAGTTTGAAATTGTGAAACATTATTCAAAATCACCGCAAACGTTTTTTCCTCATAGGCTGTCATTTATCGGAATTCTTTTGAATGTCCCTGTAAAGGAACTGTAACTGCTACAAGCTTCATTTTCAGTACCGAGCATGCCATAGTGAATATCAGTAACATATATCAATTTCACGGCGATCCGGCTCTATTGACTCGAGTTAGAGCACAGACAGACAGACAAATAGAAGTCCTAAGCACTTTTTGACTAAGTTGGAAAGTGTTAAAAGTGTGTACAGTAGAACCTCGATTAACCGAGCTTCGATTAATCGAAATTTCTGTTAACCGAGTCTGACTTTTTGTGTGCGTGAAAAAGATCACACTTTTTAGTTCACTGTTCGTGCTACAAACTCTTCCGCCCCCAAAAGCACTCTCTTGACTGGTGACAGTGAGGCGAAGATTGGCGATTTGGTTTCATGTTATTCTTTTGTTTGCACTTTCTTTCGCAAATCCCCTGTTTTGTTGTAAACCTTTTCTTTATCATTTCACACCTGACCATTGTGCTAATAGCACAAGTCTGCATTATTTTGGGGTTTAACTTTTGATAATTGATTTTTATATATTTTTTAGCGCTGAATCCGAAAATGACCTTCATTTTTAACCATCACGTCAGGATTTTTTGCAAAGCTTAAATTTCAATGGTAAGAAGTCAAAATATAGAGAACTTCAGCTACTGAAAGATATACGGAATGGTTGTGTTTCTTAACTTTTGATGGGTGATTTTTATATATTTTTTAGCGCTAAATTCGAAAATGACCTTCATTTTTAACCATCAAATCAGAGTTTTTTGCAAATCGTAAATTTTAAGGTAAAAAAATAGCAAAATTCTGATACTATATAATAGATGTGATGGTTGTGTTTTTAACTTTTGATAATTGATTTTTATGTATTTTTTAGCGCTAAATCCGAAAATGACCTTAATTTTTAACCATCACGTCAGGATGTTTTGCAAATCTTAAATTTCAATGGTAAAAAGTCAAAATATAGAGAACTTCAGCTACTGAAAGATACAGAGAATGGTTGTGTTTCTTAACTTTTGATGAGTGATTTTTATATATTTTTTAGCGCTAAATTCGAAAATGACCTTCATTTTTAACCTTCAAATCAGGTTTTTTTGCAAATCGTAAATTTCAAGGTAAAAAAATAGCAAAATTCTGATACTATAAAATAGATGTGATGGTTGTGTTTTTAAATTATAATAATTGACTTTTATGTACTTTTTAGCGCTTAATCTGAAAAGAAACTTCATTTTTAACCATCACTTCAAAAATTTTCGCAAATCCTGAATTTCAAAGTTAAAAATTAAAAAAATTGCAAAAAATCCTGATGTGATGGTAAAAAATGAAAGTCATTTTCGGATTATGTTACAAATATGTTATGCTACAAAATATGTTAGAATCAATTATCAAAAGCTAGATAATTTGACACAACCCACATTTTGCAGGCTTGTGTAGTAAGTCGCTCATTTTTAAAATGCAGAACCAAAAAAGAAAAAAATGTTGTTGTTTCGATGGGTAAAAAGCTTGAGGCTATTAAAAGAATTAATAATGGTGAAGGTTTAAAAAAAATTGCTCTGCGATTTGGAATTGGTGAAATCACAGTAGGAAAGTGAAGAAGTAACAAAGCTGAAATAGAGGCTTTTTGTTCAACAATGGATTCGTCAAAGGCCCCAAACTTAGAAAAACAGTCGACATTAAAAAAAAAGCCAAAAGTGAAACATAACTTTATATATGTTTATTTTATCATTTAAATAATGTTCAATTGTCTTTTTATTCTAAGAAATGTTAAATTCGTGAACACAATGAGTTCTTATATACAATTTCTATTAACCGAGATTTCCGATATCCGAGGTATTAACGGTATTACCTCAGATAATCGAGGTTATACTGTATTTGCTCTAGAATGACACACATACATTTTTCGAACAAATCTGACACACTGGGGTCTACGAAACACAAAAAGATTCCAGATATTCGAAAGTTCGTAGCGATTCCAAACGAAATCGAAGTGGGTGTCGGATAGTTGTCATTCGATTGAAACAATAGGGGTACTTTTATAATCAAAGTGTGAATGGCTGTCAGAAATTGTGGTGTTTGTGAGACCCCAATGTGTCACTTTAGGAATTGACAATACAAAAACTCGGGGTTTGTGAGACCCCAGTGTGCCATTCTAGGAATTGGCAAAATAAAAACTCGGGCTTTGTGCGACTCCAGTGTGTCATCCTAGGAATTGACAAAATAAGAACTCGGGGTTTGAGAGACCTCAGTGTGTCATTCTAGAAATTGACAAAATAAAAACTTAAGGGATTTGTGAGACCTCAGTGTGTCATCCCACGAATTTGCAAAATGAAAACTTTCGGGGTTTGAGAGACCTCAGTATGTCATTCTATAGAAATTGACAAAATAAAAACTTAAGGGGTTTGTGAGACCTCAGTGTGTCATTCTAGAAATTGACAAAATAAAAACTTAAGGGGTTTGTGAGACCTCAGTGTGTCATCCCACGAATTTTCAAAATGAAAACTTTCGGGGTTTGAGAGACCTCAGTATGTCAATTCTAGAAATTGACAAAATAAAAACTTAAGGGGTTTGTGAGATCTCAGTGTGTCATCCCACGAATTTGCAAAATGAAAACTTTCGGGGTTTGAGAGACCTCAGTATGTCATTCTATAGAAATTGACAAAATAAAAACTTAAGGGGTTTGTGAGACCTCAGGGTGTCATTCTAGAAATTGACAAAATAAAAACTTAAGGGGTTTGTGAGACCTCAGTGTGTCATCCCACGAATTTGCAAAATGAAAACTTTCGGGGTTTGAGAGAACTCAGTATGTCATTCTAGAAATTGACAAAATAAAAACTTAAGGGGTTTGTGAGACCTCAGTGTGTCATTCTAGAAATTGACAAAATAAAAACTTAAGGGGTTTATGAGACCTCAGCGTGCCATTCTAAAAATTGACAAAATAAAAACTTAAGGGGTTTGTAAGACCTCAGTGTGTCATCCCAGGAATTTGCAAAATGAAAACTTATGGGGTTTGTGAGACCCTAGTGGGCCGTTCTAGGATTAATTAGAGACGTTATTACTAATGGATTGGTTACAGTCATACTTTTATACGGAGATATTTGACAGAGTTAGTAGAAGGGAGGGAATATCTTTTGTTTCACGACTGTACTACAATGACTTCTTGTTGAGCAGGGAAAATAAAGGAGAAAAACCTTCCCGAAAATATCCAAACGTGTAATCCAAACTTTCCTAACACTTTCCAACATAATTGAAAAATGTCTCACAATGCAAAATGTGTAATTTTGGGGTAATTGTTTAGGAAACGCGGCGTCTCCTGTTATCATGATAAAGCAGTAAATTTTTATTTCTTTCGACCAATCTATAGATTGGTCTATGCTTGTAATCATAATCTATGCTTGATACATAATTTTTCGTTCTTGTTCAACGCATTCTGTTAAAGTAATAAATAATTATAAAAGGTTACATATCACGAAAAAGAAACCTAGCCAGCGGAAAATTATGAAATAACAATTAATATTCAATAATGCAAAAATAAAGTTACACGATTTGCATTTTAACACTAATTAGTCCTGAGACATATCGAGACAATGAAATAACAAATGGCAACTGCGTTATGTAACATAATGACGTCATTTAAATTCCGATCAGGAGAAGGATTTTTTTCGTAGTCATCATCGACTTCCTAAATACTATGTAAAAGATCGACACCTTTCTTCATCTACGTTAATTGCCCTCCCCTTCATAGATCTATTGGCGGCATTTGCTTTAACAGGTGGTTGACCGTTTAATTTGGCGATTAAACAGAATAAATAAATGCATGAAAAAAAAAGAATGAATCAATTTTTTCTCACGTATCACGGACCACACACATACCAACTGAGCAATTGTGTAATTGTGATCTAGACAACCCCTTTTAGTGCACAACACCTGCTACTTATCGATGGAAAAAGATCTTGACAGCTCTAAATCAATTCGCACACAAATCAAAATTCTGCTTGCCGATACTGCCTGTCGAAAAACAGAACGCAGCAGCGTTGAACAGTGCGTCCATAAATCTGCCACGAGAAGGAAGGGGACGGCAGACCGGAATGAGTTATGGAGTGCCCCATCCTCCTGCAAATTACAAGATCGGCTGACGATGGGGGCCCTTCACGTGCGAGGATTACCTGTCGAGATTTATGGGGTCCAGTTTTTGGGAAGGATAGGGTTATAAACGTAGCCCCGAGGTTGAACGGTGACGTCACCAACCTTGGAAAGCCTTCACGTTGATCTCATAGACAGGTTTATGTTGTAGGAGAACATTATCCAAGAATTTATGCAATAATCTGAAGAGGCGTGCCAAATGTAGACATTGCGGCTTAACTACATCAAAATCTTTCAAAACGGAACCTGTAAATAGAGGAATAATGCCTTAAAAGAAAACATTTCAAGGCCCCAGAGTAAAAATACATAATGCATTAACAAAAGAGATATATCTGTTTGGGCGGAAGTATGTCCAAAACGTCATTTCTCCGGTCAATTACAATTCCGTCTTAGTAGGTTTTAGGAAAAGAGATAAATCCAATTTCCTATTTTTTGGAAACGGGCTCGAAAAGTGACGTCATCAGCTTTGTAAAACCTTCACGTTGATCTCATAGTCATATATTAAATGATATAAATGCATTTGTACGGCAATCCGAGACCTCAACGTGCTAAATGTGGACTTTGCGATCTAATTATAGTACAACTAGTGTAAACAGTACCGATGGCGAAATCCTGCCTGATACGAAAAAAAGAAAACCAAAGTCATGATCTCAACGTAAGACATGCCGTGCAGTTATACCTTCTAAGACAGAAACCTGACGAAAACGGATTTACTAAAATCTTTAGCGATTCCGTCTTAGCTGGTTCTATTATACCATATTTGAGGTAAAGAGCAATAAATGTATGTATTTTTATTCAGGGTGATTTCAAAGTCCTAGGACAGGTAGGTCAGGTATACAATACCATTCATTTTTACTATAGACCATGGGGGTCACAATCCACTTGTTCAGTCAAAAATGAGGGTGTACCATTCTAACGATATTCAGATTCACACTAATAATTTTAAGGAAAGCGAAGATATTGTAAGAAAAATTTGAAGATACTAGATTGAATCTTTACGCCAAATGTTTGCTGTGCGAAGGTCCACCCGCCTTCACAGAGTCTAAGCGTCTGCTTATTGTACAAAGTCCGGAGCCTGAAAACTCGTACCACTATGCGTTCGAATGCGGTTTGAGTTCGCCTCTGAACTACTCTCTTTGGCGATCAAGGTTGCAATCTAATTTCGGCAAGAGGAGATCGTTAACTATAATTCTCATCATCTTCTGACAACAGCTATCTAGAGCAAATAATATATACTAAGAAAGATCGATTTTAAGTTCTTTGATATAGACATACATCGTATAGCGTTCAAACCTGGTAGTCCAGGTTTGGCGTAAAGATGTTCTGTGAAGCCGTAGTCCAAAGGCACGAGAAGGCGAGTAAGGATACAAGGACCGTACCTATGCCCACGACCCTTGGTGGGAAGTTTGCGAGTTTCGGACTTGTCCTGTAAGCTTATTGAACATTTGCCAGAGAATAAATGGACCAAAAAAATTAATACCACTGTTACCAAACAAAAATCTTTGCGAAAGATTTCTACAATATCTGCAATAGAAATGTGCTACGAAGATTATTGTTTGGAAATTGTGGTGTTAAAAATATTGAGCGCCATTTCTTCGGAAAAAAGCGTTCTATCCTGATTATAGTAAATGAAAGGTTAAGAACATACATTAAGCTGAATTTGGCTTTATGATGATGGTGCAGCAGAATATAACATAATTATATTTCTGAAAATATGAACTTTTTTACATGACTATATGAATAAATTAAAATTCTTCTATGTGAATAAATCTATATTTTTGTACGTTTGTAAGTATATGAAGATAGATATTTATAAAAGAAAGAAAAATGTAAAGTGTGGTGAAGGAAAAACATGCCCCTGAAAATAAGCTCTACACTACATGGTATACGCGAGTTCGGTTGCGCGCTTACGAAGATGTCGAAATGCGCCCATGGATAATGAAAAGAAGGTGTAAGTTATAGTAGATATAAATGTTCATCTACTGTTACCTGATATTAGTTATACTATCACTAATAGTAGCCTGACACTATATTTATTTATATTCTAATTAATAATTATCTGTAACTCATGAATTAGCTAATGAAATATACTTTAAATTTAAAACTAGCAAACAAACAATATACACTGACGGGAAAAAAAATCCCAACACCAAGAAAGACTTGTGTTAGATAAACGAAATTTGGTAGGCGTGTTTATACATCTGAAAGATGACATCGATTGAAATTTCGCGCTTCGCGCATAAGTGTGGCGCTAGTAGCGCCACTAAGAACTTGCAGATCAGGTTTACTTTAATTGCGTGCTGTAAAGTTCGTGGGCGTTATTTAGCTTCGAAATGTGACGTATTGAGTTGATGTTAGCCAAGAATGCCTTTAACAAGACGAAGAAGCCAATGTCAACAGCTCACCGAGTTGGAACGAGGTCGCATAATCGGGCTAAGAGAAGGTGGATTTTCTTTCCGCGATATTGCAGAAAGACTTGGCTAGAATGTATCCACTGTGCATGATTGTTGGAAGCAGTGGTCAAGGGACGGTACTACCTCAAGAAGACCGGGTTCCAGGCAGTCACGTGGCACTCCTGAGAGGGAAGATCGCTGTATACAGAGCAGGCCTGTGGCGCAAAGTACTGTGTCTGCGGCAGAAATTCGAGCTGCAGTTGGTACCACAGTGACACAACGAACTGTTAGAAATCAGTTACTTCACGAACAGCTCAAAGCTAGGCGCCCTCTAGCGTGCATTCCACTGACTCCAAGCCATTCCCGTTTGCGAAGCCATTCGTGTCAAGCCAGAGCTCATTGGTGGGCGGACTGGAGATCTGTTGTGTTTCTTTTTCATCAGAAAACACAACAGATCTCCACTCTGTTCTCCAATGAGCTCTGGCTTGACACCAATGGCGTCGCAAACGGCAATGGCTTGGAGTCAGTAGAATGCACGCTAGAGGGCATCTAGCTCTGAGCTTTCTTTGAAGTAACCGATTTCTAACAGTTCGTTGTGTCACTGTGGTACCAACTACAGCTCGAATTTCTGCTTCAGACGCAGTACGATGCGCCACAGGCATGGGCCGAAAACTTCAATTTTCCCTCTCAGGAGTGTCACGTGGCCGCCTGGAACCCGGTCTTCTTGAGGCAGTACCATCCCTTGACCACTGCTTCCAACAATCATGCACAGTGGATACATTCCAGCCAAGTCTTTCTGCAATATCGCGGAAAGAAAATCCACCTTCTCGTAGCCGAATATACGACGTCGTTCCAACTCGGTGAGCTGTTGACAGTGGCTTCTTCGTCTTGTTAAAGGCATTCTTGGCTAATATAAACTCAATACGTCACATTTCGAAACTAAATAACGCCCACGAACTTTACAACACGCTTTTAAAGTAAACATGATCTGCAAGTTCTGAGTGGCGCTAATAGCGCCACACTTATGCGCGAAATTTCAATCAATGTCATCTTTCAGATGTATAAACACGACTACCAAATTTCGTTTATCTAACACAAGTCTTTCTTGTTGTTGGGATTTTTTTTTCCGTCAGTGTATTTGGCAGAAAAATATCATAAAAAAAAAAAAAAAAAAAAAAAAAAAAAACGAAATTCGTGAAGTAACTTGTTAAACATTAGACTAAAACAATGGCCTATCTAAAAAATAAGGTAAATTGATTCTTGTCTAACCTCTGTCCTAAATAATAACTAACAATCGGTCAACGCAATCAATTAGAGATTCTTAACTTAAATGAACAACCACTTTATTACCTCATAAAATTTTAATCAACAGGTGGCAGAAAAAATGGAGGAATCTTATCAATAGGATAAGCGTCGCGTCGATAAGGAATATAATAAAAATTATAAGGCGCTGTGTACGATAATTAAGGATCCACCGAAACAGGTTTTTAAGACGAAACCGAATTTCTGCAATCTTCTTATTTTCGGCCGAAAACGAAAATAAATATGTCCAATTTTTTAAAGTAATTAATGCATGCATAAATACACATAATTATTAATTAACTATACTTGTTTATTAACTATACATAATTATTAATTAATTATACTTGTTTATTAAATATACATAATTATTAATTAATTACGCTTGTGGCTCAAGTTGCCACTCTGTGCCTCTGACCAAAATTTTTATTTTCATTTATAATAATAAGGAAATAAGTTTGTGCGTGAGTGTGTGAGTAAGTGTGTCAGCGGTGTTCTGAAGACACCACTGCACGTAGAGCTACAAAATACGTCTATATATGAAGTTTTGCACCTCGAAGCCCGATTTTCGATTTTTTGATTAGATTTTTTTCTATTTAATTTTTTATGCGATTTTTAGCACTTTTTTAAGTTTCGAGGCAATTTTTCCATATAAGTGAGCAGAATATGGTTTCTTTCTTTTAACCCAATATAGTAAATTTTGTTCTGTTTTCAAAAAAGTTTATTCGGAATTCGGGCAGCGATTTTTGAATTTTTAGCGAATTTTTTATGCAATTATTGAACAGCATTTAATGCATTTGCATACCTATAAGGAGGTTACCGTAGAGAGACACAGTTCTGTCGCCAAATTCCGCCAAGTTTGTCGCCAACTTGGCGATATCTATAATAATAAGGAAAGAAGTTTGTGTGTGAGTGTGTCGACGGTGTTCTGCAGAGACCGCTGCACGTAGAGCTACAAAATTTGGGGAAAAGTTACGTTTATATATGAAGTTTTGCACCTCGAAGCCCGATTTTCGATTTTTTGATTAGATTTTTTTTTAATTTTTTTGCGATTTTTAGCGCTTTTTTAAGTTACGAGCGATTTTTCCACATTAGTGAAAAGAATACGGTTTTTTTCTTTTAACCCAATATAGTAAATTTTCTTCTCTTTTCAAAAAAGTTTATTCGGAATTCGTACAGTGATTTTTGAATTTTTAGCGAATTTCTTATGAGATTATTGTCGGCATTTAATGCATCTCCAATGCATACATATGAGGGGGTTACCGTAGGGGAGACACAGTTTTGTCGCCAACTTGGCGATATCTCTAATATTTCGCCAAAATCCCATAGACTTCCATTATAAACCAATAGGAATTACTTGCTTACAAAAAAACAACAAATTGAGATATTTTAATGCAATGAAAACTAATATTAACTTAAGAAATTATATTAATAATATTTAATGGAGTCCAAGTAAATTAATTATAAATAAAAGTAACATGATACAATTCTTAGCATGATTTCCCAAACATAAATTTTAAGAGAGCCCATAGGTCAAAGGAATTAGATTTGAAACTTTTATCCAATTACAGTAAATTTTGACTTTTGTGATTTTTAATGCGATTTTTACGTTTCTTCGCGATCTGCTGCAATTTTTTGGCATTCCATTTTTGACCTAAAATACATTCTGCCCTTATTTTAATAAAGTTTATTCGGATTTCGTATAGCAATTTTCGAATTTTTCGGGAATTTTGTATGTGATTTTTAGTGTATTTTAGCTATTTGCTACCATTTTTCCACATTAGTGAAAGGAATCAACTTGCAATCTTCGAACACAATATATATATTTTTTTCTCTTTTCAAAATTTGTGCTGCGATTTAAAATTTTTTCGCGATATCTTATTGTGATTTTCAGAGCTTTTTCGAAATTCCTGAAGTTTTTTGACGTACCCGGGCAACGCCGGGCAAGTTAGCTAGTATAAAATAAAATGTAATTCATTCATCAAAGACACAAAATGATTTTCTAATGATACGAGTGTCATCGCATTAAAAAATGTTTTAGGTATATATGCCTCGATTGATCTTTTATGATTTTTGTAAATGAGCATCTTTTATACTAGAATTTTCTCAAAGAGTATTTAAAACACTTCTGCGGTTTCAAACTAAATCTTTTCTATTACGGTTATGTCTGCAGTTTTTATGAGCACGTGAAAAGTGTCTTCAAAGTTGAGTCCTATAGGCATTGCTTGCTTTATAATTTGCACTCACGTCTCGAGTCAGTCACGACTGATGATTATAAATAGTGAAGTTCCATAGTAATCAACAAGGAGTGTCTCATTGGAGCCGATGCAGCTCCAATCAATGAGTCATGTTGAAAATTTCTGAAGGAAGAAACGAGATTTTTGGAATACAGACAATTTTGGTGCGGCCAATTTTCGGCAGTATTTTCGCCGAAAACGAATTTTCAGTGAAACTCAGATTTTGGGCCAGAAACGAAAACAATACCGAATTTTCCGTCTATCTAACGTTTTAAAAGAGCGATCATCTTTCCGAAGCTAATTGTGTTTGTGTTCGCTGACCATTTCTCTTAGAAAACCGTGGTAAGTTTTATAAGCCAACTGTCTGGAGAGATTTATAACCAGGCAAACACGAAGAGAGAAAGGTTAGCGTAATTCACTCAATTTCTTACGTCAAAAGGTTAATATACGAGACGGTTTATGACTCAGAAAGTGTAACATTGTATGCATATTGTTAAACGCTGAGAAGTTATGAATGGGGTACATTTCATTTATTTTCCTTGTTTTTCAAACTGATATTCAATGCTTTTATTTTTACTTAGACATATTTAAAGATTTAAACTCCAATGAATATTAGGCTGTAGTTGTCGATCATTAGAAAAATCAAAAGAAAAATGAACTTAAAAAACGAGACAGTTTAACCTTTCGAGGGGGGTGTCTTTGAAAAAGGACACCTAGTTTTAATTCCAAAACTGACAATCGGCACCAAGAATATTTAATTAAAATTTTCTTCTTATTTTGTACGTGAAATGTTTTTGTACGTGTTGTATTTTCTAATAAATTCGTTTATAAATTCTGGTGTCAGTTCATTATTTCATCAGTTTATAAACAGAATTACTCCGCGACGGAAAGGGTTAAACACTAAAAAGTAAAAAATACACATAAAATATAAAGTGTAATATACTGTTTTAAAAAACCTCTTCTTTAATCAATTAACAGTTTAATATTAATTAAATTATTATTATACGTACAGATAACAATGTAGAAATCCCGAATTAATAGTGTAAACAAACTTTTTTATTCTTTCCTTATGTTGTCATATGTTGGAAAAGAAACAGAGCAAAAATTATATATTTTTAAAAATATAAATAAAAAAAATATATTTTTTTTATTATTTCGCACTTAGGTTTAGAATGACGATTATTTTATTATTATTATTATTATTTTGTTACTTAAACGTTAGTTGAGGCTCACTGTGGAGACGCGAAAAATGGTTAAAAGGCTAATGCATATGCATAGTCTTGGATCCAATAAAACATTTTTAACTGAACTGTTTTGACCGATATTAATATTAAATAGCGCTTAAAATATTTCTTCTATTTAAAAACTGTTTGCTTGAGTGTGTTTCTCTTAGATATCTCTATAAAACTAGCATTTTTCATATTTATACTTTTTTATTATAAGCCGAGAACGAACGCCGGTCACAATAAATTCAATTACGGCAGAGACAGCAACGTTAGTTATACAGCCGTAGCCAAAAGTATATTAGGCCCCCTGACATTTAATACATTTTTGGTTTTTAATGTAAAAAGTAAAATCTTATTGTTTTATGAATTATGAATTATTATAATAATGTAACATTACAAAAAATATCAATATTTAGTGGGTCCACACGTAGTTTTAATAACAGCAACAAATATTTGGAGCATTACAAGGCTTGCGCATTTTTTTGCTCTTGTGGCATCTCACTCTTGAATAAGAGCTTTTTAAAAGCTGTTTTTGATGTTATTCTGTTGCCTCTGATTTTACCTTTTAATATGCTCCAAAGGTGCTCGATTGGATTAAGATCTAGGGACTGCGCTAGCCAGTCCAACAATACAATGTTACTGTCTTTAAACCAGTGCATCGTAGTGACTGATTTATGACAAGGAGCATTGTCTTGTTTGGAACTTGATGCCACGTAAATTGGCGTTACAAAAAATGTGCGCTAACGAAGGCATAAGCACAGTTTCCAGCACATTTATGCAGTTTTGTCTATTCATGCGGCCTTCGCAAACGAATATTTCACCACCGCCATCAGCAGCTATTCAGCCTCAGATTATAATGTTGGCACCTCCGTGTTTTATAGTGAGCACCACGCAATTTGGATGATATTCCTCGCCGATTCATCGCCTCACAAAGATCACACAGGGTGTTCCAAATACGTGGGAATAAAATAAAAATGACACATCTTAAAATGTTCTCGATTTTTATTACAAAAGCCGACTCCGATGGTTATTTTTCATTACAAAAATAGATTAAAATGCTTACTTCAAAGTTAGATTAATCGGACCACAGAAAATTTCACCAATCATCTTCCGTAAAATATCAATGTCGACGAGCCCACTCCAAGCGATTCTCCTTATTGTTTTCTGAAACCCAGGGGTTCTTCCTGGTTTTGCACCCTTTTAACCCAGCTTCTGCCGATTTTTGTATTGCCGATCGAACACTTATAGTCTGCCCAATGTCTTCTGACAGAGCTGAAGCGAGTTCAGAAGATTTTTTTTGCGATCTCAGACAGACTCTCGTATTAGTTTTCTGTCTTGGAGTTTCGTTGCCACGCGTTTTCTGTCCGTTGTGATCTTATTTACGTGAGATCGAGTCTCTGTCAACCTTTTACTAGCAGATTGCACTGCACATTGCGAACATTTCATCAACTTGCTTATCTGTATTTGAGATTTGCCATGTTCATGCAAACCTTGAATTCTCGCTCTATTTTCAATAGACATCTCATTTTTTTTAGGCATTTTAGAATTAAATGATATAAAATTCGCCACTAGATCACACATGGAAGTTACTTTGCACTGCGAATGCCAAATAAAGTTTGGCAAAACATTCGAAGTATTTTTTAAAAAAATTGCATTTCCTTTGTTTTAGTCGCAGGATGTCGCCTATTGTTCCAAAGGGATTACCTATGTTTTGATGGACGTTTAACAACACCGCTTATGCCTTTGTATAAAGCGTTTGTTTTTGTTTATAATATTTTTTACGATTCAAATGTTTTGTAGGGGTGACTAATACTTTTGGCCAAGGCTGTATGTATATATATTTTTTTAGCATAGATAGAAACTAGTAAAAAACTAGAAAACAGGAATTCTGCTTTTTCAGAATTTAGTGTCGCCCCCCGATGAAAAAAAAATGTATATAAATACAGATAGTTCAGTTTTAAGACACCAAACACGCGCTTTTATTTTATATAAAATGACGTCATCCGCAACAGCCAAATAATTCCTCATTGACGATCCAGTCTTAAACAACATCTACAGTAAAATATGCATAGAACTATGACTATCGTTGACTATCGCATGACTATCGCTGAATAATACATAAATCCAAAAAAAGAGATTTCGCCATTCAAGAAACTGGACAAAAAAAAAGAAAAAAAATCTCCTCATTCATATGCCTTCATTTGTTTGTAATATTAATATAGATACTTAAAATTAAATTTAGTTAGTCTCCATGTTTTATCGGAAATCATTCATTTACATTTTTTCAAAATAGCACGTATTTTAATTACTTTCTTTTTTCTGTTTTTATGAGAAAATGACAACAAAAAGATATAATTGCTATTTTTCAACTATTTTACTTATACTTTCTCCAGAAATGGAGTACTTGAGTTGCCAAAATTAAACAAATGGTGCTAAAAACTACAGAAAAAAAATGAATATCTCAAAAATAAAGGGAGATGCAGTTTCCAAACAAATTGCATTTAAAAGTACATTTTTTTTTCAATACGACGGTTTAAAAATTGAAAATGTGCGCTGCTTAGAAGTTTAAAAAATTACAGTAGAGATTATTCCGTACAATGATACATCTGCTTTGTTTTACGGCTGGCTTATACAACGGAACGTTATTTTTTGGAGACGACATATTAATAGGTGGGAGAAAGAAATAGCATACCGGGGGCTAATAACAAATTGTTTGACCGAAAAGTCTCATAAAAAATTAATCAACAGTTCACAAAAAAAAAAAAAAAAAAAAAAAAAAAACCTTACGAAGGGATCGAATAAGTACTATAGCACACTGCTGTATAAGGTTTTAAAATAACGATCTTGTTTCCGAAGCTAATTGTGTTTGTGTTCGCTGCCCATTCCTCATAGAAATCGGCGATATGTTTTATGAGCTATCTGCGATTCCTGTCGTACGTGATTTATAAATAACAAACGGCGGACATGGCAAGAGAAAGACTAGCGTGCCAAGCTCAATTTGTTCCGTCAAAGGGTTAATTTACAAGACGATTTATTACTCAAAAAGTGCCCAAATTAGACACATGATCTCAAGTGTTGAAAAGTTATTGAACGGGATATCTTTACACTCTTTTATTAGCTGCGTTCGTAATTATATAAATGCTTAGCACCTATAGTCGCCGTCTAGTCCGTCCGTCTGTCTGTCTCTCCGTCTGTTGGCATACAACAGGGCAAAAAAGACCCAACCGAATGGTTTGAAATTTAATATATAGAATCTTTGCAGAATTGTGTCGAGTCATTTCAAATTTGTCAAAATCGAATCAAAACTTAGATAAGACTTAGATAAAGATAAAACTTAGACAAGATATGCATGAAAGTTTCCTTCATTCTATTAAATCTTATCCTACGTAATTAATGTAGTGATATCCCATGGTACGGAATGATTCTAGGTTGCCTTGGTGATTATTCTATTAAATCTTATCATACTTAATTAATTCAATGAAAACCCATGATAGGTAATTATTCTATGTTGCCTTGGTGATTATTCTATTAAATCCTGTCATACTTAATTAATTCAATGAAAACCCATCATAGGTAATGATTCTAGGTTGCCAAGGTGTTGACGTTCTATTTCAGAGGGAGTCCTACTATTTCCGTATCACTTAATTTAATATAATACAAACGTAATAAATTTTTTATTCATGCATTTTTGCATAAGAATGCAGTAGCTATTGCATTAAGATCTGAATATTTATAAAATTAATTATTGTACGAACGCACCTCATTTGCACGTTTGACGTACAGTTTCAGATTTATTTAACTTAACTTGATTTGTATATGTAAATATGGAATTTTTTAATCGATTTCTCACTTACTTGATATGCTGGAATCATAGAAATTATGTATACAGTGGTTACACCTTTATACGCGTTACAACAACAATTAAGTTTATGATGCGCCTAACCACAGTTGCCTAAATAGGCCAGCAGGCTGTAAAATTGCAATAATGAAATAGGTTAAGTAAGGTAAAGGAGAAAAATAAAAATGTAGAGTGTAATGGTTGTTTAAAAACATACGCTTTTATCAAATAGCTTAATCCATTTGTGCCTGAATTTTTATTTACTTAAATTTGTTCGTAAAATTACTTTAAAATGTCGCAAAATGAACTAGAAAAATACTAAGAAAAATTACTCTACAAATTTTTTGTATTTATTTCATAA
This sequence comes from Maratus speciosus, assembly GCA_963932465.1. Lineage (NCBI taxonomy): Eukaryota > Metazoa > Arthropoda > Arachnida > Araneae > Salticidae > Maratus > Maratus speciosus. The sequence goes on along the minus strand of OZ010786.1, from coordinate 665,363,390 downwards.
AGTGTAAACGTACTAAATATGGGGATATGAATACTATTTGTAATAATATAATATGCATAATTATAGGTTTTGTCTATTTTTATATAAAACAAACGTTTAAATTGTGTATTGTATACTATAATCTGTATTTTATGAATTATTTAAAAAAATATAGATATTTCTTTACAGAGACTAATAACACTATAAGTATTAGTAATAATAAGCTAAGAATAATCGTATTTGAGGCTTAAAACCAATTTGTTTCATAATCGTCTTGAAAAGAACTTCACATCAATAAATGTCCCCTAAATGGCTAATAAAAATAGGTACCCATTCGTGCCTAGCACCCTATATTTTGTATATTACAAAAATGCAAAAGAAATAGACTTGAACACATAATTTCACAATTAAAAAAAAAAATACGTATTTCAAAGAAGTCTACAAGCTACGATTATGACTTATTTATATGGATAATTGGTAGAAAAAACAAAAATAAACTTAATTTTTAAATTTCGCTATCTTGAAAATGAAAAGTCTATAAACTCCGAAAAAAACCTTCATTTTAAGCAAATAAATATCCATCTTATACTACCATCTTTCGGTAACAGATAAAGATATTTATAGATAATCATTTCATGCATTTTTACGTTATAAAGAAGAAGAAAATGATACAAATTTATTAAAATTCGAAACGTCCCAAAAATGCGACGCTAAGCATAAAAGTTGGCATGTTGAACCGAATTTTCGGACGCGACAGGCCGATAAAGGCTTTTATGGGACAGAAATCGTTTACAATACAGAATGTAATTTATTTATGAAAAAATGAAACAAAAAATCTTTCTAAATTATTTTAATAGCCGTGCCTGCAAGTGGCATGTTTTCACGTTTCAAAGTCCGAAAATGATTCAAGAAGGTCCGCGAGAAAAATATTTTCTGAGATCACTTCTAAGAGCTTTTAGTACTCCCTGTATAAAGAGTCGACTGTAATTTATAACCATTTAACAGACCTTCCGGTTTTTATCAAGTCAAATAAACATATTTGAACCAGAAATTTTATGTAGTAAATGAATAAAATTGAAATCAAGTCACTACCACACTGAAGAAAAAATATACATTTACGAAACTATTACGACATTTAATACGGTTTACGAAAATATGATACATCTTCTGAGTTACCCACGATTCGGAAAAGCGTTCCTTTATCCTCCGAATCCTCAGAAACCAGTAGATTTCCAAGATTTAAAGAAAGATTTTAAAAATAAATACTTCTTTTGCTACCCGTAATTTTTTGGAAATGTTTTCGAGTAATTTTCACACTGTGTTAATCAGTTTTCTGAAAACAGAATATTGTTTTTTCGCATGTTATCTATACTCAAGTAAACATTATTAGCTTCGAAAAATATGTTCAGCAGAGAAACATGCTAAATTAACAGCATTAACCCTCCTTGGGTCCAATGGACCCGACAGGTACAGTCGTGGAAAAAAAAAAAAAAAAAAGTAAACACCCACTAACTCTGCAAAAAACTATCGTAGGAGAAAGTTACTGGTACCACACGATTGGTAATAAAGTCTACTCTTAAATGGTCTATATAAAATTTGTTTAGAGGGCCATCTACATATTAAAATGAATCATAACTTTGTTTTTTCAATAGCAGTGCTCAATACTGGCAGCATAAATGAACTATACACCCTTCAATTAGCCTAAAAACAAATTTTTATGCAATCCATACGATAAGTTTCCGAGAAATTAATTATTTTAAAACGAGCGTATTTTAGGGACTGTATCCAAATGGAAGTTCCGTACTCGATTGTTGACCGAGAGAGCTCCCTTCTTGATCAAGGCATCTTAAGCACCACTCAAGCAGCCCGTGAAGACTGCTAGAATACAGGATAGCATAAGAAATTTCAAAATATCTAGTCACTTCTATCATAGACGGCCCCTTAAACCATCATTTTGCCGTTTTTTAAGCCTAATTTGAAAACTACTTGGAAGAAAAATGTGAAATTTTGGATTTCCATAAAGCAGGACTTAATAAATCTAAATCCATCAAAAAAATTGTAGGTTGCAATTCATAATTTTTTCGAATATTAATCTCATAATTCATATCATAAAATTATAAAAATTGCAAATTCAACGTATTTATGTTTGGGAATTTTAGTATTACTGCTACACAAAAAATTAGTAGCACATTAGGAGTATAATTTCAAGAGATATTAATAAAAATATGAAAATGTCATTTAACATTAGAAGCACTCAATTTAGAATGTTTATAATTCAAAAACTTATCATTCAAGTGACTTAAAATTGGGTGTCTAAGCATAGTTTGAACCGAAGATTTGAAATATCGTGTTAAAATTGGGTCTTGTCATCGAAAAAAATGAAGTTTGGGTTCGTTTTAATATGTAGATGGCCCCCTAAGCAAATTTTATATACATAATTCAAAAGTAGACTTTATTTCCAATTGTTCGGTACCAGTAACTTTCGTCTACGATAATTTGTTGAGGAGTTAGTAGGGGGTGTTTACTTTTTTTTTCCACGACTGTACATTTTGAATGTACATGTAGGGTCCATTGGGCCCGTCTGGTTGGCGGAGAGTTAATATTTACATTAACATTTTTTTTAATACTAATGCATTTAAAAATTCTGTGACGCAGCTGAAAATGTTTACTTGCGATCTCATAGCGTCTTAAAAATCGATATTTCCTGATGAGAAAACTGATACACGCACTCTAAAAACAAACTGGAAATGTTTCCCAAAATTATCGGTGGCAAAAGTAAATTTTGTTTCAGAAATGTTTCTTTAAAATATTTCTTTACATAAATAAAAATGAATAAGAGCTTTTATTACATTTTCGTAAACCGCTATTAAATTTCGTAATATTTCCGAAAACATTTGTTCTTTTTTTAAGGTGCACGTAGAAACAAGACAAGGTTAATTAAATAAATTTTCTAGTTCAAGGCATGTTTTTTTGATGTAAAAACCGAAAAGTAGGCAGTTAGCTTTTTTTTTCCATAACATATCTTGCAGGTATGCTATTCGTAAAAGACATTGTCGCATTCACTCTTGGTCCACACAACTTCGAAGAATGTTCCTTTATTTTTGATATGCTGCCACTACCGATATAATTACGTGATATCGGGCATGCTGTGAGAAACTTATCGAAAAGAATACTAACTTATACAATTAAACTTAACTAATAATTTATTTACATATTATTTACAAATAACAAAACAATATTTACAATTAAGAGCTCGGATATGGATGATCCGGTCCGCCATTAAGTTACATATAGAAAATACTTTCGGCGTACTGGTCCGCTTATTAAAATATTCTATATCCCTCTTACACTACGTTACTTAAAATAGATTTATCGGAGATCCCATTTGATCTCCCGTTATATTGGCTCTATCCTCCAAGAGCCTCACACAACTTAATACACGCTCTGTCCGAGAACTCTACTCGGCGAAAAAGTGACCACACACTTTCAGGTCTACGCATGAATTAATTTCTATGAGCTATCTCACTCATCTCCCAAAACAGCCTACACGGGGTTTCCCTTCTGCCACCAGGGCCCAAATCCCTTCATCGAACCACAACTGTCACATTCCCGTGGCGTCCATTATCTCGCTAGATAATCGGTGAAACTCCTTTGTCTGCCTTATCTCAGGTACGCATTTGAATAGGCAAGAGAACTGCTATTCATTGACACAAAAGGATTGTTCATTTAAGGCTTCTCAAGACTCTTAAAATTGGAAAAAATGAAAAAAAAAGACCATTTTCAACATTTAATATCTTAAAATGTATTTGATTTTAAGACACAATTTTAATTGGAATAAAATATATAAGTATGTTCTTTCATTTCATGTATTTAAAAACTTATAAGATGCAGAATTAGCATTTACAGGGGGCTCCAAACTGTTAGACATTTGACGAGCAAAAAATCGGCATAACAGCTTACGCGCACGATTACAAAATAAGTATTGCAACTAGAATGAAAATTTTGGTGCCTACTTATACTTCAGATTGTAATAATTACCCTGAACCTAAATAAATTTGTATTTAAAGCTTTTTTATATTTTTAATACAAAGTTGCATTTAGATAATGCAAAATTAAGAAAATTTCAACAGTATAATCACCTAAAAAAATATTGTTTTGAACAATAAAAAGGAAATTTTAGGTTCAGTTTATACAGACTAACATGAAACATACGCTTTGAAAATTTCATGAAAAATATTCAGAAGTTTTTGAGATATCGTGCGCGTTATGCCCAAAAACGTCATTTGAAGATAAATGGCTTCAAAGTTTCCAAAACAACGCTTCAGCTATTGAACGTGTATAAATGTAAAAGACTTAACTTCAGTTCTGATAGGAATTTCAAGGAAACAATTATATCAAAATGTTCAGAAACGATAGGAGTTTAACATCTAAAAAAAATTAAAATTTCGAAAATTTTAAAGCTTTAAGAGTCCTGAGACCCCTTAATGCTATATAACTATAATATCTGAGATTAACTTCAAGATAAGAAATAAATGTAACCTTAAGACTCCCAGTACATAGAAAGTGACATGAATACAATATATAAGTAAAAAGATAATATCATATTACAGTAATTCGAAATAGTATCTACTCATCAGAACTTGACAGACATAATCAACGTTAAGATCACTCACCGTCGCTGATTTCCTTTCCGAAGACTTCCGTCGTTCCGTTGACGGTGGAGCAGTTCCATCGCCTCGCCCTGAACTGCCATTGGCACTCCCTCAAGGAGAGTTTTGCCCCTGACCGTACCGCCTCCATCACTTCCAAGTTCCGCTTGCAGATACGGACCTGCCGCTTGGTGAGGCCGGCCAGCACGTCGCACTGATCCGGCTGGTCGATGCTGGCCACAGACGTCGTGTGGAGGAGGGCCCTGTCAGAGAAATAAAAAGAAACATCTATTGTACAATCTATAATGAAATAAGGGTAATTGCTTAGTTCATAACTTCAAATCGCCCGATGTATTATACACACATGCGCTGTATAAAAACAGAACCGACACCCGAAACTTAATATTCAACAATTCATTAACTATAAAAAAGATGAAATTACCTACAAATTAGGTTTAGGTTACAACACTTGTTCCGAAATTTTATCCTACTTTAAAGTTTTATTATTAGCCCCCGGTTCGGTATGCTACTTCTTTCTCCAAGCTTATTTTGGGTCCAAAAAATAACGTTACCTTACAGAAGCCAGCAATAAACAAAGCAGATGCATCATTGTACAATTTATACTTCTATAGCATTTTTTTAAAATTTCTAAGCATCGCACATTTTCAGTTTTTATACCGTCGTATTGGAAAAAGAAAGTACTTTTTAAATGAAATTTGTTTGAAAACTGTATCTCCATTGATTTTTGAAATATTAAATTTTTTTGTAGTTTTTAGCACCATTTGTTTAATTTTGGCAACTCAAGTACTCCATTTATGTAGAAAGTGAAGGGAAAATAGTTGATAAATAGCAATTATATCTTTTTGCTGCCATTTTCTCATAACAACCGAAAGAAAATGTAGTTAAAATACGTGCTATTTTGAAAAAAATATAAACGAATCATTTCTGTTAAAATATGGAGCTATTATAAACTATATTTAATTTTAAGTTATCTATATTAATGTTACAAGCAAATGAAGGCATATGAATCATTAGATAGCCTTATTTTTGTCGGGTTTCTTGAATGACGGCCTCTTTTTGCTGCATTTGTGTATTATTTTGCGATAGTGACATCCAATGCATGCTTTACTGTAGATGTTTCAGAGTGGATCGTCAATGTGGAATTCTTAAGCAGATGCGAATGATGTCATTTTACATAAAATAAAAGTGTGTGCTGTAAGTCTTAAAATTGAAATATGTTTTGTGCCATTTATATATACATATATTTTTTTCATCGGGGGCGACACTAAATTCTTTAAAAGCAGAATTTCTGTTTTCTAGTTATTATTATTATTTTGGACCTATCTCATTTGTAGGTAACGTCATCTTTTTTATAATTTCGTTTTATAATTTCAGATTGTTGAAGTTTAAGTTTTGTGTACGTTTTTGTTTGTATACAGCGCATTTCTGTGCAATACATCGTGCGTCTTGGAAAATAAGATATATTTTTTTTCAGCTAATGAATAGCAGTTTTTATGCTTCAAGTTTTGTTTCGGTGTCATCTTGATTTACAGATTGCAATGCGGATAATTTTTAAAGCATAACTGAAAAACTACTCGGCAGAATAAGGTGGGATACCCGGTGGCATTTTTTGAGAATTTTAACTCCTGGACCCCTTAAAGTGTTTGCGCCATGCAAACATCGCCTTTGAAAGGGTTCATTCAGTACAGTGGATCTAAAAATGAAAAGCAGCAAAATTGAAACAACCACAGCAAAAGCGAACTTTATATAAAGTGAAATATAGTTATACCAAGTGTTTTTGAAATTTATTTCAATGTCTTTCTCGACACGAAGTACTTAAATGATGAGTCCTAAAAAATACATATCTTCAATCTTGTATGAATTTTGAGCATGACGGTTGACGATTATTCATAATACAATGGGCTTAGCTGTAATGCATTACGAGATATATCATGAAGTCTGTCTTTTCATCTCTTTCAAAATCAACAAGATTTGAAAGACCACACATGGGTACTGTGACATCATCTGCTGGGATTAAACTCTCTTTATACGATTATCTTTTGATCCTCTTGTTTTAAACGACTTTAAACAATCGCCCCATTTCAAGCAAAATATTTCTATTTCTAAACTGTTCCTTGGTGATTTAATAATAGAGAAGCCTTTGTGACATAATCCGAGTTTTGACAGCCGGGCAGGTTCAAGGAAAGAGCGACGTGGATGGGTAGTTCCATTAATATTAATGGGTGTCGGGGTGAAGTTACGAAGTTTTAAGCTTATTGATAGTTTTCTTTGGTACTTTTGTTATAGGGACCTTGGCATAACTGAGTCTTAAGAAAGAGAGAATTTGCGCCCCATGTTACAAACAATCACAAAGGCGGAATAGCGAAACATTTGGTTAAAAAAAAAAAAAAAAAAAAAAACGACTCGAAGTAGTCAAACCCCATGCATTAAACAATTAAAGTCAACCCGAATTGAACCCGAATGAAAAACATTGCTGTCAACCCGACTCGATTTAAACCGCCTGATGGGTTACCCGACCCGAAGTCGGAAGGGAATAGGGATTTCATTTTATTTCGGTCGAGTTCTGTTTGTACTCTGTTTGTACTCTGGTATTCGAGTTCTGGTGTACCCGACTACTTTCTAAAAGTTCAGACTATTACTTTGGGTGAAAAATTATACTATATTTGAATATGATTATACAAGGTGGCCATAATTAAACTAGCAGTACTCAGAGTATTCTATAGTGCGACCTAATTGAGAGAAGGACGCCAATTTTTTTGGGAAGACTAAACAAGATGAGGGATGAAGGATTCCGCGAAAAAAATGAGTTCTAAAAGTCACTGCTAGGGGAATATGTGGCGCTGTGTAATAGAATAGGGAGTTTAAATAAATGCAGAATCAATACTGAAATGAAATTACCTTTTATTTAGCACATTTAACGGTTTAATTCAAGCTCAATACAGCAAGCAGGTTACTTAAGCAAGCAAGCAGGTTACTTAAAGTCCAAGGTATATCATGGAGTTGTCCAGGACTTAGCTATGTTGTAGGATAACATAACACGGAGTGTACAAGGGATTCCTGCAGACATCTTATTTTCTTGCATGCTATGCACAGAATGGAATATGTGGTCCACAAAAACGGCGGCCACATTGAACTTGACTTTAATGTGCTGAATAAAAGGTAATTTCATTCCAGTATCGATTCTGCAATTTTTAAAACTATCTTTTCTATTACACAGCACCACATATTCCACTAGCGGTGATTTTTGGGACTATTTTTTTCACGGAATCTTTTGTCCCTCCGTCTTGTTTAATCTTCCCACAAAATTTGGTAGCATTCTCTCAATTAGATTGTGCTACAGAACACTCTAAGTACAGTCAGTTTAATTATGGACACTTTGTACATGCATTTATTTTTCTATATAAAGGAGATAAAATGCATAGTAGTGATATGATTGTTTACTATATTGATTTTAGAGAGTTTATAATATAAAAGATTTTCTCAATGTATTTTTTTTAAATTTGCTTCTAAAAGGTCAGTGATACCTATTATACCGACCTGTAATCATTCTTCTAATTATAAGCCCTTCATGTGCTCTTATTCAATAGAACAATGACTGGAGTTTGAAAATGATATGAGACTGAATGCCGAGAAAAACTTTTTGCCTCCCGGCCATCGAGTCACTACCAATGACATATCCAAAGAATTACACTGCTTTCTTTTTTCTCTGAAAGCGGTTGTTGTTAAACATTTTATTGTAGCCTCTTCCCTGTATTTAATATACCTATTTTCGCACCTAAGACAAGCAGGGAATTCTTGATTCATTGCGTGAAGTTTATTTATTGGTTTCTGAAGTGATGCGAATGTTAACAAGTAACAATTTATTAGTTAGAAAAAAATAACCGTCGGCGAAAAAAGATATGTGAAATGGCATCAATTACTTCGAATTGAATGAAAAGAGAACAAAAGAAGAGCACAGAGATGTCACTTTTGTGAGAACTATACCTAATTTCTTGAGCAGTTCTCCATACTCAACAATTACGCACAAATGCTAGCAGAAATGTACTATTGTGATTACTTCTTAGAAGTTTTTCAACAATAAAATGGGCTGTTATCATTACATGCTTTACATGGCTCGAGTTACTCAATGGGTACGAAAAAAAAAACATCTAAGTAAATATAAAGAAGATAACGTGCATATTATGAAAGAGTACGTGAAAATTTGAATGATGGCGTTTCATAGACGTGCAATTTAAAAATATTTTTACTTATTTGTTTTGAAAATGACTCGGGGAGAGTCGAAACACGTAAACAGTCGAATAAACCCATTTTTACTATTTTTAAAGTGTAATTTACCCCTTTTAGCAACTAAAATTGGTAAATTATTACAAGGCATTAATTTGTTATATATAGAGGAGAGTAGCACACAGTGAGACGAAAATTATTACTATTTAACGAATGGAGACGATTTTTATTCTTTTGAAACAATTTTTCTACTCTTTAAACTACACAAATACACTGCACATTAATATATAAATGGTTTTAAAAAAGTTATTTATAAAAGCACAGAAGTAGCATAACGGAGTATCGGAAATTGCCTCACTGTGTACCACTTGTGGTACACAGTGAGGCAATGTATATATTTTAATAAATCATACATTTTTACACTCTATCAATAATTTTCTGCAGTTTATGATTTCTAATTAATATTTCTAGATTTTCAAAATATTAAAAATATGAGCCTCGGGTGGACAATGGCAGACCTTGGCTACCTTCATGCAAAATTGTGTGTCTCACTGTGTACTTTCGTTACGTTGTAACAAAATGGATGCCACATCTGTTACATCGATTTCATCGCTCTAAAAAGTTTATGTCTTTTTGTCGAAATAGTCTATTATTGGATATGGCTAGATTTGGTTAATTAAATATATGACATATTGAAGGAAATAAATTCTAAAATAGACGTTTATGTAACTTTAATCACTATAAAATAAATAAATATTTACTATTTTGTCGGACGAGTAACTGAAGTGCCGAAACTACATCCACGGGTTGCATAAGATGAGGTCGTTATGTGTGTGTGCCAGCTTGGAGAAAAAGTTACAACTATATGTCAAAGGGGCTGCTGTATCACTATGTACCATGTCTCACTGTATACTACTCTCCCTTATTCATTTTATTTTATTTCTTGAAACTATTTATTTTATTTTCATTTTTCATGTGGAAATCTTTCAAATGAAAATCAATTGCTGTGTAAAGAATTTTTTGATGGTTTTAAATTGTTTGCCAATGAACTATAACGAAAAATTTAAAAAACGCTATAAAAGCTAAATTTTACAGGACATTTTTGCTATTTTGTTGTTTTTTCATTAATTAAAATTTAAGTTTAATTTATTTCGATTACGGATTACTTTAGTTTCTCGTCTGTGTATTAATGTGCCTATATGTAAACTTTCTTTGAATTCTTTGGCAACGAACTATAGCAAAAAATGATTACATTTTACAGTAAATTGCCTTTGTCTTGTTTTTCTTTAATTAAGTAAAACTTAATTATGATTTATTTCGATTCCGGATTACTTTAGTTCCTCGGCTGTGTACTAATACTCTTATATGAAAAATTTCATGGTTCTCGCTTCCAAACTGTCGATCTGTATCGAAAGACAGGCAGATAAACAGAGTAACAAAATTTCAGTTTTATGTATTACATTTTCACACTTACGACAGGCAGATGGGATACCCGATCCAAGACGTGAAGTTTATTTATCAGTTCATCTAGTGATGCGAATTGTAAAAAGATGATAGTCATCTATGTTTGCCATTTCACAACTGTAAAAGGCCTATTTCGATTCTTGATGCGTAGACGGTAAGTCATAATGTAGAATTAGCGAAGGTAAATGAAAACTCGCTTTTAATATGAAAAGTAAAGGCGCGAGAATATGAAAAGTAAAAATCAGGAACGTGCTGTTTCAGAGCGGTCTTTGCACGTTGCAAAGCTAGTATGTTGTGTACATCACAAAACTTTTTTCTATATAAATTGTCTTCAAAATGACAATCTGTTTTTCTTGAGATCACAGAAATCGTGAAAATAGTGAACAAGAAAGAAAAAATCACTCGTCAAGTATAAATTATGAAACACTTTTCAAGACAAATGTAACAAAACTTCACCGTTTAAGAGCCTACTCCAGTCACGGCAAGAAAGGAAAACGCTAATGTAAAGTCTATGGAAGCGTTATTTTCAAATTTCTTGCTTTGATTTTAATATTTTTGGATGATTTATTTTGCATAGGATAGCTGAAGATGATCTACAACCGGGCTAGTTTTTACTTTTTCGACTTTGGTTATAGATTTTTTTTTTAATGTTGGGATAGTTTCAATTTCAGAACCGGTTCCAACCGTTTCCGAAAGTTAAAATATTTTTTTTAAAAATATCTGAAAATAAAATTGAAAAAGTAAAAACTAGCCCGGTTGTAGGCCGTCCTCAGCTATCCTTATGCAAAAAAATCTTTCAAAAATATTAAAATTCAAGCGAGAAATTTGAAAATAACGCTCCCATAGACTTTACATTAGCGTTCGAGTTTATCCGCGTGACTAGTGTGGCTTCCTAAGAGCCTACATTAGTCACTCAAAAAGACCTGGATGATAACGTTAATCCTATGGGGAAGTTATTTTCAAATATCTCGCTTGAATTTTGATATTTTCGAATGATTTTCTTTGCATAGGATAGCTGAGGGCGATCTACAACCGGGCGAGTACTTACTTTTTTGATTTTGGTTTCATATATAGTTTTTAAATTACTTTCACTTCCGAAACCGGTTAGAACCGGTTCTGAAATTGAAACTATCCTCATATATATATAAAAAAACTATAACCAAAATCGAAAAAGTAAAAACTAGCCCGGTTGTAGATCGTCCACAGCTATCCTATGCAAAAAGAATCATTCGAAAATATCAAAATTCAAGCGAGATATTTGAAAATAACTTCCTCATAGGATTAACATTATCATCCGGGTCTTTTTGAGTGCCTAGTGTAGGCTCTTAATAAGTTGAAATAGGATGTCTAATTGAACCATTTGCAAAGGCATAACACAGTTGAAAACCCCATTTCAGCTATTCCCATTTACAGCCCACCTGTGTAGCCCTGTATATGATGTATTGGTTGGCATCTGTCAACTACATGCATACAAAAGTTTGTTCAGTTAGGAAATACGTTGAGTTATTAGTTGAGAATTCCCTTTCAACAATTTCCGCTCATAAGGAGAATGTGGTACGTGACTTCTTTTGTGCAGCCCTGTACACGAAGTATTGAATTGATACACAACGAGTCACATGCAAAAAATAAGTTCAATTTAAAAGCGCATACCGAAATGGAAAACGCACTTCCAGCCATCATGACTCCAAGTCAGTACTGTGACCGATTTCTTTTGTGTGTCCCTGTAAATGAACGATAAATGCTATGAATGTCCTATCGTCCTCATCTTGTTGTGAAATTCAGTAACTTACATCCATTTCAATACATTTCAAATAGCGTCATGTCATTAAAATACACTGCAAGCGATTTTCCTTATGGACTATAATGTAATGGAATTTTTTTGAGTGCCTGTGTCAATAAACTATTAATGCTACATACTTCCTAATTCAATACTACCATGCCATGGTAATATTGAATAATAATTACCATGCCATTTTAAACATAATTAACGTATATCAACTGAACCGAGTCTTTTGACGCTAGTTAGAGCGTGGACAGACAGATGGACAGACGACCAGACAAACCGAATTCACAAACACTTTTCAACTATGTTGGAATGCGTTAAAAACAAAACATAGCAGCCACACCTGTTGAGCGGTATACTCTCAAACCTAATAAGCATTTTTTTTATCGAGGTATATATTTTTATCAGAATATATCTATACATTAAAAATTCAATTAAAATCCAAAACATTTTCGGCAATATTCACACGGCTATCGTCAGTGGTTATTAACTGACAATGGCCGTGTGAATTTGGCCGAAAACGTTTTGGGATTTTAATTTGATTTTTAATGTATTTTTAAGGTACAGTAGAACCTTTTTATCCGAAACTCTTTTATCCGAAACTCTTTTAACCGAAACTCTCGGTTAACCGAAATCTATTTGTAAAACTTTGTTTTTTCCTTATCACATTTCCTTGTGTACAAAATCCCTTTTCAAGACTTTTTTTTCTTTTTAAATATCATAGTCCTTGTGTGCAAGCGGTCCTTTCCGAACAACGAGTACATATAAATATTTTCGATCGCCTTTCTTGCAGTTCCTTTGAATGTAACTTGAGCTCCAGTAAGCTGCGAAGTGGAATTGAAGAAAACGAACGTATTAGCAATTCTGAAGCTTTTGAATGTTTTGCTAAAGATTTGGCGTGGCTGGAGCAGCAGAAAGACGGTGATACTGGTGAATTAATACTATTTAAAAACTCCGTGATAGAGCTTCAAAGCAGAGGCAGTCGAAACTGCGACAAACAAAACATTTTTTCAAACCCTTTTAAATCCCCAATATATGTAAAAGGTACTTAATTTCAAAATTAAAATTCAGGTAATTTATTCTTGTTTCTATTTTGCTATTGCATTATTTTTATTAAGTACTTGTTACCACAATAAGAAATATTGCATGTATTTCTCCTTAATCTTAAAATGGAAGCATTCTCGATTATCCGAAAATTTCGATTTTCCAAAAGAGGGTCGGTCCCAATTACTTCGGATAATCGAGGTTCTACTGTACTTTAATGCATATTAAATAACTTTGTACTATATATATGCACCTAAGAGCAATTTTAGTGCATTATACTAACGCTGTGCTTTATACTAATTTTAATTATTTACTTAAGATGAATTTAGCACTAGAATTTTAACATTCTTTTATTGTTAAAAAAAATCCGTTTTTAAATAATTTTTGACACATTGAACTATTGAAATTTTGAATAAACTGGTGTGATACGATAAAAGCATGAAAACTTTTCAATAACACCGTAAAATAAGGAATGTGCTGGGCTTTTCGAAAGACCTTTGTCTTTCTTCGTCAGGCACAAAGAAGATGTGCTACCAATTCGACTGCAGGAGCAAGGCTGAAAAGAAATGGAAGGGGAAAAAGGGACAAGTTAAGGAAAGAGCCAATAAGAAAGCAGAAGGCATCGGCCAATCACACAAGAGCTCTACCTAATCAAAAGAACATAAAACAGAATAAAAATCAGACATAAAATAAATAAATAAATAACGCGGAAATTGTTAAAATTAAAACATAGCTGCGCCACCTGTTTGGCAGTATACAGCCAAATATAATCTGTATAAATCTTTTCCAAGGTGTAGCAGACTGTGAAGTTTGATGAAAATCCGTACAATAATTCTTGAGAGAGAGCTATAGCAGAAATCTTGAAAAGTTTCACCATATCAGCGTCACCTCTCGGACGATATACACCCAAACCTAAACAGCATTCATTTATGTCAAATTCTAACTGCATCTGAAATTTGATGAAATTCCGCGCATTAGTTCTTTAGATAGAGCGGTCACAAAATTTGTGTGACACATAGGCTAACATAGGGAAACACACAGACATTTTCCAAAAATAGTCAAATCGTGTTCAGGACATTCCAAAACGGGGTAAATCCACTAAGAAACGGAAGAAAAAATGTTTTGGGATTGCAATATTTTCTTCAATGTGCATAGAAAAATGCAAAAAGTAATTTTAGCTAAAAAAATTCGACTGAACGCTTAAAATAGGGATTTAGAGCTAAAACTAAACAACAGCAACAGAACATGCCAGAGAAAAACTAGTCGGATGTGAAAATTCCAAAACTTTCTTCTACCTCATACATGTTAATACTTCCTGAAAAATGCCGCATATCAGCGCTACCGGTTAGAAGATTTACACCAAAATCTAGTTATCAACAAATTATGTCAACTTCTAACTGAATCTGAAGTTTTATGAAAATCCATGCATCTATTGCAGAAATCGAAAAAATATCTTCATAGTAGCGCCATCTGTTGGGCGATTTACACCAAAAACTAAACATCACTAATTAATATCAGGGACTAACGGAATCTGAAGTTTGATGAAAATTCGTGCATAAGTTCTTGAGTCAGAGCTATTGCGATAATCATGAATAATGACGCATAGCAGCGCCACTTGTTGGACGATTTTCACCAAAAAGTAATCAGCACCAAATTACATCAAGGACTAACTGAATCTCAAGTTTTATGAAAAATCCATGCATTAGTTCTTGAGATAGAGCTATTGCAGAAATCGTGAAAAATGCAGCACAACAGCGGCACCTTCTGGGCAATTGACACCAACAAGTAATCAGCACCAGTTTATATCAAAGTCTAACCGAATCTAAAGTTTTGTGAAATTCCATACATTAGTTCTTGAGATAGGGCGCCTACAAAATTTTTGTCACATACAGACTCACAGAGTGACAGAGTGGCAGACAGAGTGATAGACAGACTCAAAGACAGACTTTTCTAAAAACCATCAAATCTTGTTCGGGGTCTTCTAAAAGGTATAAATCCATCGAAAACCGGAAGTCGAAATTTTTCGCGAATCCAATACATTCTTCTTGTAAAGATGGAAGAAATTAATGAAAACTTGTTAGCGTTGATTGTTCACAAAGAGTTGAATTTAGTCCCTTAAATTGGCAACGCTGGCATTTAAAGCGCCTTTTTTTTTTTTTCTTTCATTTTTTAAAAACTTCTGGTATTATTTATTATAGCAACGCAGAAGCAAGTGAATGTGAAATGAAAGTGTTTAGTTTATTTATGGGTTTGCGAGCTGATTCGAATATTTAAAGAGACCGGCTGACTTGGGTCGCACAGTTAAATCGGCTGTTACCATTCCCTACGCATGAACCTTCACGACACATTATGACACCCTTTTTTCATCATGATGAGAAATGGTCCGGGGAATTTTCCTTCTTTGGGAAATTTTCTCTGTTTGTTAAAATATAATAAATGATATACAAAGTGTGCGCAAACGAAGTATATGATCTTCAACATCGAATTCTATAGTACAGAAAAACCTGCGAAAATGGAGCGTGTCTACAACGAAGCCTTGCTGGAATTCCTTATAGCTACCCATGCTAAATTAATGTACAGTCGTGAATAAAAAAATAAACACCGCCTACTAATTCTGCCACAAATTATTGTAGAATAAAGTTACTGATACCAAATATTGGAAATGAAGTCTACAGTAGAACCGCTTTTATTTGAAACTCTTTTAACCGAAACTCTCGGTTAACCGAAACCCATTTGTAAAACTTTGTTTTTTCCTTATCATATTTCCTTGTGTACAAAATCCCTTTTCAAGACTTTTTTTTTTTTAACTTTCATAGTCCTTGTGTGGAAGCGGTCCTTTCCGAACAACGAGTACATATAAATATTTTCGATCGTCTTTCTTGCAGTTCCTTTGAATTTAACTTGAGCTCCAGTAAGCTGCGAAGTGGAATTGAAGAAAACGAACGTATTCGCAATTCTGAAGCTTTTGAATGTTTTGCTAAAGACTGTGGCATGGCTGGAGCAGCAGAAAGACGGTGATACTGGTGAACTAATACTATTTAAAAAGTCCGTGATAGAGCTTCAAAGCAAAGGCAATCGAAACTGCGACCAACAAAACATTTTTTCAAACCCTTGTAAATCCCCAATATATCTAAAATGTACTTAATTTCAAAATTAAAATTCAGGTAATTTATTTTTGTTTCTATTTTGCTATTGCTTTATTTTTATTAAGTACTTGTTGCCATAATAAGAAATATTGCATATATTTCTCCTTAATCTTAAAATGGAAGCCTTCTCGATTATCCGAAAATTTCGATTTTCCGAAAGAGGGTCGATCCCAATTACTTCGGATAATCGAGGTTCTACTGTACTTTTAAATGATGTATATGAAATTTGATTAGGCGGCCATTTACCTATCAAAACGAGCCCAAATTTTGTTTTTTTCAATAGCAATACCCAAGTTAGACATCCTAAATAAATTCTAAATCCTTCCGTTAGCCTAAAATACGAATTTTCATGAAATTCGTATGACTAGTTTCAGAGAAATTAATTATTTTAAAATGAGCCCATTTTAGGGGCTGTATCCAAATTGAAGTTCGGTACTCGATTGTTGAAATGCTACAGTATAACTAAGTCACTTCTACTAATATATTATTTTTTGCCAATAGAACCATTTCCCTCGCTTAATAGGTTTCGACTATTGCCAGCCCAAATGTTTCGATAAAATGAGTAAAATATATATTTTTTTCAAATTATGCTTTCTGAACATCCTAGACGGTGTAATATCCTTCGTCCGCAGCCCTTTATTCTTCGACTTATTCCGACTGTATCCAAATTGAAGTTCCGTCCTGGATTGTTCACCGAGAGAGCCCCTTCCTTGATCAAGGCACCTTAAGCGCCACTCAGGGAGTCAATGAAGCGTGTTAGATTACAGTACAGCAAAATAAATTTCAAAATGTCTACTCACTTCCATCATAGACGGCCCCTTAAACCATCATTTTGCCGTTTTTTAAGCATAATTTGAAAACTACTTGGAATAAAAATGTGAAATTTTTGAATTTCCATAAAGCAGGATTTAATAAATCTAAATCCATAAAAAAAATTGTAGGTTGCAATTCATAATTTTTTCGAATATTAATTTCATAATTCATATCATAAAATTATAAAAATTGCAAATTCAGCTTATTTATGTTTGGGGATATTAGTATTATTACTGCAAAAAAAAAAAAAAAAATAGCACATTAGGAACATAATTTCGGGAGATATAAATAAAAATATGAAAATGTAATTTAACATTAGAAGCACTAAATTTTGAATGTTTATAATTCAAAAACTTATCATTCAAATGACTTGAAATTTGGTGTCTAGGCATAGTTTGAACGGAAGATTTGAAATATCTCGTTAAAATTGGGCATTGCCATTGAAAAAAATGAAGTTTGAATTCGTTTTAATATGTAGATGACCCCCTAAGAAAATTTTATATACATCATTTAAAAGTAGACTTTATTCCCAATCGTTCGGTACCAGTAACTTTCTTCTACGATGATTTGCTGAGGAGTTAGTAGGGGGTGTTTACTTTTTTTTTTTCCACGACTGTACAAGCGCACACAGAACCAAAATAAAATAATGCTCGTATGAAAGCTTATAAAGAATTACCTAATAATAAGCTGGACACAGCAGAGGTCGTTCAGTAGCTTCATCGCCCCAAGCCCTCCTTTTCCGCTTTTCGGTGTCTTTAATTTGTGCAATTTCCCTTTTAAATTTGTCTGGTTTCAATTTTCGATTTTTTTTTCAATCTGGCTTCCGCAAAAGAGTTGGAATAAGAGGTAGAATAAAGGACTTCGGACGGAAATAGGACACTCGCCGCGGCATTTTGACGTTTTTTAAGCATAATTCGAAAACTACTTGGAAGAAAAATTTGAAATTGAGAATTCAAATAAATCAGGACATAATAAATATAAAACTATAAAAAGAAACTCTAGGTTACCATTCATATTCTTTTCAAATATTAATTTCATAATTTATGTTATAAAATTTTTAAAATTACAAATTTAATGTATTTATGTTTTAGTTTTTCTAGTATTATAACCACACACAAAATTATCACATTAAGATTGTAATTTCAGCACATATTAATAAAAAATATGAAAATGTCATTTAACATTAGAAGATCTCAAATTTGAATGTTTATAATTCACAAACTTATACACCAAATGACTTGAAATTTCGTTTCTAGGCATAGTTTGAACCGTAGACTTAAAATATAGTGTCGAAATTGGGCGTTGCTATTGAACAAAACAAAGTTTGGTCTGGTTTTGATTTGTTGACGGCCCCCTAAGCAATTTTATATGCATCATTTAAAAGTAGACTTTATGGCCAATTTTTTGGTACCAGTAACTTTTCTCTGTTATAATCAATTGCAGAGTTAGTAGAGGTGTGTTTACTTTTTTTTCCACGACTGTACCTTTCTCAAAAGCTGCCAAAGATATTAACTTGAAATTTTTTATACACATAATATAAGTAATTCCTAATAAAGTGAAGTCAACTTTATAAACAGATATTCTCTAGTTATTTTTTA
This sequence comes from Maratus speciosus, assembly GCA_963932465.1. NCBI lineage: Eukaryota > Metazoa > Arthropoda > Arachnida > Araneae > Salticidae > Maratus > Maratus speciosus. The sequence goes on along the minus strand of OZ010786.1, from coordinate 665,344,669 downwards.
AAAACTGCAATAAAACCCCCTTTTAAATAACAAAAAACTTGCATTTTTCTAAAGAAAAAGTTTTTTTTATAAAAATTTTGTACGTACGTTAGTAACAAAAGTTCACTTCAGATTGATCAGGGATATGTGTAAAATATTCAGGAACTGTTACAGAGAATAATATGTAGGATTTTCTATAAAATGTACATCGAAGTTCAAAATAGAATATTTTGAAAAAATTGAGTTTAAAATTCATAAACATTAGTGCTGTACTATATAAACATTAATTAATTACTTAAAAACTTTCAACTTCACACGTCGTAGTAGAAACAAAAGTAATATACCATGCAAAAGGGGAAAAATAAAGGATTAAAAATATTAAGATATCAAAAAATCGATTTTTTTCGCGAATTTGCCTTCCAACTGCTCTTTTAAACGGAAAAATTTCATAGTCCTCAAGGAAGAAGCATACGTAGTAATTAATCTGCTAAGAGGGAAAACCAGTCTAAAACGGAATTTTTCTCGCCTCTAGCAATTTCAATGAGAGTCACGTGCGGACCGGGTAATACCAGAAAAGAACACGAAAAGTCAACCGTAAACCCGACCCGAATTCGAAAAACATCAATCTCAACCGAATCCAAAATGAAAGAAAATTAATCAATATCTTAATACAATTATGCAAAAATTGTCTGCAATTATATCACTAATGTCCATTTTATCGTTGAAAAACGTTGAAATGATGAACATGCATATACTCATGAAATGTATAGTCATTAATGTACAGGGTATATCTGAAATGCTTCAACAAACTTAGAGGGATGATAATACTCATGAAGACGAACAAAAAATGCAATGGAACATGGGGTCGCAAAGTGACATTTAAATGATAAAAATCGAGAAAATGCGTCTGGAAATGGACAACCTGAGACAAGAAAGAAAACGCTTCAGAAAATTATTAATTGCACAGAATAGGTACAACACAGCTCTTGATGTCCAGAGAAAACAAATATTTACAACAATTGTTCAAAGTGTCTACCGCGGACTCACAGAGTAGATCTACAGAGGAACGACTGGCGGACACGCTCGAAGACTACGTGGCTTTGCATACGTGGATTCCAGCTCACAGATTTGTTTGGCTTTCTTCCAAGTTTTTGTTATCTCTTTCTCACCGGATATGCGCAAAGTGAAAGGAAAACCAGCTTCGTGCCACTAGCCAGTCCTGCAGAAAAGCAGCATGCGAGATTTCGATATTTTTATTAGTTTTGCGATTTTCACCCTTTAAACGTCATTTGCGACCGCATGTCCCATTGCATGATTTGTTCGTCTTGATGAGTACTATCACCCCCTTAAGTTTGTTGAAGCATTTCACATACACCCTGCATATTCAGCTATATATTGGGTCGATCGGAAAGTCGTGTCGTGTTGGGAAAATCAATTCGTACCGGAAAATTCTATCATTTAATTATTAGACATTGATTCCGATATCTAATGTCTAATAATTACCGGGCAGAATTTTCCGGTCGAATTGTTTTTCCCAACACGGTACGACTTTCCTATCGACCCAATAGTTTTCGTTCATCTGAAAAAATATTCTAGACTTTTTTGAAAAAAAGGTCAAAACGAACCCGAACCACAAAAGTCAAATCCCAACCCGGACTCGAAACAGTTAAGCTCGCACCGAATCCGACAACAGCAAAAAAAAATTAGCGTCTACCCGACCCGATTGGATTGGGTTCGGGTAAAATCGTGTTATCCGATTCAGGATTCTAATTCTATTTTGACAGATTTTACTCTAATATGTGAAAATATATACCTTTAACACTAGAAAGGCAGGAATTTTTACTCAAGCTTTACAAAAATATTTTACACATTTAAAACTGTTTAACTTATTTTATTATTTTTCTTCTTTGTGTTTTTTAAACTTATTTTCTAAAGAAATTTCTGGTTGAAACCGAAATATATTTATATGGCAGTGGTCAAAATGACCCTTAGTGTTACAAAAGAAGGGTCATTAGAGACCTGTGTGTGTATTGGCGCCGATAATTCAGATGACAAATAAATCACAAAATCCAAGTGAAGTGGGAGAGCGATTAGATTAAATAGTTTATTAAATAAAAATGAAATAGTATATGTAAATTCCTTGCATCATTAGAAGTTAATCATTAATCCTATGGTTCCATAATAGTACAATTCTCTGTATTTAACCCAGACAAGACAAAAAAAAGTTCTCTGCTTGGTTGCAGAGTCAAGACTTCCATTAGACACTCTGCATTAAACAGAGCCACGATTTACACCTTACATCTCTGATTACAGAGTCAGAACTAACCTTTTCAAAAATGATACATATTACACAAAATAAACATCAAAATAAAAATCACAATATGCTGGTTATAAATTTTCTTCAATTACTTTAATAATAATATAATAAACCACATTAAATTAGCTATAAGTTATTATAAATCACTATAATATTCATTCAAATGACATCAAGTAATTATAAAACTAATAAATCTATTTAAATGATACCAAACTAAATATAACTCATAAAGTTATATCAAGAAATCACGAAGTCATTAATCCGGGAGGACTCGCTAGTGAGAATTTTTCTCACGGTGCCACTTGCTTTTCTTTTACTTTATATTCGCTTAATATCAACTTTGTTTGCTTGGGTTGGTACTTTTATTCACAAATGATCTAAAATAATTGAAATAACATTTTTAAATTTTAATTAAAATGAAAAAGGGTTTAAATAAGAGTCTTAAAAAAAGTAAGACAGTGAGAGAAAATTTCATGCAGCGAGTTCTCCCGGGTTAAATTACTAATAAATCATCATCAAGAATTCAAAATTATTATAAAAGTGAATAAATCTATATTACATGACCTTGGAATCATAATATTACTCATAAATACTGATCAAGAGCCAGGATTATAAACAAATTAGATTTTCTGTCAGAAGAAATCAATCAGTTTTATAATTATGTTTCATAATATAAAGATAAACAGACTTAAATTATAAACAATAAATTTGATTTCTTTTTCAAGGGCATTTACGCCGAAACAACCTGATAAATTCATTGTAGGCAAGTTCTGTCTCAGAAATGTACAGTATGCCTTCCTTAGGGACTATGAAATTTTTCTGTTACAGTCAGATTGAAGAATTTTTTTATTTAAGGGGGTTCCCCCGTGTGATTGGTTCACTCCCAGTGGCGTTGCGAAAAATGCCAGAATGGAAGCAAGAACAGAGCAATCCGCATTGAAACACCCCCAAGAGGAAGAGGAAGAATTGCTCTATGAACCAGATATCGCAGATTGATGGTAAGTTAAGATTTTCATCGTTTTAACCGTACTTGAAACTTCAAACGCGATTTTATCAAAACGTTGTTTTTCAAACTTTCCTCCATCATATCCTGATAACGGTTTGACTGATTCACTTGAAATTTATAGAGTAGGCTCAGCCTATGGAGATGCACGGAATGAACTAGGATCATCCGAAAATTCTGAATCTTTCTATTTTTTTTTGTAACGAAAAAAAATCATGAAATTTGAATTTTTTTTTTCAGAAGTCTGCCAAAAATCCAATTTTCATTATTTTCAAATGATTCTAGTTCATTCGATGCATTTAGGCTTATAGATTAAAAAGCTGTTTTTTTTTCTTTCAGATAAGCCAATCAGCCAAAATCGTGGAGGAAGTGAGCGTCCTTAAGATTTTTGCTTGAAATTTGTTTTACATATTCTTGAAATTGCAATAAATGTATAATAAAAAATTCAAAGTTTTATTTTTTTCAGTTGTCATCCAAAAAACTCCCCAAAAATGCTTAAAATACAGGTCGTCACACGGGGGAACCCCCTTAAAATATCTACCTCTTTTTCGAATAGTGCTCTTGGTTCTACTTAATCAAGAATTGTCTTTCATTAAGTAAAGCGAAGACTGTTATTCTAAAATATTGATAGATAATTAAAAAAAAAAAAATCCCTAATTCGGTAACACGGCACTATACACAAACTTTAGATTTCGCAGTCTTAGTGTACTTTTCATTAAAAATACGGCAAACTTCATAGAGTAACTGTATACTCACACATATTTTTAGTTACAGAGATTCATCTTACATCTTAAAACATATGTCTTGCAATACGGTTATACACATGTATATATGCATATATCCATTTATACATACATTCACAAATATTGCAACATGCAAAATAACAAAAATTTTATATTAACTAATGACTTTTATTAAAGAATCCGTTTTAATTTTTGCGAGTTCTCAGTTATGGTTTTTTTTTTAAAAATCAGATTTTTAATTATTATAGGAGTTTAGAATTGAGGGCGTGAATTTCTAAACTCGCCTTATCTAAAATTTAAAAAAATCCAGTTTTTTCTATCAATCTATTCTATTGGTGAACCGGCATAGAAAAAATACTACAATCTGCCAGATGAAAAAAAAAAAAAAAAAAAAAAAAAAAAAAAAAAACTAGTTTTATCGTGTATTTTTGGCATTGTAAAATCTTGGTTTACAATGAAAACCAATGGACGCAGTCAGAGGTTTTTAACGATTTCCCAAAATTTGATTTTCTGGATAAGGTGAGTTTTGAAACTCACGTCCTCAATTGTATACATATACGAATAGGAAAAATACGATTTTTTTTGCTCTACAAAATTTTAATCCAGAGCACTACTACCAGCTACTTTCTTCCTGCTACACTAAAAATTATAGACTCTCCCATTTCAAACGAAGTGACGTCTTTGAAATAAATAAAACGGCAATTGATGAAAATATTCTCTGACGATGACTGCGGGATTGCAGACCAAAAGCACTCGGAAATTTAAATAAAATGTGTATTTAAACTTGCAACATCTGTATTATGATTGGCATCTGTCCCCTTTTGAGTAAACAGAAAACTTTTCAAAGTTCGTATCGTGTAGTTAGTGATTCTGAAAGTTGTTTTTTTGTTTTGCGAGTAGTATGGTTGCGAAAGTAGTTTTACAGGTGGTGAATAGAATTCTGGGATCAGAGGCCTTTATTTTTTCTACAGACTTCGAAGTAGATTCAGCTTCGGGAGTTTCTTACAAATCAGCTTATATTCATTTATCTATTTTTAACCGACTTCAAAAAGGGAGGAGATTCTGAATTCGACGTGTATGTATTTTTTTAATGTTTGTTCACCGATTACTCCGAAACTGTGCGACCGATTCATGTAATTTTTATGTATGTTCACCGATTACTCCGAAACGGGGTAACCGATTCATGTATTTTTTGTATGTTCATCGATTACTCTGAAAATTGGCGACCGACGCATGTAATTTTTTTTTATGTATGTTCACCGATTACTCCGAAACTGCGCCACCGATTCATGTACTTTTTGTGTATGTTCACATATTACTCCGAAAGTGGGCGACGATTTCAACGATTTTCATCAAGTTGTGAAAAAGTGAGAGGAAAATTAAAATGTTTTGCAAAATGTACGTGGAGGCATCAGATCTGATCATATGGTAATAATGCAGATTTTATGCTCAATTGTTGTTAGTTTTTCATTTACGTAGTGTTCTACACTAGCGTCTAAATCCCGCCCCTCACAACGGCTCATATCACAAATGCACCCGAGAAGTTCCCTAGCACGGCGCTGGCTCACACGATGCTTCGTTTACTTTCAGCTTAAAAGCGGAGCGTTGCATATCGTCTTCTTAGTTTAAAAAAAACAAAAAAAATCAGAAAACAGCTAACAAATATCATTCATGTACAAGTTAAATGAGCTTGCAATTTCATCGTTTATTATTTTTTTAAATCCGAATAAAATCTGTTTATTTTTTCTTTTGGATTGATTTTTACTAGAGATGGGATTTTTTATTTATTAATGTTCAGTAAAGAGAAATTAAAACAATATTACAGACAACTTAAACATAATGAAAGAGGTAACATTTTATAAAAATTTCTATCTTTTAGAAAAGAAAAACATTCGCTATTATTTTATGAAAGTAAATACTAGAATACATTTAAAAAAGAAAAAAGAAAAAAAAATCTGCCTTTTAAGTATTGATGCGATATACAATATCCTAAAAATAAAAGTATGGATAAATATTCTTTTTATAAAACTACTTCATTTCCTAGTTAGATGATCACTTTATTTTTGTAAGAAAATAACTAGACTGATGTGCCAATTCCAAAACTTTATTCTATCTTATACATGTTAATTATTCAAAATTCGCTATCACAGTGCTAAAATTAAATGACAATCTATGTCCATCATGAGGAATGTAAAGGTATATAGGTTCGTTGTATTGGATGTATTTAATAAGAAGATATAAGTATCGCATTGCTTCATACAAATCATTGAATTTCGGAACTCGACCTCTTAGATGTCCGCAACCAAAATTCCAACCCAAAGTATATAAAATTAACACCTGTTGTTCAATATACACTCAAGTCTAATAAGGATCTATTTAAGTGAAAATGTAACAGAATACTAAGTTTGATTAAATTGCGTGCATTAGTTTAGGAGATGTAGCTTTTGCAAAAATCGTGAAAATTTCATCATAGCAGCGCCACCTGTTGTGCGATTTACACCAAAAACTAATCAGTAACAGCTTACATCAACGTCTAACTGAATATGAAGTTTGATGAAAATCCGTGCATTAGTTCTTGAGATAGACCTATTAATTACTCAAATCGTACAGAAAGCAGCACATCAGCGCCACTTGTTGTACGATTTACACCAGAAACTAATCAGTAACAGCTTACATCAATGTTTAACTGAATATGAAGTTTGATGAAAATCCGTGCATTAGTTTTTGAGATAGAGCTATTAATTACTCAAATCGTACAGAAAGCAGCACAGCAGCGCTACCTGTTGGGCAATATACACCAAAAACTAATCAAGCTAGTTTCTATCAAGGTCTAACTGAATATAAAGTTTTATTAAATTCCGTACATCAATTCTTGATAGAGCTATTGCTGAAATCGTGAAAAAATCAGCATAGCAACGCTACCTATTTTGCAATATACACCAAACACTAATAAGCACCAGTTTATATCACTGTCTAACTGAATCTATAGGTTTGTAAAATTTCGTGTATTAGTTATTGAGACAGAGCGCCCAGAAATTTTTTGTCACAATACAGACAGACTCACAGACAGAGTGACAGACAGACTTTTCCTAAAAACCATTAAATCGTGTTCAGGATTTTCTAAAACGTATAAATCCATCGAAAACCGGAAGTCGAAAATTTTCCGGAATCCAACTAATTTCTTCTTGTAAAGATAGAAGAACGCAAAAATGGGAAACATGGATTTTTCATTTGCAATTTTTATTAGTAATTAAAATCAGTACAAAAACCCTCAACGGGTTAGACATTTCTGACACAGCACTTTACCATACTGCTCTGAAAATTTTAAACATAGGTCTTAAAAATAATTATATCAAAATTTGGGTAACATTATGCTATTAATTTAAAGAAAAATATATCATCGTTTTCTTTTTTCTATATTTATATTCACGAGTGCAAACATATATACAATTGATATATTGATATATTGATATATATACAATTTATTCACTAATGTTTTTTCATTCAGGTCTCTCATAAATTCAAAATATGGGTTTTAAATGAGACGATATGAAAATTTGAGTGGCGAATTATTAGAACTTTAAAAGGTTTGTTTTAAAACTCGATAAAAAGTATTTTTGGTTTGTCATATATTTTCACATCCAAACGATATTTTTAATTTTCCAGTACACTGTTAAATATATCACATTTTCACTGAACCTATATCATACATTGAAATGCATTATTTCAATTGATTGATGAGTTATCTTTTGTGTCAAGCTATCCAAAAATCATAAGTAAAATTTATGTAAATGTTTTGTTTGCGCCATAGTAGCCAAATTAAATGAAATATTTGCAAATCGATAACATGACACAAAGAAAATCCCATAGTTTTTTTAAATTCTTTATTTAAAGAAAATAATCTATAACATTTGCTGTTCAGTAAAAAGAATAAATAAGTAAATTACTGTTAACTTTGCAGCTTTTAATGAGCACGTGGAAAGCATGTTCAAAGTTTAGTCATATATGCATTTCTTTCTTTATACTTTGCGCTCATATCTGGAGTCCCTGATGACTCATAATTATAAAAGTGAAGTTTATAGCAATAAATGAAGAGTGTCTCATTTAAGCCGATACAGTTCAAATCAATGAGTAATGTAGAAAATTTCCGAAGAAACAAACGAAATTTTTGAAATACAAATAGTTACGGCGGAATTTTCAGCAGCATTTTCCCCGAAAACGAATGTTTGGCGAAACTCCGATTTTGAACTGAAAATGTAACGAATATTTCGGTCGATCTACACTTAAAATTACTAAAACTTTTGAATCTCTTATACACAACTCGTTACTCGCTTATTCTCTGATCTCTAATACCAGGTATTTAAAATCTGATTGCTTACCTTTACCTGAGAAAGACATTATAAAAACTAATATTCATATACTATTTATTCTTTCCTTTAAATACTGAAACAACCAGAGATTTGATAAGTAAAAAAATAACAAAATTAACAAAAATCGTTCATAACATCTAAAATCTATTTATTTTATTCAGAATCAATAAATAAAAATTTAATCCCACTACTATCAAATCTACAGTAAAACCTCCCTAAAGCGACCACGTTCCGTTCCAATAAAAATTGGTCGCTCCGAGCGGTGGTCTCTTAATGGAGGTCATATTTAAATCTAGATTTTAATTGTTGAAAAAGGTAACAATTAACGTTACTAAAATTTATTTTCACATTAGGAAAAAATATAAATTTTAAGTATCAAAATAAAAGTTAATTACATAAGTTAATTTCTGCAGAGTTAAAAAAATGAATACATTGACGTTTGCTTCGATTTTACGGTTTTATCTTTTATAACTTTTATTTCAAAGTTCTTTCGAAGTTTGGTAAATAAATGCAACTTTTTTCCGACGGAAACAAATAATGACGATTTCATTAATTTATCTATTTCTTCGAGAGTTTCCTGACAGAATAGGGCAGGAGATTTATTGACTGTCATTCTTAATTTGTCATCAGAGTTAAATTCATTTGCTTAAAAAGGCACAAAGTAGTTTAAACACGTAAAAGTTACCGGAATAATAATAATAAAAAAAAATCTAAACTTAGTTTAGAAGTTTGATGAATAATGCGCTCTCCGGAATTATTTTTCTAGTAATCCGATCTTCTTCAAGCGACCAGGAAAAAACGAAATTTGTTTCATTTTCTTCAAAGAAATGGGTCGCTCATGGAAGGAGTTCAACTGGGATGGTCTCTGAATGGAGGTAAAATTAGTATTGAGCCTATGGGAATAAATTTCGTTCTATTAAAAAAGGGCCGTTCATGGAGGTGGTCGCACAGAGAGGTTTTACTGTATTTAAAATCATTTTGCTCACAACAACAACAACAACAACAACACAAACACACACAAAAAAAAAAAAACAACAACAAAAAAAACTAAATTTAACTTATTTCCGCAGATAAAAAAGAAAAACCCTATTTTCCCTTTAAATAGGGACTTTCTCAGTAGCATAGGGAATTTCGCGGGTGCATTTGTGATATGAGCCGTTGTGAGGGGCGCGATTTAGACGCTAGTGTGTTCGACACTCATCCAGTTTCTGCACATTTTTTGTAAAACTTGATAAACTACTAGGCAGACCATTTTCCCAGGATCCAAAATTTAGATGATTAGATCCTGTTTGATAATCATTTATACGAGAAAGTCCTGTGTGTTTATGTGTGCATGTATATAATTTTTTACCTAAAAGCGGCTCTAATGATTTTGACTAAATTTTGTATCCTACCGTTTTGGGATACGAGACGACCATTGAGCTAGGTCACATGTTCGAGGTATTTCGATTAGTGGGCTATTTTGGGGTCAATGGATTTCAATAGGGTTGGGTTGGGTTGATTTTTGACGGCCAATTATCTACACGAGGGATATAGGCCCGGGGGGAGTGCCCTCCGTGGGGGTCTTTCTAAGGGAACCTAATCCGTATTAACGCATGGAAGATCCACGGCTCGAAGAAAACCACGAAAACTCCGAACGATTAGGCCGACGGGCGCGATTGGGATCGAACCCAGCACCTCCCGTCTACCAGATTCGAGAGCAGAACCTCTCAGCCACTGGTGGGGCGGATTTCAATAGGAATAAAGGTTGAAGCAGTTATTGAGTCATTGAACAGTTGGCAGTAAACGATGTCCCACAGTTGGCAACATTTCACCAAATTTGGCGATATTTGGCGAAATATTAGCGATATGGGTGAAATTTAAGTGGTAAAATCAACTTTTAAGATTACCAATGTCAAAACACATGATTGGCATCAAATAAAAGAATGTCGTCAAATTCGGCGATATTTGACCCCATTGTGGCGACATTTGGCGAAAAAATTGGCTTTCATAATCTGAAGGAATTTTCTAGAATATAGAAGAAATACAGAATTCAACCAGTCAGGGTACATAGAAGTTTCTTGCAATTAATCCCTCACCTATATAACGAAGTTCTTAGATAGAAGCCTAAAGTTTTTGGAGTTGTGTTTCTGTCAATAATAATGTTATAAAATAAAATTCTTTACATCAATAATACAACGAGAATTTATTGTTATATGGAGTTGAATACAAAGCTAATTCTAACCGAGTATAGCTCGGTCTTCCCTCCTGGTAAACATAATAAAATACTTTAATATTTTAAAAAAATTTCACGGCTATTGGGTTACCCTGGGGTTAGAATCTACGATAATCCTTCTATCTGCTTAAACCTAGACACCTAGGGTAGAATAGAGTCTAAGCATTAAATTTTATACATATAAAAAATATCAATTAGAGGAAGTTCTTAAAGGAGAAAAAATCGGTTGAAAGTAAAAATTGTTTTGTTTTTTAAATATGCTCCTTTATAAGCATATTCAATATTTTTCTTGAAAATCATTCCTTATTACACGACAGATATTCATGATTTTTCTAAAAACTTTCCATTTCAATTCATTCATTTAGTATGGACACCGAATCCTACTATGGAAAATTCATCGGTGTTTCTTACGCATAATAGAAAGCGCAAGCTAGTGAATTTATTTTAAAGTACATAATTTTTATTCTTTTTTAATATACGACAACAGGAAAGAAGAAAAAAAAAGCATCATTAAAACTACCTATTCGGTATTTGTGAATCCCGTTCTGAACCTATCATAATTTAATTCTTACATTCTTACTTGATAAAATTATGTGTTTTTATATTACTCCATTCTTTATTTTCATTTTTAATTTACTCTTAATACTTTTCAGCGTTTAAAATATTGCATTGTTGCAGCTTCACAGCCAGTTGGCCTTTTTTAGCAAGCGTGTTTTGACGCATCACAAAATTCATTGTTGTTGTAACTCATATACAATAGTAACTCTAAAAAATATTGGGCGATTAATTCCTTGCGTCAGGCTAACGGAAAAATACCTCAAAATTAAATTTTAATTTATAATGAAGTTCTAAAAATATTAAAATATTGTATTTTCATTATAAACACATCTTTGTACATCATTTTTATAATTTAGCCTATAAGAATGTGATTGAAAAATCGAACACAAATTTCCACCTTTACATACAAAAAACAAATTGAGTTAAATAAAAGAGTTTTAAAACAAACAATTATAATCTAGCTTATAAGAAAGTGACTGAAAAATCGATTACATATTTCCATCTTTACATAAAAAACAAATTGAGTTAAATAAAAGAGTGTTAAAACAAATAATTATAATTTAGCCTGTAAGAAAGTGAATGAAAAATCGATTACAAATTGCCATCTTTATATAGACAAATTGAGTTAAATAAAAGAGTGTTAAAACAAATAATTATAATTTAGCCTGTAAGAAAGTGAGTGAAAAATCGATTACAAATTGCCATCTTTACGTAAGAAAAACTAATTGAGTTAAATAAAGGAGTATTAAAACAAATAATTATAATTTAGCCTATATGAAAGTATGTGAATAATCGATTACATATTTCCATCTTTACATACAACAAACAAATTGAGTTAAATAAAACAGTGTTAAAACAAATAATTGTAATTTAACCTATTTGAAAGTGAATGAAAAATCGAAAACAAATTTCCATCTTTACGTAGAAAAAACAAATTGAGTTAAATAAAGGAGTGTTAAAACAAATAATTATAATTTAGCCTACATGAAAGTGTGTGAATAATCGATTACATATTTCGATCTTTAATACAAAAAACAAATTGAGTTAAATAAAAGACTGTTAAAACAAATAATTATAATTTAGCCTGTAAGAAAGTGAATGAAAAATCGATTACAAATTGCCATCTTTATATAGACAAATTGAGTTAAGTAAAAGAGTGTTAAAACAAATAATTATAATTTAGCCTGTAAGAAAGTGAGAGAAAAATCGATTACAAATTGCCATCATTACGTAAGAAAAACAAATTGAGTTAAATAAAGGAGTATTAAAACAAATAATTATAATTTAGCTTATATGAAAGTATGTGAATAATCGATTACATATTTCCCTCTTTACATACAACAAACAAATTGAGTTAAATAAAACAGTGTTAAAACAAATAATTGTAATTTAACCTATTTGAAACTGAGTGAAAAATCGAAAACAAATTTCCATCTATACGTAGAAAAAACAAATTGAGTTAAATAAAGGAGTGTTAAAACAAATAATTATAATGTAGCCTATATGAAAGTGTGTGAATAATCGATTACATATTTCCATCTTTACATACAACAAACAAATTGAGTTAAATAAAAGAGTGTTAAAACAAATAATTTTAATTTAGCCATTAAGAAAGTGAGTGAAAAATCGAAAACAAATTTCCATCTGTACGTAGAAAAAACAAATTGAGTTAAATAAATGAGTGTTAAAACAAATAATTATAATTTAGCCTATATGAAAGTGTGTGAATAATCGATTACATATTGCCATCTTTACATACATCACACAAATTGAGTTAAATAAAGGAGTGTTAAAACAAATAATTATAATTTAGCCTATATGAAAGTGTGTGAATAATCGATTACATATTTCCATCTTTACATACAACAAACAAATTGAGTTAAATAAAAGAGTGTTAAAACAAATAATTATAATTTAGCCTGTAAGAAAGTGAATGAAAAATCGATTACAAATTGCCATCATTATATAGACAAATTGAGTTAAAGAAAAGTGTGTTAAAACAAATAATTATAATTTAACCTATATGAAAGTGAGTGAAAAATCGATTACAAATTTCTATCTTTACGTAGAAAAAACAAATTGAGTTAAATAAAGGAGTGTTAAAACAAATAATTATAATTTAGCCTATATGAAAATATGTGAATAATCTATTACATATTTCCATCTTTACATACAACAAACAAATTGTGTTAAATAAAACAGTGTTAAAACAAATAATTGTAATTTAACCTATTTGAAAGTGAGTGAAAAATCGAAAACAAATTACCATCTTTACGTAGAAAAAACAAATTGAGTTAAATAAAGGAGTGTTAAAACAAATAATTATAATTTAGCATATATGAAAGTGTGTGAATAATCGATTACATATTGCCATCTTTACATACATCACACAAATTGAGTTAAATAAAGGAGTGTTAAAACAAATAATTATAATTTAGCCTATATGAAAGTGTGTGAATAATCGATTATATATTTCCATCTTTACATACAACAAACAAATTGAGTTAAATAAAAGAGTGTTAAAACAAATAATTATAATTTTGCCTGTAAGAAAGTGAATGAAAAATCGATTACAAATTGCCATCTTTACGTAAGAAAAACAAATTGAGTTAAATAAAGGGGTATTAAAACAAATAATTATAATTTAGCCTATATGAAAGTATGTGAATAATCTATTACATATTTCCATCTTTACATACAACAAACAAATTGAGTTAAATAAAAGAGTGTTAAAACAAATAATTATAATTTAGCCTGCAAGAAAGTGAGTGAAAAATCGATCACAAATTGCCAGCTTTACGTAAGAAAAACAAATTGAGTTAAATAAAGAAGTATTAAAACAAATAATTATAATTTAGCCTATATGAAAGTATGAGAATTATCGATTACATATTTCCATCTTTACATACAACAAACAAATTGAGTTAAATAAAACAGTGTTAAAACCAATAATTGTAATTTAACCTATTTGAAAGTGAGTGAAAAATCGAAAAAAAATTTCCATCTTTTCGTAGAAAAAACAAATTGAGTTAAATCAAGGAGTGATAAAACAAATAATTATAATTTAGCCTATATGAAAGTGTGTGAATAATGGATTACATATTTCCATCTTTATATACGACAAACAAATTGAGTTAAATAAAAGAGTGTTAAAACAAATAATTATAATTTAGCCTGTAAGAAAGTGAATGAAAAATCGATTATAAATTGCCATCTTTATATAGACAAATTGAGTTAAAAAAAGAGTGTTAAAACAAATAATTATAATTTAACCTGTAAGAAAGTGAGTGAAAAATCGATTACAAATTGCCATCTTTACGTAAGAAAAACTAATTGAGTTAAATAAAGGAGTATTAAAACAAATAATTATAATTTAGCCTATATGAAAGTATGTGAATAATCGATTACATATTTCCATCTTTACATACAACAAACAAATTGAGTTAAATAAAACAGTGTTAAAACAAATAATTGTAATTTAACCTATTTGAAAGGGAGTGAAAAATCGTAAACAAATTTCCATCTTTACGTAGAAAAAACAAATTGAGTTAAATAAAGGAGTGTTAAAAATAATTATAATTTAGCCTATATGAAAGTGTGTGAATAATCGATTACATATTTCCATCTTTACATACAACAAACAAATTGAGTTAAATAAAAGAGTGTTAAAACAAATAATTATAATTTAGCCTGTAAGAAAGTGAATGAAAAATCTATTACAAATTGCCATTTTTATATAGACAAATTGAGTTAAAAAAAAGAGTGTTAAAACAAATAATTATAATTTAGCCTGTAAGAAAGTGAATGAAAAATCGATTACAAATTGCCATCTTTACGTAAGAAAAACAAATTGAGTTAAATAAAGGAGTATTAAAACAAATAATTATAATTTAGCCTATATGAAAGTGTGTGAATAATCGATTACATATTTCCATCTTTACATACAACAAACAAATTGAGTTAAATAAAAGAGTGTTAAAACAAATAATTATAATTTAGCCTGTAAGAAAGTGAATGAAAAATCTATTACAAATTGCCATTTTTATATAGACAAATTGAGTTAAAAAAAAGAGTGTTAAAACAAATAATTATAATTTAGCCTGTAAGAAAGTGAATGAAAAATCGATTACAAATAGCCATCTTTATATAGACAAATTGAGTTAAGTAAAAGAGTGTTAAAACAAATAATTATAATTTAGCCTGTAAGAAAGTGAGTGAAAAATCGATTACAAATTGCCATCTTTACGTAAGAAAAACAAATTGAGTTAAATAAAGGAGTATTAAAACAAATAATTATAATTTAGCCTATATGAAAGTATGTGAATAATCGATTGCATATTTCCCTCTTTACATACAACAAACAAATTCAGTTAAATAAAACAGTGTTAAAACAAATAATTGTAATTTAACCTATTTGAAAGTGAGTGAAAAATCGAAAACAAATTTCCATCTATACGTAGAAAAAACAAATTGAGTTAAATAAAGGAGTGTTAAAACAAATAATTATAATTTAGCCTATATGAAAGTGTGTGAATAATCGATTACATATTGCCATCTTTACATACATCACACAAATTGAGTTAAATAAAGGAGTGTTAAAACAAATAATTATAATTTAGCCTATATGAAAGTGTGTGAATAATCGATTACATATTTCCATCTTTACATACAACAAACAAATTGAGTTAAATAAAAGAGTGTTAAAACAAATAATTATAATTTAGCCTGTAAGAAAGTGAATGAAAAATCGATTACAAATTGCCATCTTTATATAGACAAATTGAGTTAAATAAAAGAGTGTTAAAACAAATAATTTTAATTTAGCCATTAAGAAAGTGAGTGAAAAATCGAAAACAAATTTCCATCTGTACGTAGAAAAAACAAATTGAGTTAAATAAAGGAGTGTTAAAACAAATAATTATAATTTAGCCTATATGAAAGTGTGTGAATAATCGATTACATATTTCCATCTTTACATACAACAAACAAATTGAGTTAAACAAAAGAGTGTTAAAACAAATAATTATAATTTAGCCTGTAAGAAAGTGAATGAAAAAATCGATTTCAAATTGCCATCATTATATAGACAAATTGAGTTAAAAAAAAGAGTGTTAAAAGAAATAATTATAATTTAACCTATAAGAAAGTGAGTGAAAAATCGATTACAAATTTCTATCTTTACGTAGAAAAAACAAATTGAGTTAAATAAAGGAGTGTTAAAACAAATAATTATAATTTAGCCTATATGAAAATATGTGAATAATCGATTACATATTTCCATCTTTACATACAACAAAGAAATTGAGTTAAATAAAACAGTGTTAAAACAAATAATTGTAATTTAACCTATTTGAAAGTGAGTGAAAAATCGATTACAAATTTCCATCTTTACGTAGAAAAAACAAATTGAGTTAAATAAAGGAGTGTTAAAACAAATAATTTTAATTTAGCCTATATGACAGTGTGTGAATAATCGATTACATATTTCCATCTTTACATACAACAAACAAATTGAGTTAAATAAAAGAGTGTTAAAACAAATAATTATAATTTAGCCTGTAAGAAAGTGAATGAAAAATAGATTACAAATTGCCATCTTTATATAGACAAATTGAGTTAAATAAAAGAGTGTTAAAACAAATAATTATAATTTAGCCTGTAAGAAAGTGAATGAAAAATCGATTACAAATTGCCATCTTTATATAGACAAATTGAGTTAAGTAAAAGAGTGTTAAAACAAATAATTATAATTTAGCCTGTAAGAAAGTGAGAGAAAAATCGATTACAAATTGCCATCATTACGTAAGAAAAACAAATTGAGTTAAATAAAGGAGTATTAAAACAAATAATTATAATTTAGCTTATATGAAAGTATGTGAATAATCGATTACATATTTCCCTCTTTACATACAACAAACAAATTGAGTTAAATAAAACAGTGTTAAAACAAATAATTGTAATTTAACCTATTTGAAACTGAGTGAAAAATCGAAAACAAATTTCCATCTATACGTAGAAAAAACAAATTGAGTTAAATAAAGGAGTGTTAAAACAAATAATTATAATGTAGCCTATATGAAAGTGTGTGAATAATCGATTACATATTTCCATCTTTACATACAACAAACAAATTGAGTTAAATAAAAGAGTGTTAAAACAAATAATTTTAATTTAGCCATTAAGAAAGTGAGTGAAAAATCGAAAACAAATTTCCATCTGTACGTAGAAAAAACAAATTGAGTTAAATAAATGAGTGTTAAAACAAATAATTATAATTTAGCCTATATGAAAGTGTGTGAATAATCGATTACATATTGCCATCTTTACATACATCACACAAATTGAGTTAAATAAAGGAGTGTTAAAACAAATAATTATAATTTAGCCTATATGAAAGTGTGTGAATAATCGATTACATATTTCCATCTTTACATACAACAAACAAATTGAGTTAAATAAAAGAGTGTTAAAACAAATAATTATAATTTAGCCTGTAAGAAAGTGAATGAAAAATCGATTACAAATTGCCATCATTATATAGACAAATTGAGTTAAAGAAAAGTGTGTTAAAACAAATAATTATAATTTAACCTATATGAAAGTGAGTGAAAAATCGATTACAAATTTCTATCTTTACGTAGAAAAAACAAATTGAGTTAAATAAAGGAGTGTTAAAACAAATAATTATAATTTAGCCTATATGAAAATATGTGAATAATCTATTACATATTTCCATCTTTACATACAACAAACAAATTGTGTTAAATAAAACAGTGTTAAAACAAATAATTGTAATTTAACCTATTTGAAAGTGAGTGAAAAATCGAAAACAAATTACCATCTTTACGTAGAAAAAACAAATTGAGTTAAATAAAGGAGTGTTAAAACAAATAATTATAATTTAGCATATATGAAAGTGTGTGAATAATCGATTACATATTGCCATCTTTACATACATCACACAAATTGAGTTAAATAAAGGAGTGTTAAAACAAATAATTATAATTTAGCCTATATGAAAGTGTGTGAATAATCGATTATATATTTCCATCTTTACATACAACAAACAAATTGAGTTAAATAAAAGAGTGTTAAAACAAATAATTATAATTTTGCCTGTAAGAAAGTGAATGAAAAATCGATTACAAATTGCCATCTTTACGTAAGAAAAACAAATTGAGTTAAATAAAGGGGTATTAAAACAAATAATTATAATTTAGCCTATATGAAAGTATGTGAATAATCTATTACATATTTCCATCTTTACATACAACAAACAAATTGAGTTAAATAAAAGAGTGTTAAAACAAATAATTATAATTTAGCCTGCAAGAAAGTGAGTGAAAAATCGATCACAAATTGCCAGCTTTACGTAAGAAAAACAAATTGAGTTAAATAAAGAAGTATTAAAACAAATAATTATAATTTAGCCTATATGAAAGTATGAGAATTATCGATTACATATTTCCATCTTTACATACAACAAACAAATTGAGTTAAATAAAACAGTGTTAAAACCAATAATTGTAATTTAACCTATTTGAAAGTGAGTGAAAAATCGAAAAAAAATTTCCATCTTTTCGTAGAAAAAACAAATTGAGTTAAATCAAGGAGTGATAAAACAAATAATTATAATTTAGCCTATATGAAAGTGTGTGAATAATGGATTACATATTTCCATCTTTATATACGACAAACAAATTGAGTTAAATAAAAGAGTGTTAAAACAAATAATTATAATTTAGCCTGTAAGAAAGTGAATGAAAAATCGATTATAAATTGCCATCTTTATATAGACAAATTGAGTTAAAAAAAGAGTGTTAAAACAAATAATTATAATTTAACCTGTAAGAAAGTGAGTGAAAAATCGATTACAAATTGCCATCTTTACGTAAGAAAAACTAATTGAGTTAAATAAAGGAGTATTAAAACAAATAATTATAATTTAGCCTATATGAAAGTATGTGAATAATCGATTACATATTTCCATCTTTACATACAACAAACAAATTGAGTTAAATAAAACAGTGTTAAAACAAATAATTGTAATTTAACCTATTTGAAAGGGAGTGAAAAATCGTAAACAAATTTCCATCTTTACGTAGAAAAAACAAATTGAGTTAAATAAAGGAGTGTTAAAAATAATTATAATTTAGCCTATATGAAAGTGTGTGAATAATCGATTACATATTTCCATCTTTACATACAACAAACAAATTGAGTTAAATAAAAGAGTGTTAAAACAAATAATTATAATTTAGCCTGTAAGAAAGTGAATGAAAAATCTATTACAAATTGCCATTTTTATATAGACAAATTGAGTTAAAAAAAAGAGTGTTAAAACAAATAATTATAATTTAGCCTGTAAGAAAGTGAATGAAAAATCGATTACAAATTGCCATCTTTACGTAAGAAAAACAAATTGAGTTAAATAAAGGAGTATTAAAACAAATAATTATAATTTAGCCTATATGAAAGTGTGTGAATAATCGATTACATATTTCCATCTTTACATACAACAAACAAATTGAGTTAAATAAAAGAGTGTTAAAACAAATAATTATAATTTAGCCTGTAAGAAAGTGAATGAAAAATCTATTACAAATTGCCATTTTTATATAGACAAATTGAGTTAAAAAAAAGAGTGTTAAAACAAATAATTATAATTTAGCCTGTAAGAAAGTGAATGAAAAATCGATTACAAATAGCCATCTTTATATAGACAAATTGAGTTAAGTAAAAGAGTGTTAAAACAAATAATTATAATTTAGCCTGTAAGAAAGTGAGTGAAAAATCGATTACAAATTGCCATCTTTACGTAAGAAAAACAAATTGAGTTAAATAAAGGAGTATTAAAACAAATAATTATAATTTAGCCTATATGAAAGTATGTGAATAATCGATTGCATATTTCCCTCTTTACATACAACAAACAAATTCAGTTAAATAAAACAGTGTTAAAACAAATAATTGTAATTTAACCTATTTGAAAGTGAGTGAAAAATCGAAAACAAATTTCCATCTATACGTAGAAAAAACAAATTGAGTTAAATAAAGGAGTGTTAAAACAAATAATTATAATTTAGCCTATATGAAAGTGTGTGAATAATCGATTACATATTGCCATCTTTACATACATCACACAAATTGAGTTAAATAAAGGAGTGTTAAAACAAATAATTATAATTTAGCCTATATGAAAGTGTGTGAATAATCGATTACATATTTCCATCTTTACATACAACAAACAAATTGAGTTAAATAAAAGAGTGTTAAAACAAATAATTATAATTTAGCCTGTAAGAAAGTGAATGAAAAATCGATTACAAATTGCCATCTTTATATAGACAAATTGAGTTAAATAAAAGAGTGTTAAAACAAATAATTTTAATTTAGCCATTAAGAAAGTGAGTGAAAAATCGAAAACAAATTTCCATCTGTACGTAGAAAAAACAAATTGAGTTAAATAAAGGAGTGTTAAAACAAATAATTATAATTTAGCCTATATGAAAGTGTGTGAATAATCGATTACATATTTCCATCTTTACATACAACAAACAAATTGAGTTAAACAAAAGAGTGTTAAAACAAATAATTATAATTTAGCCTGTAAGAAAGTGAATGAAAAAATCGATTTCAAATTGCCATCATTATATAGACAAATTGAGTTTAAAAAAAGAGTGTTAAAAGAAATAATTATAATTTAACCTATAAGAAAGTGAGTGAAAAATCGATTACAAATTTCTATCTTTACGTAGAAAAAACAAATTGAGTTAAATAAAGGAGTGTTAAAACAAATAATTATAATTTAGCCTATATGAAAATATGTGAATAATCGATTACATATTTCCATCTTTACATACAACAAAGAAATTGAGTTAAATAAAACAGTGTTAAAACAAATAATTGTAATTTAACCTATTTGAAAGTGAGTGAAAAATCGATTACAAATTTCCATCTTTACGTAGAAAAAACAAATTGAGTTAAATAAAGGAGTGTTAAAACAAATAATTTTAATTTAGCCTATATGACAGTGTGTGAATAATCGATTACATATTTCCATCTTTACATACAACAAACAAATTGAGTTAAATAAAAGAGTGTTAAAACAAATAATTATAATTTAGCCTGTAAGAAAGTGAATGAAAAATAGATTACAAATTGCCATCTTTATATAGACAAATTGAGTTAAATAAAAGAGTGTTAAAACAAATAATTTTAATTTAGCCTGTAAGAAAGTGAGTGAAAAATCGAAAACAAATTTCCATCTGTACGTAGAAAAAGCAAATTGAGTTAAATAAATGAGTGTTAAAACAAATAATTATAATTTAGCCTATATGAAAGTTTGTGAATAATCGATTACATATTTCCATCTTTACATACAACAAACAAATTGAGTTAAATAAAAGAGTGTTAAAACAAATAATTATAATTTAGCCTGTAAGAAAGTGAATGAAAAATCGATTACAAATTGCCATCTTTATATAGACAAATTGAGTTAAAAAAAAGTGTTAAAACAGATAATTATAATTTAACCTGTAAGAAAGTGAGTGAAAAATCGATTACAAATTTCCATCTTTACGTAGAAAAAACAAATTGAGTTAAAATAAGGAGTGTTAAAACAAATAATTATAATTTAGCCTATATGAAAGTGTGTGAATAATCGATTACATATTGCCATCTTTACATACATCACACAAATTGAGTTAAATAAAGGAGTGTTAAAACAAATAATTATAATTTAGCCTATATGAAAGTGTGTGAATAATCGATTACATATTTCCATATTTACATACAACAAACAAATTGAGTTAAATAAAAGAGTGTTAAAACAAATAATTATAATTTAGCCTGTAAGAAAGTGAATGAAAAATTGATTACAAATTGCCATCATTATATAGACAAATTGAGTTAAAGAAAAGTGTGTTAAAACAAATAATTATAATTTAACCTATAAGAAAGTGAGTGAAAAATCGATTACAAATTTCTATCTTTACGTAGAAAAAACAAATTGAGTTAAATAAAGGAGTGTTAAAACAAATAATTATAATTTAGCCTATATGAAAATATGTGAATAATCTATTACATATTTCCATCTTTACATACAACAAACAAATTGTGTTAAATAAAACAGTGTTAAAACAAATAACTGTAATTTAACCTATTTGAAAGTGAGTGAAAAATCGAAAACAAATTACCATCTTTACGTAGAAAAAAAAATTGAGTTAAATAAAGGAGTGTTAAAACAAATAATTATAATTTAGCCTATATGAAAGTGTGTGAATAATCGATTACATATTGCCATCTTTACATACATCACACAAATTGAGTTAAATAAAGGAGTGTTAAAACAAATAATTATAATTTAGCCTATATGAAAGTGTGTGAATAATCGATTATATATTTCCATCTTTACATACAACAAACAAATTGAGTTAAATAAAAGAGTGTTAAAACAAATAATTATAATTTAGCCTGTAAGAAAGTGAATGAAAAATCGATTACAAATATCCAGCTTTACGTAAGAAAAACAAATTGAGTTAAATAAAGGAGTATTAAAACAAATAATTATAATTTCGCCTATATGAAAGTATGAGAATAATCGATTACATATTTCCATCTTTACATACAACAAACAAATTGAGTTAAATAAAACAGTGTTAAAACCAATAATTGTAATTTAACCTATTTGAAAGTGAGTGAAAAATCGAAAAAAAATTTCCATCTTTTCGTAGAAAAAACAAATTGAGTTAAATAAAGGAGTGTTAAAACAAATAATTGTAATTTAGCCTATAAGAAAGTGAGTGAAAAATCGATTACATATTTTCATCTTTACACACAAAAAGCAAATTGAGTTGAATAAAAGAGTGTTAAAGAAGCCAACAGCCACACTTTTTGACACCTACATTTCTTTTTAAAAGTTTATTTATCGTTTAGCTACTTGCTGTGAAAGTTAACGAGTTGGTGTTTAGAAAAACAATCCTAAATATGTCACAGCGACGCCTTTCGGTAAAAAAAAGGAAAGCAGAAAAAGGAAGGCGGGTCGAAAAGATGCGATTTTGATGCTCCAGGCCGAATTTCTCTTTGCCGTTTAGTGTTTAAAAATAATCCATTATAGAACAGAATCAGTTTGACGACTTATCCAACAAATGATTTATGGGTTGTGTTTAAGAGATTTAAAAACCTCGTGTATCTCGTTAGCTTGTTGACAGGAAGAACATTTTTGCGACGCCCATGTTATGAGATTTATTTTTCACGGATTTTAATGGATAAAACACGTCTATCTTTTTTTTTTTTTTTTTTAACGCTTTCCAACATAGTTTAAAAGTGTTTATGAATTTGATATAGCATTTGATATTTTCTTTAAACAAAAATTTCCATCTCAGTCAGAGATAGGTAATTTTGTGTGTTTTCTTGTCTTTAAAAAATGTTTTAAAGCGTCATTTTAAGATATTTTACAATTGGCATTTACCGCGCAGTGAGCAGTGAGTTCTTGGAGAAAGAAAATGGCAATCTTTTTTGAGCAAAAAAAATCTGGACGAAAGATCAATTCAGTCGCTGTATTGGGAAGTAAGCTGCTGGCCGGACGTTATATTGGATGTAAAAATAACATATCATAAAGGGGATATATTTCGGGACATTTTGCATAGGTCGTTATAATGGAACGGTCGGTATAATGAGCGGTCGGTATAATGAGCGGTCGTTGTAACGAGTGTCGAATGTATTACAGCATTTTAAACATATTGAAATGGATATACATCACTGAGGTGCACTTAAAGATTCTTACAATAGAATAGGGCGTGCATAGAACCTATGGTTCATTGATAGAGACACAAAAGAATTTGGCTGTAGAAGAAATAGAGCCATCATTGAACTATTGAAACCTACGAACAATAATGGCTGGAAGTGCGTTTTCAGTTGTGGAATTTAACTATTTTTTAAATATTACTCGGTTGTATATAAATTCTATAGATAATGCACAGGGTCGCACAAAAGTTCTCAATAACATTCGTTTATGTGCAAAAATGGCTGAGTGGAAATTTTCAACTGTGCTATGCATTTAATTAAACTAACTTTTATGCATCATATATGAGCCGTTCAGTGCATAAATCGATGAAATCCATCAAATGAAAATGTTCAGTATAAACAGTTAAAGTTATTGTAACTATAAAAATATTATGGGTACATAATATTTTTTTTTCGGGATATTTTGATTGAACTCATTAATTTCCTTTTAATCCAGAGTAACTTTTTATCAGTGTATAAATATATAGAAAATTTTCCATGTTCCCTTGTTTAAAAAAACGCCACTTAAAATGGAGTCTTCGGAACGCCTCATATATGTATAGATTCTATACAGGGCTGCAAATAAATAAATAAATAAATCACATATTTTAACGATTCTTCATGGTAATAGCAGAAATCGGGTTTTCAAATTCGTTTTGCGTTTTCCAAATTGTTCATTTAGACACTTTCACTTTTATAAATGGTGAAGTTTTGTTATAGTATTCTGAATATGTTGAAAATGTGTTTCATAATCTATGCTGTACGGATGATTTTCGTTCTTTTTTTATTTTTTAAGTACTGCAAGATACATTTTTCTTTTACATGTGTTAGCATTTCTTTTAACCCTTTAAATTTCATTCAATATTCATATCACACTTTAAGGGGGTTGGGGTCTACAAAGTGTCACGCAGTGTGACAAGAGGAGGTGGTGAGTTAATCTGTGCTGATGTCACATCTAAAATATGAAAACTGTTGAGTAGTAACTATTTTGCTTATGTAATAAAATTTGTTAAAAATTATCCAATTTTATCCATGTAGTATTATGTAAATTAAATATTCAAGTGCCGCTTTGAATAACACTTTTCCATTTTTAAGTTGTAAATATGTGCATTAGCAGATTTTGCATGTTTATACAAAATGATAAGCTACATGCAAAATGTAAATCTTAAAAAAAGTCTAAGATTTATTTCAATTTCATTTGAACGGAATCTAAGTTTTTGAGGCGGTTTAAGTATCATATTGTTTGAATTTTATTTTTACTTTTTAAAGTTCAATTATCTTGATCATATTTCTTACACGAATTTAACGTTAAATGTAGAAGCAACTGAATTTAATCTCTTAATATTAGTCCGTTCTCGGGCCTAAACAATGTTGAAAATAAATTGTTTTTTCTTTTAATTTGTTATGCAAATTATGTTTTTGTTTAATTATATGTTCAAGCCGATTTTTTATGCATGTTTGTAACGTACAAAATATAGGGCGCTAGGCGAATATGGGCACATATTTCTATTAGTCATTTAGGGGACAGTTATTTATGTTCTTTTCAAGATGATTTTGAAATAATTTTTTTAGCCTCAAATATGACTATTCTTAATTTATTATTAATAATACTTATAAAGTTATTAGTATCTGCAAAGAAATAAATATATTTCTTTAATAGTTTATAAAAATACTAATTATAGTATATATATACAATTTAAAATCTTAATGTATATAAATTTTGGCAAAACATATAATTATGCATTTTTTCATACATGGATATTCCCATATTTAGTACGTTTACATTTTATCAAATAAATACAAAAATATTTTAGCGTAATGTTTTTAGTATTTTTACAGTTCATTTTGCAATATTTTAAGGTGATTTTATCAATAAATTTGAGAAAACTAGAGAACAGGAATTCTGCTTTTTCAGAATTTAGTGTCGCCCCCGGCATTTCCATTACTTCATTTTCTTCTGATGGACTGATGGCTTCTATTATTATGAAACAGCCATTATAAATGAAGCATTAAAAAATTATGGCCATTCCCCCCCCCCCCCCCCCCCATTCTGACCAGAAAATCAGAGTTCTAACTTTTTACGGCTGCTCTTTCATCTTCACCTAACACTTCATTTATATTGGCTGTTTCATAATAATAGAAGCCATGAGTCCATCAGAAGAAAATAACTCGGTTAAGCGGGACTCTACTGCAGTACAAAACATATTTCAATTTTAAGACTTAAAGCACACGTTTTATTTTATGTAAAATGACGTCATTCGCATCCGCTTAAGAATTCCACATTTATGATCTACTCTTAAACATCTACAGTAAAGCATGCATAGCACATCACTATCGTGAAATAATGCACACATGCAGCAAAAAGATGCCGTCATTCAAGAAAATCGACAAAAAACAAACAATAAAAACAAAACAAAACAAAAAAAACCCCGGCTATCTAATGATTCATAGGTACTTAAAATTAAATAAAGTTTATAATAGCTCCATTGTTTTTACAGAAATCATTCGTTTATATTTTTTCCAAAATAGCACGTATTTTAATTACATTTTCTTTCGGTTGTTATGAGAAAATGGCAACAAAAATATATAATTACTATTTTAGAACTATTTTTCCTTTACTTTCTACAGAAATGGAGTTACTTCCGTTGCCAATATTAAGCAAATGGCTCTAAAAACTACAAAAAAATTAATATTTCAAAAATAAAGGGAGATACAGTTTTCAAACAAAATTCATTTAAAACTACTTTTTCTTACGAATACGACGGTATAAAAATCGAAAATGTGCGATGCTTAGAAGTTTAAAGCCCCACCAGTGGCTGAGAGGTTCTGCTCTCGAAGCTGGTAGACGGGAGGTGCTGGGTTCGAACCCAATCGCGCCCGTCGGCCTAACCGTTTCGGAGTTTTCGTGGTTTTCTTCGAAGCCTTGGATTTTCCATGCGTAAATACGGGTTAGGTTCCCTTAGAAAGACCCCCACGAAGGGCACTCCCCCTAGGGCCTATATCCCTCGAGTAGATAATCGGCCGTCAACAATCAACCCAACCCAACCCAACTTAGAAGTTTAAAAAATTGCCATAGAGTATTTAATCGTACTGTTTTGTATTACGGATCGCTTCTGTAAGGTAACGTTATTTTTTGGAATATACAAAATAAACTGGGGGAAAGAAATAGCAAACCGTACCGGGGGCTAACAAAATTCAGGCATAAATGGGTTAACATCTAAAAAAATTAAAATTTTGCAGATTTTGAAGCTTTAAAAGTTCTAAGACCCCTTAAAGAGACTCGCTAATCTTTGAAGTACTTTGCAGAAATATTTTTTTACTGATGTACATTTATTTACTATATACACGTATTATTAAAGGTAATATTTAGAAAAACTGATTTGGACAAGAAAAAAAAAATCCTTTTGCGGGTAAAAATTGAGAATTTTAATTTTTTTTTTAAATATTTAATACTGTAAGAATAGTAAATAAAATTCATACATTGTTTGATGTGTATAAATATGTCAATTGTGTCTCGTTATATCGCTTATTTATATTTACAGAGTAGTCCAAAATTAAAAGTTTGTTTGTGTTTTTGACGGCCAATTATCAACAGTAGGGATATAGGCCCTAAGGGGGAGGAGTGCCCTTCGTGGGGGTCTTTCTAAGGGAACCTAACCCGTATTAACTCTTGGAGAACCAAGGTTCGAAGAAAACCTGTCTACCAGCTTCGAGAGCAGAACCTCTCGGCCACTGGTGGGGCCGATAAATTAAAAGAGGTGACAGCAGGCACCAAGAGGATGAAAAATGACCATAGAACATGGGATAGCAAACCATGTATTTAGGCACAAATACAGGATGTTTCATTCTAACTGAACTTGAGTTAACGGTCATCATTTTGAGAAAAATCAAAACATTATAATGAAAATGTGACGATATGTACCCAGTGTTGTAGTCGTAAACAACAACAACAACAACAACAACAAAAAACAGAGGGTAGACGCTAGAGGCAGAGGGTATACGCTAAAGTGATTAACGTCATGCCTCGAGTATACGCTATAGCTTTATTTGAGAAACAGAGGGTATACGGAACTTCTTTAAAAAGTCCAGATGGTATACGGCGTATACCTCCGTATACCCTCCACTACACCTCTTTATGTACCTTACTTTGTGTGAAATGTTATAACATTACGAAAAGTTCTGAAAAAACAGAGAGCTCAAGCCGCCGATGATACCGCATGAACTGTGATGGCAATCGCAGTCCAAATTGGGGAACGTCAAAATTGCATACTGCTGACGCGTATAATGGAAACTTCGAACACTTATTTTTGATATTATCACATTTACAACAAAGGTGAAAATGTCTATTAAAAGTTTTATTGTAATATAAAGTAGTACCTTGACTTACGTCAACCCGTATTTACATCGTCTGACCTGGAAAAAAAAATTTCCTTACTTAAGACGCACTTTGAACTTTTTTGAAAACATTTGGTTCTATGAAGGGAAACTTTCCTGTTACAGTCAAGTGATAGTGACAAAATAAATAAATAAAGTCACTAGAAAAAGTTTGGAAAACTCGCTCTGCTGTTACAAAGAGCTTCTAAAAGCAAAAAAGAAATTTTTTCGCACGCTGAAAGACTGGAACGGGGCAGCTAGAAGTACAATAAATTATAAGTTAACAACTTATTGATTTATTTCAAATTCTTGTACTGCAGACGCATTTTTTGCTAATGTTAAATGTATGTAACATAATCCCTAAATACGATAACATATGTTCATTAGATTTTTGAGAAATTTTATTACTTATCCTTTTTTGCTTTTGTTATGTCATAATAACATAACATACTATTTCCCCTTATAAAACAATTTAAATATTAAATTTAATAATAATTACCCCCTAAAATTTAAATACTTCAAATTAAGGAAATGCTTATAACGTTATTTATCTTCCTAACGATCTCTATTTACTTTTTAAATTCAAAGTTTCGTTTTAGTGTTGCCAATCTCTAATAAGATATTTCAAATATAATTTCTAAACTTTTACAGCTATCAAAAATTAAAAAATAATATCTAACTTAATTTATATTATAAATTAACAATGTTCTTCCAAATTTAATAAATGTTTTATTTTCAATATCAAGATCGTTGGGAAATAAGAGATAAACTATCAGATTTAAAATAATCACCTGAATTCATTTATAAAATAAATATACATTTTAAATTAATTTTTCCCATTTATAATAAATTTCATCACTTTAACTTTCATTCAAAAACAATTTATTTTGATTCAATTTTCAAATAATATTCCTTTTGAGTTCGTTTAAGAACGTTATTAAAACAACCAATCACAGCGCTTCCCGCTAGCTTGGCTTTTCCCAAGCGACGCTATTACCGCTCTCTTATGCGTTAACCTTGGAAGAGAAAGGATGTAGAAAGCGGCCGGCTGGTGATGCCGTGTTAAAATAACGGCACATCAGTTGGCTGGCTTTACTACAGATATAATTTTATTACAGATATTTTCTTCAATACTAATAATAACAAGATTAAAGTCATGAGATGTGATGAAAGTTTATGATTAAGTTCACTCATAGGAATGAGCGGTTGGAAAAGGTATCAACGACTCACTTATTCTTCAATGTTGGATATCTGGCGTCTTGGGAGCCGATCGCCTCCCAAATTATTTCAAAGTGAAAGTGCCAAACCTCAATGTGAGGAATTCTATTCTAGGAGGTATTTTAGTGTGAAATATATCAAGTAAAAATCTTCGTACTTCAGAGGTGAGAACATTCCTTTTATCCTAGATATATATTTGCCATTACATCCACTTAAAAAGGAGAAGATTGTGAGAACGTTTAATTTTGTGACTGTAAATTAGCAGCATACTGAATTGATACCGAATTTCAGGACTTGAATCCTGAAGCAGAAATAATAGAAATTTTCTTCATTTTAATTAACTCTTCATAACTGGATTTTAATCTTGAAACGTTATACTATTTGCATGCTACGCGTCTACACCATTATTTGAACACATTCAAAAAAATGTTTCATCTCAGTTGGAGATCACAGAAATTCACGTAAGATGTATCTTACAAAGTTGCAATCTATTATTCACAAATGTTTGTTGGTAATTTTAATGTTGTAACTTTTCTTTTTTTTATCTGCGCAGATAATGTCCATATATATAATCTATCTCAAATATATTAAATAAATATTCATTTAAATTTATCTCTCTGATGTATTTATTGTGTTTGAATATATTTGTTTTAAGGATGTTATTTCAGGTACCTTTAGTAGATGTTTGAAGGGTGAGATTATCTTAACTCTCTTTATTTCAGCTCGATTTTCAGATTAAATAAATAGATTAATTATAAATATGAACTGAAGTGTTAATGGGATTTAAATTTAAACTAGAAGGGAATTAATATTAATTGCAATAACTTTAAAGTAACTTTTCACGGCGCGATGCACTGCTACTTTCGCTCCGGCCAAAGTGGGATGTTGGGTGTGTGGGTTTTGAGATTTCAAATGTGAATTTGGGATAACTATACATGAATTAATTATCTTGAATTCATTTCATACTCTCGGAATTCACATACCCAGCACCTCACTTAACAGCTTTTATAAATGTACCTCGACTTACGTCGTTTTTGACTTTCATCGCTAGTCTTGGAACGAATTGCTGAAGTAAGTCGTGCTATTACTTTACTTCGGTTTTATGAAAGT
This sequence comes from Maratus speciosus, assembly GCA_963932465.1. Classification (NCBI taxonomy): domain Eukaryota; kingdom Metazoa; phylum Arthropoda; class Arachnida; order Araneae; family Salticidae; genus Maratus; species Maratus speciosus. Next base: position 665,313,996 of record OZ010786.1, on the reverse strand, counting down.
GATATTGCTGTCAACACAAATTGAATTAGGGCCCTATATCTTTGATTAAATACGGGGTTTGCGACCCTATGTTCTATGGTCATTTTTCATCCTCTCTATGCCTTCTATCACCCCTCTTAATTTGTCAGTCGAATTTTGGAACACTCTGTATAGCTAGCTCTGTTTATGTGCATCTCCCCAAAATAAATGAACTGTGGCTTCACAGAATTTTTAGGTAACTATAAATAAATGTTTATTGTATTAAGTGTCTCTTTTAATTTCACTAAGAAAATTGTAATGTGAGGATAAACTAACTTTTCGGAAACCACACTGTAAAAAAAAAAACGGACTAAAATACGGAAATTGTACTGGCAATCGAGACGCCAGTACTATTTCCGTATTTTAACGGAAAATTTCCCCCGTAAATTCCAGAAAACGGAAATTTTTCTGTAATTTATGTTGAAACTTTTCCGTTAATATACGGAAATAGTAATGGCGTCTCGATTGCTTACAATTTTCGTATTTTAGTCAGGTTTTTTTACAGTGCAACACAAAACACTTCCTTACATGTATTCTTTCTTGATTTCCGTTATACCGCATTCATTTGATTATACTGGTAGGCTCGGTATAACAAGGGGCCACTATATTACAATAGGCTTCCTCTAATCCACACAAATTGGGAACAGAAAGTGCGTGGATTTTAGAATTTTGCGAATTTCTGGTCCTTGCTTTGTTTACATTTTTGAAACGGTAAATTTGAATGTATTAATGCAATTGCAATTATAATGAATATTTGCAATATAGTGAAATATTAAAATAATTAAGTAAAGTAATAAACTAAAATACTTAAAAGGAAGATAATTAAAAAAATGATTGAATTATTAAAAGTAAAGATCAAGTAAATAATTAATAATGCATAATAAAGATAAGATATATTTTTCTTGAATTTTTCAACGAAACTTTCCCCTGAAAGGTACGCTATTAATTCACATCAAAATCATAAAATAAGTAAGTTTTATTTCAGGGTTAGATATTCTCAATAACTAAAAAAGCTTGATTAATACATAAATATATTGGGTAAAAAGATTGTGATTACCAGTGATATCCGCAATATCTTGACTTTTGTTTTTTTAGAAATAATGCTTCATGAAAAAGCATGAGTTCAGTCATATTATTGAGAATTACATATCTATATTATAAAGGACAATCATATCTGTGCGTAACGCTAGCGCCATTCTGCGAATGGCAACACTTTGAAATTTGAAATGAAATTTCGGTTTTGCAATTTTGCCTACTGCAAATTTTTAAACTTCTAAACATCGCACATTTTAAATTTTTGCACCGTCGTATAGGGAAAAAAATTACTTTTAAATGCAATTTGTGTGAAAGCTGTATCTCAATTTATTTTTGAAATATTAATTTATTTTTGTAGTTTTTAATACCAATTGTGTAATCGTGGCAACTAAAGTACTCCATTTCTATTAAAAGTAATGAGAAAATGATGGAGACGCAGTATGCCATAAAAACGGTTTGTAATATGATGCGCGTTATCGCTCAAATTTAATTGTCCTTATTCGGCCCAAATAAAAGAAGCACGTGGAACAGGGACCGAATTCTTTGACATCTCCCGTGCATTTTTTTATTTAAATGAAAATGACCTGCTTATATTTAAACATTATGACGTAGAATTTCATTGTATTATAAATTAAAAACTGTATTAACTAGAAGTTTTCTTCTTTTTTTTGCGAAAGCACGTGATTGTGTTTGGGCCGAATGTAGCGGATTTGGGGGTTACATTTTTGGCGTCACCTCCAGCCACCACATTTCATCTCTATTCTTTCTCTTTACTCTATGGAAAATAGTATAGTAGATTACTGTATCTTTTTGTTGCCATTTTTTCATAAAGACTGAAAAGAAAATTGAAATTAAACTACATTGCTATGTCATGAATATCGTCCGTTATAAAACCGGGTGAATTTTGGTTTTATTTCGTTTTTATTTATCAATTCAAGGATTTTTAGTTATTTCAAATTTACTTTACAAACGATACAAATTTTCTCTTTATAAAAATGTATTTTAAAGAATATTTGCGTGACTTATTTTCCCCGCATTTGCATAATTCGTATCAGAAAGCTGAAAGAACGCAATTTTATACATTCGTATGTAATAATATTTTCCGAATTTTGAAAAATTTAAATGACATAAACATGGAGCTATTATAAAAAACAATTGAAGGCATATGAATCATTAGATACCCGATTTGTTTTTGCCGAGCTTCTTGAATGACGACATTGTTTTTTGCTGGGTTTGCGTATTATTCCGCGATAATGACGTCATATGCATACTTTTCCAAAGATGTTGTTTTAAGACTGGATCGTAAAAGAGGAATGCTTTAGTGGAGGCAAATGACGTCATTTTATTAAAAAAGCGTGTATTTTAATTCTTAAAACTGAAATATCTTTCGTAGAAGTGCGTCATTTCATCTCAGCTGCTTTGAAATTCTTCGCAGGTGAAAATACTTCACTTTTGAAAATAACATAATCAAAATCATAGATTGATAAAACGCAATCTTTTACAAAAATTTAGAGTGTCTTTATAGAAGAGCAGTGTGAAGAGCATAGTGTGCATACTCAGATAGGAAGTCATTGACCAAAAAATAGCGATTGATGTTACAGAACTTAATGATTCTTGCCTGGATGAATTCGCTTCTTTGAGTTAGACAAGCAAACAAAGAAGATTTTGGCAATAATTTGAAGTTTAAAATAGTACCAGTTTCCTCAAGTTTTTGTCCAAAATTCTCTCGACTAATAAAAGTTATCGATGTTCTTTAAGACATTCTACTACAATTTTATGAAAGTAACATGACTTGCTTAATTTAGTTTTTCATAATTTTATATAATTAATAAGACAAACGTATCTGTGCGTAACGCTGACGTCATTTTGCGAATGGCAATCCTTCACGATCAAATTTGGGTTTTGCAATTTTCTCTACTGCAATTTTTTAAACTTTTAAACATCATACATTTTCAGTTTTTACACCGCCGTATTGGGCAAAAAATCTACCTTCAAATGCAATTTGTTTGAAAACTTTATCTTAATGGACTGATTTATTATGTTTTTTAAAATAATTTTTAAAAAACACATATGAATTTTTGTAATTTATCTCTATCACGTGCCAGCTCAATTACATAATAATAAACATTTTGCATATAAAGCAATAAAAATTGTTTAGAATTTATTTCTGACTAATTTTCAATAACGTTATTAAAACTTCCTTTATAAATAAATAAAAGAATGAAAAAAAGAAATGACATTTAACATATATGTAATCGAACAATTTAAATTTTTACGAGTTAAATAGAAAAAAAAAATTCAAAAAGAAAAAATTGTTTGCAAACTGCATCTCAGTTTACTGACTGTCTATGGTTTTAAAAATAATTTTCAAGCATGAAATATTTTTTAATTTATCTCTATCGCGTGGAACTTGATTAGGATAGATTAATTCGTTTGCCCTTAAAACAATGTTAAGAGTTCAACATTTTCTTACGGCTATAATTCCATAAAAAATTAAAACTTCGTCTACACATAAATATATAAAATATTGCAAGCAAAACACAAATTTAACATACATATAATTGCTACTTGCTTAAAGTACTGAAATAATCATAATTAAAAAGGCTGCCGTAAGTAGCAAAACCTTGGGCTAATAACTTTTAGCATGCTACTTTCAAGACTTTATTTTGTTGCTTAATTGATATTTTTATATAAAAATGCTTTTTTGGTGTTAGTGCTAAAAAAAATATTAAAGTTTTCAATAATATAAAAAAGTTTCTCACCTACGCTATAACCCGGGAAGCCCGGGTTCGATCCTCTAGTTAAAATAAATACAGAATGATATAAAACTAAAAAATGCTGTAATTTTGTCCTTACATTTGAACTGAAAGTTTCATTGTTTACATCTGTGATAATGTGCGGATTTTAGCGTTGCGGATTTGAAGGAGTCTGCTATAAGTATCGTTATTTTAGCATACAGCATTCCATATTATATGATTTACTTTGTAGTGAGGTTTGGTCTCAAGAAGTTAGATTACTTTGAAGCTTATTTCATTGTTTGTATAATCTTTATAAGAATAGGTAGGGAAATCAGAAACCGATCTTTAGATAAAATTAATACCGTCATAGAGAAATGATACTTCCAAAGGGTAAAAAGATTGTACAATAAAATAAAGTAGAATGTTTTTGCTAATGGTAGGGTGTAATCTAGATATAAATCTTAATGAATGAATTTTACATAATTTATATTTATTTTACGTTTTTTCATCATTATGAGTTAAGTGTACCGTGGAAATTGAATTACCATTGGTGCTAGTGAACGCTTGTCTGTTGTATGTTAGCAACAAATGCCAGTGGTTCTGAAGAGCCTTCCAACTTTGTTTCCATCCATTAAAAACCTTGATATGAGTGGGTTTATGATGTAGAAAAGGAATCGTTCAGTTAGATGTGCTGCGACGCTATGAACTTCTGTTTCTACTTTCACTCCCACAATGCGCTCTGTGTTTAGAATGCAACGAAAGGTTGCGTTGGAATGATTTGTTTAGAGAAGGTGTGAGGAGAATTAAAAATGAAATACAGCATTGCGTCTCCAGATACGTTTATTTAAATCTTGTATATATGTATGATATACATAATTTCTGTGGTTATAAAACTTTTGCAGTTGGTATTTATGTTTCTATTCGTAGTGATGTGGATTCTTATATTTTCGTCAATAAGCGATGACATTGTAATTTGAAACGCAAAGGTTTAACGGAGCTATAGCGTCTAGAATATATAGTGTAGAAATCGGCTATCCCAGTAGTACTTAAAAAAGTGCTAAAATATTCTATCCCTTAAATGTCAAACGATGCTGAAAAACCAAGAAGTCGATCGCAGCGACATCTGCAGGATATTTTCTTAAACTCCAAAACGATTTGATCTAGACGCTGTTATAATACAATGTGTATATTGAAATTTGAAAATATAACGCAGATGTCGCTGCGATCGGGTCATTGAATTTCAGAATCATTACACATATATAAGGGTTACAATTTCTTAATGCTGTTTGGATAGCAGATTTCCACACTATTTATTCGAAGCGCTGCACAGTGGGGCAAAATCCCGAAAAGCTGGCCAAAATATGAAAACGTTATTTAAATGCCACGAAATTTCGTACACAGGTGTTTCTCAGGATGCTTATCTCGATTCTAAAATTAAAATAAAAAAAAAATAAAAAAAAAACGGCGGAACCAATATGGCGGACTTACAATTAAAATGCTTTGAAAGTTATTCAATTTCTGTGAAATTTCGTATATATATATTTTTAAGGATGCTAAGTATGATTAATAATTTAAATTTTAATAAATGGCGAATTAAAAATAAAAACAATTAGATTTAAATAAAATATTTCGAGTTTCGAAATTAAGAATATTCGCGGCTAAACGTTACAATGTATTTTCAAAGACCAAGATATTTTTAACCGAAATTAAACAATGGATATTTATTTATCAAATACGATTAAGTACATCAATGAAAAATAAAATACTACAAGGTTTAATTTCTATATATTATTAAAATAAAACGAAAGGATATTCTGAAATTCATCGTCTGAATCATCTGTAGTATACTAACTAGACTCTTCAAAAAGGGGCTCGAAATATTTTACAGAAGTTCCTGTGACTCTAGGGGCAAGGATATGAATTTCTTGAATGGTAATTTACGTAAGCTTGAAATGAAGGGATCTCATAACATTAAAAGCCGCAAAAAAATCTTTAATTGTTTACGTCCTACTGCATTTTAGGGAGAAATCTCGATACCTTTTGATCAATTTGTTGCACGATTCTTGAGCGTCTCCCGACATTTGCCCAACAGGCAATAATGAGGAAGCTATTATTTCTGTGCCACTGAAGTTGGCATATAGGACTAGGAATACAATTCGACGAATTTACAAGCTGTTTGTGATCTATAATCCACGAAACTGGTCAAATGAGTGTTAAGAAATTACTTGTAATATGACGTGGAATAGTTTTATCAAATCTTTGTCACTCTCCTTATGAAAGCAGAAATAGTTGGGTTTTCAAAGAATCGACGAGCTGTATTGTAATCATTTGTGCTTCCAAATCCGAACTTTGATTTATCGACGAGAAGTCCTAATTGTAAATGAAATCTTTTTTGTAAATTTTGTTTTGCAATTTTAATTTTTTTCTTCTCGTCAGGAGTGCACACTTGCCATTCCTTTATGTCTCGTTTGTATGCCAAATGCAAGCTACACTCAAAACATCTTATACAGGCATGTAACGTGGACATCCCGAATTGTGAAGGATTTTCCTTCACTTTTAGTGTGAAAATGTCATCAAGATTATTAAACTGCTTTGAAGTTGCCTGATATAGGTATCAACGTTGAGTTGACAAATTACTAGTAATGGCATTAAAAATTTACAATCAATCATCTTTAAAGCTAGTTTGTAATTAACGCCTACTTATTTTCTATCAATTATTGTTTTAAAAAGAATAAGTTTACTCTCCTGATCTGTAATATAATCCATTTCACAGACAGTAGCTTCCATATTTTCGTGCAAAAAATGGATCCTAAAAAATCGAGGAGATGAAGATCTCAAATTTTTCCAGATAACGCAGGGCTCGCACCGTTCCTAAAATTTTCGCACTTTGCTACCACTAAATTAAAACAAAAATGTTTGTTGTATAATTCTATTATAGATGTTAAAGGAATCTACCACGAAGAATTTTAATTTCAATTACTGGTAGCAAAGTCCGAAAATTTTAGGAACGGTGCGAGCCCTGGATAACGATATCTGAATTATTCGCAACACTTACGAGTTCTAGTGGCACTAGAGAAGTGAAAAAGTTATTTGAACCTAATTTCTACCATCATCAACACTGAACTTTTGTTTAAAAGTACTTTGACCAGATGTACTATCACATCCCCACTTGCAAATCGAATTCAGATTGCTAATGTTCTCGCCATTCAGATTCTTAATAATTTCCGTTTGCACTAACAAACAGTAGTATGATCTATCAAAGATTGCAATTGACAAGATAATTCTTCTAATTACGATAGAATACACAAAATTATTAGCTATAAAGATAAGAAAATGTATTTCTGTCGGATCTATGATGGAGAATAATTTTCATTTTTTCTAGTAATTTTGCTTATCAAATTCATTTATTCTTATGATTACAATATTTATTTGTAACGTAATACATAATAATCTATCACAAAGCTGAATAATCTAAAAATTTCAAAAATGTTTGCCAGCTAAATTACTGTGAAAAATTTATATTTCAGAATTTTTGAAGCGATTAAAAAATTGACATTTTTACTTGTGGTTGCAAAAATATGCACGAAATGCAGAATGGCAGTTTATGGCAGCTGGTTTTTCATGATGCATTAGATAACAGTTCAGGCTATTATTTCCATTAAATTTCGTTGCGGAACACCGTGGAACCTTTAAACTTTTTGATGTTTGAAAGCAAAAAAAAAAAATTTTTTTTTTGAAATTTTTTTTATCAAAAATAATCATGAAATTATTAATTTTTATGTACTTAATATAATTTTTGTAACATGAGCAAAAAAAGTACACACTATCATCGTGTGAATTCATTTTAGAGCATTAAAATCGGATGATATGGAAAAATGTAGCGCGTGTTTAGAAGAACCATTGTTTTGGTCTTTGTGTTCGCCTCAGATGATAATCCTCCAAGCGTCACTTTTGAAATGATACAGGTTGCCAAAGAAAAATGAAAACTTTTTTATAAATACAGATTTTGACCCTTTAAACATTATTCTATCCATCTGTATAGTCAAAATTTCCTGAATAGTAACTTTATTTTTCGACTTTTGGCCAGCTTTTTGGGATTTTGCCCCACTGTACGCTGTAACGAAGCTTTGCATCTCAAAATAGTGAATGAACCATTTTAATTATTGATCTTTGTTATCAATTTGTCATGTTTTTATTAATTGTTCATTATAACGTCTAATGAACGTTTGAGAACTTTTTGAATAGAACAATCCCACGATTAAATTCAATAAATCTGAAAGAAATCATCGCGAAACTAGTTTTTGACTGCGACATTAGAGATGAGTTCGGGCTCACTTTTCGAAGCCCAGGCCCGCCCGAGCCCGACGATTTTAAATCCGAGCCCGCCCAAACCCGAAACATTTTTTCGTCATTAGAGCCCGAGCCCGATACCGAAAATGTAAACCGAAAAAAAAGTTTAATAAAAATTGCATAAAAGTTGTTCTAAATGAAATATCTCATCCCTAGCACATAATTAGTTTTATGACATTTACATTTAATCTCATCAAAAGATAAGTCCCTAAAAAGATTCTCATATTTTGCCATATTTCGTCTAGATTGTCAAATAATAAAATAAAATAAAATAAAATAAAATAAAATAAAATAAAATAAACGATCCAATTTTAAAATATTCTACTATTTTGGCGCCTTAGCGTGAATGATATAAATCTGCAAATATTGCAAATTTCTTTTAAAATAGCTGTGATGTTGTAACATTAATCAATCATCACATATAATTATACCTAATTTAAAACCAAAATTGTCCTTTTACAAATATATTTAACTGAAACTTCCTTCCCATTAAAAACAGTCTCATTACACGTTAATGTCCGCTTTATCTCTTATACAGCTAATAAATATTCCTTTCAATGTTTACCAAATTATCAACTGTTAACAAAAAAAAAAAAAAAAAATCAACTTTCTTACCCTTGTTAACGAACAGTAAAGTTAAATGCTTTTATTTCCGTTCACCAATAAATAAAACTATTTTTTTATCATTTTCTTTTTTTTTTTGCAATAACCTAAACAGTTACTGATACTTCGCTTTCATCATTCTTATGAAAATAACATCAAAATGATTTCTTATGGAAAATGCAATTTCCAACCCAGGCGTCGCGTCGTAAGCGATAACAGACAGATGCCTCATTTATTTATTGAAACCACAGGAAACTGAAAGCTTAATGATTATTATGAAAGGAGTAATTAAATTACTTTTACAAGAATAACAGCTTTTTAACAGAGATAAAAATAAGGAATACTGAATTTATTTTAGAAACATAAATAAATTTTAGATATTAACACACCTTAAAAAGCATTAACAGAATAATATAGGGAACACAAGAAATTTTGATGATTATATATTAATATATTACTTTTTATACTTTTAAATTTTTTTTTCCCATCCGGGAATAAATAAAATTTTCAGGTTAAAAAAAATGAGCCCGAGCCCGTCCGAGCCCGAAGGCTGGTATGAAAATCGAGCCCGAGCCCGTGTCGGGCCCGGGCTGAGCCCGTCTCATCTCTATTGCGACATTGCATTTTTCTTAAACCGCTTATGTTGTTTGTAGAATCAACTCAAATTTGTCGAATCGACGCTTATTTTAAAGTAAAATAATAAATGGAAGAACGGGCTGAAAAGATGAGATTTTGATGCTGCAGGCCGAATTTCTCTTTGCTGCTTAATGTTAAAAGAAAACAACGTGTAGAATGATTCCGACAACTTATCTAACAAATGATTTATCGGTTGGATTTGCCAGAAAAGAAAAAAAAAACGTGTGTTGCTCGTTAGCTTGTTGACAAAGAGAACATTTCCTTGACGTCCATGTTGGAAGATTTATTTTTATCCCCTTTTATTCAACTCAACTTTGTTTTAAAATGTAAAGATGGAAGTTTGTTATTGATTTTTAACCCACTTACTGATAAGATAGAAATAAAAAGATTACGTTCACAGATGTGTTTCCGATAACAATAAAACCCTTTAATATTTTTTGAACTTAATTATAATTTCATAACTTTTATAAAGCATTTTTTAATTAGCCGGTCACAGGTGATAAATCACCAAGTAGTCTTTAGAGTTACAATTGAACACAAGTTACAACAACAATGGATAGAATGATGTGTTAATGGGTCTTAGGACTCTTAAAATTGGAAAAAAAGAAAAAAAAGGACTATTTTCAACATTTAATATCTTAAAATGTATATGATTTTAAAACAAAATTTTCTGGTGGGATGAAAGATATAAGTAAAAAAGAAAAAAAAGAAAATTCCGAAAATATTTGTATTATATTTATTATTGAAAATGTTTCCGTTGGAGCAATGAAACATGTGTCTAATATGAACAAATAAAGGTAATTTTTTGCCTTGTTAAGAGTATTTTATCACTTTAAGTAAATATTAATTTAGTGTGATGTATTCAAGGATTTTTCGTATAGTTTTATAAGTATGTTCTTTCATTTCACGTATTCAAAAAATTGCCAGATGCAGAATTGGCATTTACAGGGGGCTCCAAACTGTCAGACTTTGGACGAGTAGAAAATTGGTGTAACAGCTTACGCGCAAAATAATTGCAAAATAAATTTTGCAGCTAGAAAGGAAATTTTGCTGACTACTTATACTTCAGATTGTAATAATTATCCTGCACCTAAAAAAATTTTTATTTAAAGCATTTTTCTATTTTTAATGCAAAATTGTATTTAGATAATGCAAAATTCTGAAAATTTCAACAGTATAATCACCTAAAAAAATATTTTTTTGAACAATAAAAAGAAAATTTTAGGTTTAGTTTATACAGAGTAACACGAAACATATGTTTTGAAAATTTCATGAAAAAATATTCAGAAGTTTTTGAGATATCGTGCGCGTTATGCCCAAAAATGTCATTTGGAGAAAAATGGCTTAAAAGTTTCCGAAACGACGCTTCAGCTATTGAACGTGTATAAATGTAAAAGCCATAACTTCAGTTCTAATAGGAATTTCAAGGAAACAATTATATCAAAATGTTCAGAAAAGATAGGAGTTTAAGATCTAAAAAAATTAAAATTTCGAAAATTTTGAAGCTTTAAGAGTCCTAAGACCCCTTAAACCACGGTCTCCAAAATAGGCCAACGGGCTGTGAAGCTGCAATAACGAACTATTTTAAACAGTATAAAGTAGAAAATATAAATAAAAAATAAAGAGGGTAATATATACTGTAAAAAATCTTCTGTAATTTTACTGCAGAAGAAATTCGAGGCAAAGTCAGATAAAAAATAGGTTTTCCTCATAGATAAAATGGCTTTGTCTTTAGATAAACGTGTTTTACTCGTAAAACATGATATTTATGGGATTTGACCTAAAATAAGTGGGATTTTCCGTAAATGTACTGCAGCATTTACACTAAATTTTCAATTTTTTACAGCGTATATATATTTAAAATTACACTTTAATCAATTAACAGTTTCTTATTAATTGAATTAGGATTATATGTTAAGAAATCAATTTGGAAATACTGAAAAGAAAATACATTTTAAATAATGTTTCACATTTTCTTACCTATTGCCTTATCTCAAAAACAGACAGAGAACAAAAATTATATTTTTTGCTAATCAATTCACTAGCACGCGCTTTCTATCAAGCGTAAAAAGAAACAGTGAATTTTCCACATTCGACTTCGGTGCCCATACCAAATAAATGTTATGTGACAGACAGGGAGACGGAAGCACAGACAATTACCTCATCGAGTTCACGGCTGAAATTCCAGAATGATTTAAAACTCGATTCGCATATTAAAACGCAATCGGTCTGCTAAGTCCTATCTGGGTGGAAACGCCTGAAAACCTGACTTTTGCGGTCGACTCGTAGGTTTACTATTATGTTTTCCTGTCCCCAGTCCTCCGTGTTTTCATACTTTTGGGTGCAGGTAAACGCAATGGTAAACTAACGAGTCAATTGCTAAAATCGGGTTTTTGGGTGTTTTCCCACCCAGATAGGACTTGGCAGACCGATTGCGTTTTAATAGGCGAATCGAGTTTTAACTCATTCTCGAATTTCAGCCGTGAACTCGATGAGGTGATTGTCTGTGCTTCCGTCTCCCGGTCTCTGACGGAAATGTTTGGGAAAAATCATGAATTCCAGTCATTAATTGGAGCGTGATTTTTAAGATGAGCACTTATAAAAGCTTTATAGGCTTATATATCTGTTATAATATGCAACATATAATACGCAAAGAAACATTTCAGAAATTTCCTGGTAATTACATTTTTTTAACCTGGTAAAATACGGAAATAGTATTGGCACTTCGATTGCAAATACAATTCCCGTATTTTAACGCATTTACTTTATTTTTTATTTATTTTTTTATTTTTTACAGTGTAACCAATTCTGGTGTATTCATAAAATCAGCTGATAAGGCAATTTATTTATTCATTTTTAATTTTTCCAGTTTTACATTTCCTTATAGACCGAAAAGCGGCAGCACAAGACAATCGCTTCATCGAGTTCATGGCTGAAATTCCCGAATGAGTTAAAACCCGATTCGCATATTAAAACGCAATCGGTCTTCAAAGTCTTATCAGGGTGGAAAACACCTGAAAACCTGATTTTAGCGGTTGACTCATAGGTTTACCATTGTGTTTTCCTACCCCCAGTCCTCCACGTTTATTTGTTTATTTGTTTACACATACATCTGACTTGTGTGCTTGACATCTAGGTCCGCTTATAAGTCATCGTCAATATACAGGGACGAGATAGCACAATGAAATTTACCACACAGAGAAATTACATCCGGGAGCTCCACAAAGAGTGTGCAATGGAGCCAGCGAGAGTCGAATTCGCAGACCTCTGCCTCTCTCAATACTTGGCGGCTGGCAGCGCGGTGTCCTAACCGCTCGGCCACCGAGCCCCCCCCCCCCCCCTCCACGTTTTCATACCTTTGGCTTCAGGAAAACACAATGGTAAACCTACACTGTTAAAAATATCGTGAAAAATTACCCCTGTTTTTAAATACTATCTATTTTCTAACGAATGAAAACGCTGCATAAATGTCTATGGAGCGTTCTCATTGGTCAGGAAATAGATAGTCTTTAAAAACAGAGATAATTTTTCACGATATTTTTAAGAGTGTACGAGTCAACCGCTGAAATCGGATTTTCAGGTGTTTTCCATCAAGATAGGACTTGGCAGGCTGATTGCGTTTTAATATGCGAATCGAGTTTTAACTCATTTTAGAATTTCAACCGTGAACTCATGAGGCGATAGTCTGTGTTGCCACCTCCCGTCTATTACCATTTTTAAGTTGGTCGAAACGAAAATTCAAAAATACAACTTGTACAAATTATAAAATTAAGTTATTAATTATTTCGCTAATATTATACAATCAATTTTTAAAGATATCTTTTCTCGGATAAAATTATCTTCATATCATCATATTAATTGCAGTAAATATATTAGCAGAAGTAAAAAAAATTAATTAAATGCAAATTAGATTACATTAATTTATCAATCGAAGCTAGGGGGAATAAAACTCAGTATGCGATAATTTTACTTTTAAATCGTCTGACAGAGTCATTTTTCTTAGTCTTGCGTTACAAAATAGCATTCAATTTAGTAGAAGCTATTCTGTTTACATTATTCCTGAAACACGTTTTGCTGCTGCGGCGTTGAGATGAATGGCACTGGTGCTATCGATGCAATTATCACTTCATTATCATCTTAATCGTTCTGCCGGACAAGAGAATTAGTAGGGTTAATGTTCCGCCAGAGGTCGTCTGCGTGACGGAATTTTTCGAAACATTTTCATTATCATGTGTAAACATTTTTGATTTTTTAAAGTATGTATTTTTTATTGTTATATATTGAGTATATAATTAATGTTCACCTACTTAGAGCTTTCTGTATATTGTAGTCGAAACTATTGATCAGAAAAGTTTGAAATTTAGAATGCGTCTAAATAAAGGGATACAAAAGACATCGCGGAGGTAAGAGATGGATGGATATGAGGTGTTTTGATTTGGCGTGATGTTACAAATAAACCCTGAAACACTGAGCTTCGTAGGAGGGGCTCATAACCATTGTAGACCAAGTTCATTTCGAAAAAAAAAAAAAAATGAGAAACTCCATTTAGAAGGTACATAAAGTCATAGATTAACATACAAGATGGGACATTTCCATAGAGCGTAATGGTAATGCGATTGCGATCGTAGCGCCTTTAGTGACAATGGGGAAGAAACTCCCTATCCTTGTAAATTTTTTATCATTGACCTTATTGTAATCTTTCTTTTTTTAATGTTTCATGTTTACGTTTTCAATAGAATCTTACACCGATACATGAACATAGAATAGATATTCTATTTTATATATCTAATATCTATTACGTTCATGCATGGATATGCTTTATATATATATATATATAACATGATGAGTGAACGATATAAGTGCTACGAAAAACAGGGTAAAAATTTCGTCTTGAATGCTATATATGAAGTAAATATGATATAATTGGATTTAAAGCTACATAAAGTATTGGTGTAATATAAAAATATACGAAGTATTGCACTCTACAAATCACAGAAAATTTTATAAATATTCCAATTGGGTAGGAACATTTTTATAGCCGATGTTTTATTAATTTATGAAGTTTAACGTATTAAACAATCGTTACAATAATCTTTTAAAATGCACGCATTTTCACTTTCTTACAGATAAAATAAAAATATTGTTTTTGATGTAAATAACGTACAATCAATTCAATAACATTTATGATATTAACATATAAAAAATAATAATAAAATTACAGATGGGGAAAAATTTATTACGATAAATTTTTAGAATTATATAAATCTAACAATTAAAAATAAATAGAGGTACTGACATTACACTCAATAAAGTTTTATTTGATATGAATAAATTAACAAAATACCTGAATTTGATTTTTTACAATTTAATCTCATAAACTTACATATTTACGTTATTAACAGAATTTCCCAGGGTTTTTCTTTTATATTATTACTCTAATTACCATTTTGTAAGTTAAAGATGGCAAGTACGGTAAAAAAAAAAAAAAGCAGCAAAATAAATAAAGCAAGCATGAATAGAATATCGTCTGACACTTGCTTCGTTTTAGGAAAGAATAGATATTCAAAGCATAGAGGGGAAGCATATTTCTTCAACATAGGTAAATTTCGGAGGCTTGTTAATTCTTCCACCTTGTCGGTCGTGACGCTTGTACTGTTGCCATTACAGATTTTGCCGCAAATGTCCCATCTTGGTCCTTAATCTATGCATAAAGTATGTTTTATCTACTCCCATAGTGAACCAAGTCTGTTTTTACATACAGGATGGTCATAAAAGAACTTCCCCGATATAGGAACCCCTAGAGGCCTAACCGCTCAACATATCGAATTTTTTTTTTTAGATATACTTATTTGAAGGTATGCGCTTGAGATCGTGATGATTTAAAACAATAGAAGCTCTCTCGGTTACGATTACAGTGAAAAAAAATTATGGCAACACCATTTTTTTATGCGCAAATTTATCACGCATTGAAAAACCATAAATGGCGTTGAAATGATACATGTAAGATGAAAATTGCTGGCGTAAAACAGTTGCAAAAAAGGCCATTGCGAGGAGCGAAGGAGTGGCCACAAGACATGTTTTTCAGCAGCCGATTTTTTTTTTTTTCAATTGTGAACTGAGTAATCTTGAAAGATTTGTTTCAAAATGTGTTTTTCAGTTGTGTTTGTGTACACATAGTGTGAAAATAAAAATTTAATCATTTGTTTTAGAGTGCTGAATATTACATTGTATAGGAACTGGTTAGGATTGAGTGCCACGGTATTACACTGACAATTTTAGTCATATGTGTATCATTCTAATGCCAATTATGGTTTTTCAATGCGCTAATGAATTTGCGCAGGATAAAAAGGGTGTTGCCATTCAAAAATTCCGAAAATTTTTTCACTGTAACTGCAACCGTGAGTGATCTATTGTTTTAAATCATCACGATCTCGAGCGCATACCTTCAAATAACTAAATCTGAAATTTCCTTTCGACTGGTTGAGCGTTTAGGTCGTTAGGGGTACATATATCGGGGAAGTTTTTTTATAACCATCCTGTACTTTCTCATATATGGCACCTGTTTACAGACTCTTGTGAGTCCCTGATATAAAGCAGGAGTTCTTAGTCTGGCATCAGAAGTTTGCAAGGCAAAGTTAAAATATAGTCCGCGTTTTTAGTGTTAGTAATTATCGTTCTCATTTACTATTATCCTAATTTATGCTTCTCTAATTAAGTTACACTTATCAAATTAATAAATGATTCTCTAATCATGTAAGGGAATGCAATAAACAGCATTTTTTGCCACGACTGCGAACTGAAATGATCGTCACTGTATCCTTCCACGCTGACCGCTGGAAATCATGTTGGCAAATAGGAAGACAGATTTCCTGTTATACAGTAAAACCTCCCTAAAGCGACCAGGTTCCGTTCCATTAAAAATGGGTAGCTCCGAGAGGTGGTCTCTTAATGGAGGTCATGTTTAAATCTAGATTTTAATTGTTGAAAAAAGATAACAATGTTACTAAAATTTATTTTTCACATTAGGAAAAAATATAAAAATTAAAGTATCAAAACAAAAGTTAATTACGTAAGTTAATTACTGCAGAGTTTTAAAAATGAATACATTGATGTTTGCTTTGATTTGACGGTTGTATCTTTTATAACTTATATTTCCAAGTACTTTTGACGTTCAGTTAATAAATGCAATTTTTTTTGGACGGGAATAAATAATAACGATTTCATTAATTTATCCATTTCTTTGAGAGTTTCTTGACAGAGTAGGGCAGGGGAGTTTATGGACCGTTATTCTTAATTTGTCATCAGAGTTAAATTCATTGCCTAAAAAAAGGCACAAAGGGGTTTAAACACTTAAAAGTTACCGGAATAAAAAAATCTAAACTTAGTTTAGAAGTTTGATGAATAATGCGCTCTCCGGAATTATTTTTCTAATAAAACGTTCTTCAAGCGACCAGGAAAAAACGGAATTGGTTTCATTTCCTTCAAAGAAATGGGTCGCTCATGGAGGGAGTTCAAGTGGGAGTCTTTGAATGGAGGTAAAATGAGTATTGAGGCTATGGGAATAAATTTCGTTCCATGAAAAAATGGTCTTTCAGGGAGGTGGTCGCTCAGGGAGGTTTCACTGTATATGGAGCTCAGTGCCCTGAAACCGGTCAAAATTAAGTCCAAATACTTGCGGCTCCACAGAATTTGTGTGTGGCTGGGACGAAGAGGACATTTAAATTTGAGCGATAACCTTCATATTACAAACCGTTTTTACGGCGTACTGCATCTCTATTATTACTTAGAATTTTGTTGAAAGACATTCAGCAGAAAAAAAAACAAAATCTTTTCAAAAATGGCCACCAGAAGGCGTATTATTCATTTTTTCAATAATGTATCAAAATACAAGATTATACACAGATTAATCGGTTATCAAGACAAATACTGTTCAATGTGGTGACCATTATTGTCAAGTACTATTTCAAATCGCATAATGGCATGTTCAATAGTTTCGCGAATCAAATTCGTCGAAATGTTACTGGCGTGACGGGAAATTTCTGTCAATGTTCCATTTGCAGTCATTTGCAGCTTAGAGAATGTTTTTCAAAGCTCGAAACCCCCACAAAGCATCTAGTGCGGAATCACCATTTTCATTAGAAAAGTTTCGCCAGTAAAGCACGATCTTGTACTACTGCACGACATTTTCCGTGTAACAGGCAAGAGATTAATTGCGTCTTTTTCTTTAACATTTTGCTTTGTTCACGAGCAGATACATTACGCGGTCGCTAAAATTTGCATATATACCAACAATTTTCCAGAAAACGTCCTCTGGTAGACATTTTTCAAATAAATTTTTTTCTGTTAAATGTCGCATACCTTCATTTAGAGACGTACCAAATCTGATGAATAATTTCGAATGCAGATAGCTTTGTGTAGGCGAATATTTACTATGTACGTACATCCTGCACTTACTAATAGATTGCACGTTATTGCAAATGTTGTGTAGAAAATTAATCACTGACATTAAGAACTTCAAGAATGAATTTATTCTACAGAATTAAAAGTCGTCTGCTGGAAACAAGGTAATAAAAAACAACTCCGTCATATAATTTTTAGGTTTTACCTTCAACCAAGAAGGTTAAATTCGTTTAAAGTCTTTGCATTCGATTGGACAAATACTACCGACAGGAATCTATAATATAAATAAAAAATTTGTCCGTGAGTAACGCTGCCATGATATCCACGGTGCCAACAACCTGGGCACGATTTTGCTTTTATTTTTAGGTAGATTTCGTAAGAAATACTAGCTATTGCAGTCGTTACCGTGGTGCGACTTTTGAAAAATTTCCTTCATAACTTTTCCTTATAGGACACCAGGAACCCAAAACCACGCCCAACTAAAAAAATTTATATATATATATGTATATATATATATATATATATATATATATATATATATATATGCGTGTACTAAATTTTGTCCGCGCGATAAAAGTCGCAATTATACACGGGCCGTCTTCAAACTCGCCAAACACATTGAGATGGCTAATATCTCGGCTTGTATTGCAAATGAGAAAAATTGGCCCAAGGCAGTAGAAATGGGGAGGGTTAAAAATTTTGAATACCGCCTTAACATGATTCTGATAAAACCCGCTCTTACAGAACAATGACAGGAAAATTTAAACATTTTTCGTTATAGCAGTTGCCAACACTAAAAAAAATCACAATAAAATTCTTACCACAACAATTATTTTTCTATTGCAAGATTTCCACGTAAAAAATAAAAATCTATATATATATATATATATTACGCTATCGTATCTCCATACATATAAGGGGTGTTACCGTAAGGTGGACCCTGTTCCGTCCCAAATGCCGCGAAATTTGTCACCAACTTTGCGATATCTCTAATATTTCGCCAAATTCTCATAGACTTCCATTGTAAACAAATAGGGTGTACTTGCTTACAGAAAATCAACAAATTGAGATATTTTAATGCAACAAAAACTAATATTGGTACTACTTAAGTTATCCCGTTGATCAAAAATCTATCGCCAAACTATAATAGTAAATTCCAATAATGGTTGATCGTAAATGTCAAATTCACTTGACTTTAAGCAAATTACACGTGTTTACGTTGAAATTAGTATACTTAACTTCGAAATATACCTGCGCCTGTTGGGCGAGCCTGCAGGGATTTTTTTAATATCCCACAATTTCAATGTATAGAGAGGGACAAAAAATCTTTCAAATGAAATTTGTTCGAAAACTATAGCTCAATTTGCTGATTTTATGATTTTAAAAATAATTTTCAAGCATATTTTTTTTAAAGCTCCACTTCTATCGCGTGCAGCTCGAAAAGGAACCCGTTTGTACTGTAAACAATATGAATCGTTCAGCATTTGTTTTCGGAAAATATTCCGTAACGAAATTAACGTTTATTTTAATAGATAGGTCATCCGACTACGCGCTTAAACACTTAAATAACCTGAATAAAAAGGCTGTTATAAGTAGCGAAATATTTGGCAATTTCTTCGGCTATTAACCTGTGGCATGCGACTAATACAAATCACTTTTAAAAAATTTCGAAACTTTATTCGAACACATAATTGATATTTTTCATGTAAAATTTCCTTCGAGTGTAACTTGTCTGCAATCTAAAAAAACTATTAATTGTAACGAATTTCTTTCAACTTTCAATGCAAAAATGATTTTCAATTATGTTCTGTGCATCCAGCGGTATGATGCGTAATAAATCCTCAAGTTAATTTAAAGAACAAACATAAATTACAAGCTAACTATTTATCTTAATCATCATAATAGTTTTGTCTGGTAAAAGAATGATTAGGTGATTAATGTTCCGACAGAAGTCATTTGCGTGACGGAATTCTAGAAAACATTTTCATTACCACGTATATCCACATATTCATATAATGTCGACGCTCGTTAATTCGAAACATCAGGGACCCCGTAAAAAGTTCGAATTAGATTGTTACTGGTACTAATCGATTCGTAATAACGTCTGCTAAATATATACATGTATTTTGTTTTGGGGTCATCTGCATATAAAAAACGCTGAATTCAACATTGATTTTGCACAATCGAGGATGCTAAGTATTTTACAGTAATTCTCGATCGCTTCCCCAACATCAGTTACTAGGAACAAATGTCGATAGTCATTGGATATGTAGTTGGTGGTGTATAATAAAGTAATCGATCGAGAGTATGTGGGTATTTCAACAAGTTCTTTGTGGTAGGAAGTAGCACAAATGAAAAATAAGTGTATACAGGGCACGGATGAAAAATTGCGCAACATGAACTTGATGCTTTAACATGAACATGGCACATTAGTAATAGATATTGAAAACATCTGTAGACAATGGGTATCATAATGGTACCAATATAAAAATATACACCTCAGAAGTGGAACAACTTCTACAGAACTGTTCGTGAAATTTATTTACATTAGATGGGCATCTCACAACTACAACTTTGTTTTGAGAGACGTAGCCAAGACATGTTCCTATGCGTGGACTTTCTTTGGAACTATGCAGCGTATTTACAGTCTTTATCGTATCATCTAGTAAAAGACAGACAGGTTAGAAAACATTGTTCATATCTGTCTGTAAAAGCTTGTTTGAAACACGGTGGGGATGGTGAATGGAAAATATAAAAGTACAAAGCTGCTGAATTTTATAATGCACTAGAATAGTTACAGATGATATTCAAGTAAAAGTTAAAGTTCAGTTCTAAGTCAATTCAAATTATTTGAAAACAGGAATTCTGCTTTTTCAGACATATTTCAGCTATAAGACTTAAAAAATACGCTTTTATTTTATATAAAATGACGTTCTCCGCATCCTCTGAAGAATTCCTCATATTCATATGACATACCTATCGCTGAATAATATACACCCCCCCCCCCCGCCCCCCCCCCCAAAAAAAAAACAAACAAACCAGATGTCACTCAAGCAACTCGACCGAAACAAATCGGCTTTCTCATGATTCATATGCCTTCATTTGTTTGTAATATAGATAATTAAAATAAATATAGTTTATAATAGCTCCATGTTTTATCAGAAATGATTCATTTATATTTTTTCAAGATAGCACGAATTTTAATTACGATTTCTTTCCAGTAGTTATGGGAAAGTGGCAACTAAAATATATAATTACCATTTTCCAACTACTTTTTCCTTGACTTTCTACAGAAATAGAGTACTTGAATTGCCAAAATTAAACAAATTGCGCTAAAACTACACAAAAATTAATATATAAAAAAAATAAATGGAGATGCAGTTTTCAAACAAATTGTATTAAAAAGTACTTTTTTTCCCAAGACTATGGTATAAAATTCGAAAATGTACGATGCTTAGAAATAAAAAAATTGCAGTATGGTTTTTAACAGTACAATGATACAGCTGCTTTGTTATGCGGCTGGCTTATGCAAGGGAACGTTATTTTTTGGAGACGACTCTTTATTAGCTGGGAGAAAGAAATAGCGTACCGAGGGCTAATAAACTGCAAATATCTAGCCTCACTAGCTTTCTGGCACCCTTTGCACTATCAAGTACGTTACGCGATCAAAGAAATTTAGAGTGATAGTACTGATGTTATTACAAGGGTCATTTTTATTCCCTATTAGTGGCTTTGCTCACTACGCTGGTCGTTCTTCAAATGAATCCTGAATCAAACGAAAAATATCAGTGAATTTGATTTGGTGTTTTAAAGGAATATGGAACTTTACCTAGCATGTCCTTCAGCAATGCAAATTTATCAAAATCCGCTCCGCAGAATTTTTGATAAATGTTACTCTTTCATAATCGTATTCCCCTGATTATGAACTTTCTCCTATAATTCTATAACTAACCCATGTAGAACAATATGCAATATACTAAAACCTTTCCTGAAAAATTATCTAACTAACAGTGCAAGTCCCATCAAAATCCATTCAGCAGAATTCAAGTTATTGGCGGACGAACGAAATTCCCATTTGCATTTTATATATATAGTAGAAGCTTTGAAAGTATTAAAGGCCGAACAGGGTAAAAGGTTTGAATGAAGATTTGATTGATGTTAGTAAACTTCCTAAAAATGTAGATGTTGGGCCTGTATTCAAGTTTCCGAGTAAGTGTTCATGGTAAAGAAAATTATTTGATTTTACAATCTTTAAATTTAAAGATCTTTTTTAGATCTTTAGATCTTTGTCAAATCCAAAAACAGCCTTTAGATTGCCATGCTTATAGGCTGGAAGGTGGCAGCACAGACCTCATCGAGTTCAAGCCTGAAATTCGAGAATGAATTAAAACTCGATTCGCATATTAAAACGCAATCGGTCTGCCAACTCCTATCTGGGTGGAAAACACCTGTAAACCCCATTTTAGAGGTTGACTCGTATATTTACCATTGTGTTTTCCTGCACCCAAATGTATGAAAACATGGAGAACTTCAAGCAGGACAACACATTGGCAAACCTACGAGTCAACCGCTAAAATCGGGTTTTCAGGTGTTTTCCACCCAGATAGGAGTTGGCAGACCGATTGCGTTTTAGTATGCGAATCGAGTTTTAACTCATTCTGGAATTTAAGCCGTGAACTCGATGAGGCATTGGTCTGTGCTGCCGCTTCTCAGTCTATTTAGTTAATTGATGGCTAAAGCAGTGGTTTAGTGGTGCGAAAATTTATCTCGATCCTTCTGAAAATTTCAGAAACGGATCAAGGCCACCACAAGATCTAAAAGTGGAATCGACGTGGTAGAGCATCTGACCCATAAAACAATATAAAACCGTCTAATATAGATTGATACACGGTTTGTGAGGAAATGGAAGCACTCTTGAAAATCAATTCAATGCTCAAAGATTCAAAATGCCACGCAAATGCTCGAATTCTTTGCTTGCAATAATAGAGCTATCGCATTTCGAAATTTATTTCTGTTTGGATTTCCTGGTCATTTTAAATATCTGTGGCATTCGGAGAAATAAGTTTTTCTAACCTGAAAACTTGATTTGATATCAGCAGTTTGACATAATCAATTCACCAAGAACGTTTGAAGAACTTAACAATTATGCCCGTCCAATCTACAATTAGCAGGAGTTTAAACATCGATATATCCTCCTTGGTTTTCTGAAGTGCCACATGTGATACTTCTGAACTCAAGAGGATATAAACTAAACTATTTGATTTTTTTAGTTTTACTTTACTTCTATTTAGCTGAATGTTTTTGGCTTTGGATCAAAACGAATAAATGACAGCACGGATGCTTATTTCCTCATAAAATAAGTGTTATTAGGTGCGTTCGTAATTATATAAATACGTAGCACCTACCGTGGTACACCTATAGTCGTCGTTCAGTCCGTCTGTCCGTCCGCATGTAACAGAGCAAAAACTACCCAACCGAATGGTCTAAAATTTTAAATATAGGTTGTTGCAAAATTTTGTCGAGCCATTTAAAATTTTATGAAAATCGGATGTATAGTTTAATTACAGGGACAGTCAAAAGTTTTTCTTTACATTACGGCCAATGGGAAAAATTATTGCAAGGGCATTTTAATTTTGTTACAGCCTTCCGAATGGTCTGAAATTTTAAATATATAATTGCTGCAAAGTTTTGTCGAGTCTTTTCAAATTTTAGGAAAATCGGATGTATCGTTTAATGACAGGCACAGTCAAAAGTTTTCCGTTACATTACAGCCAATGTGAAAAAATTATTGCAAGTGCATTTTAATGATGTTACAGACTATGCACTTATGAAGTGCAAAAAAATATACATTCAGTACAATATGGGGTGCAAAAAATAATTATAAAACTAGTTATAGTACGAACGCACCTCATTTGCCACATTTGACGAGCAATTTCAAACTTGTTATAATCTGAGTTTACAAAAAGCATTCCAGACAGTATGTCCAAGAAAGTAAGAAATTTTGATAATTGATTAATTTAAACGTTTTAAAATGAAAAATTTTGAGGATTCGTAGGTCCTCCAGTTAATAAAAGGCCTTCCATTTGTTACTGCGTAATTTAGGTCATCGATCATTAAATCGATATTTTAAGGGTGTTAGTCATTTTAGATCCATATTTGTGAACCTCAAGGACCAGTCCGCATAAAGTATCCGTTTCAGAAAAAGGACACCTTCTGTCGTCTATGGTGTCTTTTTGTTTGTACAAAATCAATGAATGTGTATTCGCAGTGTTATTTTACCTCCGGGTCTGAAGAGGATAATGCACTTTTTCTAATTGCTAAAAGGTGTAAGATAAAAACTTAAAAAAAAAAACAAACAGTAAAAATAGTTTTATTTGACTGTTTACATGTTTCGACTCTCGCCAAGTCATTTTCAAAACAAATGAATAAAAATATTCTATATCTATGATGCAATGATCTGAAACGCCATCATTCAGTTTTTCACGTTACACAAGCTATTTTTTTTGTTCTACTTGGATGTTTTTTCCTATTTTCGTAACCATTGAGTAGCTCCAGCCATAATTTAGGTAAGTTATAGGATGCTGCATTGGTACATACATACATCGTACAAGTAACGTTCATAATGTGAAAAACTGAGTGATGGCGTTTCAGATCATTGCATCATATAGGTCAGGCAATTTCACAATATTTTTATTTATTTGTTTTGAAAATGACTCGGATAGAGTCGAAACATGTAAACAGCCAAAGAAAACTATTTTTACTATTTTTAAAATTTTACTTTACAATTTTTAGCAATCAGAAATAGTGTATTATTACAAGGTGTTAATTTATTATATATCAGCATACTACTAAAAGAATTTTTAGAGAAAGAGCAAGAAAACAAACTTTCTCATAAAAGAAACAATAGGATAAGGTGCCCTATTATCGTCCCACAGTCACTTTTAGGCCCTTGGAAGTTTTAATTTTCAGTGAAAATTTACTAAATTTGGATTTTACATAGACTAACTACCCACGCACATAGAAACATAGGCAAAAGTCGTACAAAAAATATTTAACAATACGAAAAATTGTTTTTTCAAAAGTATCTAAAAATGTAAAAAAAAAAAAAAATGGTCCCAATTTCGTCCCCCCAAAAAATCCAATACTCCAAGGCTTAACTTATAACTAAATCAAAATTTATTACTAAATGAGTAAGTGATTTAATTTATATTAAAGTAAGGCACATGGAAATGTACTAATTATCAGTGGAAGAATAACATAACGAAACATTGGCCATCCAAACATGAGGAAAAAATTGAAAAAAATGTCATGAAAAAGCATTCCTAATTTCGTTTCCGGGACAAAAATAAGAACTGCAAGAGGGACGAAATTGGGACCACGGGCGGAGCTTCAGTCCCCGTAAGATGAACTGAGCGTCTTAAAACTCATTGTATGCCTCTGTCAGCATCTTACCAATGTAAAATACATGCAATGAACAAGAAATAAATACTTACAGTACACTAAATAACGTTCTACAAACGATGTAATAAGAACTCGGTTCTTCTAAAAATAGGAAATTCGCCGTCTTTAATTTATATATGCGTCTTGGCGAACGAGACTCTCAACGCTGACACCTTTTAAATCCCGTCCCCTGTGCCTTGCGTCATAAGTGGCGCCACTTTCGCAGAAGCGGAGAAGTTAAGGGGGACGAATTTAGGAGAGGGGACGAAATATGGGCCCTTTACAGTCGTGGTCAAAAGTTTAGGACCACCGTGCAGAAACTAGCGTTTTTAAAATTGAAACCACTGATAACGTCATAAGTCAAATCGATTTTCGTCAGATGGCATCATTCCGTCTGACAGTGGAGTTACTGTAGTCGCTTTTCGTTTGAACTTTGAGTAATAAATATCGCAGACGCAATTTATTGTCTGAATCTTAAATTTCAGTGGTGGTCCTAAACTTATATGGCCACGACTGTATATATATACAGGGTGTCCCGAAAAGGACTGACTGATTTTAAAATTCAATAACTTGCAAACGGTGACAGATATTAAAAAAATTCTTGCAGGAGGGTTATGCACAAGGTCAAAAGTTTTTTTACAGTGATTTTCAATTTTAGTTCGATTTACAAACAATAGATGGCGCTGTAAGCAATAGTCGCTAAATAAAGGCTCGATTTTTGGTCCTTTATCTTGTTCCATGCAGAAAAAGGAGATGGAAATGTTTTATCCGGGCCACGAAGCACCAAAAATCGAGCCTGAATTTAGCGACTATTGCTTACAGCGCCATCTATTGTTTATAAATCGAACTAAAATTGAAAATCACTGTAAAAAAACTTTTGACCTTATGCATAACCCTCCTGCAAGAATTTTTTTAATATCTGTCACCGTTTGCAAGTTATTGAATTTTAAAATCAGTCAGTCCTTTTTGGGGACACCCGGTATATATATATATATATATATATATATATATATATATTGGAATGTTAAGTGATTTTTAGAAGTCTATTGAAGATAATTTATTTCCAACAGAATACTTAAACTCTAAATTGTTTTGATAAAGAAAAATAAGTTAATATTTTTAATAAATCACTTCGCAGTCACTAGAATAAGTGATATTAAAGCTATGTAACTTTTCAGAGGTGATAATTTAAATTTTGCTTGTTTTTGTAGGCTTAAATGAAAGTAATATTATATTAAGTCTTAGCTTAGCCGTTTGGTTCATCAGCTTGTACGCAAATTTTAAGCGTGCATTTCGCCTCAGAGACATGGTCTACAATGAATTTTTATTTGTAATTTTATGATTATACGACACTGATGTATGCTGACTGGTGATTTCGGGGTGGATAGAAGTGCTTGATTTTAAATACCACTATTTCTGAATAGTAATCTTAAGATTTCTATTCCAAAATAGTGGTACCGAAAATTAGCACTTCTGCTATCACTGGGCTTGGGGCCGACCAAAACCGGTTTCAATCTGTCCTCGTCACTTCTAAGGGCGGCCCTGAATGAAACTGTATTAATTGCACAAAATCGAATAAAATTTTTGCTTACTTAAA
Source organism: Maratus speciosus (assembly GCA_963932465.1). NCBI lineage: Eukaryota > Metazoa > Arthropoda > Arachnida > Araneae > Salticidae > Maratus > Maratus speciosus. The sequence goes on along the minus strand of OZ010786.1, from coordinate 665,287,179 downwards.
GGTTTGCCACCAACCCCTGCTACATCGATGTACTGACTAACAAATTGCTTTGTATAGCAATAATTTTTTGGAGAATATACTAGTCATAAAAATTATGTTACTGGTTTGTTTTTTACAAGAAAAATAATTACGTAACATTCTTAAAGAAAATCCGAAAAAAAAAAAATATTTATTCAAGCTTTAGAAATCAGTTTATTCTACCAAAAATCACCTGACAAAAAGAAGCCACTTAAAAAGTATTCCATCATAACACTTTTGAATTTTACACACAACTAAAGAGTTTAAATAATTTTAAGCTTCTTGCATTCAATTGGACAATTTATTGTTATTATTCTTATTATTACTAGGAGGCCTTTCCCATCTGCGAGCCACTGCATAGTCTAAAAACACGCTAATTTGACCGGTTTTGAAAATATTACGGAAAATTGAATTTATAATTAAATAAAGTGAAAATTGCCCAGTAAACTGATGCAATTGAGCTCACAGGTTATTCACACTAATTGTATATTATGAACTTATTGCAAAGACGAATGCCCCTCGAAAAATAAATTAAAGGGGAATTAGCCCCCACCCCTCAGTTTCCGATCTGCATACTTAGCCAATGAAGCCTCCAAATCTCATCAGGGAAGTGCCTTATCAGAATAAACCGGTATACCAAATTTGAAGCAAATCGGATAGAAAACCCATTTATCTAAATTAAGGGGGTATTTATTAGCCCCCCGTTCCTCCCTTTATACTTAAACAATGAGCCGACAAATCTAATCAGTGAAGCGCCTTATCAGGTTTAACCGTTATACCAAATTTGAAGCAAATCTGATGATTCTGCATGAAAAACCCATTTATCTAAGTTAAGGGGAGTGTTAGCCCCCGTTCCCTTCTTTATACTTAACCAATGAACTCCCAAAACGTATCAAGGAAGCGCCTTATCAAAATGAACATAGAAATTTTTTTTGAAGCAAATCGGATATTTCAATTGAGTTATCGCGTTACATACATACATACATACATACATACATACATACATACGTACATACAGAACCTGCGGGCACAATAGCTCTCAAGCTTTCATAGCCTGTGAGCTAAAAACCAGTAGCGATCTCCCTGTGGACGGGGTTTCTTTCATGTCCTTTTTTTGGGGATGGGGGAGATTTTAAGGCCGAATCAGCTGCGGTTAAGACATCTTTGATTCAATAAGTTAAACATTTAATATAAAATGAACTACGTATACCTTCCGGTATTTTTTATTAACGTTATAAGAAAACTGTTTTAAATAAGGCATTTTAAATGTATCGTTTTAAATCTGACGTAATTTTCACCAACGTTTTCCTTCTCTTTTTAATATTCACGTGAAAATACTTCTGTTGTTATAGAAAGGAAATATTATTATTTGCGCTGTCTTAGAATTGGCAGCAATAAGTTTAAAAGATCATCTCGAAAAATGAAATAAGTGTCTCGTGTATATATATATTTTTAATTTAAACTGTTTGGCTATATTATTATTTAGCAGTTTTAAATAGGACGTAATTTCTCCCCTTTACAGCTTTTAACGCCTATCAGTGAATTGTAAAGTTTTCTTTCTCTTTTAATATTCACGTGGAGTACAATTTTTATGACGCAATTTTCAATTTTTTTCCTGCTTTTAACTCGTAATAATTTAATTCTAATTTTAAAGTTTTTTTTTTTTTTTTTTTTTTTTTTTTTTTTTTTTTTTTTTAACAGTTCCGTGTAAACAATTTTTTAATTAAAAGGAAATATTATTATTTGCGCTGTTTTTAAAAGGAGCAACAATTTAAAATAATAAGCTTTTCTAAAATTTGAAAAAAAATATCTATTGAAATGCTGAAAACTTGGATAAAAAAATTGAAAATTCCCTAAGAAAATGAGTCAAATTAAAAAAAGAAATATAGTTTGCACACCGCAAGTTCGTAATGTATTTTCTTAGAAAACATTTTTATATTCCTATTTATAGTTTTTGTTCCTATAAAACCTTTTAATGGAACGATTTTGACCAACTTAATAATTAATATCTCTTAAAATAATTCTTAGATTTAATTACTGTCTGTTTCAGTTTGCTAGTTCTGTTTGCTGTTTCAGTTTTTCTATAATACAACTCATTTTCATATTTATGTATGCAGTAGTTTTCTTAATATTAGCGAAGAAAGACCTTCGGTCACAAAAATTTCATTTACGGCAGCGGTGGCAGCGTTAGTTACTCTTTACTTCTTTCTATCTTTACAAGAAGAAAGTATTGGATTCGTGAAAATTTTCGACTTTCGGTTTTTGACGGATTTACACGTTTTAGGGGTCAGGGATTACGAAAAACATGTTTTTACAAAATGTCTGTCTGTGCGTCTGTGAGTCTGCATGTATGTGGCAAAAATTTTGTGAGCATCTCAAGAACTAATGCACGGAATTTAATAAAACTTTATATTCAGTTAGTCCCTGATATAAATTGGTGCTAATTAGTTTTTGGTGTAAATTGCTCAACAGGTGACGCTGCTATGCATCATTTTCATGATTTCCGCTAAAGCTCAATCTCCAGAACCAATGCACGGATTTTCATGAAACTTCAAATTCAGTTAGTCGTTGACATGAATTGAAGTTTTATATATTTTGGTGTAAATCGCCCAACAGGTGGCGCTGCTATAATGCTTTTTTACGATTCCGCAATAGCTTTACCTCAATAACTAATGTTTGGATTTTCAACAAACTTCAGATTCAGGTATACCTGGATATGAATTAGTGCTGTTTATGTTTTGGTGCAAAACGCTCAACACGTGGCGCTGCTATGCTGCATTTTTCAGAATATATACTATAGCTGTATCTCAAAAACTAATTCATCAAACTTCAAATTCATATGTATCTGGATATGAAATGGTGCTAAATTGATGTAATTTCTTGTACTATTTAAATGATTATATAGAAGAAAATTTTGTGATGGCCACAACATACTAGTTTCTAGAATAGAGAGATACCGTAGACTGGGTCCCTACCTGCCGGGCAATAGATCTAGCTTAATGGGTTGTGTAACTGACCGAGGGGCGAATTTCACCTCGTCTCACGGCGGAGATCTACCTGTCTAGCACCTTGGCTTTCATGGCTGCAGCGCTATTTAGTTAATCACTGCAGTTTCTTGTGTTGTCCGGTTTCTGATTGCTATGAACTAAGTTGAGTGTATGTATTTAACACAATTATTCTAATTGCTAAATAAATCACATGAGATGTAAATTTCCAACTGGGGAGAAAACTACGGAATCTGTACGAATCAGGATTCTAACCAGGGATCCGTTGGCTGAAGCCGTCAATGCTCTACTATCTGAGTGCTCTCGGGTGAATCTGATGGATATCATTAGAACAATTGTGTTAAAATGAATCTAGTACAATTACGTATGCAGCGCTTACTGGCGTTCCATTGCTTGCGATTTGTTCTGTTGATCTGATTTCGATATCAAACCAGATGCTATAATCAGTAACGTTGGCTGGGTGAATTACATTTACCAGTCCAGGTGTTCCGGGATAGCCATAGTTGGAATCCTGGTCCGGACATTTTTCCTCCAGTTAGAAATTTACATCTCATAAGAATTTTTATATTTTTTTTTCTTACAGAATAGAATGAGGTATCTAAATAAGCAACTTATAGAAAAATCATAACATCATGAACAAACACAAAGTAAAAATCCATGCTCAGCAGTTGCTGTCTATATCTGGTATTATTTGCGATGTGTTTCGTGTAGCCCTGTATGCGAACTATATAATTTATCTTCTTCAGACCCAAAATAAAATTCAAAATAACACTGCGAATACACATTCACTGATTTTGCAGAAACAAAAGAACACCATAAGCGACAGAAGAAGCCCTTTTTCTTAAATTGATACTTTAGGAGGCAGGTAATTTTGTTTTTCAATTACGGATCCAAAATGACTAATACCCTTAAAATATCGATTTAATTATAGAACACCTAAATTACGCAGAATCAAATTGAAGGCCTTTCATTAACCCTTTATTTACTGACGCTACTAAGTACTATTAAAATAACTTGTTAAAATTAATTTAATACATCGATTCAGTTTAGAATGAGTTATAGATGCATTACTTTATCATGTTCCAAAAGCATTATGGGTTACACACACACACACACACAAAAAAAATGTTTTTTAAAGGATGATTTCTTTGACCTTTGCATCTTTTCAGCTTTCTTGGCGTTGGCGGGGGGGGGGGGGGGAGGAGATTTTTCAATTCAGAAATATTTCCCTATTTCTATTGTAAGAACATTATATTTGTAGATTTCCTAATTCTACAAAATACTAAGAAAAATATTTAAAATAAAAGATTTGAAAATATTACTCAAAATCCCTATAAATTCAAATTTAATGAATCTAAATCCTTCAATTCTTCTAAAATCCTTATAAAATTTATTAAATGATTATGTAAATCTTCTAATTTAGTTTTAAAAAAATCACGAAAAATGCTTTAGAAGATGAAATTTTCACGAATGCATAATTCTGTACATAAAGGGTTAATTGAAGCATCTACAAATCCTCAATATTTTGTATTGTAAAGCGTTTAAGTTGATTAATTCTGAAAATTTCTTACTTTCTTGGACACACAGCCTTGAAGGTATTTTACAAACTGAGATGATGATAACACTTATTTTATGAGGAAATAAGCATCCGTGCTGTCATTTACTGGTTTTGATCCAAATCCAAAAACATTCAGCTATATAGAAATAAAGTAAAAATATAAAAAAAAAAAATCAAATAGTTTATTTTAATGAATTCTTCAACTACTTCTCAGCAGTGAAATTGCGCTTGAAATTATTGGGTGATTCGTAGAACACTCTACTTCTCCCAAGACGGGCGATAAACGCGCCAATATGGCAACCTTGGTATTTTCTTATGGCAACCCTAAGAGAGCTTGAGAGAGCTGTTGATGGTTTAAACTCCTTGTTTTGTAAACTGCTTTCTAATTGGACGCTTATTTTTTTGTAAAATGCTTTCTTATTGGACAAAAGAGGAGAATCATGGACTGTTTGAATTTTCTTAGAAATACGTTACTGCCGGGCCTGCGCTGTGGTTGTATTTCACTATGAACAGTTCTATCTGTTGCAGTCGAGTGATTTTTATTATTCGTTTTCTAATCTCGTATATTTTGAAACAAGTACGAATGCTTGATAGGTGAGAATAAATATTCGATCGGCTATTTTCCCTGATTAAAAAAAAAGGCCACTCTGATTAAAAAAAAACCATTCTTTTGCTCCCCTTACTGTTAACAAACTTTCTTTTTTTAATAATTTGGGTAAGTGAAAATTTTGTTTTTTGGTATTTTTGATAAAATGTATCCCTTTAAAAAATGTATTTCGAACCAGTTTGAATTGTTTTTTGGTATTTTTGATAAAATGCTGCATTCCTTTAAATAAGGTATTTCGAAACAATTTGAAATTATAAGTATTTGTTTATTTTCCCTCAAAAATACAGGTAAAAATAACCGATCGAATATTTATTTTAACCTTTCAAGTTTCAAAATATACGAGAAGAGAAAACAAATAATAATTTTGCGTGTTGTCTCCTGATGTTGCAGCTCCGGGAAATAATACGCAAACACGCGCCAATTTGTCGATTTTTGAAATCGCGCCAAAGAAGTAGAGTGCTGTCTGGTCGCGGCAAATTATTGAATATTAATGACGTGAATTATCACTTTGCTAACAAAGCGTAAACCAACAGAGTGAAAAATGTCCAAGCCGGGAATCGAACCCGGGCCCTTGGAATAGCGCTCCAGTGCTCTACCGTTTAAGCCACGAGGACGATGCCCAGCTTGGCATTTCTCACTCACATAAGTCGGTAAGTCTGCTACCGCAGATATTCTCTGATGCTGGGTTCCTTTGCGTCTCATGTTACGCTTCAAGATTGTATGCTCATGATTGTATTCCATTTAATTGCTTGGACATTTTTCACTCTATTGGTTTACGCTTAGTTAGCAAAGTGATAATTCACGTCTTTAACATTCTTATAGTTTAGTTTATATCCTTCTTGCTTCAGAAGTATCACATGTGATATTTCAGAACCGAGAAGGATATACACACACCATACTCAAAATTAGATCACTTTGAAAATGTATTCCCCAGAAGTGCACTTCTAACAACAAGTAATATAAAAATTTTGTTTTTAAAGTCAATTTCTACTTAGGTCATCAAAGAAAAAATTAATATAATCCCTTAAGCTAATACTAGTTTTTGTTGCATTAAAATATCTCAATTTGTTGATTTTCTATAAGCAAGTAGGCTTACAACGGAAGTCTATGGGAATTTGGCGAAAGTTGACGTCACTTTTGGCTACTCATTTTGGTCGACAAATTTGGCGATATATCGCCAAATTTGTCGCCAACTTGGCGATAGTCGCCACAACAATAGTCGCCACCAACAATAGTCGCCAACTTGGCGATATATCGCCAAGTTGGCGACAAATTTGGCGGTATTTGGCGACAAAACAGGGTCCCCCCTATAGTAAACACCCTTATAGATATGAAGATGCATTAAATGCTGTTGAATAACCAATGGCCGCCATTTTGTCTCCCCTATAAAATTAAAATTAATTAATTAAAATTTAATGAATGAATTAATTGCCGAAACGTCAGTGAAGGCTTACTGTGGAGACACGAAAAGTTTTGGTTTCTGTTAGTCTGTCTGTCTGTTAGTCTGTCTGTCTGTTCCGCGATAACTGCCGCAAAAAGCATCCGATCGGCTTGAAATTCACTGGAAATGTTGATGAGGTACCCGGACTTAGCTGTATAGTTTTTGGTTAAATTTGGTTCATTCGTTCGGGAAATATGGAACATTTTATTTTGCTCTATAATGCTTTTCAATGGCAAGTCAGACGATTTTCAGATTTTCATTTGTTGAAAGAAATGGCTTATATGAAAAATGGATTTAAATGGTAAATTTTTTATGCTGAAATTTTTAAATAACATTAAATTATTCCAATAAATTATGTCAATATATTTGCGAGATTTTTTTTACTTAGGTTTATAATATTGGGGGGAATTTTATGCATGTTTTCCAATAATATAAAGGATTTTGTTTTATCAAATTGACATAATGCATATTTCATTTTTTTCCTTTTCTTTCTCTGTTGCCTAGCAACGAATTTGGTCCTAATAATATTAGTATAATTGCGTGTATAATGCTTGAGTAAAGCCAACGTCAAAACAGATGCATTAATGCATTTGTATCTTTGCATATAGAAGGATTTTAGCCCAGAAATAATAATAGGCAATATTTCATTTATTTTATTGAAATATTTTGCTTAAAAATACAAAAGTTCATTATTTTCATAGAGAATAACGTAACATTGTCCCATAACATTTACCAATATTTCTTTAATTGTTGCCAAGAAAATCAAAACCCGGAATAATATTTTCTTTTAAACAATTTTCAATTGAAATGTTTTGTCGTGAAACAAGAAAATGAAAAATAAAATTAAGTTTAGAAAAATTAATATGGCGGCATATTAAAAATGAAAAGAAAACTCTCGAGTATTTCTTAATATAACAAGATGAAAAGTTTTGAGTAAGTACGCATAGCAGGTGAATTAGACGTCATTTATCGAAAACAAAGATGCTGGAATAAAAAGATCTTGGGTAAAATAAAATTAACTATTATTCACGGAGGAAAGAGATAGATGGAGATGCAGTATGCCGTAAAAACAGTTTGCAATACGATGTGCGTTATCGCTCAGATTTAAATGCCCTCATTCGGCCCAAACAAAACAAGCACGTGGAACAGGGACCAAATTCTTTGACTTCATCCGTTTAAGCACGTCGTTGTGTTGTGCCGAATGTAGCGCATTTTAGGGTTACATTTTTGGCGTCACTTCAAGATTTATTGTCTGTGTACGGTTAACATGAATATTTTATTTTAAATTTAAATTTTATTAATTTATAAAAAAACTTATGCTTATCCTTATAAATCACAGCGTAAAAAAAATCTAAGATATACTATAACCATCCGCACAATCAATAAAAAATTACGAATGTAAATTTAAATAGGCTACGGGGGGTTCAGGAGGGCAGAGCCCCCCTGAAGAAATGCAATTTTTGATTTAAAAAGTTACCAGAATAAGTAGCTCATCAGAATTTCAGAACATCAATGTACAACCACTTGTTTAACACTTTTAATTTCTGAAACTTTACGAAGTATCTTGTATGCTCATAAATATTTATGTAATTTGAAAACTTTAAAAAGCGATTTGTAGGAAGTTGAATATTATGCAATGAGTGTTAAAAAACAATGACTTGCAAAGATGACGTTCAGGCTCCTGATCTGCAGATTTACTAGTTGCCGAAACGTCAGTGAAGGCTTACTGTGGAGACACGAAAAGTTTTGGTTTCCGTTAGTCTGTCTGCCTGTTCCGCGATAACTGCCGTAAAAAGCATCCGATTATCTTAAAATTAAGGATGCATGTTGGTGAAATCCCCGGATTTAGCTGTATAGTTTTTGGTTAAATTTGGTTCATTCGTTCGGAATATATAGAACATTTTATTTTGCGACTTAATGCTTTCCTATAGCAATTCAGACGATTTTTCCATTTTTATTTGTTGAAAAGAAATGGCTCATATGATTAAAGGATTTAAATGCTAAATTAAGGATGATGAAATTTCCTAATTAGAACCATACATTATTCATAGTAGTTTGAAATTTTGTGTATACATTTGTCAGAGTTTTTAAATTCGGTGTTTAACTTTTATGGAGAGATTTTATATATGTGTTTCAATAATATAAAATATTTTTTTTAATATAAATTTTCTTTTTAAGCACATATTTAATTGTTTTTATTATCTTTTAACTGTTACCTAGCAGCGAACTACAGCTAAAAATATCGTAAATGTGAAAGTATGTGTAATTGTTTGAAGTTAAATCAAAGTCAAAAGGGACGAATTAATGCCTTTGTGTCTTTACATATAGATGGATTTTACCACAGAAATAAAGAAAGACTATATTCTATTTATTTTGTTCAAATATTTTTCTTTTAAATTAAAAAGTTCATTATTTTCATAAGGAATAAATCGACATTTTGCTATGAAATTAACAATCATTTTTCTTTTTTTTTGCCGTTGCCACGAAAATTCAATCCCGGAATAAAATTTATCCTAAACAGTTAATTTTGATTTGAAAGATTTTTATGTGCGAGAGGAAAATGAAATAAAAAATAGACATGAATACGCCTTCATATTAGAAATAAAGTGAAAATACGAAAAGAAGGTGGATTTGATCTCATATATCAAAAATAAAACGAATACGCTTTGAGGTTGAAATAAAAGAGGCTTGTGTTTTGATATTAATTCTTATTATTAAAAAAAAATGTTACTAATATCTCATGGTTTATCGTCTGCACACAGCTAACAGAAATGTTAATTCTTAATCGAAAATTTCAATGAGGAAAAAAAAACTTTTGAAAAGCAAATATATAGTAAATATCAAAATTATGCACCGCAAAATTATCGCTGTCGAAAATGACGTCATTGTATCGGGAAATAAATATTTTCATTCTTAAAAACCAAGCATTAACTAGATTGCCTGAAAAAATGTTTTTTGACGGGTGTTACTTCTTAATGCCGCCTCATTTCAGAAAATATGAATGAAAATTATTTTATTTTTAAAGGAAATTACATTTTTATTCATAAAACCTAAACGTTTAATATAATTGCGTCAATGTAAATCATTTTCTGTGTTACCAGTATTGAAAAATAAGGCTCGGAAGTGTAAAAAGAAATCTAAGATTTGCGCTAACCATTAGCGCAATCAATAAAAAGTTACGTATGTACATTAATAAGACCACGGGGGGTTCAGGGGGGGGGGGGGGGGCGAAGCCCCCCTGAAGAAATCTACTTTATTATTTAAAAAATATACTAGAATTAACAGCTCATGAAAATTTCGAAATATCCTTCCATAACGTTTTTAATTTAATGCTTCTAATGTCTGAAAACTTCGTATTTTTTATTCTTATAAATAATTACATAATTTGAAAACTTTAAATTGCGGTTTGCAGGAAACTGAATATTACCAAAGTGAGTCTAAAAACAGTGACTTGCAGAGCTGACGTTGAGGCTCCTGATCTGCAGATTTACTAGTTATTATTGCCGAAACGTCAGTGAAGGCTTACTGTGGAGACACGAAAAGTTTTGGTTTCCGTTAGTCTGTCTGTCTGTTAGTCTGTCTGTCTGTTCCGCGATAACTGCCGCAAAAAGCATCCGATCGGCTTGAAATTCCCTGGGCATGTTGATGAGCTCCCCGGATTTAGCTGTATAGTTTTGGGTTAAATTTGGTTCATTCGTTCGGAATATACAGAACATTTTATTTTGTGATATAATGCTTTTCTATGGGAAGTCAGACGATTTTCAAATTTTCATTTGTTGAAAGAAATCGCTCATATGAATAATAGATTTAAATGGTAAATTTTGGATGCTGAAATTTTTAAATAAGAGTATTAAATTATTCTTATTAGTTTGCAATTTTGTCAAAACATTTGTCAGAGCTTTTAAATTAGGTGTATAACTTATGATAGAATTTTATACACGTGTTCGAATAATATAAAACATTTTATTTTATGAATTTACTTATATTTCATTTTTTTTTTAACCGTTGCGTAGCAACAGCATCTCATCTAAAAATATCATAAATGTGAAAGTATGTATGGTTTTTTGAAGTCAAATCAAAGCAAAAGGAATGAATTAATGAATGCCTTTGTATAGATATTTGCATATAGATTTATTTAAACGCAGAAATGAAAATAGTATTTATATACTATATAGAATAATATTTTCATTTATTTATTCAACTATTTGATTATAAATGAAAAAGTTCGTTATTTTCATACAGAATAAACGGACATTATTCTGTTAAATTTTATAAACTTTATTGTTGCCAAAAAAAAAAAAAAAAAAAAAATGAATAACAATTTCTCCCAAAGAGTTAATTTTAATTTGTAAGATTTTCACGTGCAAAAGAAAAATGGAATAAGCAAATAAAAAATAAAAAAAAGGATATATAGGACAGGAATGAATACATATAAACATTTCACACCAAATACCACCGAAAATAGTTTTTGTAGCAGTATTTTCCCAGCACTACGAAGAAAGATTCCTCGATTTACACGATTTTACTTGGCCTTCCTTTTCTCATTCTTTGCGATTTCATTTTCGCAATTGCGTGCATTAATTGGCACAAAATTTTACATTTTTATGACTGAGATATATGTAAGGCCATACAAATAAGAAATTCCGTATTGTCTCCTATAAAATGTGATAAAGTGTTGGTTAATCATACCGGGTGTCCCAAAAAGGACTGACTGATTTTAAAATTCAATAACTTGCAAACGGTGACAGATATTAAAAAAATTCTTGCAGGAGGGTTATGCATAAGGTCAAAAGTTTTATTACAGTGATTTTCAATTTTAGTTCGATTTACAAACAATAGATGGCGCTGTAAGCAATAGTCGCTAAATTCAGGCTCGATTTTTGGTTCTTCGTGGCCCGGATAATACATTTCCAACTCCTTTTTCTGCATGGAACAAGATAAAGGACCAAAAAATCGAGCCTGTATTTGGCGACTATTGCTTACAGCGCCATCTATTGTTTGTAAATCGAACTAAAATTGAAAATCACTGTAATAAAACTTTTGACCTTATGCATAACCCTCCTGCAAGAATTTTTTTAACATCTATCCCCGTTTGCAAGTTATTGAATTTTAAAATCAGTCAGTCCTTTTTGGGACACCCGGTATATGTTTTTATTAAGAGGAGCAGAGCTGCCAAGCCTCCGGCGTTCTGGATACCAGTATTTTAATACAGAAAATGTTACTTTATTTAATTGAAACATTTGCGCGATTTAAAAGAACATTTTCTCTAATATAATAGTGATGTGCAAAAAGCTTCAGACTTGGTATGGCTGGTGGGGAGTGAAATGTTTTACTTAATGCATTTATCTCTATTTTAATGCTACGTGAACAACGTCCGTGTAACAGCTTGTAGAGTGTAAAATAAATTAAATTATTAAAATAATCCTTATTACGAAAAATGAAACAGAATGTCCGGCTAAAGGAAATGAAATGTTAGTTAACCTTTCGTAATTTGACCTGAACATAGGTTTGTGTCAAATTTCAACGGTATTTGTAACATCACGATTTTAAATTAAATATAGATATTATTAAAAGAAAATCACAAAAAATACTTAAAGGCGCCATATCATGTTTATCTATTTAACGATGATGAATTATTAACTGTTAGGTTTAGAAGCCCCCCTACTTTACGGTGATTTTAGAAAGTTAATGCTATCGAGTACATTTTTTGATATTTAGATTAGATCTTAGATATAAATATTGCAGAATGGTAATCAAAATTATTTTTTTATAAACAAAATTTATAAAGGTATTAGATTTCTAAATTAGATGTTTCAGTTTACATTTCCAAAAGTTCTTTATCCATTAGATACAGGTATTTGTGGTTAGCAGGCAAGTAAATACTGCTGTATGGATATTAGGATAACGTAAAATGCTTGACCGAATTATTGCTTATCCTTATAAATCGCAGTGTAAAAAGAAATCTAAGATATAGGGTAATCATTAACTCAATCAGTAGAAAATTACAAATGCAAAATAAATTACACAACGGGGGGTTCAGGGGGCAGAGCCCCCCTGAAGAAATTTGCTTTATTATATAAAAATTACTAGAATAAGTAGCTCGTGAGAATTTCAGAATATCCTTACATAACAACGTGTTTAATTTAACGCTTTTAATGTCTGAAACCATCGAAATATTTTTTTCCTTTTATAAATGTTTGTGTAATTTAAATAGTTTAAATTTTGTTTTTGTAGAAAGATTAATATTACGCAAAGTTTGATAAAAACAATGAGTTGCAGAGATGACGTTGAGGCTCTTGATCTGCAGATTTACTAGTATTTGAAAAATCTGTATTAACGTCAATTGTCATCCAGTACAAGTTTGAAAAATGTATTTCAACTTGATAGGATGAATAATAGGTATTTTATTAACGATTGAAAATTTGAACAAGATATATATATATATATATATATATATATATATATAGGGAGAGTGCGAACTAATAGTAGGAATTGAATAACCGATCTTAGTCTGTCGTTTAACAATATTTTTTTTGTGTCTCTGTAAATGCTATGCACCCTATAATATATAGAAAACGTGCAGTGCACTTCAGTAATTTCCTTATGTTTAAAGTTTCATAACATCACTGAAATGCATCGCAAACAATTTTCCTCATAACTACATAAAAGAATCTCCCAGTTATACATTTTAATAGTATAAACTGTAAGCGTTGTATAGTGTTGGTTTAAGGCCACGGATAAAGAGTCACTCAAACAAATAAACGTATACGCGAGTACTGCTTTACTATTGACGCGCTTGCAGTGCCACTTACGCAAAATTGCGATTCCTGAGCGTAAAGCGTTATTGCCGGGCTGAAGATTTAAAATCGGTTAGAGGCATGCGATTTTTTTCCTTTGAGACTTTCTAAAAGATTGTGTCTACGTTCCACCGCTACCTCATGATTGGCCAGAGGTGAGACACAGAATGGAAGAGGGTTTTGCTTGCATGACACCGGACTTGTTAACCGAAGTTTAGGAAGAATTGGACTTCAGGTTGGACGTGGTGCCGTATCACTAAAGGTGCACCTGTTGAACATTTGCAAGACAAACCAGGTTAGTTTACCTTTAATTGGATGTGTGATGTGTTGTAAATAGGCTAAATTAAACTGTTATAATATACCATTGAATCTGGAACATGGACGCCCTGTATAATGGAATCATTTTGTGCGTCCGTGTAAACAAACTATGAGTGCTACTTGATCTATGTTTCAGATAAGTCATGATATAGTCCATGTCAGTGATGTATATAAATCTCATTTTGTTTGTAATGTAATGTACAAGGTGCGTCTAAAAAGTTCGGTGAATGGACAGATATCACATAAACAACTCGAGTTAAAAATGCGTCCCTGAGAATGCCTGGTAGAGACCAATGGAGAGACAGCACGTAGCAAGAAGCGCAAGAAACCAAGGCAGAATGGTCTGTTATGAGCAGTCGAACGGTGTATGTTTGAAAACTTGCATCATATCGAAATGGAGCAACTGATAAACATCAAGTTTTGCTACAAATTGGGAAAAACCGCCAAAGACACGCATGCAATGTTGGACCAGGCGTACGAAACTGACGCAGTGACAAAAAATGCATGTACGACTGGTTTAAATGCTTTCGGGAGGGAACAGTGGATGACGAACCACGTTCAGGTCGACCCTCATCAAGTGTGACGACAGATAACATCATGCGGGTGGTACAGAATGCTGCTAAATAATCGCCGACTGTCTTTACGATGGATATCGGAGGAATTGGGAATCAGCAAGGACAGTGTTAGCACCATAGACTTCCAGTATAACAATAATTTCTAATATAATAATCTTCAATTCCTCCTCTAAGGTTAGCACCATCGTTTATCAAGACGTGTTGTGACATCTGTGCTTCGGTCGATCCCAAAAGAGGACTTCACTGACTCATTCCAGCAGCTTTATCAACGATGCCATAAGGCATCGTATTGTGGCCAACGGATGTTACTTTGAGGATGATTAACCCCCTGATCGCCGAGCAAAAGGGCAAAATTGTAAAGTTGTTTTCTCTGTAATTAAAAAAAAAAAAAGATGATTTTTGAAACGTCACATAAAAAATTTAATTATGTATAGGAATATAAATCTTGAGAGTATTAATCGTAACAAAATGTTTTAAAATATCCTTATATTTGTAGAATTATATTAATTTAAATAATGCTGCTATTGCTGTTAAACCTGCAGCTTAGTGAACTGATATATCAGTTCGCGGTGGTTGGAAGGTTAAAGGTATTTTGTTTCCATGTTTTGTTTTATGCTTACATTCACCGAACTTTTTAGACGCACCTTGTAATTTGTTTTCCTTTGTAAAAGAGCTATAAATGCTGTGAACTTTATTTTCAATACCGAACATCCTATCGAAAACCTCAACAACTTATGAAACTTTCTAGTCGAGTCTATTTTACGAGAGTTAGAGCCCGCGCAGGCAGACAGACCGACAAGCAGAAAAACTGAATTCATAAACACTTTTCAACAATTAAATAATAAAACTTTGTATGGATCACCATAAAATCAAATAACTCAAAGGACGCGTTTAGGGCTGGAAATTTTAACAGCCCGTCATCAGCGATGTAAACACGTATCCGTTTTTACACACGTAATTACATTGTTGATGATGAACGGTTAAAATTTCCACTTCGTTCAAAGTTTTTTTTTTATTTAATTGTGATAAATCGCCTGTTTTTCGATGTTGTTTCAACTATTCTACTAAGTTGAAAAAAGTTAAAAAAAAGGGGGGGGGGGTGACTCTTGCTCAGAACTCGCACGTGCCGCCTATACATCCTGAAAATTTATTACAGATTAAATAAATCCAAGCTCCTTGCACTCAACTGGTCAATTTATTACCTAGACAAGAATTATAATAAACATGGATTACAAGATAATTATTTCTTACAGTCATCTTAATCGTTCTACCAGACAAGTGAATTGAAAGGGTTAATGTTATTCTAGTATTCTATCTCGTGACATTTTAATTATCAATTGAAAATATTTGTTGTTCATCAATATGCTTACCAACAAACTACCATTCATAGTAAATAACAATCATTGTTTAGAAAATAAACCAATAATAATAAAAAAATATTATAAGTCAATTTCTATTCAAATGCGCTATTTTTTGCATTAATCTTATAGATTTTAACTGTCAAACTCACTGACGTAAATAAAGAGATCGACGAACTCCGTTCAAATAAAATGCTATAATCGGATTAGCTAAGCAGGTTTCTAAAGATGATTCGAATGTTGACTGCCTTATTAACTTTTGTGTAGTTATTGTTCTTATTTCATATTTTATTTTATTTAAATTTTTGTGAAAGATATAAGGGTTTTTAGTGCGTTCGTAATTATATAAATACGAAGCACCTATAGTCGTCGTTCAGTCCGTCTGTCCGTCCGCATATAACAGAGCAAAAACTACCCAACCGAATGGTTTGAAATTTTAAATATATAATGGTTGCAAAATTGTTCATTTTCAATCAATTGTTCATTTCCAATTTTATGAAAATTGGGTGTATAGTTTAATGACAGGGACAGCCAAAAGTTTTCCATTACGTGACGGCCAATGGGAAAAAAATTATTTCAAGTGCATTTGAATGATGTGACAGCCTTTCGAACAGAATGAAATGGATAGGCACTTATTGAAGTGCATTAAAATATACATTCAGTACACTATGCGGTGCAAAAAATATTTATAAAACTAGTTGTAGTACGAACGCACCTCATTTGCCAGTTTTGACGAGCAAGTTCCAACTTGTTTAAAAAGCCATGATTGAATAGAATTTTATTTTAAATTACTTTAACAAATATTAACTCTTTATACTTCACAGAACTTTAAAGTTAATTAAAGAAAATTTGATACAAACTTTATCTAATACTAGAAAGATAGCCCGTCAAAAATTAGGAAAAATGAGATATAAAGACATATACAACACATGTGTAAGAACATGAGTTTTTCTCACTTGTTCCGCAGTGGTAGATGAAAATAACACATTTTAAAAACGAAACACATTTTTGAAAAGCTATGTACAGTAGAAGACAACAACTCCGCACAGCTTGGTTCCAAGTGTTGTGCGGATTCGAGTCTTTTTGGGTATTACAAGTCGTGTCTATTCAATCTTTGTTTACATTTTTTTTAAATTAATATTTTCGACAATTTATATTGTTAATTCTTAAAAATAAATTAATTACACGCTTAAACATATAAGTAAGGTAAAACTATTTTAAAAATAATTAAGAAAAATATTTAAAAACATGGCATCAATGGTTTCTTTTAACGCATTTGGTTTTTGTTGTTAAATTTTATCTTGCAATCTACAAATTGTAATAAGTTCGTCCTAAGTTACAAAAAGTACAACGCCGTCTAGTGGCGGTTCTTTTATTAAGTAGCATCGGGATGCAGTGGTAAAGACGTACATTTTCGTACATTACACTTTAAATTCTGACCCATATATTTTGATAAAAACGTTAAATACGCGGAGTTTAAATTAAATTGCGGTGAGCTCGATTATGAAAGATTAATGGCTTTCAAAGAGAATATCGCCAAGCTAGCCAGCTACCGCCAAGTTGGCTTCATACATGGCAACTTATTTTTATCGCCAAATTAGGCGATATTTTGCCATGTTGGTAAAAAATTCGCGCTATTGTGGTAACCTGCCATTATTGCTTTTCAACAACTACTCATTGTTGAAGCTGATACCGATTAGGAAGATACTGATAGGAAGGATAACATGGCCGCGATCAATGAGGCGGTCCAACCGGAATTGTGAGGGACACACAGAGACTTGGATTTTACATAAATAGATGCCTAAGGTTGGATATATTTTATCCCACTTACGATTAATGAAGATTTGCACCAGAAAAATTTTATGAAATTTTTCTTTTCTAACTTTGGTGGGAAAAAGTCGTAAAATTGCTTTTCCTTATTTTGAAATGAAAATTTTCTAAATTTCCGATGGGAATTCAGAATTACATTAACGCAATAGCTTGCCCCTCAAGGGGTTAATAAAAAAGGATTAATATAGATTTTACGCAAAATGCTTCTCTTTAATAAAATCATGAGACGAAACACAGTTTTTCACCTTGATTCAAACATAAAACATATAACGTGAACTTAAAAAAAAAATTCAGTCTTACTTAAATAGCGACTAAAATAATGAAAAAGATGTTACACGTTCAAAATATACATTTTATTTAAAACTTCTTAGTACTTTGAAGCCTTTTCCAAGCTCATCATCAGAGAATATTTTGATAACTAAATGTTGTTTATTTATACAAATATGTGACTTTTAGAAGTTTTAAATAACTGGAGTCGTGCGCGAGTCGGTGTGTACCCGACCATAACTTGAAAATTGTGCTCAAAATCAACCCGAACCCAACAATAACAACAACAACAAAATATTCATCATCCCGAAACTCGACCCGAACAAAAAATAATTAATCACTGACCCGACCTAAAAATGAAGGGAAAGAAAATTAATCCATATTATAATACAATTATTGATAAATATATTAAATTAAAAAAATCAAAAAACCCGATCTGCGTAAAAAGCGAACTAATTAATTATTTCTCATCAATATAAAACTATTTTTTATATTACTTACGTATTTTTTTTTATTTACTTGCATGGATGAATTTTAAGTGTGTTTAATTGTTAGTTCCTATCTATAAACACTGTTTGGATGAGGCCTATAGATGTCTATTATGAAGGTTACAGTTACAGTAAAGGTGGAGATCCAACGTACACAACTTCCAGGTTGTGTCATATTTAAATGGAGCTTCTGACTGTAAAATAGTCAATGAAACATCGTCTTCATTTTGAAAGACCTATTCAATGATAGGCCACTCAATAGGGTACGTAAAATTTTTTTTCGTCTCTACCGCCATTTTGTAGTTTACGGCCGCCATTTTGAATTTATAAAAACAAAATCTAGCCTATAACCATTGGACGGTTAAGACGAATCGAAAGAGACCTCATTCATTAAAATCCATCCAGTCGTTGGGATGTTTCGGGGATATAAAGAAATCCACTTATCCAGATACGCGTGAAACACATAATCCTTCTTGGCAGTCGGGTAAAAAGTAGTCTGCAATTTTATCTGTAATATCAATTTATCTTTTTAGGTGCGCTCGTAATTATATAAATACGTAGCACCTAGAATAGTCGTCTGCTCCGTTTCCCCGCATAAACAGGGCGAAAACGACCCGACCGAATGGTTTGAAATTTAATATACAGGGTGTCCACTCTCAACTGTGTCCAATGGCTAATTCCTAAACCGTTAGTCATAGACATATAGTTCAAATTACAAAAATGTTTTAAATGAGGTAAAGATATATTTTAAAAGCGATTTGGGTCAATAGAAACAATTTTTAAAAAATTACGAAATTAAAATTTTTATACGGTCCCCCGGTCCTATAAGTTATATTTAGTAAACTTTTAATATTACGCTGACAAGAAAGGCAAAAAAAGTCTCATTCATATAACACTAAAATTGACCGAGTTATGAAACTTTAAAAAGGCATGGCATGCCACTTTTCTACACCTGAATACAAATGAGGACGTGAGTTTCAAAACTCGCCTTATCCAAAATTTAAAAAATAGAGTTTTCTCTACCAATCTTATTCTATTGGTAAAACTGCACAGAAAATCACTATAATCTGTAAAAAAAATATTTTTATCCTTTATTTTTGGGTTCTTAAAATATCGGTTTGGTTTCAAAACTCGCCTTATCCACTAGGGAGTTGCCAACAAAACTAGCTTTATCCATGCGCATGCGTAAGATCAAGGATGTCTAGCTTATCAGATACTATCACACTAATTTTCCTTCATTTCTCTGCGACCTGTTGCTATTTTGGTTTAAAGTTTTTACTTGTTCTATTCATACAAACTAATTAAATAAGTTTTACAGCATGTCTTATGTATAATGGACAGTGAATAACCTCTTGCATTTTGTGGGGGAAGGGGGAAGAAGAGAAAAAGAAATAGGAACACATGGGCTAGTAAAGAATACACGCAAAAGAAGATTAAAATGTAAGTTCAAAATGGAGAATCGCTTTATATATTTCTTACTGTCAGAAGGTGTTAAAAGATTTAATTTTTATTCTCAGGCATAAACAGAAGGCATTTCCGGTCCTCTCAAAGTGCACTCACCAGAAAAAGAACCTCGAGTATTCAACTGTCTCAATTCAAGATGTACGACGCTTCCACCAAGCTTTTTTTTTTTTTTTTCAAGCAAAGACAAAATTGCACAAGATAACTTTATTTTGAAGTTCACATCTCAAACATCTCCTTCAAGAAACCGTCCAGGTTTCTTCCATGAAACATCCAGAAAGAGTAAAATTTTAGAAAGTAAAGTTTTTCCAGAAAAGTAAAGTTTTTTTTAAGTGCATTTCAGTGCGCTTTCAAAGGCATTACGATAAGGTACTATATAAACACTAAGAACCATGGCCATCTTCAAATTTGTGGAAGTGTATTTTGGAAGATTCTTGGAATATCAAAATTCAGAGTATAAAAGTTGTGCTAGAGGCATCTAAAAACTGGACTTTCTTTTTAAAAAGAAGGAGGAGGGAGTCCCCGTGAAGCAAGAGAAACTTAAGAATGTCCACGGATTGTTAAAAAAAACATTTTGATGAAAATTGGTCAGAAATGGAGGTGCGTACTTTCTATAAAAATATTATTTCTAAGGAACCAGAACAGAAGGAGATGGTGTATATATATAATATTATATGTTATATGGATTATATTATATTACATTCTTTTTAAAAAAAAGTTATTTTAATTATAAGCTATTTATGATAAGTTTTATTTGATTATTTATAAGTTTGCTTTTTTATAATAAAACGTAATACTAAAGTTTAATCACACTTATTGCTCTCGTAAGGTTTATTTTTTAATCCAAAATATTGTCATACGATGAACAATGAACAAAAATAGAAACTATTAATTTCTTTCAGCAAGTATGATAGACGATTGGCAACAAAACTCTTCTTATCCATAGGTTGGCAACGAAACTCTTCTTATCCGAAACTTTTTCCAATTAATTAAATGAATTAAAGTAGATTTTCCAACTTAACACAATGATATCACAGAGCAACTAGCTATAAGTATACAAAAAATTGGCGGTATTCGATATACGGGGTCGCAGTTACATGTTTTTGCGATTTCCCAAAATTTGATTTTTTGGATAAGGCGAGTTTTCAAACTCACGTCCTCAAATGAGTTCGGCCAGGTTTTGAGGGGTCCTATACCAAGTGCTTAAAGTATTCGAAGAACTTATTTCATATGTATCTGCGCTTTGAATGAAATTGTACAAGTACTGATGTGAGTTAACTTTTATTAAGTTTCAGATTGGCTAAAATAATTGTATTTTAACATATGTTTCATTTTGTAAGGATGTCAGACTGTTTCTTTTCATGATTTCTTTTAACAAAAATTATGTTATTTTTATAAGTTTTTATTTAATTTCAATGATCGTATGTATGTTTTTCCAATGCAAAATTTGTACTCGAACTTTAACTCACTTTCAAATATCCGATCGAGATTAAATTTTACATACTGATGTAAATCCGATGACAATCTAGTATTATGATTCATGAGATGCTATATATACCACACGAAATGTTTTTTTATGTTTTAATTTTAATTTTAATATATCTTAATGTTGTTTTAACTAAGTCCGATTATTTACTTTTATTGTGATATTTAAGAATTCAGAGGTAGTATGTTTATATACAGTGGGTGATCTGTTAACGAATATTTCAGTTTACGAACAGATCGGTTAACCAACACTGTCGCGAGAGATTTTTATGTTCAAATCACGAACACATGTTCGGGTAACGAATACCTCAGAAAACAAAGTCAAGAAGAAGCTATGTGTGTTTCAGATTTGTAGGGGTGTATTTAATTGTATCTATTTTAACTTGAGAACATTTTAACAGTTGTATATGTATGGACCTAATTAATTCATAGGCTAGCGAGGGTTCATTTTAGGGCCCCCAAATTAGAATGAATAGGTCACAGACATTAATTTTTATGTGGTTACCATTTATATTTATTTTGCAGGATAATACAAAAAAATTCGGATAGATTACCGCCAAGAAGTTTAAGAAAAAGGTTTAGTTTAGATAACACAAGACTGCGATGTTTGTGCTTTTTAACTTTTATGTATTTTTTAACACTGAATCCAAAAATTACCTTAATTTTTAACAATCATGTCAGGATTTTTTCAAATCAAAGTTAAAAAATAACAGAAATAGGTTACTGTAAATAGAGGAGATGACTGTATTTTTTAACTTTTGATTATTGATTTTTATGCACTTTTTAGCACTGAATCTGAAAATGACCTTCATTTTTAACCATCACGTTAGAATTTTTTTGCAAATCGTAAATGTCAAAATTAAAATATAACGAAAATCTGATACTATAAAACAGATGTAAAACTTTTTTAATTTAATTTAATTTTATTTAATTCAATAATTTATTCAATTTTTGGGTTATACTGGGATTCTTACAGCTAAACAGCTGAGGGGTCCGATGAGGTGAGGGAGGAGGTTCACTTTTAACTTTGAATTTTTTAACTTTGAAAATTACAATTTGAGAAAAATCCTGGCGTGATGGTAAAAAATGAAGGTCAATTTCGGATTCAGCGGGACAGAACACACAAGAATCAATTATCAAAAGCTAAAACTTTTAATTTTCATCATTTTAGTTAACAAAAATTCTGTTTTTTTTTTCTTGTTATATGTTTATTACAAATTGTATATTTTGTATAAATATGGGACTGATTAAAGATTTCAAATTTATATTGCAATGTTAATTTTACTCTCAAAATTTTTTTCAAATATATCTGACGAAATTATGTCTACTAAATTTGTGATTGACCCCTAATTTGCAGCAAAAAATATGCTCCGACTAAACAGTTATTACACGGTCAATTTTAATCTCGGAACAACGGGACTTTTTTTGTCTTACTTGACAGTGTAACAGGAAAATTTTACTAAATATAACTTATAGGATCGGAGGACCGTATAAAAATTTAAATTTCGTAATTTTTTAAGAAATGTTTTTATTGACCCAAATTGCTTTTCAGGTATTTCTTTACCTCATTTAAAAACTTTTTGTAATTGGAACTATATATCTATGACTAACCGTTTAGGAGTTAGCCATTGGACACCGTTGAGAGTATACACCCTGTATAAAGTCATTGCAGAACTGTGTCGGGTCTTTTCAAATTTTATGAAAATCGAATCAAAACTTAAAAAGATAGGGCAATTCCATCGTAACTAACGTAACATTTGATCATCGAATTTTGTTTTCAAAACTATGTAAAAAATTTACTAACAACAAAGCTACAACAAAGTTTTACAATTTAAAATATTTCTTACTAAGGACTTAATAACCAAATACCTTCAGATTATTTCAATCTCTCTTTGAGTCTCCAAAATTGCAATTCAAAATTCTGTATCTGACGTAACATAAAATATATATATATATAAAAAAAATTCTGCCTTCGTTGAAGTGTAAAAATGAGCAAAACTATCCCGTTAAAAAAGTGATTTAATGTTCTCCACATCACTAAGTAATGTCAAATTATAGCAGTAACTTGTTTATTTAATTTCTGAATAATAAAAAAGAAAAAAAATGGCATTTACACGTGTAACTGACGTAACTTTTATTGTGTAACTGACGTAACATTATGACTTTACAAAGACAATAATGGTACTTAACTTACTTTGAAAACAGTAACTTACAAAGCCTTTTTATTAGGATTTTATTATAAAACATAAAAATATCAAGTTTTCCAATCATACCCTTAAATTAAACATATTATAAATTTTATTCCCCTCCCCCAAAATGATAATTTTCTGTGGAATTGCCCGATATTAACCCGCTGGTGTTGCGTTTTGATGCAACGGCCAAAATAAATGCGCATGTTTAAATTATTTACCTATCCACCACTATTTTTCAATTAAAAAGTTGTGTCTTACTTAAAGACACAAAATTTTTATTTCAGATAAAGCGAATATTATCTTTCAGAATTTGTAGTAGCAAACGACGTTCAGCTAAAAAGGTGAAAATCTCAACCTTATAGTTTTCGCTGTTAATTGGTTAATAAAAGTTTTCTTCATTCTATTCAATCCTATCGTACGTCATTCATTCAATGATATCCCATGATAGGTAGTGATTCTAGAATGCCATGGCGATGACGCCCTATTTAAGATGGAGCTCAATTATTTCCGTATAATTGAATTTAATATAAAGAATCATAATAAATTTTGTATTTGCACTTTTGGGTAAGAGTGCAACAGCTATTGCACGAAGATCTGAATAGTTATAAAACTAGTTAGAGTACGAACGTACCTCATTTGCCACGTTTGACGTACAATTTTTGACTTGTTTGTCTAATAAACAATTAAGTTTAAAAAATCGGAAAACTTGACTGCGTAAAAAGCGAACTAATTAATTATTTCTCATCAATGTAAAACTCATTTATTTTTTCAATTCGTACTATTAGCTCACACTCTCGCTATATATATCTTGTTCCAATTTTCAATCGTTAATAAAATACTTATTATTCATCCAATCAGGCTCAAATAAAATTTTTAAAACTTGTAGTGGATGACACTTGATGTTAATCCAGTTTTTTTCAAATATTAATTCATTAATTAAATTAAATTAATTAATTTTCAATGATCAAGGTATTTTAAGACCGAGAGAGTCCTGTTCTTGATCAAGGCATTTTAAGCGCCACTCAAGAGGAAAGAAGAATGGGAGAAAAAAAATTCTCTTATTGACCTAAGTAGGAATTGACTTAAAAAATATATATTTTTTATATTACTTGTTTATATTACTTACATATTTTTTTTTAATTTACTTGTATTGATGACTTTTAAGTTGTGTTTAATGGTTAGTTCCTATCTATAAACTCTCTTTTGATGAGGTCTATCGATGTCTATGAAGGTTAGAGTTGCAGTAAAGCTAGAGATCCTACTTACACAACTTCCAGGTTATATAATATTTTAACGGAGCTTCTGACAGTAAAATAGTCAATGAAACATCGTCTTCATTTTGAAAGACCTATCCCATGATAGGCCACTCAATAGGGCGCGTAATTTTTTTTTTCGTTTCTGCCACCATTTTGAATTTATAAAAACAAAACCTAGCCTATAACCATCGGGCCGTTAAGACGAATCGATTGCGACCTCATTCATTAAAATCCATCCAGCCGTTGGGATGTTTCGAGGGTATAAAGAAATCCACTTACACATATACGCGTGAAACACATAACCCTTCTTTTCAGTCGGGTAACAATGAACACTTATACACTCATTAATATTCAAACATAATATTTTTTTTCTCATTTGAAAAATATTCAGGGCTTTCTTTTGAAAAATCGGATAAATCCGACGAGCAACGAAAAATAAGCCTGTCAACCTCATTCGATTCGCGGGTTCGGGTAAAATCGGATTACCCGACTCGATGCATCTAATTTATTTCCAATTTTATTCAAATGTAAACACGGTAACAGCCGGGGACTTCTGAAAGGAAACTGCTGTATACGATAGGATATAGAGGAGATTTTAAAACTGTTTTCCATTGAACATGTTATTCCTTCGAGTAATTCTCCAATGAAGTGCTCTGCAACATAAATTTGATAAATATTAGAAAGAAAAGTCTTTTTACTGAAAATTTAAAAAAATAGTGCTGTTTTTTTTCATTTAAAATGCTCCATGAGTTTGGTTGCTTAAAATGGACTGTTGAGATTAGAAAACTAAGTTTGTAGAGCATAGATGTCCCTCTCGGCCCGACTTATCGAAGCCATATGAAAATACAAAATACAAAATTCAGCCTCAGGTAATCCCACAGGTAAGCGGACGGAGTAGCTAAAGAACAGTTGGTGAACAGTAGATGCTTCATGGGTTTCAACTTTCTAAACATTTCCACCATTTTCTCCCCTTTTAATACCTTTCGACACAGTTCAAACTTGTTTCGCATTTAGTCGAGACCATTTCATGGTGGATCTCAGTAACACATATCAATTACGCACAGTGTTGAATTCAGACATTTTTCTCAGGGAGGGATTTCTGTGGCTCCAGGGGGGGGGGGGGATGGGGGAGAGTTGTACTTTTGACCATCAAAAGCATGAAATCTCAAATCTTCCGAAGGGAGGGTGTCCCTCCCGAACCACCCCCTGAATTCAACACTGATTATGTAAATGTCCAAGCGTATTTACGAACTTCAAGCGCGAACAGATGGACAAATAAAAAGACAGATGAATCGAAGTCATATACATCTTTCGATTATGTTGGAAAGCGTTAAAAACGCTTTTTCAGAATTTTCTGAAAATGTTAAAACTGAATATTGACCTTTTTTCTACTAAAGTACAAATATATTATATTATATTCTTTTTAATATTTATAAAGTATTTTAGAACTTCGATTTGAAACTGAACTCTTTCATGCTTTTCAACTACCCATTGTTTAATCATATTGTTTCTTCGATATCATAAAACGCTATTAAGTGGAATTATCTACGACTAATCCTCTCCCATTCATAAAAATTGAGACCTTCATTTTTAGCTAAGCGATATTAATGGAAAAGTAATCTAAACAAATAACTCTGAGTTCCGGCTCATCACGATAATGATGTGTACCATCTCGTGAAATAAAAGCACCATAAAAAAACTAAAAAAAACCCTCCCCAAATTAAGTTAATAGGATTTATGAAAAATGTTATTAGTAGTTGAGGAAAAAAATATCATGGATTACGATATCACATTAGAATAGCTAGACTGATGTATGTCATTTATCTGAGGTGAGATGGTCATTAGTTAAGTCGCGAAGTTTGTCATTAGATGTGTCAACAAACCATTTTGCAGAAGTCGTCGAATTGTTATCATTTATCATTTACAGGAAAGAAAACACGCGCGTATGCAAAGCGACGCTAAATGGCAAATGACAAAGCAAAGTGGCGGAATTAAGAGATTACGTTCTGCAGTCGTCGTGAAAAATGAAATCAACTTTCACAATTAATAATAATCTGATAAACAGAGAAACGCGTAATGGCATACCTTTGAGAAAATGAACCAATTTTTCACGCGTGACCCTGGAATTGTGGAATGCTTTAGTGAGAGAAATGAAACGTAATTGGTCAATTACAGTCAGATTTTAACCCTTTATCTACTGACGGTACTTATAAGTACCATTATAATAACTTATTATAAAATTCATTTAATACATAGATTAGTAGTAATACAGTTTAGAATGAGTTATAGATGCATTACTTTATCTTGTTCCAAAAGCATTATTGGTTACACAAAATAAAAATATTTTTAAAAGGATGATTTCTTTTGGCCTTTGCATCTTTTTAGCTTTTTGGGCGTTGGGTGAGGGGGGGGGGGGAGTGACTTTTCAATTCGGAAATATTATCTATATTTATATTGAAAGAACATTATATTTGTACATTTCCTAATTCTACAAAATACTAAGAAAAAGATTTAAAATAAAAGATATGAGTGGGGTTATAAATATTGCACAAAATCCGTATAAATTTAAATTTACTTAATACTTTTAAATCCTTCAATACTTCTAAAATCCTTCTAAAATTTATTAAATGATTATGTAAATCTTCTAATGTAGTTTAAACAATTCACGAAAAATGCTTTAGAAGATAAAAATTTTCATGAATTCATAATTCAGTACATAAAGGGTTAATCGATGTTTTGTGTTTTTAACACTTTCCGACATACTTGGAACTTATTTGAGGGGCTGATTTTATTTTATTAGTGATATGTTTTTGCATATAAATTTTCACTAAAAAACTGAACTGAAGGATGTTGGAATGCCGTGTGGTGACCGGCATTCAAGAATAATCTCAATGAAACCCATGCACGACTAAAATAGATTAGGCGAAAGGTTGGCAACATTTTCCTTAAAAAAACATCGTTACGAAACCCTTAACACTAGAAAGCCCACGAGCAGTCATTTTGACTATTACCAAATGAATATCTCGGTCCGAACTAGAAATTCTTTAATAAAACTAGTTTAAAAGATACAAAGAAAAAAAATTCCTTCCGACTCGGCCTACAGGCAGAGGTAGATTTCGAAGTTAAGTACTAAAATCACCAACAAAACTTAAATCAAGAATAGAGATAAACACCGTTTCTTCACTAAGAATGAGCTCTAGGGAGTTAAACTTTTTGTGAAAATTCTTATATACACGAATACACACATGCATGTATATGGAATAAGTTTAAAAATGGCTAAAGGAAATTCAGAGAATCTCAACGTGTTAAAATATGTTAATATTTCCATAGTCGGGTTTTTATACGTTTCTTCAAACTCCCATGAAGTTACATATTCACCTGCTGAGATCCATTATATTTCCAATAAGACGCAATATTTTGCTTTTGTTTTTTATTCGTCAAACTTTTTATTTAATATTTGAGTTTTCATGCGGAAATCTTGCTCTAGAAAACTTATGACGTAATATTCAACTTGTTTTCAATTCATCAAACTACTTAATTTAATTTTATCGTGAAAACCTTGCAATAGAAAAGCTATTGTTGTGGCGAGAATTTTATTGCTTTTTTTTTAATTGTTGGCAACTGCTATAATGAAAATTATTAGGTAGATTTCGTAAGAAATACTACCTATTGCAGTCGTTACCATGGTGCAACTTTTGAAAAATTCCTTCATAACTTTTCATTATATGACCCCAGGAACCCAAAACCATCCCCACCTAAAAAGTTTATATATATATATATATATATATATATATATATATATATATGTATGTATGTACTAAATTTTGTCCGCACGATTAAAGTCTCAATTATGCACGGATCGTCTTCAAACTCGCCAACAACTTTGAGATGGCTAATATCTCGGCGGGGATTGAAAATGAGCAAAATCGGCCCAAGGGAATGGAAATGGGGAGGGTTAAAAATTTTAAAAACCGTCTTAACAAGATTCTGATAAAACCTATCTCTTACACAACAATGAAAGTAAAAAATAAATATTTTTCATTATAGCAGTTGCCAACAATTAAAAGAAACAATAAAATTCTCACCACAACAATTGCTTTTCTATTACAAGATTTTTCACGTGAAAAAATAAATTAAATAAATAGTTTGACGAATTGAAAACAAATTGAATATTACGTCATAAGTTTTCTAGAGCAAGATTTCAGAATGAAAACTCAAAATGAAATAAAAAGTTTGACGAATTAAAAATATATATATATTACGTCATATTGGAAATATAATGTACCTTAGCAGGTGAATATGTAACGTCATGTGAGTTTGAAGTAACGTATTAAAACATGATAAAAACCCGACTATGGAAATATTAACCTATTTTAACACTTTGAGGTTTCCTGAATTTGTTTTAGCCATTTTTAAACCTATTCCATATACATGCGTGTGTATATTCGTGTATATTACAATTTTCACAAAATGTTTAGCTCCCTAGAGTTCATTCTTAGTGAAGGAACTGGGTTTATCTCTAATGTTGATTTAAGTTTTGTTGGTGAATTTAGTACTAAACTTCGAAATCTACCTCCGCCTGTAGGCCTGAGCCGGCAGGGATTTATTTATTTTTTCCTGTCATTGCTGTGTAAGAGCTGGTTTTATCAGAACCATGTTAAGACGGTATTCAAAAATTTTGAACCCTCCCCATTTCCATTCCCCTGGGCCGATTTTGCCCATTTTCAATCCCCGCCGAGATATTAGCCATCTCAAAGTTGTTGGCGAGTTTGAAGACGATCCGTGCATCATTGCGACTTTTATCGTGCGGACAAAATTTAGTACATATATATATATATAAACTTTTTAGATGGGGGTGGTTTTGGGTTCCTGGGGTCCTATAATGAAAAGCTATGAAGGAATTTTTCAAAAGTCGCACCATGGTAACAACTGCAATAGGTAGTATTTCTTACGAAATCTACCTAAAACTAGTTAAATGGATAAGTTAATAATTTAAAATAAAAATTCTTGTGCGAAATATTTTTCTAAAATTTGAGTAAAATTCTCGGTCTTTCTAGTGTTAAATAAGATGTTAGACGGACTGATCTCACGGTAAAAAGGACTGGAATTGGAAAACGACTTTCGAATTTTAGAAATGGAGCATTGAATGTTTTGAGTTTATATACAACTGATGCAGTGAAACAGCTACAGAGTCTGATGGATTTTTATAGACTGGATATATTGGTCTTACAGGCAGTGGTGTAGTCGTAAAAAAATCAGAGGGCATACACTCTAAGCAGAGGGTATACCACACAGTGTATATACTACAGCTGTTTTGAGAAGCAGAGGGTATACGGGATCCCTTAAAAAAATCCAAAAGGTATACGGCGTATACCACCGTATACCCTCCACTACATCCCTGCTTACAGGAAGTTAGATGGAAGGACAGTGATTAAGATATCAGGCGTTCAGAAGACGATCCAACTAACTCCATTTTGGTTTTTTTTAAACAAAGGAACATTGAAAATTTTCTATATATTTATGCAGTGATAAAAAGTTACCCTTGATTGAAAGAAAATTACTGAGTTCAATCAAAATATCCCGAGAAAAATTATTATATAAATACAATATTTTTATAGTTACAATAGCTTTATCTGTTTATACTGAGCATTTTCATTTGATGGAGTTAATCGATTTGTGCACTGAACGGCTCATATATTGGTAATTTTGCAATTTTTAATAGTGCAAGCACAGGAAAAAATATGCATGGTACTGGATTGATGATAAGTAAATGCTTAGAGAAAATATTATTGATTTCCACATTGCAAATGAAAGAATATGTGTCTTGAGATTGAGAGCAAAGTTTTTTAACATTTCAATTAGTATGCGTCCATGCACCAACAGAAGATTCCGAGAATGAACGAAAATATACCTTTTATGAAAAACTACAGAATGAATTTGATACGATACCAAGACATGATGTTGAAATTGTAATAGGTTCTTTTAATGCTAAAATTGGAAAAGAAACCACCTTTAATTCAACAATCGGAAAATTTAGTTTGCATGATTTGTGTAGCGAAAATGGAGTTAAGAGCTGTCGATTTCGCTGCTTCTACCGACTTAACCCTTAAAGGAATCAGGACGTTTCGTCCCGACACTTCGGTCCCGCCATTTCGGTCCCGCCGTTTCAGTCCCAAGACATTTCGGTTCCGAGACATTTCGGTCCCAAGACATTTCGGTTCCGAGACATTTCGGTCCCGAGACATTTCGGTTCCGAGACAATTCGGTCCCAAGACATTTCGGTCCCGAGACAATTCGGTCCCAAGACATTTCGGTACCGAGACATTTCGGTCCCAAGACATTTTGGTCCCGAGACAATTCAGTCCCAAGACATTTCGGTCCCGAGATATTTCGGTCCCTTCTCCAGCAAGCTGAAATTTTGTGCACTTGAAATAGGTGACAATTTTATAGGGGACATTGTAGAGTTTTTTAAAAAAAGGCCTTAAAATTTTAGTAAACACACACAAATTTCGTATGGTAATCATTTTAAAAAACAAGGGGGGGGGTGGGGATTGACATTTTCTATATTTTAGTGTATCATAAGTATAAGGGTCTGATAATTTAAGACATTTATAACTCGATCTATAATTATCGCAAAACACTCATATTTTGTATGGTAAACGTAATCTTTATAAAAGGAGGGACATTATCAAATTTTTTAACTGAACTCCCTAAATTTTAGTATAACTCGAATATAAGGACTCGAAAACGCAAACACTTATAACACAGATCAAAATTGTCGCAGCCCACAAAAATTTTCTATGATAATCATAATCGTTTTGTAAGGCAGGGGGGGGGGGGCTCTGTTGGCTTTTTATATATTTTAGTGTATCTTAAGTATAAGGTCCTGATAAATTAAAACATTTATAACTCTCTCTGTAATTATCGTAATCACACTCATATTTTGTACGGTAAACGTAATCTTTAAAAAAGGAGGTACATTATAAGATTTTTTAACTGAACCCTTGAAATTTTAGTATAACCGAATATAAGGGCCCGAAAACCGCAAACACTTATAACTCGCAATCAAATTGTAGCACCCCATGCAAATTTTATATGGTAGAAGTAATCGTTTTCAGGAGTGGGGGAAGGGAGAGTTCTGTGGATTCTTCATAGAAGCTCCTCATATTTTAGTCTATCATAAATATAAAGTCCAGACAATTTAAAAATATTTATAAGTCGAGCTTTAATTTTCATATGCAAATGCCCATGCCAAAATGCACATATTCAATTGTATATAATTTTGCACACTATGTGATTAATAATGAAAAAATCTGCAAATATTTTTACAAATCTTTATTTTATCCTATTATTTAACGGCGCATCAATTTTAAATGTATTGCATTTTACATATTTTTTAAAAAGGGGGTTCTTAACATGGAATTGTGATAAAGACATATTATTTTTTAAATTCTGCACCGGAACAGACTAGAACTTTCTATTTTATTTCAATAGTTATTTTAATTTACTATTTTTTGAAAAACTATTTAAAAGTTTGCATTAATCTTTTTACACGTAACAATAATATTACCGCTATTTCTACCGGTATCGAATGACAAGTTAAAAAATATTTTTAATTTTGAACCACTTCACCGTTTGACCCGAGATAACTCGGGGATAAAAGCACTTTTTCCCCATACCTGTCGACGGTGAAGTGGTTTGCAACAATTACAAATCCTTTTTAATATATTTAAGACTTTTATATGCTTATTACATTCAAAAACTACGAGCACAATAAACATAAATCAAAATTTTAAAATTTCTATTGTCATAAAATATTCTTTTCGTCTTTAAAACTAATTCTGTATTTCAAATATTTCTTTGTTATTTATTTGACTTATATACTTAGAATTAAAGCAGCGTACATGTTTTAATATGACAAATAAAAAATAAAAATGTAAATACAAAAAAAAAAAAAAAACATAAAATCTCAAAATAATAATGTATAGTGAATCATTTTTACGTAAAATTTCATTTTAAATTAAGAAATTTTATAAATATATCACAGTGAAGAAATTTGGAAATTTAGAAAACATATTTGGCTTTTCTTGATATCTATATGTTATTCATTCAAAAGAATTATATACATGTATATGGGTTGTTCTCTACAATACTTGCAAATTTGGCCAGCAGTCTGACTTGAATGATGCATATGTAAATTTTCATAAAAATTAGATAAATGGTAAGAAATCAGTTAATTATTGAAGATTTTAATAGCAACAGAAATTGTTTTAAAAATTTGACTTAACAAAAAAAATAAAATAAAAATTTGTGGAAAAAATAAAATAAAAAATGTGAGGGAATGACAAGTGAGGGAATGATGAAATAAGACATTTTTACTAGTTGTAGGGGAAAAATGCAAAATTATGAAGAAATCCAAACTGTTTCCTTTAAGAGAAACACTTAATATATAATGTATGATAAAATTAAAATTTTTGATATTTACAAAAAAATGAATATTCTGTGTGAGGGAATGACTGCTAATAAAAACGCTTCCGGATATACTGACTAAAAAAAAATTCTGTAAAATTAACAAAATCTTACACCACCAATTTATGTTGCTGGACTGACAAGTGCTCAAAATAGCTTCTTCTCTGTGAAGGATGCTAGACTGCTACTGCTCATTAGTGGTAGATATTTGAGATAATAGCAATGTGTGAGGGAATGATGGTCTAACATGGGGAAACATGTAATTGATTGAGTAGACTATATAATAATAGTAAAAATTAATATTTTTATTATTTTTTGTAATGTATCAAATAAGAACTTTATTTTGCTTAGGGTATTTTTAATTATTTTTATTTCTGGATGGAAAGAAATAGGCCATAAAATATGGTAGTACAGGTGGGGGAAAGGTGAGGGAATGATGTTTGCATGATATATATTATATTTTTAAATATTAAATTTATTAATTTTTAAATTTTACTTTCTGCCCCTAATAAACTATGTTTAGATCTTCTAATAAAAATAAAAATAAATAAAAATGTAATAAAATTAAGAGCATTTATATGGCTGGGAAGCACTTTTTGCACTATTGCAGAGAATAACCCATATATATATGTCAAGTGTAGATGTCCTGGCTTCCCCCATTTGATTATGCTAAATAAAGATCCAGATAGAAGAATTATTCTACTCGCGCTCTCTTTGTTCTAGTCAGCCGGCGCTTTTTTGTGTCCACACGGCATTTTTCATCTTTAATGGCTTAAAAAAAGCGGGACGACATGCAGTGGCGTAGCCAGGATTTCGTTTCGGGGGGGGGGGGGGAGGGTCCAGAATTTTCCCTTCATGTTATATATATAGTAAAACCTGTTAAGATGAAATTGTAAATATTGGTAAAAAATTACGTTTTACACAAGTTTCCGTGTTATTAAGTGTATTTGTATAGTATTCTTTTCCGTAGCACTATGGAACATTTATGTTTAAGACAGAACTCCGTTATAGGCAGGTTCCATTTTTAAAAGTTTTGTGTATTTATATAAATATACTTATTTATATCATATGAATAGAATAAAACTTGTCAAAATAGTAATTGTCTATAACAGAATTCTGTCTTTAACGTAAGCGTTACATGGTCTTAATATGAATTGCGATACAATTAAATTTGCTGAAAACCTGTCTGAAAAGGGGATTTTCACCCTTCTTTAGTGAAGCATAGTGAAACCTGTGAAAGCGGAATCTTTCTATAACGGAATCCTGTCTCAAACGGAAGAGTTTCAGAATCCCTGCGAAACGAACAATAGATCTTATTGAGGTACTGTATCTTAGAAGTATAATTAATTACACTTCTTTACATGGAAACCTGTCTAAAATGGAGCTTTTTACCAGTTCTTGGAATCTTGTCTTGACTGTGTATATATGATAGAAGTATTTCGAGTAACTTTAAGAATTTAGGTATATCCTTATTTAATTTCTTAATTAAAAAAAAAAAAAAGCATGGATAAAAAATATAAGGCCAATCTCTATAACTGCAACTAACAATACATTCAAGTTACATTAATATTAACCAGTGAAAAAGATTAACTTATCATGTAAAAATCTGAGCGCATACTAAAGAGTTAAATTTAATTAACCCATTCGCTGTCATTCACGAGTATACTCGTGGCTTTAATTTATTGATTACTTTGTCACCACTATTTTAGAATTAAAAAAATGCCTCATTTATTGGCAGAAATTTCGCTGTATTAGTAAAGCGAAATTTATCTTTCTGAATTTGTGCTGGCAAACGACCTTCAACAAAAAATTTGAAAATTCTTAGTTTTGGCAACGAATGGGTTAAATCAAGTTTCATATTACATAACATTTGCCTACAATAAAGTTAGGGCCAAGTGGTTAAGTGTAAAACAGCAATTTTCATGTTTAATTTCTTGCCATTGAATTAAGAATTTGTGCTGTAATAGATATTGGATAATGATTTCACATAAGTGTCAATCGCATGAGCCGTTCATGCGATCCGCCGCGCTCCCCATGGAAATTTTTGAGGTAACCCAGATAGCATGAACATTAGCAGAAAGTTTGATTTTTTCTGATATTATCTTGCCGTGACAAATTTGAATTGAGATAATTCGCAGCAAATCTCTCGCAAGGTATACCATCACCCACTTGCATGAGTAGTTTTTTGTGAAACTGATGGTAAGACTGTCTTTAATTCACGAAAGCAAAAAATCTCTCTGTTGAGAGACTCAACAACAATGAGAATCAGCACATACGCAGAAATTGCAGAAATTTTATTCGGTAGGCACCGTTTTTTCTAAACGCTATACTTATTAAATACCAAAAAATGCTCCAAATGAAAAGTACAAATATTACCTAAACTTGTTTATGGTGATAAAACCTATGCATGCCACTTCTGACGGCGCTTTCGCATCAATAGACCTGATCAGGTCTATTGACCCCTTCGAAGGGGTTAAACTTATAGTGTGACATGGAAAGATTACTACTTTGCAGTAAGTTTGCAGTATTTTTGATTACTTGTTTGCCGTTAGTTTGCAATAAATTTGATACAGCATGAATTTAACTTGCACGACAAGTTGAAAACACTCATAGTTATATTGTTAAGTAAAAAAAAAAAAAAATCAAAAATTGAATTGTTTTTATTAAACGTATTTATCAATTCAAAATTATTTTAATTATTAATTGTTTAGATAACTAATTTATCAATTGCTTGTTTAAAAACTATTACATGAACTATATAATAGTTTTTATAGGGTAAATGCAAATGTATATTTTTTTAATTTTCGGTTATTATAACGTTATTAACTTCATTAGGATGTATAAAAGTGATAAGGGTTCTGAAGATAAACATGTTGTTTATTAATTTATTAGTTAGCTTATAATATTATTTTTGCTCTTTAATTATAATTAATTAATAATTTCTTACTTTTTGCGAATTGTAAATTATAACTGTACTTAAAAAATTAAAATCTGCATAATATCACCTAACACTGTTAAAAGGTATTTTTACGTATTTGCACAATGTTGCATTTTTATTATTATTATTATTATTATTATTATGTTTAATTAATTAATTAATTATTACTTAGACTTTATGTTTTTGACTGATTTTTCAAAAAATTCCTATATTATTTTTTGGAAATTATAAATTAAAACTTTTGAATAAAAACTTTAAGTGCTATTAATAATTGCTACTAATAATTGCTATTAATTAATTCTCAAAAAAGTTAGGAATTTTAGTATAAAAATTAAATTAATATTTTATTAAATATATTTTTTATTTAATGTATCCTTAATTTATTAAATTAATAACATTATTAATATACATTACATTTTTTTACTTTAAAATAAACTCAATACATTTTATATTCAATTTATCATATAGTAGTTATAAACTGAAATTTACCTTTTACATGTTTATTTATTTTATATTTAAAGTCACCGAAATTTAAAACTATTAATATAATTAATAATAAAACTAAAATAAAAAATTATTAATTTTTTTCTGGGAAAGTGGGAGGAAAAGGATAATATTAAAAATCAATAAATAAACGACAAATACAAACAAGTTGGAAATTGCTCGTCAAACGTGGCAAATGAGGTGCGTTCGTACTATAACTAGTTTTATAATTATTTTTTGCACCCCATATTGTACTGAATGTATATTTGTTTTTGCACTTCATGAGTGCATAGCCTGTGACATCATTAAAATGCACTTGCAATAATTTTTTCCTATTCCCCGTAATGTAACGCAAAACTTTTGACTGTCTCTGTAATTAAACTATACACCGATTTTCATAAAATTTCAAATGGCTCGACAAAATTTTGTAACAATTATATATTTAAAATTTCAGACCACTTGGAAGGCTGTAACATCATTAAAATGCACTTGCAATAATTTTTTCCCATTGGCCGTAATGTAAAGAAAAACTTTTGACAGTCCCTGTAATTAAACTATGCATCCGATATCCTTAAAATTTGAAATGGCTCGACAAAATTATGCAACAATCATATATTTAAAATTTCAGACCATTCGGTTGGGTTGTTTTTGCTCTGTTATATGCGGAGACAGACGGGCAGACGGACGGACTGAACGACGACTATAGGTGCTACGTATTTATATAATTACGAACGCACCTAAAAACCTTAGTTTTGTCAGTTAAAAATTGGAAATAAAATTAATTAAAATAATACTTACACTATTACATAAAATAAAAAATAATCATCTTATTACAAAGAAATAGGCCCAGTTTCAATAAAATTAGTTCACAAAAATCGTCTGCAAATGGGTGAGAAGACTGTTAAAAATGCAACCAATAATTATTTTTTAAAAAAATGAAGCGGTGGGTGGAGTTTTCTGACAACAAAATATTTTCCCTGGCACACCTAATTACCAAATCACTATTGTTTTCCCAATGTTTATAATGGTAAAGTAACTTATGAAAACAAAATTATAACTTTGTATTATAAAAGTAATAAGAAAAATTAAATATTTTTGCTTCAATAAATATATCTCCTTTCTGAATTATTAAAGGAGAGGATGTAGAAGAATGATTTGAGGAAATATTTACCTACAATAGCTTATAAGTGTCTAATTGAATTATTGAAGACATTTATTATTAATCTAATTGTAAGAAGGAGAAAAAATAAGAACAGTTTTTTAAATTATTTAATTAATGATGATAATTTAAAGGTTCTAAAAACGTATGAAAACAACCAAAAAATCATCTATGGCAGTTTATAGTATAGATAAAATACCTAATATTAATAACAAATAATACAGCTTAAAAAATCCATTTTGTTAAATAATAATAATAATAAAAAGACAATGTCCCCTGTAAAATTATATCACATTGTTCAATCAAACAAATTTTCCGCTCGCTGTGATTTCATTATCACGAGTTATAAAACTTTAAATTTATCGGACTGTTATATTCAGCTTTTTTTTTTTAATTTGGGGGGTGGGGGGTGTTAAAAAAATTTAAAAAGGTCCCAAATAATGTTTAAATTACAGCGTTTGGCGGCCCACGACAATTAGAATACGAGTTATAAGGTGGTGGGCACCGAAATGACAAGGGACCGAAATGGCTAAGGACCGAAATGGCCTGGGACCGAAATGGGTGGGGACCGAAATGGCCAGGGACCAAAATGTCTCGGGACCGAAATGGCCAGGGACCGAAATGTCTCGGGACCGAAATGGCCAGGGACCGAAATGTCTCGGGACCGAAATGGCCAGGGACCGAAATGTCTCCGGACCGAAATGGCCAGGGACCGAAATGTCTCGGGACCGAAATGGCCAGGGACCGAAATGTCTCAGGACCGAAATGGCCAGGGACCGAAATGTCTCGGGACCGAAACGGCGGGACCAAAATGTCGTGTACCCACCCTTAAATGCGCGATCTTTTATTTTGTTTCGAAAAAATTATGTATGATTCTCTGAAAGGTTTATCACAATGGAAAAATAATGAAAAAAATCAGAGATATATTTTTCATATAATACGTCAATCTTTTCTTCGGTTGCACATCTGCAATGCAAGTAAAAACTGCTGTCGTGTGACTGTTTTACGCTAAAATATTGCAAATTAGTAAATATTTTAATAAGTATGTCTCCAAATACCTTATTTTATATATTTATTTATTTTATACAACTTAACCTTTAACCCATTCGTTCCCGTGATAGAATACGCTCTAGAAATTACGTAGTTCAGAAAATCTGACTTTACATCAGAAAGTTTCAACGGTTAATTTCGCTTTCTTTAAATACTGCATGTCTGTTATTCATTAAACCAGATATTGCTGTTTTAATTTTCTGGCACCGCCCCCTGAATACTAGGCCTGAGCGCTGGACCAAAAATGGCGGCTGCCGAAGGCGGATATTTTTCAGCGTGTGTACGGTCCCTTAAATATTCCTACCAATAATTTTTTGAAGTTTTTTCCGTTTAATTTTTCTGAGAATAAACGAGGTAGAGAAATCTTTTATAAAATACTGGTGTCGACATTTAAGGGACCGTACCTACGCTAAAAAAAATCCGCCTTCGGCAGCAGCCATTTTTGTGTCATTTTTGTGTGAGCGCTCAGGCCTAGTATTCAGGGGGCGGTGTTTCTGGTGTGAATTAGGTATTTCTCTATTCTAAAGAAAAGTAACTACCGCTGTCACCGCCGCCGCCGGTTTTGAATTTTTTGTGACCGGAGGTCTTTCTTCGTTAATATTAAGCAAAATATTGCATACAAAAATATGAAAATCGGTGGAATTATAGAGAAATGTTTGATAAACACGCTGATGCAGACAGTTTTCAAATCGAAGAAATATTTAAAGTGATATTTAATGCTAAAGTTGGACAAAATCGTTCCATTAAAAAAGTTTTATAGGAGCAAAAACTTTACATCGGAATTTAATCATTTTTAGATCATTTTATGCGTCAGAATTTCCCGGTGTGCAGACTGCACTTAGTTTATTAATTTGACTCATATTTTGAGGTTTTATTTCTATTTTAAATTCAAATTTTCATCATTTCGAGAGTTATTTTTTACTTATTTTAGAAAATTGTACTAATTTAACCTGTTGCCAACTGTATAAAAAGCGCAAACAATAATGTTTGCTTCAAATAAAAAAAACATTTTACACGTGACTATTATAAACAAGAAAATATAAAAAGCAGGAACTCATTGAAAATTATCATAAAACCATATTACACGTGAATTTTAAAAGTGAAAGAATGCTGTAAAATAATAAATTCATTAACATGCGTTAGAAGTCTTAAATAGGAGAAATTACGTCACATTTACGTCACATTACACATTACGTAAAATGAACAAAAAATAATATTGCAAAACAGTTTAAATTTAAAAATTGCGCGAGACATTTATGTAATATTTTAAGATGATATTTTCAACTATTTTTGTTAGGATAGCGCAAATAATATTTCATTTCTAACAAAATTATTTGCACGTGAATAGTAAAAGGAGAAAGAAAAGTTTAGTGAAAATTACGTCAGATTAAAAACGATACATTTAAAGTGTCATTAAAAAAAAAACTTTTTTTTTCGCTTTGCTAAAAAATACCGGGAGGCAAAGACTCTGTTTATTTAATTCATTTTATATTAGCTTATTTTGAAATGTCAACTGATTTTATTTAATCAAAGACGGAAACAGCCATTGTATCATTTAACAGCCGCTGATTTGGCTTTAAAATTCCCCAATCAAAGAGAAATGAATTGAAACCCGTTTATAGGGAGATTGCCACTGTTTTTAAACTTATAATTCAATCTTCCGAAATATTTTTTAAGCCGATCAAATTAGCGTGCTTTTAGAGTCTGCGGTGGCTGAACGGGGTTTGACGAGCGTAGCTCGTAGGGGGCAGCGCCCCCTAGTATATGAATTAAAAAAAACCCCATTAAATTCAAAACACTGTTGTTTGCATCTATGCAAAGCTGCGCACTAAAGGGTTAATCATAAGTAGTACATGTTTTGAACATAAGAATGTACAAAACAGACTTGGATTTCTCCTGACGGAAAGAGAAAAAACAAATTTGACCATATAATGATCTACAAAAGAGATGCTGTTGATGCTATGGATGTGCGAAGTTATAGAGGTACTGATTTAGATTCCAATCATTTCCTTGTTATTTTAAAATACACACAAAGAATTACAAGATTTCCAGATGTAAAAGGAACAAAAGAAATAAAATTTAAAGTAAAAAATCTATTAAACAGACAGAGAAGAAAAATTTATCAAAGTAAATTATCAGAAGGAATCATCTAGTGAATATGCTGAATTTAATGAAGACAAAATCGGTAAATTCAATGTTATATAGCGAATTATTTACATTGTTCGCAATCAAGCGTTAGTAAAGTACTACAATATTTAAAAAATGGAAATAGTAAATGGGATAAAATAAATGCAAAAATATGCTGAGAAACTTGTTGGGAAGGAAGAAAGGAGGGAAAACAAAGAACGGTTTGATGATGAGTGTTAGAAACTGATTAAGAAAAAGAAGAAGACAAGAGAAAAAGGGCTGAAACATAGAACAAGACTTTATGTTACAACATAAAGTTCCGGTTCTGTTGCACACACTTTGTGGAGCCCCCAGGATGTAATTCTCTGGTGTTGTAAATTTCCTCGTGCTATCTCGTCCCTGTATATCAACGAAGACTTATAAGCGGGCCCTGGTGTCAAGCACACAAGTCTGATGTATGTGTTCAATAAAAAAAAGCAAAACAGACGCCTAAAATTAAGTTAGTCGGATGTGCGAAAAACGTTATCACTACGGTTGAGAAAAAAATATCGTGGATAACTATATACAGCTCATATTCAAAATATTAGAATAATTACTTTTTTTTTTACAAATTGAAAATATTGTTTGGTAATTTAATGCTTTTTAATGCAAATATGCAAACGATATTTTTATTAAGAACTTATTGTTGATTAAACTTATTTATTATATTAAAATTAATATCATTTTTGAAAAAATTAAGTGAAAATAAATTATTTTGAAAAGTCAAAATATTAGAATATTTATACAAGTGGTTCAAAATATTAGAATATTTCACATTAATTCTCCTTTAATTATCATCAATTCATAACTGGTGGCATTACTGATTAAATTCAAACGATTTTATTTAAAATCAGTATTCTTTTTTGCCGTTTGTTTGCTTTTTCGTCTTAAAATGTGAGTGATATTTCTGAACCTATTAAACTTCGTATGGTTGATTTGTATCGGCACGGTAAAAATCAATGTTATATAGCGAATTATTTACATTGTTCGCAATCAAGCGTTAGTAAAGTACTACAATATTTAAAAAATGGAAAATTTCTAAATAATCATGGAAATGGCTGCCGAAAACCAAAAATATTTGCTAGAGATGACAGGAAACTGAAGCGTATAGTTAAGAAAAACCGTTTTAAAAGTCTGCACCGAAAATGGAAAGAAGAAGGAGTTGAAGTTTCAACATCGACAAAATTAAAATGTCTCCACAAATTTATGTCTGAATCTCGTGTACCGAAAACAAAACCTCTCTTGACTACAAAACAAAAGCATATAAGGTTGTATTGACGTAAATCAAGACGTTTATGGAGAGAAGAAGATTGGAAAAATATATTATTTAGTGATAAAAGTAGGTTTTGTGCTTCATATGGTAATCAAGGTATTCTAGTTTGGAGAATGAAGCAAGAAG
Organism: Maratus speciosus; assembly: GCA_963932465.1. NCBI lineage: Eukaryota > Metazoa > Arthropoda > Arachnida > Araneae > Salticidae > Maratus > Maratus speciosus. Next base: position 665,244,859 of record OZ010786.1, on the reverse strand, counting down.
CATTTGATAAAGAATGTCTTAAACATTCCGTAAAATTTGCTGCTAGTATCATGTTTTGGGGTTGCATGTGCAGAAGGACCTGGAAAGTTATGCATCGTCTACGAAAAGGTTAACTCTCAGATATATCAAGAAATTTTGGAATATTACATGATTCCATCATCAGAAGATTTATTTGAAGATGATTTCATCTTTCAACAAGATTTAGCGTCACTGCATACCTCGATGTCAACTAAGAATTGTTTCCGCCAACGCACATTTCTTTGGCCACCAAACTCACTAGACCTTAATCCCATCGAAAACTTACGGTGTATAATGAAGAAAAAACTCCAAGAAAATCCCTCTTCAAGTAAAACTAAGTTAGTGGCACATATAAAGTCTATTTGGGCTAATATTGATAGAAATGTTTGTAAACACCTTGTATATAGTATACAAGATCGATTGTACGCTTTTATGAAAGCTAAAGGGGATGCTAGAAAATATTAACTACCATTTACTTCATATTCATAAAGTAATATTGTTGCGTAAAATAAAATATTCTAATATTTTGAACCAATCTTAACTTTATTCTAATATTTTGATGTGTTTCAGAAAGCTGTATACCTAATTTATTTTACTGTATTTTATATATTGTAAATGTTAAAATCTTATCCAAACATTCCAGATTTAATTTATAAGAAATTTAATTCTATTTACTTAGTATCAAAAATATATAAATGAAAAATAACGTTTTCTTATTACTTTTTCTCAAATATTCTAATATTTTGAATATGAGCTGTATTACATTAGAATCATTAAATTGACTTCTGCCATTTGTGTGACGTGGTCAGGCATTAGTCCTTCATAGAATGTATTATTAGGCATGTGTCAACAAACCAATTTGTGCAGAAGTCGTCTAAATGTCATCATTTGGCGATCGAAATCTGAAGCATTTATCATTTACAGCGGGGAAAACACGTTCGAACGCAAAGTGTTGCCAAAAAAACAAAGCAAAAAAAAAACAACAACAGCAAAACATAAAGAAAAGTAGGGGAATTAAGAGATTAACGTTCTGCAGTCGTCATAGAAACTGAAATTAACTTTTAGCAATTAATAATAATCTGATAAACAAAAATATGCGTAGTGCATATCTTGAAGAAAACGAGTTAATTTTTCACGCATCGCTCTTGGAATTGCAGGACGCTTTGATCAGAAAAATGAGGTATAATTGGACAATTACAGTCGGTTTTTACTCGACGCTTTTGTGTTTTTATCACTTTCTCAGTTGCTGAAAACTTATTTGTAAAATTCATTTGTCTGCCTACTGATTTCTGTTTATAGTACTAATTCTCAGTAGAAAAAGTTGTATGACTTTTGGAATTTATGTATGTAATGTAAGTTAAACTTTGACGAGTTGGAAGTGGTTTGTGTGTTTCATTGACTTTTTTTCTGTATGTATGTAAAGTAAGTTAAAATTTGACAATTTGGAAGTGGTTTCTGTGTTTCATTGACTTTTTTTTAAATTTATGTATGTAATGTAAGTTAAACTTTGACGATTTGGAAGTGGTTTGTGTGTTTCATTGACTTTTTTCTTCTAATTGAAAACATCTTCTCTGGAAATCTTAAGCAAAATTGCATCATAATTTTACACAACCATTAAGCACAATAACCATTCATTAAGCACAGCGTTTCTTCCTTATCATAAATCGTACTAAAATGGAATAATCTACAACTAATTTTGCGTTATTTATATAAAAATTCAGAATCCCTCTTCTCCGAGGTTTTAGCTAAACGGAATTAAAGGAAAAAAATTATAAGTAAATAACTTTCAGTTTCGGCTTATGGAATTAATGAAACATGCTATCTAACTTATAATAAATAAATAAAATAATAAAATAATAACAAGAAAGAAGCAGGAAGGGTACAATAAATATATGAATTAGTAACTGTATTATTGAAAAAAATTGTTGCTAAAAGAATAATAAGACTTTGTAAAAAAACTACACAACGTAAGGTTGGGTATAGCTGTATATACTAGAAAAGTATGAATGGGTATACCATAAAAGTTTAAAGAGATATGAAGCCTAAATAATATAAAATATTGCTAAAACTCTTTTTTTTTATCTTATCCTAATCTGCCTATGATGAACTTAATTTGGTAGTGGCAATAAAAGTAGCTCATATTTAATCCCTTGCGCTCATGTGCTGTTAGCGGCTGTATGTCACTAGCCACCAGTGTTATCGCATCTAGCAAATTTTTTTTTAGAAATTTTGAATTCGCACCACAAAAATTTAACTGGTAATTTTGTTTATAATATTTTATGGAAATTTAATCATCGTGTAAAGCAAAAATAAGAATTAAAACTAACTGGTGAGAATTCGGGATGTCTAATTAAAAAATGAGCCATATATCGGATTGTCGGAAATGGCCAAAATAGCATGACGTACGCTGCGTACTTCATAGAGCGCAACAGGTTAGACTTCATTTGGCCTTTCACAAAACTAAATTCAGCGTAGTGATAATCTTTTCGTTTTAAGGTGTAGCTAAACCGAAACACTTGTTCAGAGTTTAAGCTTGGGATTGTGCTAAGCGTACTTCGAAAGGAGGTCGCAAGGTTGCAACGCCGCCTGGGTCCGTTCCGCGTTTTTCCAAATACGTTTTTAATAAACTTTTAAAGACACGGGATCCGTATTGAGAGATCGACTCAATCCAAATTAGCCGCGAATCCCATAGTATTTATGTGGTTAATTCTAATTAAATTAGTCTGTTTTTCATAATTTGACGTTTATTGCTTTTTTACTGCTACTGGGCATTGCTTTACACAAATATATCATTAAAAGTTGGTATCTGGGCTTTAAAAGCCGATGGTGCATAGCGTATGCCACCCCTGTCATTAAGTATGTCCAAACCGTCCGTGTCTTTAAAGGTTAGTATCTCGACTAATTACCAACGATTGTTTTCCAAAATCATTATTAACAATGGTTTTATACTTCTGCTAAGATAGGTACCTCAAGCACTGCTCAACACCTTTGCCGAATACCTGCAATTCAAAATTTGTGTGGGACATTAAAATGCGTTTTTCTCAAAAACTATGTGACCCAGGGTAATCTCTATAATTTTCCTGCACGGTTTCACTTAACGTCTACTACCTCCAATTTTTTCATAATTTTCAATAGATTCGGAAACAGAGGGGGGGGGACATATTTTTGCACTACATTTTCGACTATATCTCTGAAAATATAAATTAAAAGAAATGTATTTTTGAGTTCAGCGTTAAGGAAGCTTCCACACAATACCCCGCACGATATACAAAGAAAAGATTTTTTTTTCAAGTAACTTAATTAGCCCCTCTACATTTTTCCTAAATATTTTCCAAAATTTCCTATTTGTGAATGCTTAATAATCTTTTAATATGTGAGTCAATAGTCTTTATTATTTCCCCCAATTCGAACTTTCCGCGTTCCATAGTTTACGAGTAAAATGGCTGTGACAGACGGACAGACAGACACAGGAGTGATCTTATAATGGTTCCGTTTTTCATTTTTAAGTACGGAACCCTAAAAAAGAAAAACAAAATTATTATTACGATGTGAAACCCGTAGAATTTCGATGAAAAGAAGGAACTGTTTCATTTATTTATAATAAACCTACAAAATTAGTTACAATAAAAAATGCATCTTATATTGGTTAATCTAACTCTCAAAGAAATATTATTTTAACCTAAAGGTCACTGCTCTTCTATAAAGACATTCTATTTTTTTTTAACTTTGCGTTTTATTAGTGTGTGATTTTATTTGCGTTGTTTTCAAAAGAGAAGCATTTCCACCTGTGAAGAATTTCAAAGCTGCTGGAGTGAAAATGATGCACTTTTACAAAACTTATTTCAGTTTTAAGACTTAAAATACATTTTATTTTATTTTATATAAAATGGCATTATTTGCATTCGCTGAAGAATTCCACATTTACGATTCAGTCTTAAACACCATCCATAGAAAAGTATGCATAGGATGTCACTATCGCGGAATAATACACAAACCAGCAAAAAGCAACGTCGTAAAATCGGCAAAAATAATATAATAACATATATGGCTCGTATGCCATCATTTGTTTGTAACATTAATACGGATACTTAAAATCAAATATAGTTTATAATAGCTCCATGCTTTATCAGAAATCATTCATTTATATTTTCTCAAAATAGCAGGTATTTTAAACACAGTTTTTTTTCAGTCGTTATGAGAAAATGGCAAAAAAAAAAAAAAAAAAAAAAAAATAGAGTAATCTACTATTTTCCAACTATTTTCCCTTTACTTTCTACCGAAATGGAGTACTTCAGTTGCCACAACTACAGAAATGGCATTAAAAACTATAAAAAAATTATTGTCTTAAAAATAAATTGAAATGCAATTTTCAAACAAATTGCAGTTAAAAGTACTTTTTTCCCTACTAGGGGGTTCTGCCCCATACGAGCTACGCCCGCCAACCCCCCTTCAGGCACACCAAAATCCAAAAAGCACGCTAATTTGATCGGCTTTAAAAATATTGAATTAAAAAAAAAAAAAAAAAAAAAAAAAAAAAAAAAAAAAAAAAACAGTAGCGATCTCTCTGTAAACGGGTTTCCATTCGTCTTCCTTGGATTTGGGATTTTTAAAGCCAAATCTGCTGCTGTTAAGAGATACAATGGCTGTTTTCGTATTTAATTTAAAAAATTAGTTAAACATTTGAAAATAAGCTAATGTAAATTGAATTAAGTAAACAGTGTCATTGTCTCCCGGTATTTTTTAACAGCGCTATAAGATAGTTCTTTTAAATAATTCATTTTAAATGTATCGTTTCAAATCTGACGTAATTTACACCAAAGTCTTATTTATCTTATTAATATTCACGTGAAAATACTTTTGTTGTTAGAAGGAAATATTATTTGCGCTGTCTTTGAATTCACGATACTAGTTGAAAAGATTATCTCAAAATATCTCGCGCAAATATATTTTTCAATTTAAATTGTTTTGCTACATTTTTTGCCATTTCAAATATGACGTAATTTCCTCAAATTACAAGTTTTAACGCATAATAATGATTTTTTTTATTTTAAGATTTTGTTTCTCTTTTAAAATTCAAGTGTAAAGATGGTTCGGCACAGATGTCATATATTGGCGCAATTTTTTTCTGATGCCAATTTCATATACGCAACGGGTACTTAACTGGTGCTAAAGTGTCGTTATTTTGCTTGATATGGTAACCCGGATGTTGTTGTTTATGCTATTGATGTTTTTGCCAAATTGGCGTCGGAAAAAAAAAATTATGTATATGACATCTGTGCCTATGGTTCTTATGACGTAATTTTCCTGCTTTTAACATGTAATCATTTAATTCTAATTTTAAAGTTTTTTTCCGTTTGTAATAGTCACGTGTAAATAAATTTTTAATTTGAAGTAAAAATTATTGTTTGTGCTGTTTATGCAACTGGCAACAGTTTAAATTAATAACATTTTCTAAAATTTGTAAAAAATATCTCTCGAAATGCTAAAAATTTGAATTTAAAAATGAAATAAAACCACAAAAAATGAGTCAAATAAGAAAAATAAATGCAATCTGCACATCGGGAACTTATAACGTATAAAATGATCTAAAAATGATTAAATTCTCATGTATATTTTTAGCTCCAATAAAACTTTTTTAATGGAACGTTTTTGTCCAACTTTAGCATTAAATATCTCTTAAAATAATTCTTTGATTTGAAAACTGTCTGCATCAGCATATTTATCAAACATTTCTCTATAATACCACCGATTTTCATATTTTTGTATGCAACAGTTTTTTTAATATTAACGATGAAAGGCCATGCTTAAGCATTCAAATTGGATGCCGATCTGCCCGGAATATCTACGCAGATTTTCATTGGTCCATTTCCAAATCAAAACTTTTTTTTATATATAGAAGGATACGAAGATTAAAAATTGAAAATGAGCGATGCTTAGATGTTAAAAAAAATTGCAGTTGGGATTATCGGTATTTAACCGTACAGTGATATACCTGCTTCGTTTTAAGGCTGGTTTATGTAACGCAACGTTATTTTTTAGTGACGAAGCTTTAATTGCTTCCTGAAAGAAATAGCACATCAGGAGCTAATAAATTCAGACTTTTGAAATAAAGTTAATTGGATTTATTAAAAATAGCATCAGTAACAGAGAAATTTCATAGATTGTAAGATATTACATTAGAATTGATGATTTCAAGTCTGTCATTTGTGTGAAGTGGTAATTATGTCATTAGTTAGTCACGAAGTTTTTCATTAGACGTGTCAACAAACCATTTATGCAGAAGTCATCGAATTGTTTCCATTTATCATTTACAGAGAAGAAAACACGCACGTATGCAAAGTGTTGCCAAATGACAAATAGTAAAACCTATAGCAAAGCGGCGAAATTAAGAGATTAACATTTTGCAGTCGTTATGGAAGCTGAAATCATCTTTCACAATTAATAATAATCTGATACACAGAGAAATGCGTAATGCATACCTTCCAGAAAACGAGCCAATTTTTCACGCGTGACCCTGGAATTGCCGAACGCTTTGGTCAGAAAAATGAAGTGTAATTTTGGTCCATTACAGCTGGATATTAATGGATGTTTTTGTGTTTTTTAACACTTTTTCACATGTTGGAATACATTTAAGACCGTTGATTTATCAGGCTTATTGATTTATCTGCTTATATATAGGCTATTATTATTATTATCATTATTTTAATTTAAGTATTGCAAAATACGATGGTTTGTACAAATGTTACTTTAATAATACAGGGTGATTATAAAAAAGTTATCCCGTTGTATGCGCCCCTAGCTATAATACAGTTTCAGAAACAGAATGAAATATTGGTTTAAAGTATTTTGAGGTATGCGCTCAAGAATCATTTGAAAAACAACGGTTAAACTCTGACAGTTACGGTTACCGTGACAAAATTTCGAAAATTTAAAATGGCAACACCTACTTTTTATTACTGGATCTTCACAGTGAAAAACCATAAATAGCGTTGGAACGGCTCCTGTAGCATGAAAATCGCCGTCGCTACAGACTACGAAGGAAAGAGAAAATAACTGTCGCGCTCACCAGAACACAACTTTCTTTTATAATGATGTCACATTTCATACTGTGCCTTCGGCTCTGATCCCACCATACTGAATCTCAGAAGAGACCAAGGTATGAAGATTTCCTGGTTCGGCGTACCTTAATGACTGACGTCGTCGCACTAAGTGAAAAAAAAAAGACACTGCGAAATGCGTGCCACCTATCTTGCTTTCTATCACTCTGAATAACATGCCGATTGCAGGGAAAGAACGTGGGGAAATTGCAAAGATTTATTACCTGAACGGACAAAATACCGTTGGGGCATTGCGTGTCTGCCGCAAAAAAATGGGCTACGCCGAGGCCCATGTACTGTAAAAGCTGTACGGGACTTGATACTCAAATTTGAAGAAACTTGTTGCACATGCGATCGATCTCGGCCTGGACGACTTTTCCGTTCCTATCGAGCCTGTTGCAGAAGCCCATAAGATGATAAGCAAAGTTTCTCTTGCAAGTGCACGCGGTGTTTCACGCGTTAAGTAGTTGCCGAAATCTGCAGTCCGAGAGATTCTGCGTTATGTTCTCCACACGTTTCCGTATCGGTTAAAGCGTGTCCAGATACTGCAAGCGGGTAATAAGCAACAACGGCTGCATTTTGCAAATGAATTCCTCATCCGATATGACGAGGATGACAAGTGGCCTTTACGCATTCTGTGGACGGACGAAGCCCATTTCTTGTTGAGTGGTGTAACGTTTACGATTCATACGAACGTCATATTAAGACCAATTAATAACAACTAACAATAAGTTAATAGACGATACGCACATACACAATAACAAGATATATTTGGAACGCAGTTAACGGTTACAGGATGTCAGGTAATGCATACACAGTTACGGTTACAGGTAATATTAGTTACATTATAATATCGTGACATCCCCCCTTTTTTATAAAAAGAAACAGTTTTTCTTTTACAGGTCAAGTTTATCAGGCTTTTTAACAGTCCTGCCAGAACGGGTTTTTATACCAGTATCTGTCTTGCACACAGGAGTTTTGATCTTAGGAACAGGAGTAGATGACAGATTCGGAGAAGCATCAGCACTTACCAAACCCGAGTCATCAGACATTTTTGGCAGTGATTCACTTTGGCAATGTGTAGGATCAGGACTGTCAGTTTCTTCAAGTGTAGGATCTGAACTACTTGAAACAGAAGGTTTCTCAGGAGTAGCATTCGGACGGAGAAACCAAGTATTTCTTCTATAAGTTGCACCATCTGGCGTCTTAATAATAAATGATCTTGGTCCTTGAGCTGGAGCAATTACATCAGCAGGACTCCACTTTCTATGACCTTTTCTAAGCCACACTTTCTGACCAATAGAAATTGGCTTTTTCGGCTTTGAGCCTCTATCTCTATACTCTTTCTCTTTTATCCTCTTTTCTGTAAGATTAGAGGGAACATTTTTTATGATAGATGGTTTTAACAACTTTGAGCTTACTGGCAATAGTCCTCTAGTTCTTCTTCCCATAAGACGTTGTGCAGGAGATATTAAAACTCCTCTAGGTGTATCTCTGTTATTTAACAATGCTAAATATAAGTCAGAACCATCTGCAGCACATTTAGCCATAAGTTGTTTAGCTTCTTGAACATATCGTTCAGCTAGACCATTGGATCTTTTGTGTTCTGGACTTGATACTTGGAGATTTATATTCCACTGTTTAGCGAAATGTCTAACTTCTTTAGAAATCAGCTGAGTACCTGCATCAGAGCATAAAGTTTCAGGAATACCATGAGTTGCAAACCAACATTTAAAAGTTCGTATAACTGTACTAGATGATAAGTTGTTCAGCACACAAAAATCAAAATAACCCGAATAGCTGTCTGCAATAAGTAAATAATTCTTTTTATCGAAATGAAAAATATCTGTGCCAACAATTTGCCAAGGTCTCTCTGGTACTTCATTCAACATTAACGGTTCTTCGGGATTATCTCTTTGACGTTGTTGACAAACTTTACACTGTTTAACATATAACGTAATATCTTTATTCATGCCAACCCAGTAGACATTTTCTCTAGCTATACTGAGTGAATGTTGAATACCTTGATGACCAAGATGAGTAGCTTTCAACGTAGGTTCCATAAGCTTGCGCGGAATGACTATTCGATCACCTCTGAACAGGATGTCATCATAAACGGCAAACTCATCTCGAAAAGTCCAATACTTTCTTAGACTGTCAGGAACTTTAGTTAATTCTTCTGGCCAACCATCTTGAGTCATCTTAATTAGCAGACTTAACTCTTTATCATCTTTCAATGCTTGAATCAGTTCAGTTGTTTTAGATTCAGTCATCGGAACAACTAAATGAATTTCCATCTGTAATTCAGGCATATCTAAATTATAATTAAGATTACAATCTCGGCTCAAAGTATCAGCTATAAACATTTCAGTTCCTTTTTTATGAATAATTTCAGGACGATAAGGCATGATGTCCAACATGATTCTTTGCAGACGAGGAGGCGCTAAATGTAATGGCTTCTTTGATATTGATACTAACGGTTTGTGGTCCGTTTCCACAGTTAGTTCCACAGTCTGCATCCCCAGACGTATTGATGAAAACGTAGACATCCAAATTTGATTGCAAATGCTTCTTTTTCTATCTGAGAATAATTCTGCTGCGTCTTGTCTAATGCTTTGGCTGCATAAGCTACAGGGCGTCCTTCTTGCATAATCACAGCTCCTACAGAATGTTTGCTTACGTCTACCGACAATGTTATAGGTAAATTCACATTAAAGTACTTCAATACAGGTAAATTCTTTAAGATTTCTTTCAGCTTTTCAAATGCTGTCTGTTGTTCTCTCTCCCAAATCCACTCGGTGTCTTTTTTACATAATGCTCTTAACGGTCGAGTTAATTCGGACATGTTCGGAACAAATTTAGCCAAGTAGGTAACCACTCCAAGAAAGCGCTGTAACGATGCTACATTTTCTGGAACTTTTAGCTGAATAATAGCTTGGATTTTTTCAGGATCGGCTATCAGTCCTACATCAGTAACTATGTGTCCCAAGAACTTAACACTGTTCTGTGAATATATGCATTTTTCTTTATTCAAAGTCAAACCAGATTCTGTGAGAATTTTTATGACTTTAGAGGTCTTTTCTTCCAATTTTGCTTTAGATGAAGCATGTATCAGAATGTCATCCATCGCACATTCAACATTTTCTATATGTCCTAGCAGACGTTCCATAATTTGCTGGAAAACTTCCGGAGCAGATGCTAAACCCATTGGCATTCTCAAGTAGGATAATCTACCTCAAGCAGTGGCCATAGTCAGGTATCGACTAGTACGTTCTGTCACTTTTAGCTGCCAAAATCCTTTTTTACAGTCCAGTAATGTAAACCATTTAGAGCCATTTATACGTGCAGCAATTTCTTCCAATGTTTTTAAAGGATAGTGTCTTCTTTTCAAATTGTTATTCAGACTAGATGGATCCATGCAAACTCTAATTTTACCATTTCGATGAACTACAACCATAGGCAAGACTGCAGGCGTAGGGTCATTCATTGGTTTTATGATGCCCATCTGTTGCATTCTATCAAGCTCTTCTTTAATTTTTTCCCTAATGGAATGAGGAACTTTTCTTGCAGGAAATATTTCAAGCTTAGGGTCATCAATTAAATCTATCTCATATGTAAAATTTTTCAAACAGCCTATTTCATCTTCATTAGCACTGGTATTTAAAAATCTTTCAGTTAATCCAATACTGTTTACGCGTTTAACTAAACCCATTTCTACACATGAATCTTTTCCCAATATAGGTTGCAACATTTCTTCAATTATTACAAATCTAGCAGCATAAGTTTTCTTTTTAATATTCAACTTGGCAACAGCTTCACCAGCTACTTTCATTTTATGATTAGAAAACGATATTAACGATTGCGCGTTAGAATATTTAATGCTTAAATTTGCTTTTTTAGCCAAAGCATATGATAGGACATTGCACTGCGCTCCAGTATCTAATTTGAATTTGACTCTGAACTTGTTCTCAAATTCAGCCGTTTCATACCAGTCTACTGATTTTACATTATTGGCTATACTACTAATAACGAAACTTTTTGAATCTTTATCGTTTTTGCGACTTTCGTCAAAAGAGCTATTTACTGTAGCTACATGTTTTTTTCTTTTTCTTTGAAGAACAACAAATACTAAAATGGCCTTCTTTGCCACACGAAAAACACAGCTTTTTATAAGCCAAACATTCAAACCTTTTGTGAGAAGTATTGCATCGCGTGCATAGTTTACCGTTAAAAGTTTGCTTTTCTTTAGCATTCTTATTTTTCGTACTTGTTGCATACTTTTTTATACTTTCAATATTTAATGGTTTATCTTTAAGAGAACTCAACTGTGATCGAGCTTGTTCACTAGCTTTACAAATTTTCGCAGCTTTATCTAAAGTTAAATCATCTTCAGCCAATAATTTTTCTCGATCGGAATCACTGTAAACACCAATTACAATTCTATCAGTTACTAAACTGTCGTGTAACGTACCAAATTGGTAAGATTTGCTTTTGCCTTGTAATTCCGTCAGAAAATCATCAAATTTCTCATTTTCGCTTTGAAATATTTTATTAAATAAAAATCTTTCATACGTTATGTTTACTTTAGGCGTGAAATATTTTTTAAAAGCTTCAATTAAAACATTCAAACTAGTTTTTTTATCATCAGTAAAAGCATTATAAATGCTTACCGCTTCATGTCCTATAGCTGACATAAACAAAGCTAACTGGATTTTATCCGGTTTTTTCTCCAATTCGATGACCGTTGAGTACCATTCAAACTGTTGATACCATTCTTGCGATGATTTCGTAACATCATTGATCGTGAGGCTTAGTGGAGGCGGCGGTCGAATATTTACGCTATTATTGCTGTTGTTAGTATCTCCCGGCATGACGATTTCTTTAAAATGCTATCATTTCGGCACCATGTAACGTTTACGATTCATACGAACGTCATATTAAGACCAATTAATAACAACTAACAATAAGTTAACAGACGATGCGCACATACACAATAACAAGATATATTTGGAACACAGTTAACGGTTACAGGATGTCAGGTAATGCATACACAGTTACGGTTACAGGTAATATTAGTTACATTATAATATCATGACAAGTGGTAACGTTAATTCGAAGAACTGCGTGCACTGGGTAGACAATAATCCCCATCACGTGGTTGTACTTCCGTTACACGAAGAAAAAGTGACTGTGTGGTCCGGTATAACAAGTACCTCCATCCTCGGACCTTACTTTTTTTAAGTGTTTACTGCCATAGGTCTACAAACGTGTACGTTAACCAGTGCTCGCTGTCTAGTGAGTCGAAAATAGTGATAAGTTAATAGGCAGCACTTACATCAACAGTATCAAGATAATCTGTAATAATAACGATAGAAGCCTGTGTGTCTGTTTTTTCTGTGTATTTGTGTGCTGTGAGACATAGCATAAGGAACTAGATTTGGCAGGGAAACACCTGTATGTCTGAAATTAAGCACCTTGATGCCATTTTCGGATTTTTCGATCATATATTTTTTTTATTTCATTTTTTTCGCTCTTCGCGGCGATGCTTCCACATTAGCCAAAGGAATCCGTTTTCAGTATTTTAACCTGATATGGTAAGATTTGCCTGTTTAAAATAAAATATATTCGGAATTCGTACAGTGATTTTTGAATTTTCCGTGATTTTTTATGCTGTTTTTAGAGATTTTTTTTGCGTTTTGAGGCGATGTTTTTGACATTCGTAAATAGAATCCGGTTTCAATATTTTAACCCATTATAGTAAATATTTTACCCTGCGACTTTTGGATTTTTAAGTATTTTTAGCGGTTTTTTTTTTCGCGTTTTGCTGCAATTTTTCCACATTAGTAAAATGAATCCGGTTTCAATCTTTCAGTTCAATATAGAAAATATTTTTCTCATTTTAATAAAGTGTATTTGGAATTCGTACTGTAAGTTTTGACTTTTTTTCGCTATTTTTAAATGCGATTTTTAGGCTTTTTTCGTGATACTTGTGATTTCGTCTTATGATCTTTGTGACATTCGTAAAATGAATCCAGTTTCAACCTTTTAGCCCAATCAGGGTTCGTAAATATCAAGATATTTTCGAAAATATCAAAAATATGCGATATTTTCGATATATATCCGATATTTTCAAAATAGTCAATTTACTGCTAAGAATAAATATTTTCAAGCGTAATATAAATTAGAAACTAAAACATATTGCACTTAACATGAAAACTTAAAGCATTTCCTTTTCCCTTTTTATTTTTTTTTACTTAGAACAAAATTGAAGATCAACTAATTGAAAACAGAAACAATTTGCTTTATGCACACACACACACACACACACACACATATATATATATATATAATGCTATAGGATTCAGTATCAACTATCAATAAATCAAAACAAAATTTAAAATACAAAATATTGTTTTAATTGAAAATTTTTAACATAAAATGTAAGTTTATCTTATTTTTTATTCCCTAACATGCTGTACAGTTTAAACTGAACTAAATACCAGAACAGATTCTTTTCTAATAAAGCTGTATATATAACTGAGTATCTAAATTAGACAGTTTATCTTTCAGAGTTTGTTTTAAATTAATTACTATGACCCTCATAGTCTACAGTTAAAAGTAAAAAAATCAAACATAAAGCTTAGAAAAGACATTTGTTTTCTTCTTCGGCTAAAAAAGTCACTATCAGAAACAAAAATTCTTTATTTACAAAACAACACAGTCAATAACAGTTGGAAATTTCATTGGCACTTGTTTTGACTGAAAATATCAAAAATATCTCGCACAGTGATATTTTGAAAATAAATATCAACATACAGAAAAAATCACACATCTTGATGTTTTGAAAAAAAAATATCAAGTAATATGAAAATATCGAAAATATCAATAATCTTGATATTTTGAAAATAAATATCGGATATATATCATGATATATATCAAGATATATATCGATTGATATATATCAACAAGCCCTGAGCCCAATATAGAAAATTTTGTCCTCTTTTCAGTAATACTTATTCGGAATTTTTGAAAATTTTTATGCGATTTCTGGAGCTTTTTCACGTTCTGCGGCAATATTTTGCCATTCGTACATGAAAGCTCGTTTCTATTTTTTAGTCCAGTATTAGTAACTTTTGTTGTCTGCAATTTTTGATTTTTTTTTACCGAATATTTTATGAGATTTTTAGCATTTCTTCGCGTTTCGTTGCGATTTTTCCACAGTAGGAATTCACTTTCAATATTTCAATCCGGTATAGTAAATTTTGTCCATTTAAAAAAAAAGTTTAAACGGAATCGTACAGCGATTTTTGAATTTTTCGAGAAATTTTACATACAATTTTTAGAATTTTTTCGCGTTTTGCTGAGATTTTGTACCATTCGTAAAAGGAATTTGGTTTAAATTTTCTAACACAGTATGTTAATTTTGTTCTCTGCTATTTTTACTTTTCCCTGAATTGTTCATTCGATTTTTGAATTTTTCTCGAAATTTTTTCTGCAATTTTTAGAAGTTTTTCGCGTTTTGCGGCGATTTTTTACCATTCGTAAAAGGAATTTGGCTTAAATTTTTTAGCACAGTATGGTATTCTTCTCTGCTACTTTTGATTTTTCACCGAATTGTTCATTCGATTATTAGCGTTTGCCAGTTATTTTTCAACATTCCCAAAAGGAATCTGGTTTCAATCTTTTAACCTAATATAATAAATTTGTTCTTTTTTCCACAAAGTTTTTAAAGGGAATTCGTAAAACGTTTTTTGAATGTTTCGCAATTTTTAATGCGAATTTTGGAGAGATTTTTAATGCGATTAATAGTAAGGGATGCCGCGGACGCGCTATAGCGCGTAAATTACGCGAAAAATCGGAGACGGGACGCAAAAAAATAGCTCTTACGCGTCTCGTGGGACGCGTAATTTCGTCAAAAAATCGCGGAAAGAAGCCGATTTTCGTCAAAGAATCGCGAAAAAATCGCAAATCTCATCAAAATATCGCGGAAATAAACGCAAATTTCATCAAAATATTGCGAAAAAAAAAAACGCGATTTTCGTAAAAGGGCCGCCACAAATTAGCGTATTTCGTTAAAAGATATCGTTAAAAAATAATTATTTTCGTCAAAAAAATCGCGGAAAAAAGCCGACTTTTGTCAAAGAATCGCGAAAAAGTGCAAATTTCATCAAAATACCGCGGAAAATAGCCGACTTTCGTCAAAGGATTGCGAAAAAATAGCGTATTTCGTCAAAGGATCCACAAAAAATAGCGAATGTCATCAAAAAATAGCGTAAAAAAACCTATTCTCGTCAAAGGATCGCGAAAAAAGCACAAATTTGATCAAAATATCGCGGAAAAGACGCTATTTTCGTAAAAGGGCTGAGACAAAATAGTATATTTCGTCAAAAGATCGCGAAAAAATATCGAATTTCTTTAAAAAATTGCAGAATAAAGCCGAATTTTGTCAAAGTATCGCGGAAAAAAACACGATTTTCGTGACAGGCTTGCGAAAAAATAGCAAATTTCGACAAAAAGATCGCAGAAAAAACGAGAATTTCGCCAAAGTAACGCGGAGAAAACGTGAATTTAGTCAAAGCACAAAAAAAGATGTGCAAACTAAATTTATAGGTAGAAAATTCATAAAATGGGATTTAATTTTTTTTTATGAGATTCTTAAAAAATACGGCATGATTTCAGTGTGCTTTGATAATGTATTCAGTAGGTGGAGCAGTGAAAAATCCCCCCCCCCTCCTTACTGCATTGAAATGTCTCCCGCCTTCAGAACATTTAGGATTTGATGCTTATTAATGATTTAGATGTGAATTTCCCTTCCAAGGAAAACGTCCGATTCCAACACAGATTGATGCTGACAAATAATTCAATGGGAAGTATAATAAAAGCACCCATTCATTCAACAAAAAGTACACCTTTACATAACATAAGTATCTTTTTTCAGCAAAAATATCTTTTTCAATAAACCCATCTTGCCCCTTTTTAAAAGAAATGCGAACATTAGTGATACTTGTTAGTGGAACTTGGTATCTTCTACTCTCAAATAAACATTATTTTACAAGTAAAATTGTATCTTGCATTTTTACTTTTAAAAAAGTAAAGAAAATTTCTCTTAATATTTTTTAAAAATATCTTATTTGAGTGCAAATAATACTGGTTTTAATTCATTATTTAATTATTATTAAAACAATAATTAATGCATTTCATTTATCTTTCCAAATAAACAAGTTTCATTTATTCCTTTAAAATATAAATTATTATTGATGGGGACCCGCTTTTGTAAAAAAGGGACCCAGATTTTTGGAAATCCTGGGTCCCGGGACCCCAGGTTTTTTCAAGTACAGCGGCATCACTAAGTATTTTTTCGTGTTTCGTACGATTTTTTTTTTTGTTTGTAAAAGGAATCCAGTTTCAATTTATCAACCCACTATAGTAAAATTTGACCTATTTTCAATGAAGTTTATTTGGAATTCGTACAGCGATTATTTTTTTTTGAGATTTTTTAATGCAATTTTTAAATCGATTTTAAGAGAGTATATAATTCGATTAATGGAGTTTTTTTTCCTGCGGTTTGCTTACATTCGTAAAATGGATCCTGTCTTAGATAGAATTTAATAACTAAGAAATAACAGAATGAAGAAAACTTTTATTAATATCTTTTTAAGCTTTTACTCTGTTTTCATAAAATTTGAATGACTCGAAACAATTCTGTAACGATTCTATACATTAATTTTCAAACCATTCGGTCGGGTAGTTTTTGAGCTCTTTTATGCAGATAGATAGACGGACCAGATGACGAATATAGGTGTTACGTATTTATATAATTACGAACGCACCTAAAAAACGTTCATCCACTATTGTAGTAGTATAGTTTTCCAAAATTTAAACGGTTATTATCACAAACATACATACATGAACAAGTCCTATGCAAAAAGAAAAAAATCAATGTCAACTAAAACCTATCAAGTTTATTCCGATTTTCCGCTCTATTAATAGAGTTTCATTTTCATAGTGTAAATTCGAGAGATTCAATCCAATCGGAAAAGTGACAGCACTACCTGTTCAGTAACCTGCGGGCGAACGTTTAGTTTATCTGCTTTTTGCTTTTTTTCTTCGTGGGTTGCATACGTGTTTTCGACCTGCTTATTTTTATAAACAAGCCTTATCAATGAAACCTGAAAAAGGAAAAATAAGAATAGAAAAGGATGCATCAGGCATAGATTTGTGAAACTCCAACATTAACGCGCTGAAATAAAATTAAATTTAAAAAATCAAAAAACCTGACTGCGTAAAAAGCGAACTAATTAATTATTTCTCATCAATGGGAAATTATTTTTTATATTACTTTCCTATTTTTTTTTATTTACTTGTATAGATGAGTTTTAAGTTGTGTTTATTGTTAGTTCCTATCTATAAACATTGTTCTGATGAGGCCCATACATGTCTATGATGGTTAAAGTTTCAGTAAAGCTAGACATCCTACCTACACAACTTCCAGGTTGTATAACATTTAAACGGAGGGACTGACTGTAAAATAGTCAATGAAATATCGTCTTCATTTTGAAAGATTTATCCAAGGATAGGTCAATCAATAGGGCGCGTAAAAAATGTTTTTCGTCTGTACCGCCATTTTATATTTTACGGCCGCCATTTTGAATTTATAAAAACAAAACCTAGCCTATAACCATTGGACGGTTAGAACGAAGCGATGGAGACTTCCTTCATTAAAATCCATCGGACGTTGGGGTGTTTCAAGGGTATGAGGAAATCCACATACCCAGATACGCGTGAAGCACATAACCCTTCTTGGCAGTCGGGTAAAAACAAGCAAATGTTGACTGGCATAATACTGGCACCCCAGCTGCTGCCAGTATTATACCATAAAAGCAACAATAATGAACGTTAAACGTATACCATTTTATAAATATGCACTAGCAGTACTATACCGTATATTACTGCTTATTTTACGGTTTATTATTGTTGATTTTTCGGTATGGTACTGGCAGCTGGGCTACCCGTATTATAAAATCAACAATTTTTCTTTTGTCAGTGCAGAATATTATTAAGAAATTTCATTTGTTAATACAATGAAATGAGATATAAGCAGTTTAAAATTTTTACTAGAGAAAAGGAATCATCTGATTTATCAGATGATTCTTTTTAAAACACCCTATATATATATATCAAAGGAAAAATGCAATTGACTATGTGGTGTAGTGCTATTGTTAACAGCATAATATCATAGCCCTTTGAAGCTTAACCTAAAATCGCTCAAATAAATAAATTCCGTGAACCTATATACTACTTCATTCTAAATATATCAAAACGCAACTTCTTAAACGCGCTTCTTCAACACCCGCAGCCTTGCAGTAACTTCACTTTCCCCGCACCAAGCAAAGATACATCAAGCTTGAGGGAACGCTTCCGCCAAGATGCATTTCTTATTACAGTTAGAGTACCTTATACAGTAAGATTTGTTGAAAATCGAGCGTTTCTTGTTAACATCTCACTACATATACAGCCACTACACAACCATCGTAATATAATTAACAATTCTTTGCAAAACAATCCTAATAACCGATTCTGGAGATCCATTCGCACTTTATGAATTTTAAAGGAATAAAAAATCGATTGCTTATCCACGCATAAATATTAGCGATTCAGAGCAATAGGATCGCATACAAAATCACAAAAACTCACTTGCCCACTGGACTGTCCTAATAAAAGGGTATGCAGACATACTGCCACAGATTAACCCATTACTCGCTGGTGTTGCGTTGTCGCAACAGTTAAAATAATTGCTCATACTTAAATTAATTACTTTACCACCACTATTTTAGTATTTAAAATATTGCCTTATATATTGGCAGAAATTTTGCTATTTTAATAAAGCGAAAATTGGCTTTCTAAATTTGTGGTGGCAAACGACTTTCAACAAGAAATTTCAAAATTCTTACTTTATAGTTTTGGTGGTTAATGGGTTAACCTAAATTCTTTCTGGAGTTACGAATTCATCTTCTATATGCTATTGCTACATATATATGAGGACGTGAGTTTCAAAACTCGCCTTATCCAAAAAATCAAATTTTGGGAAATCGCGAAAAACCTGTAACTGCGACCCCGTGCATCGAAAACCTCCAATTTTTTGTATACTTATAGCTAGTTGCTCTGTGATATCATTGTGTTAAGTTGGAAAATCTACTTTAATTCATTTAATTAATTAATTGAAAAAAGTTTTGGATTAGAAGAGTTTTGTTGCCAACCTATGGATAAGAAGAGTTTTGTTGCCAATCTCTATCATACTTGATGAAAGAAATTAATAGTTTCTATTTTTGGTCATCGGATGATAATATTTTGGATTAAAAAATAAACCTTACGGGAGCAATAAGTATGATTAAAATTTAGTAATGCGTTTTATTATACAAAAGCAAACTTATCAATATTCAAATAAAACTTATCATAAATAGCTTATAATTAAAATAACTTTTCTATAAAAAGAATTTAATATAATATAATATATATAACATATAATATTATATATATACACATTTCCTTCTGTTCTGGTTCCTTAGAAATAATATTTTTATAGAAAGTAAGCACTTCCATTTCTGACCAGTTTTCATCAAAATGTTTTTTTTAACAATCTGTGGACATCCTTAAGTTTCTCTTGCTTCACAGGGACTCCCTCTCCCTTCCTTTTAAGAAGAAAGTTTAGTTTTAGATGCCTCTAGCAAAACTTTTACACTCTGAATTTTGATATTCCAAGAATCTTCCGAAATACACTTCCACAAATTTGAAGATGGCCATGGTTCTTAGTCTTTATATAGTACATTATCGTAATACCTTTGAAAGGCCCGGAAATCCCTTAGGTTTATGCCTGAGAATAAAAATTAAATCTTTTAACATCTTCTGACAGTAAGAAATATAGAAAGCGATTAGCCATTTTTAACTTACATTTTAATCTTCTTTTGCGTGTATTCTTTCCTAGCCCATGTGTTCGTATTTCTTTTTCTATTCTTCACCCTTCCACTACAAAATGCAAGAGTTTATTCACTGCCCATTACACATAAGACATGCTGTGAAACTTATTTAATTAGTTTGTATGAATAGAACAGGTAAAATCTTTAAACGAAAATAGCAACAGGTCACAGAGAAAGGAAGGAAAATTACCGTAATAGTAGCTGATAAGCTAGCCGTTCGTTAGTCTTACGCATGCCCAAGGATAAAGCTAGTTTTGTTGCCAACTCCCTAGTGGATAAGGCGAGTTTTGAAACCAAACCAATATTTTAAGAGCCCAAAAATAAAGGATATTTTTTTTACAGATTATAGTGTTTTTTCTGTCCAGGTTTACCAATAGAATAGATTGGTAGAGAAAACTCGATTTTTTAAATTTTGGATAAAGCGTGTTTTGAAATTCACGTCCTCATATATATATATATATATATATATATTGAAGGGAAAACTTAACTTTTTAGAATTTTAAAGAATTAACTTTTTGGTATATTGCTGTTGTTAAAAGTATAATGTCTTAAACTAAAATAAAGCCCTTATGGACTTCTGAAATTAATAATAAATAAGTTAATATGTGTTTTTGAACTTTATCTTTTACTGACTTAAAGGAGGTGGACTGATAACGGCCATTTTTCGCCCATCAGTTCCTTGATCTCACATACATTTTTTTCATTAGTATACCTCATGACAAATAAGAAAAAATAATATCTTGAATGAAAATTCAATAATGGATGGGGTAAATAAAATATATAATTAAGTAAGTATTATGTACATAATGAACATAAACACTATTGCCATTAGTTTTAATCCATATAATCAATAGTAAATACAACACTAAATGCAAAATTAAGATGAATGAAGCTTATTAAGACTATTATTTCAATATATGAAATATCGGAAATAATCAATAACCGAACATAATCATACAATTTCAGACACTTTTGGCAATGTGTTTTAGATTAGTCTTCCTCCTTTATTTCTCGAGCCGAATCACTGCTGGACCATCCAGCGGCGGCGTCTTGTAGTATATGAGCATATTTAAGACTTGGTTTTTAAACTTCGGTTGAATTATGGCGCCAGTAAGCCAGAAACCATAATACGGAAACAACATGGGCACAGTACCCTACGGCCCTTACGGCTACTTTACATTGAAAATTCCATTGCGTGGTGTTGCTTCTCTCTTTTTTTAAAATCCAAATATTATAGTTTTCAGCACTTGTGTGTCAAAGAATCAAACTTTAGTCACAAAATTCCTCTCCTTAACGTCCTCTGTGAAAACTGTTGCTGCTTATTTAAGAATCTAGTCATTTCATGTTCGAGATCCATTTCTTGCAGAAGTTCCAAACAATCCCGAATTCGAAACATTTATGAATAATCATAACACCATTTGGCTTCAGCCACTCTTTGATATTGTGTACATCTTTTTTAATATATGTGTATATGTGCTGGCGTCATTGTTCTTTGAATCCGCGAAGTAAGTTCCGAAGACACCCAAAATATAACCTGAAGTAGTGACGAACATCATAGGCTTAACCAAAGTTCTTCCTTTGTGTAACGAGAAAGATGGTTTCTGGAAGGAATAGTCCGCACTCTTCTGGATATAAATGTACGTACCATCAGCAACAAGTATCACAGTATCATTGTCGTCATCCGGAAGAAATAATCTTCTTGCTAAAGACCTCGTATATTCTTTAATAACCTGTGTTCTGGTGACGTGATCCATTCCAAGGTATAGGGGAACAAAGTTCTCAATCAAAACTTGGCTTGCATGTTGCACTGAAGATATTATTCTTTCCCTTATATTCAATAATGTGGACAGAACACCAATAGAAAGACCAGTTCTAAGCTTTACAAGTAACACTCTCAATCTAGTACGAGAAGACCTCTTTTTCGAGGAACGCATTTTGGACTTTTTTAGTTCAAAAATATAGTTAAAATCAGACATGGTTATACCCTTGAGAGTATAATAATCGAACTCGGAAAGGTGTCCCGGAGTGTCAAAATCGAGGCCTCTCTACTTTGCTACATTTCTGATATTGTTTAAAATACGTTCAATATTTTTTTCATACATTGATGTTTTCTCACTTATACACGGCGTAAAGATTGTAGAGCCAGCTCACTGAATACCGATCCCGCAATATGAATTTTACAGCATCGTCCAAGCATTATTTATTATTAAGTTCTGCAATAAATATTTACAACAACAGTTTTAGTAAACAACATTGACATCTGAATAACGGAAACACTTTCTAAGCGCGGCAAAACAAATCTGAACGCGATCCGGTAGCAGTGCAACCAATACTATCGCAAAAAACATTTTTTTCTCTAATTGGTAGAAGCGCACTTTGAACCAAAATAAAATAATGCGCATATAAAAGCTCATAAAGAGTAGTATCATTGCAAGTCAAAATTAATTTGGTTTCATGGAACGCTTCTTAAAAAAAAAAATTCGATTCAAAGATGCAAAAAAACGACAAAAATGAAAGAAAAAGGTCAAAACACTCTATTTTCGGGCTATAATTTCTATGACTTACTATATTATTTGTAACGTAAATCTTATATTAAACAAAAATACATATCTTTAAGTATACAAAAACACTGAACAATTGTCGGAATCCGAAACATTTTTTTTTTTTTGCGTGTATGATGGGTGAAAAATAGGCCTTATCAACCCACTTCCTTTATCCTTCCTTTTGATTTAAGGGCACTGAGAAAGATGCGTCTTTTCTAAGTTTTGAATAAAAACTACAAAATTGAAACTTTTTTTTTTTTCTTTCTTTCTTTTTTTTTTTTTTTTTTTTTTACTGTTGCTTGTCTATTTTTCAATGGAAATTCACTCAAATCTTCATAACTTACTATAATATTTTTATGGGAATCACAAATGCGTTAGAAGGAAGTAAGAATACAAACATGCCAAATGAATATCGTTTCTTTAATTTACTTGTATGCATTTAATTTCCCGTATCCCATATCATAAAAATTGATAAAAAAAATAATCAATAATATTGACAAGTAAATGACTGATGGATTTTAAAATTCAATAACTTGCAAACGGTGACAGATATTTAAAAAATTCTTGCAGGAATGTTATCTAAGATGTCAGGAGTTTTTATGCTGCGATTCTTAGTTTTAGTTACAAGTAGCATCGATAGAGGGCGCTGCAAGCAATAACCGCTCAATCCAGGCTAGATTTTTCGGTCTCTCTCTTCTTCCATGCGAAAAAAGGAGATCATAATGTATTGAATGAATCCTGAAGTACCAAAAATCGGGTCTGGACTGAGCACCTATTGCTCTCAGCGCCATCTATTGTTTGAAATTCGAACTAAAATCAAGAATCACAGTAAAAAAAACTCCTGACACCATACATAAACCTCCTGCAAGAATTTTTTAAATATCTGTCACCACTTGGAAGTTATTCAATTTTAAAATCCAAATATGTTTTAAACATGTTAAAACATTATAAACTATATATAAAAATCACTTCAAAATATCAAAATACTCAATAATTGCTATAAGTGATAAACATAAATTTAAAAAAAAAGGCACAATACCTTTATTTATTTACATTTTGACATGTTTCATTGCATCCGACGGCAACATTCTCAAGAAAATAAATGATAAAAATGTTTTCGCAAAAATTCAAATTGAAAAACTAGTAAACAAAAACAAAAATGACGCGAGCACAAGGATAATGAAATTAACTGCAATATTAAAAATGGAAATTTGTGAGCATGAATTATTTTACATTTATTGTTTCATGACTCTATGTAGCATTTCTTTCCAAATTTTAGGGACCTCCATAGATGCTGAATCATTGCAAATATTCTCATTGCGTAAGGAAATCTCTATTGATTCTCTTATGATGGATGGCAAATAAGATCTTGATGCATAAATTATTCTACTATTTTTTAAATCTATTTGTAAAGGTTCTCTGTCATATAGTCTAGCCAAAGCTGTAGTTTCCTTGCTTGTTATATTTGATGTCTGAAAGATTTGATATATTGAGTATCTTGATGTTAAAACAAGTAACGTCGTCGATTCTTCATTTAATACATTTAAATTCGAAAAAAAGTTCAAACTATTTTTTTTTTATTTATTTGTTTTTTTGTGAAAGTTGATATGAAAAATTAAATTATGACAGAGTAATCGATGTTACAAATGTGTTTGAAGCAAATTGGAAGAGAAAAAAAATCGATTCTTTAATTTACCTTGATGTCGTCTTACGACATCAAAATGAGATAGTAGTGGAGGACAGTCCCTCACATGTTTATGACCACCCTGGCGAGAACTTATTTTGGCTCTGTGTATTTTGCTTCGAAATCTTTGAAGAGCAATAAAGAAGGTCACTACCGACCGCACAGTCTTTGAAAAAACAGTCCAGGGAAATAATTTATGACTCTTGTCGCTGTATTTGGTCTATTGGCAGTCTAAGGAACAAACAAGTGATTGGCTAAAAATAATCATGTGACAGTACAACGGAAAAGAGATGGTTTGATGAGAGAATCTCTTCTGTGCAACATCGGTTTGTGTTCGGTTCTGATAATATGTTCACACCACGATATTTAAGTTAACTGAAACCCCGATTCACTCAGGTAGTTTCACAAACCCAGTGAGTAGAGAAAATCTATGGCTAGATACAGCCATTATCACTCACTCTGATTGGCTGTGGAGATTGGCTTTACTGAATGGTTGTTGAAGTTCGTTTTAACTTATGCGCAAGCGTACACTTCCGATTTTTTCAGATCTTAGATACAGAGAGGTTCAATGAGTTAACTTAGATGAATTTTGCATTGTGAACAGGGATTTCTAATTCCGGCAGTACCACCTCCAAAGTTTGAGCTAAGTGAGCTTATATTTGCGTTAATTGTATTGCGCAAAGATAAAATAATATACGATACGGTGTACTGGGACTTTTTTGGCTAAGCGATGAATACTATTATGTTATAGCGGCATTGATATATAATAATAATGTATTATAATGGGGATTAATAGATGTCTTAAAGTTATAATTGGATTCCTTTTTTTTTTTGGAAATACACACAGTATTTTACAACTTCATATAGAATAAAGGTCAAACAACCCGATCTATCCATGATTCTAATCTTTAAATTGTTCAGCGACCGTAATTCAACGCATTTAATGGTAGAAGTAGACGAATTTGACAAGTTAAACACGCCACAACATCCAATGATGTATGGAACATGAAAGCGTGAATAATTACAAGCACAAACACTACTAAGTTGAAAATCATTATTTTTGGTTTTAAGGAATATAATTATAGGTGAGCTTTTCAAAACAAGTTCAGATGGGGACAGTTTACAGCAGGGGTCTTCTTGACAGTTCAGCCACCCTTTCCGGACATTCGTGCTTCTTTTCTGGTCATCGATCATGCAGACGGAACAAATTAAATATTAAAACGATCCATCTTTTCTAAAGAAAATACTGCATCTTACCTGTCATTGAAAAGCTGCTTAATTTTACAGTTGTTAAGACAGTAAATATAGCAGCTATAAGTTAACGTCTTTGGAAATCAATTTAATTTTTTTTAGTATTTGTGAACCATGACTTGATAAAAATATTTTAAAAAGTAGTATTTAAAGGATAATCCAAAAATAAATTTAGGATCTTAGATTTGAGTAAGATAAAGGCCATGATCCAGATAAATTTTTCGCTGTTAGCGAAACAAGATCGAGCAATCAGAAGCTTACATTTTTGCAAACAGCGAAAACGTCGCAAAAATGCAGGCATTTGATTGGTCAATCCCGTTTCGATAACAGCGAAAAATCTATCGAGATCCTGGCCAAAAGCTATCTAGAAATCTTTAGTTTTTTTAAAATTTTGACGTACGTTAAAACATGCGAAAATAGAATCTGGATATAATATATTCCTGTCTTAATACGTTGACCGCCAAAGATGGCGAGAAAACGAATGTTTTGGAAAAATTGTCAAAGCTTTTTCCAGTGTTTATCCAGCCGGTTTATAGTTCCCAAACGCTGCAATGTTTCTTTATTTTATACATTTTTCATTCAGAAATATCAAATTTTAGTTATTTTTACGCGTTGAATGCCAAACTGAAGTCACTAAACATGGCTGAGCGGATACGGGGTTCTTTTTTTCTTTTAAATACATGATAATAAATTATCAATACAGTAGGGCGCCAATTAACCTTACTCCCCAACTATCCGAAACACCGCCCCTTTTTTACTCGACTGGCAAGAAGGGTTATGTGTTTCACGCGAATCTGGGTTTGTGGATTTCTTTATACCCTTGAAACATCCCAACACCTGAATAGATTTTCATGAATGAGGCCTCTATCGATTCGTCTTAACCTTCCGATGGTTTTAGGCTAGGTTTTCTTTTTATAAATTCAAAATGGTGGTAGAGACGAAAAAAAAAATTACGTACCCTATTGAGTGGCCTATCATTGGAAAGGCTTTTCAAAATGAAGACGGTGTTTCATCGACTATTTTATAGTCAGAAGCCGTTTAAATATTATACAACCTGGAACTTGTGTAGGTAGGATCTCTAGCTTTACTGCAACTCTAACCTTCATAGACATCTATAGTCCTCATCAAAACAGTGTTTATAGATAGGAACTAACAATTAAACACAAATAAAAGTCATCAGTACAAGAAAAAAAAATAGGCAAGTAATATAAAAAATAGTTTCGCATTGATGAGAGAAATAATTAGTTCGCTTTTTACGCAGTCAGATTTTTTTATTTTTTAAATTTAACTTTTACTTGTTAAAATTATTTTCAGGATGGCCCTTGAAATCTAAAATGTTTTCCTGATCAGTGGTTCAAATAATGTTCCAGAACCATCATATAGCCTTTGAATGCTTGGAAAGAGCCACACTGTAAAAAAAAAAAAAAAAAAAAATCTGTATTTTCCAAAGGTACTGGCCGGCCAACACAGTTGCTGTAAAATTTACAATATGCTGTCTTTAAGATTGCTGCAAAATTTCACAAGTTTGGGAAAAATCGCGTTCCCATTGACTGTGTGGTGCGCGTGACAGAAATAATTCATTTTTTTTTTTTTTTTTACTTTACTTCTTTCTTCAATTCACTTTCACAGCATTCGTGCTTGAAAAACTGCAACATAAACTGCTGGAAAAATCACTGTATCTTTAACCGACTTCCAAAAAAAGGAGGAGATTGTCAATTCGACGCGTATTTATGTTTTTTTTTATGTATGTTCTCCGATTGCGCTAGAGCTTTTTGTTCGATTTATGTGATTTTTGTTTTAATTGAAAGAGAATACTCTGGAATTGGTACGACTTCCATTTCGTCGAAATTGGTTCAGTAGCTTTTTAGTAATTCAACAAAAACCAATAAAATGAAGGAATTCTCGCAAATTATCTTTCATTGTTGTAACCGGTTTCTCAATCGTAAGCATAAAACTATGTATTCATATACCTTAGCGACAAGTTGTCGTCAAACTTGGCGCCATTTGGTGAAATATTGCCAAATTTGGCGACCAAAATAAGTCGTCATAAACGAAGCCAACTTGGCTGTAACTGACTACTTTGGCGATATTCCCATTCAAATTCAGTAACGGATCTGCTGCTGCTCCAATCTGTTTCTTCGCATTTTCTAATCGGCAGCCATATTTACAATTCTCAATTGCCAATCGCGTCCAAAATAGTAATTTAATGTGCATTAATTAAATATATAACATTATTAAAAAGGCTAAATAATACAGAAGCAAACTAAATTAATACAAAACAATAATTTAGTATACAGTCGTTTAGTTTAATTAAACACGTAAAATCAAACTGGCGGCGCATAATATATATATATCTATATATAAAATATTATATGCATACCTATATTATATTAAAGAGTTATACGTATAAATGCTTTTTGATTGCCTTTAATATTTCCACAAGATAACATTAACGATAACTTTCCTGCATAGTTGCCTTGGAGAGAAAATGAAATTTTTGCGATATTTTCTGACTACCTATTCACTGTCTCATATACAGAAGCAAGTTTTTCAATGTTTATAAAGTTATTTATTCTAAACAACCATTTGTTTACTTTTATATGCAAACAGAAGTTAAGCCAAGATCCATACGCTGGAAAAGTACAAGATTAACAACATAGAAAGAAAGAAAATGAGTTACTGTAATTAGTATTACAGGCCGCATTGTTGGTTCGGTGTATTTACATGGCACATAACTTAAACATCAGTAAACATAAGCATAATTGCGAAAGCAAATCAGTGAGCTACGCAGTTATGAAAACATCTGAATTGCATCAAGAAATGAGAGCAAGTAAATTTTAATAAGACTGCACGATAAAAGCAAAAAGTGCGTGATACTAACAGCAAACATGGTTTAAAGGAAATGCGAATATCGTCAGTTGCTTCCGAAAGTTCTATGTTTTGCAGTACTATACTCACTAAAATACGCCTATTAGTATGCAGACCAATGACACTTTAACGAAGACTATTAAATGAACACGACGATGAATTTCTAATCTTCAGTAATCGAGTCCACAATTAAGGCTAGCGTGAAACAAAAAAGATATCAGCAACAATGTGGTTTAATGTAAATGTGGGTATCATAAAAGATTTATTTCACAAAAACGCTTCAATGCACCAAATCATATTAGCTCAGAAACGCCAATTGGCAGTGGCCCCAATAACGGTAGATTACTTAATAGTTTTAAAATCTCCACTACCCAACGTATTGCAAATGATGATGCAATAAGATGCATAAATGCCTAAGTGAGTTAAGCTGTTTTTGTCAAGAAAGATGAAATACATAACAACCAAAAATAAACAAAATGCCATCATGATGCAATGAGTTCTCGATTTCTCTGTCAGAATCCTTAGATTTGGCGAAAAATTAAGCAAATAATTCAAATTATGAATACAAGTACCATGCTGCAATGCTTAGCATACATTTAAGCACATTGGCATGACATATACATTGTACATTACATATTGGCACTTGCATAATATCTCCATACAAAAAAACATTAATGTAACCAAAAAATAAATTGTTTTTAAATTCTTGAAGTCTCAAATGAATTATACGTAAATTCTCTTTTGACACTATAGAAATTTCATCAATTACCAGTCATTTGAGGGAACGCCATTTGAGACTTTCATGCCGTAGTCTTTTCACGGTCAATTTTTTTTTTATAAGTCATTGGGTTGCCATGTATCCTAATGACTCCTGGTGCATGTAAAATCCGTCGTGGGTGCGAAGTCTTCGAAGTTACCTATGAATCATACCTCTGAGGTTCCTTGCCAGGTGAAGGTCTCGTCATCAGATCAAGCTTCTAAATTACGAGATCAACATGAGTAGCAATGCACAGGTGCTAAGCAACAAGATATAAATTTTAAGTAACCGGCAAAAAAATTTCATAATTAAGAAATAGGAAAACGAACTAGGCGATCATCAGGTGTATTGACGCTAAGCGGCGATAGGCGGTCACCCACGCCGATGCCAGGTATCAAACCCGTTCATCTAGGGCAACCCGAAAGATAGGGGACTGGTCATCGGTTAGAAAGTAAAAAAGATAAGTGATTGTGTCTCCCTTCTCTATTTCATAGGGCATTTTTAGTATGCCGAAGAACTTTTTATTGTCAGTTTCCAAAGTTCGATATTTTTGCATGCGTGCAGCATCTCTTGTTCTTCTACCCATGTTTAAATAGAGAAACAAAAATATTTAATTAAAACTTAAAGCTATTCATTCTGAAGAAGAATAAATGTAATATATATAAAGAATTTTCACTAAAAACCTGTTTTATGAATGTACACACAAATCTGAACAGAAGCATTTACTTATCAAAATAAGATCTTTAAAAGTTTCCTTAAAAGTCTGTAATTTTCTCCAAAATAATCATGGAAAAATCGAAAAAACTAAAAAGTGAAAAATAAACTTTTT
Organism: Maratus speciosus; assembly: GCA_963932465.1. NCBI lineage: Eukaryota > Metazoa > Arthropoda > Arachnida > Araneae > Salticidae > Maratus > Maratus speciosus. The sequence goes on along the minus strand of OZ010786.1, from coordinate 665,214,838 downwards.
TATCAAAAATAAAACTGACTTCAAAAACTACTGCAAAGTAAAAAATATTTTTTTTACATAATAGTTAATAAGAAATTAAATTAAGACCATTGCGTGTACCATGCGTATTATTATATTTATATACATTAATTCGATTTTTTGGAGTCGGTGCCAGCCAATCAAAGTTCAAAATTAAAATTATTTTTCCAATACAAATCGTAACAAGATTCAGCAAAAACGTTGCGGAAAAAAATTCCATTCTCAATCAACTCTGACAGCATCCTGCATTTGAAATCTGTGTTTGGCTACAATTTTTTTTTTACATAATAACCTGTATAAACGCACTAATTTTATAATGACCCTTAATTTAGCATACATAATTATAGCTAATCTCACTTGAAAATACGCGTTTATAAAATCAGATGAAATGTTTCAAAAATGGTAAAATTAAATTTTTTAACTAAATAATAAATCGTAAAAAACACGTAGACATTTGGATGTGTGTCTGTTGGAATACTTAACTTCGTTTGGCTGGCACTGACTCCAAAAACTCAAATTAATGTACATAAATATAATAATACGCAAAGTACACACAATGCTCTTAATTTAATTTCTTATTAACTATTATGTAAAAAAATTATTTTTTACTTTGCAGTAGTTTTTGAAGTCGGTTTTATTTTTGATAAAAAAGTTTATAGAACAAAAGGTACTGGCACACCGGCTGCCAACACAGTTGCTGTAAAATTTACAAGCTGCTGTCTTTTACTTAAATATAAAACAAAAATAATACAAATGCTCTTAAATACGGGTGGAGCTACACTGTTAAAAATTTTGCAGCATTCTGGCAGGTCATTCGACCGTTTTTTGAAAAAACGGTTTCATAACCATAATTTAACTATATTCTGACCATAAAATGGTCAATAATATGGTCAGAAGAGTGTTAAAATTACGGTTGTGTAACCGTTTTCGGAAAAAAACGGTCAAATGACCTTTCAGAATGCTGCAAATTTTTAACAGTGTAGTGAAGTGAAATCGTACACATATGCGCAGAGACCCAAAGTTAACTTATTTACGGATTCTGGTTACTGTCGTAGAACATTTTGTTTTCGAAAAAATGTGCCGATTTTCACTCAAAAAGAATGTCTTTTAGTCAAAACGTTTTATGTTTGTGACCAGAGACCTGCCGAGACACTCAGGAAGTGGTATAGTGTTTTTTAACCCTTAACCGGAAACGTACCGTCTGTGAGACGGTTGCTTCTACATATCTGGCCTTAATATTTTCTCTCTTCGACATTCAAAACTTATTTTTATGCTGTTATATTAAAGAATTGGTCCTCTTAATGCATTACTATTAAAGATTAAATGTTTAAGTTTATTATTTGGTAAATTGTTAAGTGTTCTGTTTGTGCACGGGATTTTCACGTTTCCGGTTAAGGGTTAAAAAAGGCCAAAGTCATCTTCAAGCATGTTAAGAGCCTTAATTGCTATGTTTAAACGAACAGATTTATTGGCTCATGACAAAAAGGGCATGAAGACTAAACAAAATGCGCATGACGTCCGAAAATATCACCGCTGCCACAGCAGTAAGTTTGACGTTGCTCGCGTTTTCTTTTCCGTCGGCTTGAGTCTGTGGACTCATTAATGTAACCCTTTTAAAGACCTTAATAAAGGTGTCCGGGAGGAGCATCTATGCTCTACAGATGTGGTTTCCACGTCTGGGCAGTTTCCCTTAGGCAGTCAAGTCATGAAATCGCAAGAGGCTTCCCAAATCATTTTGGCTATGGACTTTTTTAACTCCCTTATAGCTCTGACTTTATTACCTCTAGACTTCTTTTTACGAGGCTATGTTAAAGCTCGAGTCTACAGAGGTCGGCCAAAAACCCTAGAGGAGCTGAAAACAGCGATAACAAATGTGATAAGGTCGATTCCAACAGACCCACTCAAGCAGGTTATCGCGAATTTCGAGCAGGGACATCGTTTCGTGATCTCCTCAGATGGTCAACATTTTGAGAACCCCATCTTTTAATTTCCTTTATTCTCATGAAATTTTGAAAAAAAAATCTTTTCTGTTCAAAAGTTATTCAATGTTTTATTTTTCTATGCCCTGGGAAGCACCCGGTTTGTATGTATGTATATGTATATTCGAAATTTTCTCAACAACCAATCAATGGATTAGAAAGTATTACAGTAGAAGAACTTAGGAAGAAGTTATATAACAAAAATTTAATTTCGAGAAAATTGTAGTGGGAGATTTTTGTTGTAAATCTCATTGATGCATTCCTTTTTTGGTGGTATGTGTTTAATTTTGGAGAACATACTAACATTTAATTTTCATACATTAAAATGTTTAATAATTATTAAATAATTAAAACATTAAGCGCTAATAAATAATACTCCATTTTTTCATTACCAATTACAATCTTAATATTACCTCATAATAGCTTAATCCATAATATAAAATAATTTTTCAGAAAATGTAACATGACATGGCTTTAATACTAGTACACCGGGAAAGGTTTTAAGCTAATAATAATCATCACATCGTTTTTTACTTTCTTCTATCTTCTAGTAGAAAGTATTGCAATCGAAATTTTTTTCGACTTCTGGTTTTCGACGGATTTACACGTTTTAGAGGTCAGAGATCACCAAAAACATGTTTATACAAAATGTCTGTCTATCTGTCCGTCTGTCCGTGTGTCCGTATGTCACCATTGTACCACAAAAAAGTGTATGAAGTTATATATAGAATTGAACCAAATTTTTTGTGTATGTTTTTGGTCGTGGCAAGCAAGTCCTCCTTCAATTTAGAAATATTCCGCCGGAAGGGGGCGCTGTAATAGTGATTTTTGTACCATTTTCAATATTGTACCAGCGAAAAGTATATGAAGTTATGCATAGAATTGAATCAAATTTTTTGTGTATGTTTCTGGCTATGGCCAGCAGGTCTTTCCTGAATGTGAAAAAACTCCGCCGGAAGGGGGTGCTATAATAGCGATGTCTGTGCGATTTTCAATGTTGTACCATCGAAATGTATATGCAGTTATGCATAGAATTGAACCAAATTTTTTGTGTATGTTTTTGGCTATGCCCAGTAGGTTCTGGCTGAATTTGAAAAAAATCTGCCTGAAGATGGCGCTGTAATAGCGATGTCTGTGCCATTTTCATTGTTATACCATCGAAAAGTATATGAAGTTATGTATAGAATTGAACCAATTTTTTTGTCTATGATTTTGGCTGTGACAAGCCGGTCCTCCTTCAATTTTCAAATATTCCGCCGGAAGGGGGCGCTGTGATATCGAGACTTTTGTGTCATTTTCAATGTTGTACCATTAAAAAGTGTATGAAGTTATGCATAGAATTGAACCAAATTTTTTCTGTAAGTCTCAGTTAAGAAAAAATATTGCTTAACTGCTTTCCTTACCAATCATTTTGAAAAAAAAAAAAAAAAAAAAAAAAAAACTGCAAAAATCATCACATTTTAGGTAGATTTCGTAAGAAATGCTACCTATTGCAGTCCATACCATGGTGCTACTTTTGAAAAAATCCTTCATAATTTTTCATTATAGGACCTCAGGAACCCAAAACCACCCCCACCTAAAAAGTTTACATATATAATACTTGCTTGTGATTGTGATATGGTCATAGCAATTCAATTGCTGGGTATGTCTTAAATTTAAATGTTACAAAATTCTTTTTCATATTGTTCATTATTACGGATCTTGCATTGATTAATGATTTATTTAAATCATTTTATATGGAATGGTAAATTTATACTTTTTGGTGTATAGTCGATCGGGTACATAATGGAATTCAATTTTTAGCTTATTGCTGGATTCTATTACAGAAATCGACTATGTTTTTGCTTATATTTGTATTTTATGTACCCCTGAAGAAGTAAAATGCTATATAAGTTTCCTGCTACTTCCATCTTATTGATCTATTATTTGTTTACTATACGTTTTTTAATGGTTCAATACTATTTCGCTTGTTATTTGAATCATTCTTGCTGTTTTAGATGCAATTAGCTTGACCGTGAAACATAGTGACTCAAAATGACCCACTAATCGAATTTTTTCGAACATGCGACCTATCACAATGCTCTTCTAGAGCCTGAAAAAGATGGAATACAAAATTTAGTGAAAATCGTTAGTCGTTTTCTAGGTAAAATAAGCTAGGTTCACGTTGATTCAAAAACCACTAACCGAAATTCATCGACAGATGTGAGCTATTTCAATGGTCTTTTTGTACTGTGAAACGGTATAACCAAAAAAAATTGCCAAAATTGTTTGAACCTTTTTGAGATGCCGTTAGCTTGACCCCGACCCATTATCACCAAAATGACCCACTAATAGAATTTTCTTGAGCATGCGATTGTTTTATCTTGTCCAGAAACGATGTAGTACAAAGTTTTGTCAACCTTTTGAGCGGTTTTTTAGATACAGTGAGCTTGATCTTGATCCATTAGGACCCAAAATGACCCATTAATTGAATTTTCTTGAACGTGCGACCGTGTCCAATGCTCTTATCATGCCTGGAAATGGTATTATACAAAATTATGTCAAAATGTTTTGAAGCGCTTTTTAAATACAATTAGCTTGACCCTGATCCATTGTGATCCAAAATGACCCACTAATCGAATTTTCTTGAACACGCGACCTAGCCCAATGGTCTTATCGAGCCCGAAAACGATAGAATGCAAAATTTAGTCAAAATCGTTCAAGCCGTTTTTTAGATACAATTAGCTGGACCCTGACCCATTGTGAACCAAAATGACCCACTAATCGAATTATCTCGAACATGTGACTTAGCCCAATTCTCTTCTCATGCCCAGAAACGGTATACGTAATATAAAATTTGGTCAAAATTTTTTGAGCATGTTTTTAGATTCAATTAGCTTGACCCTGGCCCATTGTGACCCAAAATGACCCACTAATTCAATTTTCTCGAACATGTGACTTAGCCCAATGGTCCTATCAGGACCAGAAACGACCGTATATTAAAAAATTTTGTGAAAGTGTCTTGAGCCGTTTTTTAAAAATATGATTAGTTTGACCCTGACGCATAATGACCCACTAATCGAATTTTCTCGAACACATGACCCATCCCAATGGTCTTTTCGTGCCCGAAAACGATAGATTACAGAATTTCGCCAAATCGTAGTGCTGTTATCTAGATAAACTTAGCTGGACCCACGGTGACCCAAAAATGACCCACTAATCGAATTTTTTTGAACACGTTACTCATCCCAATGGTTTTTTCGAGCCCTAAAATGGTTAGATACAAAATTTAGTGAAAATCGATTGACCGGTTCTCTAGATATAATTAGCTTGACCCTGACATATTATGATCCAAAATGACCCAATAATCGAATTTTCTCGAACACGAGACCCATCCCAATGGTCTTTTCGTGCCCGAAAACAGTAGGGTGCAAAATTTCGTCAAAATCGTTAGAGCCGTTATCTAGATAAACTTAGCTAGATCCACTGTGACCCAAAAATGACCCACTAATCGAATTTCCTCGAACATATGACTTAGCTCAATGGTCTTCTCGTAATCCAAAACTGTAGAATATAGAGTTTAGTGAAAATCGTTAGAGCCGATTTTATATAAAAATAGCTTGACCCACAGTGACCCAAAAATGACCCACTAATCGAATTTTCTCGAACACGTGACCCATCCCAATGGTCTTTTCGTGCCCGAAAATGGTTAGATACAAAATTTAGTTAAAATCGATTGAGCCGTTCTTTAGATATAATTAGCTTGACCCTGACCCATTATGACCCAAAATGATCCACTAATCGAATTTACTCGAACACGAGACCCATCCCAATGGTCTTTTAGCGCCCGAAAATGGTTAGATACAAAATTTAATCAAAATCGATTGAGCCGTTCTCTAGATATAACTAGTTTGACCCTGACCCATTATGACCCAAAATGACCCACAAGTCAAATTTTCTCGAACACGAGATCCATCCCAATGGTCTTTTCGTGCCCGAAAACAGTAGGGTGCAAAATTTCGTCAAAATTTTTAAAGAAGTTATCTAGATAAACTTAGCTTGACCCACGGTGACCCAAAAATGACCCATTAATCGAATTTTCTCGAACATGTGACTTAGCCAAATAGTTTTCTCGTAATCCAAAACTGTAGAATATAGAGATTAATGAAAATCGTTAGAGCCGTTTTCTAGATAAAATTGGCTTGACCCATAGTGACCCAAAAATGACCCACTAATCGAAGTTTCTCGAACATGTGACCTTGTCCAATAGTTTCGTCGTGTCGAAAAACGGTTGGATGTGAAATTTGGTCAAAATCGATTGAGCCGTTTTTTAGATATAATTAGCTTGACCTTGACCCATTACGACCCAAAATGAGCCACTAATCGAATTTTCTCGTCACGTGACCTAGCCCAATGGTCTTATCATGCCCGAGGTAAAATACAAAATTTCGTCAAAATCGATTTAGCCGTTCTCTAGATATAATTAGTTTGACCCTGACCCATTATGACCCAAAATGACCCACTAATCGAATTTTTCTCGAACACGAGACCCATTCCAATGACCTTTTCGTGCCCGAAAATGGTTAAATACAAAATTTAGTCAAAATCGATTGAGCCGTTCTCTAGATATATCATTAACTTGACCCTGACCCATTATGACCCAAAATGATCCACTAATGGAATTTTCTTCAACACGAGACCCACTCCAATGGTCTTTTCGTGCCCGAAAACAGTAGGATGCAAAATTTCGTCAAAATCGTTAAAGAAGTTATCTAGATTAACTTAGCTTGACCCACGGTGACCCAAAAAGGACCTACTTATCGAATTTTCTCGAACATGTAACTTAGCCCAATATTTTTCTCGTAATCCAAAACTGTAGAATATAGAGTTTAGTGAAAATCGTTAGAGCCGTTTTTTAGATAAAATTGGCTTGACCCATAATGACTCGAAAATGACCCACTAATCGAAGTTTCTCGAACATGTGACCTAGCCCAAAAGTTTCTTCGTGTCGAAAAACGGCTGGATGTGAAATTTGGTCAAAATCGATTGAGCCGTTTTTTAGATATAATTAGCTTGACCTTGACCCATTACGACCCAAAATGACCCACTAATCGAAGTTTCTCGAACATGAGACCTAGCCCAAAAGTTTCTTCGTGTCGAAAAACGGTTGGATGTGAAATTTGGTCAAAATCGATTGAGCCGTTTTTTAGATATAATTAGCTTGATCTTGACCCATTACGACCCAAAATGACCCACTAATCGAATTTTCTCGAACACGTGACCTAGCCCAATGGTCTAATCATGCCCGAAAATGGTAAAATACAAAATTTCGTCAAAATCGTTAGAGCCGTTTTTAAGATAAAATTTACACACACACACACACACACACACACACATACATACACACACAATTTTTGCTCGCATTATAGTATAAGATATATTATAAATCGTTAGCTGCATCAAGTTTCAGATTTAGGATTTTAAAGAATGAGACAGATAAAAATAAAATTCATGGCAACTTTTAATGGTCGTGTAGTTTTAATAAATAAATGAATAAAAATAAATATTGTTATTAAAAAAAAAAAAAAAAAAAAAAAAAAAAAAAGAGGCCGCAGTAAGTAAAAATAAATTCTCTACCCGGTACTTTTAGGTAAATTTCTGATAAAAAGAAAGCATAATTGGTAGTAAATTATAATCTTAAAATTCTTTTACATCACTGAATAGATTAGACTGACAGCACCACCCTCAAAGAAATAGGAATCACATATCAACATAGAAATTCGTCATTCAATAATTAATTTAAAAGCAACTAATTAAAAATTCAAAAAATTTCAAATGAAACATTCAAGTTATTTACCGTCAAATCTTGACGGGCACTATCTAGTATAATATAAAGATATTTAAAATACAAATTTAAAATATCTCAAAATACATCAGAAAAACCTAGAACGTTTTCACTCTTTACAAGGCCGTCTTCAGTAGGATTTAAATGCTGTTATTATTTTCTATACGCTTATTCAGGAATTGTCCAAAAGAAAACATTGTAATTTCAAAATCAATTTTTTGAAATTTTTAATTCGAGATCAAATTACAATGTTTTCTTTTGGACAATTCCTGAATGAGCGCATAGAAAATAATAACAGCATTTAAATCCTACTGAAAGCGGCCTTGTAAAGGATGAAAACGTTCTAGGTTTTTCTGATGTATTTTGAGATATTTTAAATTTGCATTTTAAATATCTTTATATTATATTTATACACCTGAAAGCAATTTTTGTACAATTATTTGTACTTTATGTATATTTTAATTATTTAATAATTACGTCATAAGTTTTCTAGACCAAGGTTTCCATGTGAAAACTGAAAATGAAATAAATAAATAAAGACACTATCTTGCTTAATGGTACACAAAGCACGAACTTTAATAAGCTAAAAATTAACTTCTACGTTTCGAGCTGTTTCTACAGCCGTCTTCAGGAAAATAGGATAGTAAAAAGGCTCAAAGTTCAGAGATGAAAGCTTCCTGTGCAAGAGAAAATTAGTCGAAACTTGACCAATGATTTGAATACAGGATTTCTCTTTCTTCAGAACTTCAGGAATACTCTTGCACAGGAAGCTTTTGTCTCTGAACTTTGAGCCTTTTTATCATCCTATTTTCCTGAAGACGGCTGTAGAAACAGCTCGAAATGCAGAAGTTAACATTTGCTCAATTAAAGCTTATTAAAGTTCGCGTTTTGTGTACCATTAAGCAAGATTGTGTCTTTATTTATTATATTTTATAGTACAATTGTCCAGTATGTGCTAATGAAATAAATAGTTTGAAGAATTAAAAAAATATATATATTACGTCATATTGGAAATGTAATGGAGGTTAGCAGGTGGATGTGTAACGTATGTGAGTTTGAAAAAACGTATTAAAACATGATAAAAACTCGACTATAAAAATATTAACATATTTTAACATTTTGAGGCTCTCTGAATTTGTTTTCGCCCTTTTTAAGCCTATCTCATATATATGTGAGTGTGTATTCGCGCATATTGCAATTTTCACAAAAAGTTTACGTCCCTAGAGCTCATTCTTAGTGAAGAAACTGGGTTTATCTCTAATCTTGATTTAGTTTTTGTTGGTGAAATCTTATATTATAATGCGAGCAAAAATTGTGTGTGTGTATGTAAATTTTATCGTATAAACAGCTCTAACATTTTTGACTAAATTTTATATTTTACCATTTTCAAGCATGACAAGACAATTGGGCTAGGTGTTCGAGAAAAATCGATTAGTGGGTCATTTTGGGTCATAATGGGTCAGGGTCAAGCTAATTATATCTAAAAAACGGCTGAATCGATTTTGACTATATTTTATATACAACGTTTTCGGGCACGAGAAACCTATTGGGCTAGGTCACATTTTCGAGACATTTCGATTAGTGGGTCATTTTTGGGTCACTTCGGGTCAAGCTAATTTTATCTAAAAAACGGCTCTAGCGATTTTGACTAAATTTTGTAATCTATTATTCTGGATTACGAGAAGACCAATGGGCTAAATCACATGTTAGAGAAAATTCGATTAGTGGGTCATTTTTGGTCACTGTGTGTCAGGCTAAATGTATCTAGAAAATGGCTTTAACGATTTTGACGAAATTTTGTTTTTTATCGTTTTCGAGCACGAGAATACCATTGGGCTAGGTCGCGTGTTCAAGAAAATTCGATTAGTGGGTCATTTTGGGTCACAATGGGTCAGATGTCAAGCTAATTGAATCTAAAAAAAAGGCACAAAACATTTTGACAAAATTTTGTAATATATCGCTTCTCTAATTGTATGTCACTATGTCTCAGGATCATGCCAATTGTATCTAAACAGCAAGAATGATACAGTGAGAGTAAAATATCGAATAGAACATAAAGCTAATTTTGACCGTGCTCAGCTCGGTCATCCCTGCTAGTGAGTACTTAACTTCAAAACCTACCTCCGCCTGTAGGTCGAGCCGGCAGGACTTTTTGCAATCACATCATTGCATTTCAAAACTGCATTGCAAAACTTTGAAAACTGTCAATAAATTATAATTTAATTATATTAATTTATTGCATTATATAAGAATATTTTCTTTCTTTTAAAGCTTCAAGCCGAGTTAAAACGTAATAAAACAAATCGTAATGACATATTATGCCATGACCGAGATTTCTCGGGATAATATTTAACTGTAATAGATACGAAACCGAGATAACTCGGGATAAACAGGGAAGCGGTTAAAGTCACTCAGGATTCGACCAGAACAACACAAAAAATAAATTGCCATCCCAAAACCAGACCCGAATCCAACACGATTCAATCCGAAATATTTAAATCCGAAGTGAAGAAAAATTAATACACATTTTAATACAACTGCGGAAGAATAGTTTACAATTATAGTTCTAATAATCAATCTTGCTCTTTTTATATAAAAAATTAACCACATGCAGGATCATTAATATTCAATTATAAAGTTCTTCTTTCAGAAAAATCAGATCAACGTGAACGAAACCCGAAAGAGTCAAACCGCAACCCGAAATCGAACCGAACTCGGAACATTTAAAGTCAATCCGTTCAAAACCCGACTCACAATGAAAAAAGTTAGCGACAACCTGACCGGATGCTGGACTCTACCCTGTACAGTACAAGCCATCGAGAGCAATTTATATTAAAGGTTTAAGTTAAAATAAAGCTAATAGTATAAAGCTCTCGCAAAATTTACGATAGCAGTGTAGCAAATTCGATTCTCTTTCATATTTGTGTTGAATGTGGAGGAAAGTTGCTCATTCGAGTGACTTTTTCCTCCATTTTTTGTACCGTTTTAGGTGCGTTCGCAATTACACTCTTTATCAAAAATTAAGGAAAAGTCACAAAATGCTAATTTTCAAATACGTGAACACTCAAAAGGAAATAATATAATTCGAGTAATTACTATCTCTACAACACAGCTAGTCCATATAACATCTCATTCATGTCACACATGGCCACAAGTGTCACAGTCACTACGGTGAAGCAAAAAAATAGGAAATTCCATAATCTCATTATGAGTCTCAAATGATCACTATATGTGACTCCACTGAGACGTCACCGTGACTGCTGCTTTGTGGCGAGTCACCATGTGACTCTATAATGTAGTTACATTGTGACTCTCATGTGACTGTCATTTGTAGACTCAATTTCAAAGTCATCGTGAACGCTGCATTGTGATAAGTTACCCAATAATGTCACATTAAAGTCACATGATGACTTTCAGGTGACAGGGAGACTATTGTGGAGTCACCCTTGTGCTCTTTTGGGAAAAGTCTCCATGTGACTATAATATGATATTATTTGGCGACTTATCATAATGCAACGTTCATGATGACTATGAAATTGAGTCTCAAAATGACAGTCACATGAGGGTCACAATTTAACTACATTGTAAAGTTACCTGGTTACTAGTCACAAAGCAGCAGTCACATTGACTTCTCAGTGGAGTGACATATAGTGATCATTTGAGACTCATAATGAGATGTATGGAATTTCCTATTTTTTTGCTTCACCGTAGTGACTGTGACACTTGTGACCATGTGTGACATGAATGAGATGTTATATGGGCTAGCTGTGTTGTAGAGATAGTAATTACTCGAATTATATTATTTCCTTTTGAGTGTTCGCGCATTTGAAAATTAGCATTTTGTGACTTTTTCTTAATTTTAGATAACCAGTGTATATAAATATGTAGTGCATATAGTTCTCGTCTGGTCCATCCGTCTGTCTGTTCACATATAACAGCGCAAAAACTACGCAAGAATGGTTTGAAATTTAATCTACAGAATCGTTGCAGAATTGTGTCGAGTCATTTCAAATTTGATGAAAATCGAATCAAAACTTGAAAAGATATTCATGAAAGTTTTCTTCATTTTATTCAATCCTATCCTAAGTCATTAATTCAATGACATCCCGTGATAGGTCTTGATTCTAGGTTGCTATGGTGATGACGTTTGATTTAAGATGGAGTCCTGTTATTTCCGTATGAGTGAATTTAGTATATAGAATCGTAATAAATTCTATATTCCTGCATTTTTGCATAAGAGTGCAAGAGCTATTAACCCTAACACATCGGCTGATAAGTTCCCGGTCTGACACACAGATGGCGCCACAAATACATAATTAATATTCTGTTTAGCAAGTACTAACCTTAAAAAGTTAGCTGTAAACGGTTTATGACGACCTGACGGTTGATTCAAAAGTTACAGTGATTTTAGTGAAACAACTTTTTGTATTTTCAAAAGAATGAAAAAAAAAAAAAAAAAATTCGCGGTTTGATGAAACATTGCTATTTGATGGAGAAAAGCACCGTGGAAACAAAAGCTTGGCTTGATAAATGTTATCCGGATTCTGAACCAGGAAAATCGACCATTACTGACTGGTTTGCTGAATTTAAACGTGGTCGTACAAACGTCGATGATGCGCAGCGCTCTGGTCGCCCAAAAGAGGTGGTTATATCGGAAAACATAAAAAAAGTCCACAAAATCGTTTTAGAAAACCGTAAAGTGAAGTTGCAGGAGATAGCTGATACTTTAAACATAGCAAAAGAACGTGTAGGCTTTATATTGAGTGAATATTTGTCTACGAGAAAGCTGTTTTCGAAGTGGGTGGCGCGTTCTCCCACTACACCCTGTCACAGGTCTTTGGCTACGATGGCAAAATTGCACGAATTACACTTTGAATTGCTTTTGTACCCACCCAATTCCCAGATTTAACTCCCGGCGACTTTTATCTGTTCGCAGACCTGAAAAAAGTGTTCGCCGGCAAGAGATTTGGCTCGAATGAGGAGGTGATCGCCAAAACAAACGCCTATTTTGAGGCCTAAGATAATTCGTCTTTCAAAAAAGGTATTGAAATGTTAGAGAGGTGCCTGAATGATTGTATCGCTCTTAAAGGAGACTATGTTGATGAATAAAATTGAATTTGACCAAAAAAGTTGTGTTTTCTTCATTAGAGAGGGAACTTATCAGTCGATGTGTTAGATCTAAATATTTATAAAACTAGCTATAACACGAACGCACCTCATTTGTCATGCTTCACGTACAATTTCCAACTTGTTTTAATAAATAAATGAGTTTGTTCTAATAAGGCGCTACGAATGTCTTCTTGGCCGTTTTTTAATATTCGAAATGATGCGGCGGACCACTAAAATGCTCTTGTGAGGTTAGCCGTAGCCCGCAGGTCATGGGTTGAAGACCCCTAGTTTGCTGTATATAAAATATGCGCGATGCTGAAAACTAGAATGTTTTTATAAATAAGAGAGTGGTGACATACGATTTGTAAAATTTGATGGGTCCAGAGAATTTTGGATAAAAATATGTCAAGCCAGGTACTATCGCCAAGCTAATTTTTGTAGACGCGTCTAGTACACGACAAGTATTTCTGTCGATACCAAGTCAAGGTGAAACTTTTCTTTCACATAGCTTATCAGTGTCATACCTTTATCCCACAAACATTAGCAAAAACCAATCAAATGTGCATAATTCCCCACAAACATTGAAAGCTCCTCCCAGTTTGTATGGTTCGTTGAACTTGTCTATGTAAGTAGTAAAAACGTCCAATTTTAGCATTCTCTTTGTGCGGATATTGCCCTTCTCTTAATTATAAAGGAACTCTATTGACAGCAATGTAATTTAAATTAAATGGGGATAGCAGTAGGGGGCTTTCATAAAAACATTTTGTTATGCCAAAGTACTTTCGTTAGAATAGGCCAACTGACGCCCAATAAACAAGTAAAAGAAGTATTCAAAGTTGCTGACATGAGTGTTTTTCATAATTGTCATTAATATCATCATTAATATCATCAATAAGCTCATTACGAAACAGTCAAATAAATACAATTTGAATTTTTTGTTTCAAAATGACTTGCTCGTCTGTAACATTTTGAAACATCTTCGTTCGACAAGATGAGTTCGTAGATTATTTCTCTGAAACGCTACCCCTCTCCCCAATCTCGTATCGTAACAAATGATGTTCACAATAATAACACGCGCTGCAGATATCGTTAATCGAAATGTCAGCAATGAATGCAAATGCTATGTATTGAATAACAGAAAAGGCAGAGACAATCATTAATACTTCACAATGAATGAAAACTGAGGAAAATTAATGGTCTTTTTCACCGGAATCGTTCGTGTGTAATTCGCGAAAGGTTCAAGTTCATGGATTTATAAAGTTGTGAATGGAATGCTTGCACCGTGAAGTTATGTACAGGCGGAAAAAAAGTAACATTTCATACATATTAATCTACGAGTTGTTACACACAAACAAACAAAATGGTCATTCAAGTGCAAATTAAATATTTGGTCAATTTACTTAAAAAAAAATAGTTCAGAGATCTTTTATATGACGAAATCTTACCAAACTGTGAAAATTTTCAATACAAACATCCATGGCTCGAGAACAGCGGTTGCCAGTTTACCAGTGGCGACCAAAATATTTTATATGTCGAGTTTTTTTTTTTTTTGGCATATGTTGAAAGAAAGGATAAAGTGGCCACTGTAAGGTTAATAATTGTTAATGATAAATCTGATTCCACAATGCTCTCGGCAGCTTGGAAAAGCCTTTTCAATCCTACCATATAATTTATTTTTTGTATTAATTAATATAAGTTTGATATTTATTATTTTATTTTATTTTATTTTTTTTTATGCATTACTTATTTTTCATTTTCACTTTATTTGATGTGTTCTTACTTATTTTTTAAATATTATATATGTGTGTGTGTGTTTTCCTTTTATTATATTATATTTTTTAATTTAATTTATTTTATTTTTATGTATTTATTTATTTTCTAATTTGCTTCCTTATTCCTCTTCTAATTTATGTTCTTTTGTTTTGATTATACTCTTCCGTGATTGGCTGTTGTTTTCTGCTTTCCCATTGGCTGTCGATTTCTACTTTCCTACTGGCTATTTCTTCAGCTTGTTTCCTATCCCACATCTTTCATTCCAGTCTTGCTGCTGCTTTCATAGTAGAAGAATGTCTTCTTTGCGCCTGATGAAGAAAGACTAAGATCTTTCGAAAAGCCTAGCGCATTAAATATTTTTTGGTGGTGTTTTAAGAAGATACTTTAATTCTTATCTAAAATTTTCAATACAAACACCCATGGCTCGAGAACAGCGGTTGCCAGTTTACCAGTGGCGACCAAAATATTTTATATGTCGAGTTTTTTTTTTTTGGCATACATTGAAAGAAAGGATAAAGTGGCCACTGTAAGGTTAATAATTGTTAATGATAAATCTGATTCCACAATGCTCTCGGCAGCTTGGAAAAGCCTTTTCAGTCCTACCATATAATTTATTTTTTGTATTAATATATTTATTTTTTTATTTTTTTTTATTATTTTTTTTATGCATTACTTATTTTTCATTTTCATTTTATTTGATGTGTTCCCACTTATTTTTTAAATATTATATATGTGTGTGTGTGTTTTCCTTTTATTATATTATATTTTTTAATTTATTTTATTTTATTTTCATGTATTTATATATTTTCTAATTTGCACATAGGCAAGTGAACAAATCACGTTGATTCAGGATGTATATTTTTTAATCAACATAAGCTAAAATAACAAACATTAAGAATATTACGTTTTGTCATATTTTAAGTATTAAATCGTTACAAGATAAAATAACCAGTAATTAGTATTAATATGACCTTTACAGGTGTCCCGACCTGTCTGCTTTCTTTCAAAGAAAATACTTTTAGTTGGTACTTTGTTATGAACAATGAACAAAATATCGTTTCCGGACAAAGTTGCCATCTGGTCATTTTTTCGTATTTGCTAGAATCAGTAAAGTTCTAGAAACAAGTACGAATAGTAACTATAATAACTTTAGTTTCAGTTGCTATTTTACTTTTAAAATATTTTTAAATGTACATATTATCTTTAAAGGAAAAATTACAAAATGGCCACTTTGCCCGCTTAGGTTAGGTAAAGTGGTCACCATAGGCAAGTGAACAAATTACGTTGATTCAGGATGTATATTTTTTAATCAACACAAGCTAAAATAACAAACATTAAGAACATTACGTTTTGTCATATTTTAAGTATTAAATCGTTACAAGATAAAATAGTCAGTAATTAGTATTAATATGACGAATGGAGGAATACAAGTGCCCCAACAGACACGCAGACTACAAATGTCGAGAGTAAGCTTTTCTCTGCAGAAGTTATTGTCCCGACCTGTCTGCTTTCTTTCAAAGAAAATACTTTTAGTTGGTACTTTGTTATGAACAATGAACAAAATATCATTTTCGGACAAAGTTGCCATCTGGTCATTTTTCCAGATCTTTTTGTGGCCACTTTTCCCAAAATGACACCATTACAAAAAACTGTGGCCTAGCATCTAATCTACCTACATGACTTAACGTTTTCAAACTTTATCCGACCATTTCAAGCATCCTTTCCATATATCCAACTTTTGCACTTTCCTCGCAAAGTTTTTTCTTTTTAATATTTTGGTTAAATAAAACGCCATAAAGAATGAGCGAAAAAGTCATTTTAGGGGTAGCTTCCATTACAAAAAGTATGAAACTATGCATTACAGTCACTTGCAGAGAAGCAATTCCGGAAAATTTCGGCATATTTTCATCGATCATGACGCCTGGATTCCAAGACCACCCTCCGTCCTAATGTTGATTTATATTTATGTACACACACCTATATATACGGTCAGTTATTTGACGTTAATAAGACGAATGCTTAATATAAATTACTGTTTGATTTATATTATTTTATTTATGTATGGTGTTTATCTGCATATCCTTATCTACATACTTGAGTTACGGAAGCATTTTCTTATCTCTGATATTAAGATGAGTGAAGTATATAAAAGGACATTCCAAAACAGGCATTACTTTTATCTAGTAGAATGAAGATAATACAATAGTCAGGTAATTGCCGATGAAAGAAAGAGTTGTGAACAAAAGATAATCCATTGTGATGACCGTCGGTGGGCGAGCGAGCCAAAAGAAACGAAATACGCGGAGTGCCCTTGAAAATACAAGTAAAAACCACGGAGTCACGAAGTAAGAAGGGAGAGAAAGAGTAGAAGAGAATCAATTTGAAGTGGAAGTTGGAAAGTGTTAGTCGTGCTGGGGATAAGGAGTGTTTTTTTTTTTTAGAAGTGTACATATGTGCAGACGAATTTGGCCAGACCTGGCGGTCGTATCGTTTGATAAGCCTAGCTGAGTACGGTAAAGAGAGACGGGAATAGTGTATTTATAGTGATACAACCTACTGCGTACGTAATATCCCAAAATGTAATTTAATTTAGGAGAGGATTTGCTATATACGGGCCTATAAATGGAATTGTTGTGTTTTAATGTAAATATTTAAGTACATTGCAAAAAAAATCTTCCATTTAACAATATCTGAAGTATCCTAGTGACTGAATCCCAAACTTGTCCCAAAAATGACTGATGGATTTCAAAATTTAAAAAGCAATTTAACAAATTACAACGACCATTTGGAAAATGATTTTTTCAAAGACTAAAATTTAAGACATAAAAAATCGCACGGAGTTGATCTTACATTACGTACGCCATGAATTAAACATTAATAGTGTTATGACACGTAAAAATTCCAAGCGAGAAAAATCGCCTGCGACTCGTACGTATTATCCACCTGAAACTTACGTATTATCCAAGCATTTCATTGGCTGTTCGGGAAAAGGCTTTTCCATCGTCAGATTTCTTGAAATCTGACGACCCATTTTAAATGAAATTTCATTCTTAAACTTCTAAACATCCCACAGTATTACTTTTTACACCGTCGTACAGAGAAAAAAATGTTCTTTTAAATGCAATTTGTTTGAAAGCTGTATCTCAATTTGCTTCTGAGTTATTCATTTTTTTTGTAGTTTTTATTACTTTTTTGTTATAGTGGCAACAGAAGGTATCCATCTCTGTTGAAATTAAAGGGAAATACATTTTACTGTATAGACAAATCGGTAAACGAATAAAATGCAGATTAACCCAATCAAATGCTTCAGATATGCTTTTGATTTCCTATCCTGACGAGGACAATAACCATTTTTCCAAATGGTTAATAACTTGCAAACAGTGACAGATATTAAAAAAATTCTTGCAGGGGTGTTGTGTAAGATGTCAAGAGTTTTATGTTGCGATTCTCAGTTTTAGTTACAGCAATAGATGGTGCTGAAAGCAATAACTGCTCAATCTAGGCTCGATTGTTTGGTCTCTCACTTGTTCCATGCGAAAAAAGGAGTTTAAAATGTATTGAATGGATCCCGAGGTACCAAAAATCGGAGCGCCTATTGTTTTCAGTTCCATTGTTTTAAATTCGAACTAAACTCAAGAATCACAGTAAAAAAAAAAAAAAAAAACTCCTGTCATCATACATAATCCTCCTGGAAGAATTTTTTAAATATCTGTCACCGTTTGCAAGTTATTGAATTTTAAAATCCATCAGTCATTTTTGGAACACCCAGTATCTTTGTGACAGTTTAGAACTAAATTTAAATGGAGTAAAATCGCTTCCAACTGAAATTGCAGGTCCAATTCTGAGCACTGTCTGTTTGACTTCGACAGTGTAAGCGTCGGAGACAAGAGAATAGTATCGTTGTCGCGGAAAAAACGACTTATTCGATATCGAAATGTATAAGGAGAGCTTTCTTACTCGGGCAGTTACTTTTGATATACACTCAAAACACACACAACCAGTCAATCTGTGTAAAGTTAAATAACTTCAGCAACACGCAAATATTATATAAGCTTAAAGAAAAAAATAATAAATTATTTCTATGTTCAAATCCATTAAGTACGGCATGTTAAAACACTCGCTTAACTAGCAACTTCCAAATGCATTAAAAATCGCTTAGCATGCGGCGAGGAAAGGTATTGCTTGCCAAGCGCTCGTCTTTTCGCGTCAAATATTGGAAAGTATTAGACCCCGACATGCTATTTTTTTTTTTCGGGAAACAATTAAAGTGTCGTCTCTAAAAAATAACGTTAATTTACGTTAAGACAGCCGTAAAACGAAGCAGGTGTATCATTGTACAGTTAAATACTGATAATATCTAGTAGGGTAGACCGGGGCTAGTTGGCCAGCTTTTTCTTCTAATAATTTAAAAAAATTTACAATGCAACATTTTAAATTTCTTTTTATGTTACCACGATCAGTGTACTTTCAGGAAGAAGTCACAATAATAAAACTTGAATATATTAACAATAAGTATTAGTTAAGAAGCTCAAACTGACACCAAGTCGCCTGGGCTAACCTACCCCGATTGCTGGGTAAGTTGGCCCGCCACTTTTGACGACACATTTTAATGTTCTGATAGCGTAGAAGTTTAAGAAATGATCAAAATTTTACCAAATCTTAATTTTTATTTCTTGCGAACGAAAACACAATATAGCTTCCAAAATTAAAATAAAAATTTTAAATATTAAATCTGTGACTTATTCAAATTATCAACTTCGACGAAAAATTGCTTTAAAATTTGAATTTATTTTCTCATAAAAAATGTCTTTAATACATTACGTAACAGTAATAAATTTTAATAAGGGCTTGCTAGGTGTTAAAATACCGTAAATCTTAGAGTACATTAATTTAAAAAATCATTCATCCTAAATTAGGTGATTTATTATAAACACCAGATGATAAATAAATTGTATAAAGGCCTACATCTGTTAAGTGCAATAATTCTTTTCTTTCGTTTATTATGTTTCTCTAACGCATGTTTCTCTCGCGCATCATTCCCTTCAAATTTCTGTTAGTAAAATGTAATATTTCTTGATGATGCTTTGGCTAATGCCAGCTTCTGTGAAATAATGATAATTTTCGCTTATATAAAATTTTAATTCCTAATTAAGTATTAAAAAACACAGTTTGTTTGTCATGAAATATATTATATTATTGATTACATTCATGATTTATCATTGGTATAATGAAATTTAGATAATCTAATAAGTTAGTATAGCAATGTGCTTGATATAATTATGCTGGATGATATCATTTTTTTATATTTTTTGTTTGAACTACTGATCTTTATCAACGGATAGGGAAGTGTAGTTCTATTCTGTCTGTGGAAGGGACAATTTTTTCCCCCTGAAACTGCCCTTTTTATGGATTATGAAGAGAGAAAGGATGATTTAGTTTCAACGAATAAGTACCCAGGTAAGAGGTTTTCACTTCATACAATGTGATGTTATTAAAGGATTATTTGTGGCGAACTCTTCTCCGGACGGGGGAATAAGGGGATTTTATTAATAATTGAGAAATATCAGAGTCGGATAGATTTTATTGTTAGATTTGTTACTTTTAGCGGTAGTATGTAACACTAGGAGGCCGAACTTTGAGGTAGATTTCGTAAGAAATACTACCTATTGCAATCTCCCATGTGTTGGAATTTTTGAAAAACTTTTGCAGATCTACACCGATCATGACCCCTAGATCCCAAAATCACCCCCGGTTCGAAACTTTATGTATATATTACTTTTCTATGGACACGATAACACATCCAATCAGTTTAAAGTTTTCAAAACTTCTAGGAAAAGGGCTAAAAAATTATGCATGACAGATTTTTGATATAATTAAAAATGGCTTCAAGGAGTGCAAAAAATAGGTTTTCAGAAGAAAAAAAATTCCTAACTTCGTCAAGTCACAAGATTCAAATTCACTTAAATTTATCATAAGTCATCTTAATATTATCTACAATTTTTGTATTGACAAGCTTTTGATAAGAACAACTCTTACAGCAAAAAGAAATTAAAAACTAAAAAAAAGTGTGTGTGTGTGTGGGGGGGGGGGGGGGGGTGAAGTTTGTATAAGAAAAAAATCACATTTCCCTTAATCCGTTAAATTCTTCGTGAAATTGGGACATAACTTCGAAATCTACTTGCACCTGTAAGCCAAGCTAACAGAGATTTTTCTATAATTATGAAAGTTATAAATGTTTTTGTACAACAGGAGCAGCTGATTTAATTTGGGGAGGAGGTAAACAACGTTATAACTTCATTTTTTAAAAAGATTGACTGAAATAACCAGAAATTCAATTAATAAAATAATTCCTTGTTATTAATTAATAATAAATCAATTAAAAAATAATAAATGTTTATTAAAATAATTCAATAAATATATCAAAATTCCAATATCCCAGAGCCAAATTCCTACGGGGCATGTTGGCCCCCGTGCCAAATGGGCCAACTAACCCCGTATTGACATTTTTGTTTTTCATTACTATAAGGAATTATTCTGAAAGTATTTCAATAAAAAAACATGCCCTACAATAACTACGAACAATTATTTTTCTGAATTATTATATATCAAAACCTAAAATGTAATCTACAAACAAATAAAAAAAGATTATTTATAAGGGAAGAAATTTACTCACCTCTGCAAAATTTAGAAAATTCTCAATAATTCTTAGACGGACGCTCCGACTTCAATGATGCTGATGTTGGGGAGGAAAGCAAAGCAACGCATACTTGGCTAGACTGACAATGTCATCTAACGCAAAGTTTAAAAAATATCGCGACTGGGCCAACGTGCCCCTATGGCCAACTAGCCCCGGTCTACCCTACATTTTTAAAAACTTCTAAGCATTGCACATTTTCAATTTTTACACCGTCGTATAGGGGGAAAAAGTATCTTTAAATGCAATTTGTTTGAAAACTACATTTCAATTTATTTTTGATCTACTCATTTTTTTTTTGTAGTTTTTAAAGCCATTTCTGTAATGTGGCAACAGAAGTACTCTATTTCTGTAGAAAGTAAAGGAAAAAGGAAAAAAAAATAGTAGATAACTATTTCTTTTTTTGCCATTTTCTTATAAAAATTGAAAAAAAATTGTCATTAAAATACGTGCTATGCCAAGAATATTGTCTGCTATAAAAATGTATTTTAAAGTACTCGCATGTATGTGTGCCTTTTTTTCTCCACATTTACTTAATTCCTATCAAAAAGCTGAAAAAATGCCAATTTATGAATCCGTGTGTCATAAAATTTTCCGAATTTTGAAAAATATATAAATGAATGATTCTGATAAAACATGGAGCTACAGTCCTCAGCAAAAGTTTAGATACTGGTGATTTTTATCCTTTAAATAAAAAAATACGAACACTTGGGTTATACAAATGGCTGTACTTACTTATATATATATTTTAAACGTTTTAGGACAGAAATAACGGTTTTAATGTAGTATATTATTTAATTTAAATGATAAAAGTGAAATTTGCATATTGCAAAAGTTTAGACAGTTTTGGCAACTGTTCACGGAAAAACGCAAATTTCAAACTTATGACGTCACATTCATGAAGTATTTAAGTGCACCTCACGATAATATCGGTTAGTGGAGCTACCGCGAGCTGGAAATTTTCAGTCAGATGAAGTAATTAAAGTATGGAAGCTGAAAGTCGAAAGGGAAGACAGTTGCAGAAATTTCAGCTACTTTGAATCGACCAAAGAAGTCTGTCTATTAAGTACTGTCTAAGGGTGACTCTTTCAAAGCAAAACATAAATCTGGAAGACCTCGTGTGGCCAGAAAACGAGATTATAGAAGGATCCATAAACTGGCATCTAGGCAAATGATGACTGCTAATCGCATTAAAAGTGAGTCAGAACTTTCTGTGTCAACGGATACTTTCGTAGATGTATTATAGAAAGATGTACATTGGTTTGCATGAAAATGATAAAACAACCAGCCTTCAAATCTCACAACAAATTGACTCCTTTCCGTCGCGGAGTATGTAATTCTGTTTATAAAACTGATGAAATAATGGACTGAAACCAGAATTTATAAACGAATTTATTAGAAAATACGAATTTGCTTATTTTCACGTCAGTGTTGGAATTAAAATTAGGTGTTCTTTTTAAGAACACCGCCCTCGAAAGAGATAATGATTTGGGCCTCACTTTGTCTTAACTCTCTTGCAGTGTAGCCAGTGGGCTACTTTTTTTAAAATTCAGATTTCTTGATTGGCACCACTCTTTTGAAACGGTGAAATTCCCTTTGTTTTCGCCTTAATTAATATGTCATTAAATAAGGCTCATTTTAGAATTTCAAAAAAGTGGTGTTAATGAAGAATCGGATTAAAAGAAAAGTAGCCCATCTGGCAACACTGCCCTCAAGTATCTCTTGAGTTTCTCAATGGTCGCCAAGCAGCGTAAGACTACATACATACATTGGAAAACAATTTACAGCCATTTGGTGAACTTTTAGCTCTTCCAAAGAAAAAAATTTGAGCAAGATAATGCGTCTATTGATGTTGCATACAAATCAAAAAATTGGTTTAACTCTCAAATTATTACTGTTCTCAACTGGCCCGCGTGTAACCCTGATCTGAACCCAAACGAAAACTTTTGTGGCATATCTCATACGGTTTATGCAATTTTTTTGACACTACTCCTCTGTAAATGAACTTAGATATGTTGTTGAACGTGTTTGGTACGAAATTGACCCCCAAGGGATGCAGGATTTAGTTTCTTCGAAGGGAAGTCACATTTTTGCATTAATAGCAAACAATGTAGGTGCAATTCGATTTTAATTTATGAATATTTAACAGACAAATTGTCTATACTTTTTCCACAATGCTAATTTTTTTATTTTTGTCATTATACATTATGTAAAGCGTATAAATTAAAATTTATTGTTTGTGTATGAAAGATAAGTCCCCAGTAATATATGACAGTGGAGTTAGAACAATTCGTTACATGCTTCTCAGTACAGAAGCATAATCGATCATTGTCTAAACTTTTGCTGATGACTGTATTATAAACTATATTTAATTTTCTATATCCGTAATAATGTTACAAACAAATGAAGACTTATGGATAATTATATATTCGATTTTTTCGTCGAGTTTCTTGAATGACGACATCGCTCTTTGCTGGTGTTTGTTTATTATTTCACGATAGTCACGCCCTATGCACACTTTCCTATAAATATTGTTGAAGACTGGATAGTCAATGTGGAATTCTTCAGTGGATGCAAATGTCGCGTCATTTTATATAAAATAAAATCGTGTATTTTAAGTCTTAAAACTTAAATAGGTTTTGTACTATATATATAAATATATGTATATATATATTTTTTTTTTCTAGGGCAACACTAAATTCTAAAAAAGCAGAATTCCTGTTTTGTAGTTTTATTTTTTTTACAGACTTTCTACTGAAATTCCGTCGCTAAATTTGACTGATTCTGTATTACATACATAAGTAGTTTCATTAGCAGTTTTTAGCACTTTTCAACAAAGTTGAAAAGTGTTTATGACTTCGGTTTGTCTGCCCGTCTGACCATGCTCTAACTCCCGTAAATATACTCGGATTGTCCTGAAATTTTTGGATGTTATATTGACGTTTACCATAGCACGTTCCCTATTTCAAATGGAGTTTGCAGCATGTTTAGTTCATTTATAGGGACAGTCAAAAGTTTTCCGTTACATTACTGCCTATGGGAAAAAATCTTTAAAAATGATTTTTTATGATGTTAGATGCTTTCGAACATAATAAAATTTATATGCATTTATTAGTGCACTAAAATGTACATTCTGTAGAATATGTGGTGAAAAGAATAATTATTATTCATTTGCAGGGCCTTACAAAAGAATTCCGTTACATAATGATATAGGGTGAGGGATTTGTTTGCGGCGTACTTTAATTATATTAAATTATTTCATGTACAATGAAATGGACTTTACCCATGTGACGTCAAAGTAGGTACATAAAAGGAAAACACCGATAAGCGTGCAGAATTTTTTAACGCTGCTTCCCCTTCGTCCAATAAACAGTCATTTTCGGAGGCTATATACCTACAGAGTCGTGGCTTTTGCCATTCTTGGGTAAAGTCCATTGATATACGTCGCTCAAGTTTACTATAAGTTATTTCATGTATAATACGAAGTGCATAGCATTTCCAGGGACATACAAAAGTTTTCAGATACTATATTGTACCCGAAGTCGATGATGGCTGGAAATGCATTTTTAATTATGCTATGCGCTTTTATGTTTCCCTATATTTATGCATAGTATATGGTGTGTATAAATGGTATAATACATATACACATACAGGGCTACACAAAAGAGTTCGTAATGGTTATTGAGTATGAGTGCAAATTGCTTAAAGGTGGTTTTTAAATGATTTATGCATTTTTACGCGGAACTGTATTTAGTTTACTAAGAAATGTTTGTATAATATAGATAAAATGATACACAGGGTCACGCAAAGAACTGGATACATGGCCGGCTATAAATGATATGTTCTCAAATGTGATTTCAGTAGTTTAAGGGTGTTTTAGTTTGAATTAAATTTTAGATAAATAGTGGCATGTAATAAAGGTACTAGGTTAATTACAGGGTTGTACAAAAGTATACAAGTATGTTTTCATCTATTAGTATAAACTGCTGAAAGAGAAATTTCAACCTGTTATGCATTTTCTTGCTAAAATAAATTTCCCCATTATATAGCATATATATATATATATCAACCTACAGGATATTCGATAGTGCGTTAAGTCAGATGAAAATTTAAATGTAATATTGAGGTTAAGGCCCCTGATCGGAAGATGTACTAGTTTTAAAATGTTATTACAGATCAAATACAGGGCTATTCAAAAGAATTGGAATACATATTTGCTATGGATTGTAACGGCTGAAATCAGTTTTTCAAATGTTTTATGAGTTTTCTAAAATGTTTACTTAGTTGTCTTATATACCCTATTTCCCTAAATAACGAAGTTTAGTTAAAGCATTCAGGAAGTGTTGGAAAGTGTTTCATAATCTATGCTTAACACATGATTTTTCTTTCTTGTTATAAAAATATTTCTGAGTATGCGCTTTAAGGAGACCTTCCTTGTTAGAAATAGGCAAATAATCTAACATGAATTGCGGATTTCAGATAGTGTGTTAAGTCATATGAAAATTTAAGTGACTTGTAATATTGGCGTTGAGGCCCCTGATCAGAAGATGTACTAGTTTGAAAATATTTTGTGAACTAAAAAAGGAAGAGATGTCTATTGATAAGACTACACAGAAAATAAAAACAAAAATATTCGTTATCTGAAGATTTATTTAAAAAATACATTCTATGTCCATAGGCTTTAACGTTGGAGACTCGAACGACTACTCTATAATAGCCTAAGTCATGTGACTGTCATCAACTGTTCCGGGCTGCTCGCTTCGCTTTTTATATGCCAGGTGGCCATTTTGGTACTTGGTAATGTTAGCTAGGAGATGGTGATAAATCGCCAAATATTATTCCAACGCTATCATATCATCTGTATTATAGTAGCCCGAGTCACGTGACTATCATAAACAATTACGAGTTGACCCCTCCGCTTTTCATTTGCAAGGCTTCCATTTTGATTAAAAAATCAAAATTATTTTTTCGAATAAAACTACATAAACGTTGTCACGATCGCAAAGAATTCGTGGTACTTTATGTTTGCCGGGCGCAAATCTCGCCAATAGCCTTTTTTAACACGCTAGTTAGTATTTTTTATTTTTCGCGTGGTAAATTAAAACAACGTTTTAATGTTGAAATTAAATGTCATGATTTATGGCATTATTTATCATTTTTCTTCAGAAGTCAGAAATAAGTGAAAGCCAAGGAATTTAAATGTTTCGGTTTTAAATGAAAGTTTTGTATTTTAAATAAAAAGATTATATTTTAAATGTAATTAATGAAATACGAAAAAAATGCGGCGGGAACAATGGTTGGCGATTTATCACCCGTGTCCAGCTAACATTAAAATACCGAGTTCTTGATTTCTCTATCAAAATCTTCCGATTTGGCGAAGGATTGAGCATGTGAATTAAATAGTGAATAAAAGTAACATGATACAATGTTTAGAGTACAATTAAGGGGGGACCAGACTGGTCGCTAAGGGCGGCTAGTCTATATTATAAAAAATAAACGCGTCCGTAGTTCATCATTTTATTCCAGCTTATATTCCATAACGAAATTTAAACATTCATCAATCACTCCATAAAATAATAAAATGTAAATAAAACACGAATTTAAGACATGCCATCGCATTTTGCTCTTATAATCCACTGAAATGAACAGAATGAAAAAGGCTGATGGTAAACAGCGATCCTTGGAGATTTCTTCGACTGTTAACTCCTGACGTGAAACCAACACTGTAAAAAAAAAAAAACGGACTAGAAAACAGAGATTCTACTGGCAATCTAGACGGAAAATTTTCCCTATACATTGCAGAAAAAAAATTACGTTTCTCTGATTAAAAACGGAAATTTTACTGTAATTTATGGGGAAATTTTTCCGTAAAAATACGGAAATAGTACTGGCGTCTAGATTGCCAGTAGAATTTACGTTTTTTAGTCCGTTTTTTTTACAGTGAATATGAAAATTTCGCTTTTAATACGTTTCAAAACTTTATTGGAATACATTATTGCTACTTTTGATATCAATATGATTTTTAGGTGCGTTCGTAATTATATAAATAAGTAGCACCTATAGTCGTCGTTCGGTCCGCCTGTCTGTCTGTCTGTCCGTCCGCCCGCATAAAACAGTGCAAAAACGACCGAACCCAATGGTCTGAAATTTTAAATGTATAATTGTTGCAAAATTTTGTCGAGCCATTTCAAATTTTATGAAAACCGGATGCATAGTTTAATGACAGGAACAGTCAAAAGTTTTCCCTTACATTACGGCCAATGGGAAAAAAAAAAAAAAAAAAAAAACGGACTAGAAAACAGAGATTCTACTGGCAATCTAGACGGAAAATTTTCCCTATACATTGCAGAAAAAAAATTACGTTTCTCTGATTAAAAACGGAAATTTTACTGTAATTTATGGGGAAATTTTTCCGTAAAAATACGGAAATAGTACTGGCGTCTAGATTGCCAGTAGAATTTACGTTTTTTAGTCCGTTTTTTTACAGTGAATATGAAAATTTCGCTTTTAATACGTTTCAAAACTTTATTGGAATACATTATTGCTACTTTTGATATCAATATGATTTTTAGGTGCGTTCGTAATTATATAAATAAGTAGCACCTATAGTCGTCGTTCGGTCCGCCTGTCTGTCTGTCTGTCCGTCCGCCCGCATAAAACAGTGCAAAAACGACCGAACCCAATGGTCTGAAATTTTAAATGTATAATTGTTGCAAAATTTTGTCGAGCCATTTCAAATTTTATGAAAACCGGATGCATAGTTTAATGACAGGAACAGTCAAAAGTTTTCCCTTACATTACGGCCAATGGGAAAAAAAATATTTCAGTGCATTTTAATGATGTTACAGCCTTTCGAACAGAATGAAATGAATATGCACTTAAGAAGTGCACTAAAATATACATTCAGTGCACTATGCGGTGCGAAAAATATTTATAAAGCTAGTTGTAGTAAGAACGCATCACGTTTGTCACGTTTGACGTATAATTTCCAACTTGTTAATATCGTTATTAGATATTAAAATATATATATACTAAATGTAAAAAATCTATTAAAGTGATAAAAAAAAATAATAATAATAATAAAAAAGCAGTAGACGCGTCTGAGACGTTCTCACTGCAATTTTTGAGAGTATTTACTGATACGTCTTTTCATTCATTATTGATTAACTACCATTGTTTTTATCAAACAACGTGTTTTAACGATACGAGGACGTGAGTTTCAAAACTCACCTTATCCAAAAAATGAAATTTTGGGAAATTGCGAAAAATCTGCGTCCATTGTTTTTAATAGTAAACCAAGATTTTACAATGTCAGAAATACAGGATAAAACTAGTTTTTTTTTTTTTTTTTTTTTTTAGATTTTTGTGTTTTTTCGGTGTAGGTTTACTCATAGAAGACATTGATAGAGAAAATACGATTTTTTAAACTTTGGATAAAGCGAGTTTTGAAACTCACATCTTCATATATATAGGTACATATACTATGTTAAAAGCCGCTTGCAGAGCTTTTCGAAAGATACCTCTTTCATTGTTGTGCCTTTAGTATGCGTGAATAGAAAAAAAAGATGTTAACATCGGAAATAGTGATGTAATCTGATGGTTTTTAACTATATTCTGTAACTGTTAAAAATAGCTGTTGCTTTTCAGTACTTTACTGCATAATTTACAGTAAATTACTGTATTGGTGCTAATATTGCGCTTACCCGCTAAATATCAGTCGTTGGCAATAATCATGTGTTATTGACCGTAACTGACCATTTTTTCAGTATCCTCAGTATTTTTCACCTCCCTCCAACAGTGATATACTGTCCAGGGATAATGAAATACAAGATTTTACAGGCTTTTACATACTGGTTTAGTAAATTACTGTTTATCACTGTTAGTCAAAAGCATATAAAAAATGGTTCGATTCTATGCTTAACTTCATACACTTTTTGATGGTACAATGGCGACACTCGGACATACAGACACACGGACAGACAGACATTTTATATAAACATGTTTTTCGCGATCTCTGACGTCTAAAACGTGTAAATCCGTCAATAAACGGAAGTCGAAAAAAATTTCGATTGCATCAATTTCTTCTATTGAAGATATATATAATATATATCTTTGATGGAAATTGAAATAAAATAATAATTGATACTTTAAATAATAATAATAATAATAATAAAATAAAGTGTCATATACACTCATTTACAATCTATATATTACTGTGATTTATGGCGAGATACCTTCTTGAAAGTTATTGTCATTTCCGTCCTATTACAGTCTAAATAGTATATAACGGTACATACTGTAATATTAGAGGAAAATGCAGGAATCTGTACTGCCAAGTTCTTCCCGTAATCCAACGGTAAAATTTTTATCAGTGCGGGAAGACCTTGTTTATCTCCTTGTACCCTTAAAGTTCGAAAGCATATATCCCCCCAAAATGTTAAATTCTTCTCAGTATTCATAACACTTCTCATCCTCATCGACAAAAGAGGCGTTGCATCGAGGAAAACAAATAAAAGACATGAATGAAAAGGCAAATTATACCAGACGAACAACTTCATCCGATTTGACTGGCGAGTTAATGGATTCGTCTTAATGAAAGGGTAGAGATGCGAAACAATCTTATACAATGTTGTTCGCGTGTATTACTTTCCGCCTTTAGAGTTTCATCTCCTCTGTTACCACACAGACAGGTATAGGGACAACGGTATAGTGTAGGGTGTAGGGTGGTATGCACGGTATAATTTCTGGGCTTTTGAAGTAAACTCCATATAACCGCTGTTCCTCAAGTAAGGCTAAAGCGTATACTCGCGAGCGTATATCGTCTGTTAATTTTTTACGATTACAGCACTTCCAGTGTAACAGAAAAGACAGCAGGGATTAGTGGAGGGTATATGGGGTTATACGATGTACCCTCTGGATATTTTTAAGGAACACCGTATATCCTCTGTTTCTCAAGAAAGGTATAGTATATACACTCCAGGGTATACACTCTGCTTTGAGCGTATACCCTCTGCTTAGAGCGTATACCCTCTTTTTTTACGACTACACCACTGAAAGACAGAGGTTCAGGGTTTGTAACGGAGCTCTAATATTCTACAGTAATAACAATTGGAGTATACCTCCCCCCCCCCAGGTCCCTTCGACTTGTATATTTCATACAATATTCGTAAAATTTAAAGCAATTTCGTCTTTAGCAAAATAATATTTTTAATGTGCAGTATCCGTAAAAGACTGTCCCAGATATAAACTTTATTAGTAACAACTGTAAGCGTTGTAGAGTGTTGGTTCAGGGTCACCAATAAAGTGTCAGTCATACAGTTTTAGAAAAGCGCATGCGCGAGTACTGCTTTGATATTGACTCGCTTGCAGGGCCACCTACGCAAAAGGGCGACTCCTGAGCGTAAAGCATTATGGCTGGG
Organism: Maratus speciosus; assembly: GCA_963932465.1. Lineage (NCBI taxonomy): Eukaryota > Metazoa > Arthropoda > Arachnida > Araneae > Salticidae > Maratus > Maratus speciosus. The sequence goes on along the minus strand of OZ010786.1, from coordinate 665,184,022 downwards.
CTGAAGATTTAAAAGTCGTTAAAGCAATGTGCATTTTTCCTTTGGAGCTTTATAAAGGATTGTGACCACATTCTGCCGCTATCTCATGATTTTCCAGAGTTGAGACACAGAAGTGAAGAGGTTTCCGTGATTCCGGACTTGTTAACCGAAGTATGGGTAGAATTGGACTTTAGGTTATATGTGTGCCGTCAAACGAAAAGTGCACACCTATTCTACATTTGTAAGAAAAACTAGATCAGTTTACCTTCAATATGATATGTTGTAAATTGTTTAAATTAAACTGCATACCATTGAAACTAGGACATATTTTTAGGGATGCTCTGCATTTTGACTATATCTATACGCATTTATATATATGATCTAATAAATGAATAAAACAAAAATATTAAAATCAAGAGTGGGGAATTTTTAGAAAATCCTACTCGCCAAGTATTTTGTTTCTATAAACCAACAAAACAAACTCAGCACTGTTCCAATCAGCTACGGTGCGCGGTATTTATAAGCTCCGGTGCGTTCCGTGTAATACTTAAATATTCACAAAAAATAAGAAGTATTGGATCTGCGCTCTTGTGAGCTTCGGTGTAAATCAAGCGCTATCTATATCGAAATGTTGGGACCAAAATGTCCTGTTTGTGTGCAACACTTTACGTCACGATATGTAAGCGCTTTGGTAGGAAAGAACGAAAAGTATTGGAGACGGAATGGAAAGAAAAAGATAATTTAGGCTTCGGTGTTTCGGAAGTGCTGCTCCGCTAGACTCCGGAGCGCAGTAGTAATGAGCTCCGGTGAATTCTGACCCATATTTAAATATTCACTGAAAGCGAAGCAAATGAAACACTGGACAGGTTACCGCACAGCGTTACACGTTGTTTTTTCCCCAGACTTCTAGAGTCACGTGATACTCTTTTCGTGACTCAGGTGCAGGGAAAATACGAAAAACACCTTACGTGACTCTAGCGTCCGAAGAGAAACAAATGCGAAATGCGAGGCATATTCACAGTACCTACCAGAGCATATTTTAAGGAATTTTCACTGGGCGACAAACGGTTTAGTATGTTGTTCCAAATAAATGTTCATAAATCAACCCCTAGCCCTGATAATAGCAAACCAAATACTAAGAATATCGATTGGCTGACAAACTTTTAATATCTTATTAGTTATGTCTATTGTACTTCTCCTGTTGCTGGTTATTAAACTATAAAATCGTCATTGAAACACCTAAACCGCCTTATTTATAGTTTGGTAAAATTAAAGAGGCTACATTCTCGTTTCATACAAATTTTTAATTGTTATGTTAGTAAAGGACCAAACATAAGATTTAACCTTCCAAATTCGTATGCCTAATTAAAACTTTATATAAGAAAATTATCATTTAAATTCACGTTAAAATATTGTTTACCTTTTATTAGCTTGTACACTTTGCTTTTGTTCATAACCATAATATATTAGACTAATTAGGTAATTGGAGCCTAGAATAAATTCTGAAATTGAAAAATAAATTTGACTTGCATGGTTAAATAGTTCGATAAATTGTACCTTAACTATAGTTTTAGACCTAATATTGAACTAATCAAGAAAACATATTTCCCTCTTGATGGATAAAAATCATCAAATTAAAAAATAATATAAAATTACCATGTTAAATTTTATAACACGTTTCCAAAATGTAAAATGAATAAAAATTGCAGTGGTTAAACATATTTTGACTTTTACAAGTATTTTACAAAGACTGGAACTAAACAAGGAATCGGATTTTACTCTTTATGTTTTAAAAAATCAAAACTGTATCAATGAAATATTTCCAAAATGCTACAATAACAGTTACAATGGTTTAAAATTTTAATACAAAGGACTGTCCAGAGTTGTATAATATAGACGCACGCTGTGCGCGGAAAGTTTTCCGCGATTTTTAGAAAGAAAAACGTAATTTTTCTTCTCGTAACTTTTTTTTTTTAATTCGAAGAATTAAAAATGTCCCCAATTCTATGTACGATTTATTTATTGTCTGGCAGGGGTGATTTTGTTCCGAAAATTTAAGGCATTCGGTTCCGAAAATTAAAAAAAATCGGACATCAGTCCGAAAATTCAGACATAAAAAAATATCACTAAAAAATATTGGGAATTTCAACAAATGGTCGTCGAAAGAAAAACCAATTTCGTCAATCGTTCGCAGAAATAATCACCAATTTCGTCAAAGCATTGCAAAAAAAAGTGAATTTCGTCAAAGGATCATGAAACAAGACAATTTCGTCAAAGAATAGCAAAATTTTATGTATGATTTATTATTTGCCAGGGGAGTTCTGTTCAGAAAATTTAAGGCGTTCGGTTCCGAAAATTTAAAAAAAAATCGGCCATCAGTCCGAAAATTGAGACATAAAAACATACCATTGAAAAATATTGCGAATTTCAACAAATGGTCGTCAAAAAAAAGCAATTTTGTCAATCGTTCGCGGAAAAAAATCACCAATTTCGTAAAGGCATCGCGAAAAAAAACGCGAATTTCGTCAAAGGACCGCGGAAAAAATGCGAATTTCTTCAAAGAATCGTAAAAAAAAGATAATTTCGTCAAAGAATCGCAGAAAAAAACGCAAATTTCGTAAAAGAACGGCGGAAAAAGACTAATCCCTCAAAGGATCGCGAAAACCAACACGAATTTCGTCAAAGGGCCGCGGAAAAAGCGAGAAATTCGTCAAAAGGTCGCAAAAAACGCAAATTTCGCCAAATGATTGCGAAGAAAAGCGAATTTCGTCAAATCGCAGAAAAAAACGCAAATTTCGTCAAAGGAGTGCAGGAAAATAATGAATTTCGTAAAAGCATAGCGGGAAAAAGCGGGAATTCTGACAAGAGATCGCGAAAAAAATGCGAATTTCGCCAAATAATCGCGGGGAAAAAACGCGAATTTCGCCAAAGAATCGCGAAAAAAAAACGCAAATTTCTTCAATACGCAGCAGGAAAAACGCGAATTTCGTTAAAGGATTGCGGGAAAAAACGGATTTCATCAAACGATCGCAGAAAAAACGCAAATTTCGTCAAAGGGTCGCGGTAAAAACTCATCGGTCTCTTTAATGATGATACCTATTAATGGGCGTCTCCTTACAAAATGTGATTCAGTTGTTTCAGAAGCAATGTCACATTATTTCTGTGAACAGAGTGACTGGCATTTTGTGCGAAGATGTCATAACATTAAGGATTAGGCTGTTTCCAAAAGCATTGACAAAATAATTGATAGGAATTCACCCTTCTTTACCATGGATTTTTAAGTTTATTATTTTTTAACCAAAATAATTATTCTTTAATTAATATTAATTAATTTTTTATTTAATGGTAATTATTTTAAAATTACTGATTTTAATTCATATCGTCAAAATAATAAAACGCGTTACTTTATTAAACGTTAAATTAATTCGCAGAAAGTTTTTGACCCAATATTTATGTGCGCAGAAAGTTTTTGGTTTTATACAAGTCTGGGACGGTGTTATGAAAATAGTAGAATTAAGCAGGTAGAGAAAACGATTTTGTTCGCGTTTTAAATTTTTTAAACTTTATTAATTATTTATAATGTTTGAAAAATCCTACAATAATAATTATATTCGTTAAGTTATTTTACAAGTAATTGTCTTTAGCAAAGCATTTTTTGACAAACTTATGTTTCTCATAGGTTTCTTTATCTGGAAATGTTCTACTTTTTAATTTGCTCACTAGGAACCTTGCAATAACAGGTCTTGGATCAAAAAAAGTTGTTCTAATTCCATTAAGAGCAATGAACATCCTTTAGTTTAAGGCTTCTCTTTATACCAGTTCCGCCTGTTTTTCGGATTTAAACGTTGTGTGTATGGACATAACTCCATATGCCAACAGCTTTATGCGCAAACATTGTGAGGTGTCAAAGAAACCTATGACAGCACCAATTTGTTGAAAACAGAGTGAGGTTGAGATGCCTTAAAGTAGAAATAGTCTTGCTGTCAATGAGAAGGACGCCGATTTTCAGCTGCGCAACAAAGCCATCACATCAAACTGTAAAAAAAAGACATTTTTACAGTACAAAGTACTGTTCATCTCGCGCACAAACTCGATCACAGTGAATGTGCTGTATCTTTCTTTGGTTTCCTGACTATATTAACATGGAAAATACAGTAGTTGCGTAAAATTAACAGCACAATGTGCTGGCAATTTGGACGCCAGCAGTTTGTGCTGTAAAAAAATGCGTCCAAATTGCCAGCACATTGTGCTGTTAATTTTACGCAACTACTGTATTTTCCATGTTAATATAATCAGGATACCAAAGAAAGATACTGCACATTCACTGTGATCGAGTTTGTTCTGGCAAATCTACAGTGGTTTTTTTTACAGTGCATCATTTAAATAGGCGACTTCGTCTTTAACAAAACAGTTCTCAACATCAAGGTGGGCTGCGCTAGCAACCTCTGTTGGTCTTCGTGCATTTAACAAAGCATCTATCCTGTAGGAGATGCTCACTTTATCCTCTTCTAATCTTTGAGAAACAAATTCTTTACAACTCAATATAGTTTCTTTTCTCACTGCAAACCAGCATCTCCTGATAGAAACTAACGAGTTGTTTTTACATCTCTGAGGATTTTCTTCAATTTACTTAATCACTTTCAGATTCCTAAGTGCCTTCATTTATTTCCATCAACTGTTCTTCGTATCCCTCAGGACTTACCCATTTTTGATAAGCGTCAAAGAATTTGTAAAAATTTTTCTTTGACAAATTCTATATCAATTCTTTATCGGGCAGTGTAAAGAAGGACCTTTGACTGTCTGTCTCAAGGTTTTCAAAGAGTATTGGAACATCTAGCATTAGGCAAGCCAGCTGTTGTTCACTTTTTAAAAATCTATTTATAATCGAATAAACACGCGAGCAGAAGTTTGTTCAGTTTTTGATGAGTAGGGTTGATGGTTCACAATGTTTTCTCAATGTTTTTGCATGAGAGAAAAATTGTGCCGTACTGCTTTTGCCAAGTTTTTTAAGTGTTTCACGAACTGTACTTCAAAATAGAGAAACAAAAGGCACTTTGATTTTCTGTTCCAGATATTTCTTTAAGCACTTTAACGCGTAGAGCAGAAACTTGATAAAATGTTGCTTGATGATTCCAACTCCGACACAGTTAAGTCAGACCTGAGCAAAGCATCAAACGCAAAGTTAGTCTTTACCCAAGTACCGTTTCATAAGAGCACAGAGACCGTTGTTTTTGCCTGTATTTTCCTTTACCCACTTATAGTTAAGCCTGTCAACTTAATTTTTGCAATATTCTCAGTGCACAAATTATCAAATACAACCTTGACAAAATCCACGAAGCCTTCTGCTCCTCGCTTACTGAATTTACATTGTCCTAGAAAAACTCATACTATGTCCTGTTCTTTTGAAAAAAAATCGTTCTCTGACAAATTTGTTATCAACTCCATATTTCTCAACAGAACCATCTACTTGGATAGCAAAACAAAAAGCATTTTGTAACTGTGATACGGTGTTTTCTTTTACTGCTATGGCATCTATTGCCATTCTTATCATCTCCTCAGTCAAAGAGTCAGCTTATAATATTCACCTGTTTAAAAAAAAAAAAGTTGCCGACAACATACCCTATCACTGGGCGACAATATCGTGGTACTAGGCGACACTAGTGTCACCTACTTTATATGTTATTTTATGCTCTGGTACCTACTCAGTTCAGATTGAACACTGTGATTTCTCGGAATATTTTTCTAGGTATGAAATTTTGAATATTCTGAAACACTTATGAGGGCGATCGATTGCCCTCATAAGTGTTGATAATGAGATGTGAGATAGGACATAATGAGATAGGGATCATTATCTCATAGAAGCATGGAACTATTATTTAATCCGTTCGGATCTAGCATGCTACTGGGAAAATATGTCTTTTCATTTAGCATTACAGTAAATTCTGTCTAAGGCGGACTCTATGTAAGCCGGAAATCTGTCTACCGCGGAAAATTTTTAAAGTCCCGGCGAACCCATAGAAAATAACATTAATTATTGCTGCATAAGCCGGAATCTGCCTGACGAGGAAACGGAAAGAGTTTTAAGGTCCCTCCGAAAACAAAATTTTGCATAAGGCGGAAAATAGGATATTTTAAAAAGGAAGGGCAGTTCGTTTATGAAACTTTAAAACTGATATATATACATCAAATACTCAATGTCGAGCATAAAAATTAAATTCCGTAATACTTTTAAAAAGTTAATTCAAAGGAACAGAACTGTTTAAATTTTAAGGAATTCTTGCTTATGCCATTTTTTCCTTTATAAATATGCATTTAAAAGTTATTATTACTAGTTCAGCTTACGTTTATGAAAATATGTATTGTGTGCAATATATTGTGCTTTAACGTTGTACTCAAATTCAAAGTGATGGCTTTATGTCTCATTCCCGAAGTTATTATTATTATTATTATTTTGTGTAAACTTCAAATTTGTAGGTATTACAGCGGTACTAAGAAATTAAATAGCATTTCTCATTTATTTATAAAGACAAAGGATCTTCAGAATTTCAGTTTTCGACAGATTTTCGAGCCAGGACAATCAATGAAAGATCGTGATGAAAGATCGCGAGCAATTCATTATAACTCAAGATAACTCCAATAACTCCAATCTTATAACTCCAATCTTTTTATCGAAAACATAAAACGCTATTCGACTGACGTATGCTTCATTCCAATAAATCCCGATCTTTTGCATAAGCCGGAATATTGTCTACCACGGAAAATTTTCTCGGTCCCGACCGATTCCGCCTTAGACAGAGTTTACTGTATTTTGTCTCAAAAATTAAAGTGTTTTGTTATTATCTGCATATAGTAATGGTAGTATCCAGGGTCCGACTAGCAAGTTTCTGTACCCAGGGCACTTTCAATTTTTCGTGCCCTTTCAGATTGGTTGATTTACTGATTCTAGTTTTTTTTTTTACATATTACACACTTATTCAAAAAGAGTCAACTCAAAAAATTAAGTTTTCCGGAAAATTGAAAAACGGTTCCAGGAATAAAATTAAAATATTTTTTGTATTATTTATTGAAATGTTCTTTTAACCATAGATTGAGATACCGGGTGTCTTAAAAAGGACTGTCTGATTTTAAAATTCAATAACTTGCAAACGGTGTCAGATATTTAAAAAATTCTTACAGGAGGGTTATGCATGAGGCCAAAAGTTTTTTTACAACGATTTTCGATTTTAGTTCGAATTACAACAATAGATGGCGCTGTGATCAATAGACGCTAAATTCAGGCTCTATTTTTGGTACTTTGGGACCCACTCAATACATTTTAACCTCTTTTTTCGCATGGAAGAAGAGAAAGGCCAAAAAATCGAGCCTGAATTTAGCCCTATTGCTTACAGTGCCATCTATTGTTTGTAATTCGAACTAAAATCGAAAATCACTGTAAAAAAACTTTTGACCTTATGCGTAACCCTCCTGCAAGAATTTTTTTAATATCTGTCACCGTTTGCAAGTTATTGAATTTTAAAATCAGTCAGTCCTTTTTAAGACACCCGGTATATTTTTGTCATGTCATCGTATTAATATCTCAAATAATGGGAATTCAAGCACTCGAATACACTATCTGCTGGAGAAAGGATGTAAGCTCTCCTTATAGGGAAAATGCCCTGCAACCACATTGCATTACATGTATTTTTAACTTATTCATAATAATATTTTTTTTTTTTTTGGTACAATTCATGTATGTATACTAAAACATTTTTTAATTAGATGAAATTCACATAATTAGATAAACATTTTGTGACGTTGATGAATTAATTACATTTTATTTTATGTGAAAATAAAAAGTTTTCGTCAGAGGCACAGAAAGTCAACTTGCGCCACACGTATAATTAATAAGTAACTAGCAAAAGCCATGCTTTGTTTCGATTCGCGAAGCATTATTTAATAAGATAAATATTTGAAAGTAACAATATTTTTTATATTATTTTTGCATCTTTATTCAGCAAAAACGCTATTTTGTGTTTTAGATATTTTAATTTTAGAAATCTAAAATAACTAGAAAGTAAAATGTAGAAATGTAAAATGTAAGAAATGTGCCAAATAACTAAGAATTTCTTCGGAATTTTTTATTTATGTTATAAGACTGGTATAAATAAAAATATTTTCGAAGCAAAATTTTACAAAATATTTTGTAATTTTCAACTAAAAGCTCTTATAAAGATGTTTTTACATTTTCCAATAGCCTCTGGTGTTTTCTCAAATGATTTGAAATAGGTATGTTTCTAATCTTTGTAATTCATATCAAATAATCTTTGATAGCAATCTTAGAATAATATATTCGAAGAGAGCTTGAAGAAAGTTACTTCTTCAAAATCCTATTTTCTGGAAAAACAATTGAAATCTGCTCTCGTTGATACTAAGAATTATTAACTTATTATATTATTGTTATTATTCAACCTTCAAATTCGAATAACACTTTATATAACGAATTAAACAATGAATTTTATTTATTTATAATTCTTTTGTTGCCACTTTACAAAAAAAATCATAATGTAATTCTTTTAAAATGTGTAAGTATCGTCTGCGTACAGACCATATTTTATTTCTATGAAGTCCAAAAATATTTCTTTCTTCAATTAAATTTAAAAACAAGTTTTTATGATATTTTGGCGGAATAATAAAAATATATTTTATTTATTTAATTAATCATAATTCTGTTTATTATTACTAACTCCATGATTTATTTTGTCTTCTGAAAATATATGTGTTTCATTTTTTATTTGCAAAAATGCGTCCGTAGAGGAAAAACATGTAAAATAAATTAATTAAAAAAATACATTTTTTAAGGTTATTCTGCAAAAAAATAATATTGTGCAAACCTACGGATCATGATTTATTTTTATGTTTAATTTCAAGTCGAAACCCTGAATAGTTTTTTTGTAAAGTGTACGACAAAATGTAATTTGTGTAGCCTAGTAGAGGATTCGCTTCGCTCATCCTAATTATGTGTATTTATGTAGGTATTAATTACTTATAGTTTTTTTTACGTTATCGTTTTTGTTTTCGGCCGAAAATAGGAAGATTACCGAAACTCGGTTTCGGTATTAAAAACCTGTTTCAGTCAATCCTTTATTTAACTTACTTGGAAACATTTGCGAAAATACGGTGTTTATAAAAGACTCTTTAAATCTCGAAAATAAATTGGCTTCTGAGGATTCTAAAGATAAAGAACGCCTTTCGGAATCATGAATAAGTCAGAAGAGGTTGTTTTATATTTTCCATCGTAGTTATATTATACTTTCTATTGTAATTATATTTTCTTACAGACTAAGAAACATTTGTTTCTGTTTTACAGTCTACTCCGGAGATGTTGAAATCTTGCACTCATTATTCAAAACTAAGGACAGACCGAAATCAAATTTCTGTAATCTTCCTATTTTTGGCCGAAAACGAAAACGAAAACATCCAAACGAAGTTTTTAAAATAATTAATACATACATAAATATACGTAATTATTATTTAATTATACTTGCAATTATATGTGTGGTCCATATTGTCTTTCTGTGCCTCTGACCAAAAATTTTTATTTTCATATGAAATAAAATGTAATTCATTCTTCTGCGGTACAGAATGATTTTTTAATTATACGAATTTTATCTCATTAAAAAATGTTAATGGTATTACATACCCCGATTTATCTTTTATAACGATTTTTGTAAAGGATAATCTGTTATACTAGAACTTTCTCAAAGAGCAATCGAAGAACTTCTGCGGTTTCTAACTAAAAAATTTCTCCTACTGTTAAATCTGCAGCTTTTAATGAGCACGCGAAAAGCGCCTTCAAAGTTCAGTCCTGTATGCATTGCTTGCTTCAGGAGCTATGCATATATAACGTTATCAATATTTCGATAATTTTGGACCCCCTTCCCACACACACACCTGAGGATATCGTTATCAATAGTATATAAAAATTCTTTTATGTTGATTTTTTCCCTTTCTTTTTATACGCTTACAATGATAGACACATATATGATTATACATTTATTAGTCGCATACTTTACGGATTCAAGAAGTCAATAAAATATCAGTTCATGAAATAAATTTACATCAAATAACATCTAAAAGAGTTAGTTACCATTTGAAAGTATTTAATAATTACTTATTATTACATAATGCATTTAAAAATAGCATTGTCTTCTCGCACTTGTTCCCTGCCCGGGGATGTTAAAAGCAGAACTTATCAACCAAACAATGGACCACATTCTTTGTCTTTCTTTACTAGTAAACGCAAGTATCATTTCCAACGCATTATGCTCCTGATTTCTCTAACAGCGAATTATAAGTGCATATGTCGAAAGAACAGGGATGCCAAACATTGGGGTATTCCAAATTTTGGAATGAAATGATTTTATAAACATTTAATGGCTTTAATAATAGCTTTGTATTTTCATAAAAACATATAACAAAATAGTAAAAAAACAGGTAACAGACTTAAAGGTACATATAAATCGTTGTTCTGATTTCTCTAACAGCGAATTATAAGTGCATATGTCGAAAGAACAGGGATGCCAAACATTGGGGTATTCCAAATTTTGGAATGAAATGATTTTATAAACATTTAATGGCTTTAATAATAGCTTTGTATTTTCATAAAAACATATAACAAAATAGTAAAAAAACAGGTAACAGACTTAAAGGTACATATAAATCGTTGTTCGGTCATCCAAGACTGTCGTATAGATGGCTGGTGACTTCCCCAACATGGTTTATGAGTGAGAAATTGCAGACTCAGGCATCGGCCGGAGTAGCTCAGTGGTTAGAGCAGTAGTCTTGTATACTGTGGTCCCGGGTTCGATACCTGGCTCTGGCTAATTTTTCACTCCAGTTGGGTTTAGTGTATTTATTGTTTGTATGTCTGTATATTATTTAATATACCTTTAACTGCTGAATGCAGGCGTTATTTATGTGTGTTTTAATATATATCGTAGTATGAGTGTTTTATTATAGGTAAGGGGCTGTGCATATATAACGTTATCATTTTAGGGGGGAGGGGGAGTCTGGCAAATGATATCGTTAGATATCTCTAGGGGGAGGGGGGGGGTTCTTCTTTTAATATCGTTATCATTTTTGATCCAACCAAAATTTTCTCTTTTTATTTATAACTTAGCCTTTACATCAAAATTGAATGTTATCTGTTTTTAGTCTGCTATCTATTTTTATGAAAGTACAAAGTTATTATTAAAATCATTAAATGATTATAAAATTATTTAATTCCAAATTTCCTATTTCTTCTGTCATATGTGTACGCCTATATAATTCGCTGTTCGAGAAACCATATGCGAAGTATGTTTCAAATGATACCTGTGTTTACTAATAAATAAAAGAGAAAGAATGTTGTCCACCTGTTTTGGTGATAAGAAGCTCTGTCTCCCCCCCCCCCCAGCGGGGTCAAGTGCAAGAAAACATTATTACTGTTGAATGTATTATGTAACAAAAAGCTATTATAAAATACTTTTAAATAGTAACTATTTCTTTTAAGTGTTATTTGAAAAAAAAAATTTTCATATATAAAGTGATATTTTATTGAGTTCTCTTCATATGAATCAATGAAGTATGCGAAAAATAAATGTAACCATATTTGTATATCACTCCAAGCAAAAGAAAAAAAAAATTCAAAAATGAAAAGAATTTTTAGACATTGATAACGATATCATTACGGGGGGGGGGGGGTTCGAGGGATGATAACGTATGATATCGTAAGGGGGGGAGGGGGTTCAAAATTGCCAAAAAAGTGATAACGTTATATATGCACAGCCCCTTATAATTTGCACTCACGTCTTGAGTCAGTCACGACTGATAATTACAAACAATGAAGTTCCTTGGCAATCAATAAAGAGCGTCTCATTGGAACCGATACAGCTCAAATCAATGAGTCATTTTGAAAATTTCTGAAGGAAGAAACGAGATTCTTAAAATACATATAGTTTCGGCCCGGCCGAATTTTCGGCAGCATTTTCGCCGAAAACGAAACCGAAACCGACTTTTTGGTAGATCTCTAATATTTTCTATCGTAGTTATAAAGTTGACTCCCTCAAATCCGCAACCCTAAAATCAACAAGCTCCTAAAATCCACGCATCATCATAGATGTGAACAATGAAACTTTCAGTTCTGATGTAGTGGGAAAATTAGAGAATTTTTTAGTTTTATATTATTCTGTATGAATTTTAATATGTAATTCTCGATAATATGGCTGATCTCGTGGTTTTTCATGAAGGAAGTATAAATTTATTTGTAAAAATATCAAGATATTGTTGATATCACTGTTAATCACAATCTTTTTGCCAAATATATTTATGTATTAATCTAGCTTTTTTGTTTATTAAGACTGGCTAAACCTGTAATAAAACTTCCTTATTTTATGATTTTCATGTGAATTAATACGCTAACTTTATGAGAAAAGTTTCGTTAAATAATTCAAGGAGAATGTATCGCATCGTTTATTATGCATATTTAGTTATACATTATTAATTATTTACTTGACCTTTACTTTTAATAATTTAATCATTTTTAAAATTATCTTTTTATCATTTTAATTTATTACTTCATTATTTTAATGTTTTATTATATTGCAAGCATTCATTATAATTTTGCTTGCATTATAGCACTCAAATTACTGTGTAAAAAATGTAAATAAAGCAATGACCAGAAATGTGCAAAATTCTAAAATCCGCACAACCCCTGGGCCCAAGCTGTGCGGATTTGAGGGAGTCTACTGTATTATATTTTCTTACAGACTAACAGGCATTTGTCTCTGTTTTACAGTGTACTCCGAAGATGTCGAAACCTTTCTCTAAATATTCAAAACACTTATCCTGACGATTGCATCGAAAAAAAAGGGGCGTAGTAGAAGGAAAAAGAAAACTGAAGAATAACTGAATGAAAAGGCAAGTTGGACAACTTCATCTTTTGACGGGCGAGTTAATGGATTCGCCTAATGAGATGGTAGGAATATGCAGCATCATTTTACAGTGTCGTTCGCGAGAATTAGATCCGCCCTTTAGGATTTAATCTCTTTCAGTAGAGAGAGGAGAAAAAATATCAGCAAACATATAAGTAAAAATCCACTTGGTTAAGAAAACATACACTGTAGCAAAGCTAACAATTATTTTCATGTCTAACAATTATTTTCATGTCTAACAATTATTTTCATGTTGCAACTTTCATGTCTAAAATATATAATACTTTATTTTACTACTATATATTTTTTAATTTCCTCCGTTTGGGAAAGTACATTCCTTTAAACTTTATGAAATACCAATGGAAACAACAACAACAACAACAACAATAACAACAAAACAAAAAACAACAAAAACAGAAACAAAAAACAAACAACAACAACAACAACAAAAATTCAAATGAGTCGCACGATGCAAAAGTAAATTTGACACTTAATTAAAATTGTTAAAATAGTTATTTACAGATTTTATCTATATGTACAGAATTAAAAGATAAAGCATTAACTCAATTAAGCTACCATGTGGCGTAAGGCTAGGACCTTTAGATCTCAACATTTGGTCAGTTGGAATTCTTTACATATAAATTCATAATTAAATGAATACACGTTATTTTCATAATATAAAAATCTTTGTTACTTTACAAATAACAGTTGTAATTTATGAAAATATTATACTCTGATTATTTAGATTTATTTAATTACACTAGATTAATTTTAACACAATTATTCTAATTCGTAAATAATTCATATGAGATGTAATTTTCCAACTGGGCGAAAAATGTTCGAACCAGGAATCACTTGGCTGAAGCTGCCAATGCTCTGCCAACTGAGCTATCCCGGACGAATCTGGAGAACCTAATTCACCCAGCTAACCTTATTAATTATTAACCCAGATGCTATTATCAATAAGGTTAGCTGGGTGAATTTGGTCCCCCAGACTCGTCCGGGATAGCTCAGTTCGCAGAACATTGGCAGTTTCAGCTAAGACCCAACAAACACCGAACTTATGGGCCACTGATGGGTTCGTTAGCCTTGGCCGAAAGTGTTCGATGGTGGCCCGCTATCAGTGAAAGTTACGGCTCCGTAAAAAAAGTGTCACGCCGGACAGAATAAGGCCACAAGATAATTGGCCGTAAATACAAGAAGTTGCCCACAATCATGCCACTAACTTTTCGCTGAAAATGTTAGATAGCCTTAAACTGCCCACAATTATTCTTTTAATGGCCACTAAAAATAAAAGCTAACCAAAAGCTTGCCTTTGTTCTGCCATTTGTGGTTGTCATAAATTAAATTTATCCCAAAGCTGCCCACAAAAAAGCCTATTAGGGTTATTTAAAATGTAATCACTTGCCACTGTTGTGCCATAACGATTGTTTAGGAATAAATCAAAATTTATTCTATAAAAAAAATACTTTTTATCAGCCTAATTATATGATAAAATATTTTTGCAGGATTAAAAAAATCTTATAATTATTTAGATATACTTTTGTAGAAAATGAAATTCTTTCACTTTGAACTTTTTCAAAAAATTCCCAAAACACAATATTTCACATAGTGCATTAATTTATTTGTTCATTTATTCACTTACATATTTACAAAATTTATATGCAATGCATTTTTAAATAGTTGCATTTCATAAAAATTTATAAAGTGTATAATTGAAAAAATAAACTAATCAATCAATTCATTATCAAATATTGTATTTTGAATATTTTTGAAAAAGTTCAAGGTAAATGAACTTGATTTTCTTGAAAAGTATGTCTAAATAATTATAAGATTTTTTTTTTTTTTTTTTTTTTTTTTTTTTTTTTTTTACCTGCCAAAACATTTTACCATTCAATTAACCTTCTAAAAAGTATTTTCTTTTGAAGAATAAATTTCGAATTTATGCTTAAATAATATACGTGATTTTAATATAGTTTATTATATATTTTATATAAAAATGTGTGTGTTTGTGATATTCTTTTTACTTAAATTTCCACTATATTTTACACAGCTTCGTTGGTAAATCTGTTAAATTATGCTTATTCATCAAAGCTTTATTAAATCATTATTATCTAAATTTTTGCATCATTTCTGATCATTTTATTAAAATATTACATAAAAATAAGTTTAATCTTTATGTAGTTAACGAATGACAGTATAATATTTCTCATATATTTTAAAATTTTGCTTTTATCAGATAATATTTAACTATTTCTGTTGCAGTTTAATAGCCAAACATTTGAAAAAATATATTATTTCAACTTTTTCAAAATTCTTGAAAATTATTTATAATTATTAGAAATGTAAATAATAGAATCATAAGACGAAACGCAATTTTTTCACCTTGATTCAACATAAAATATATGATGTGAACATTAAAAAGGTCCACAATCTTACTTAAAAGGCGACTAAAGTAATGAAGAAGATGTTACAAGTTTAAAATATACATTTTATTTAAAATTTCTTAGTACTTTTAAGCCTTCCAAGCTCATCATTAGAGAATTTCTTAATAACTAAATGTTGTTTATTTATACAAATATGTCACTTTGTTTTGAAAATGAGAGGGTCAATAATTACTGAGTAGAAAGTAGCAGTTTCTTGGATTTAATTTAAGTAAAGAAAATATATATTATTATTATTAATTGCAGTTCCATTTATTTACACAAAAATAATTATATCATAAAATAATAATTTAATTATATCCATGGAAAGTGACCTATGAGAAACAGAGTGATGTCATAAATAAATGGAACTGTAATTAATAATAATAATATATATTTCCTCTAATTAAATTCAATCCAAGAAACTGCTACTGCTACTGCTACTTCTACTTTCAACTCTAGTAATTATTGGCTCTCACATTTTAAAAACAATAAACAACATTTAGTTATTAAGATATTCTCTGATGATGAGCTAGGAAGGCTTGAAAGTACTAAGAAATTTTAAATAAAATGTATATTTTAAACTTTTAACATCTTTTTCATTACTTTAGTCGCCTTTTAAATAATATTGTGGACTATTTAATGTTCACATTATATATTTTATGTAAATAATAGTTTAATAGTGATTTAAAAATAGATATTAAATTAATCTTGATACTTCTAAATTTCATTTAAATTCAATTGTTTTAGTCACTCAAATTTTCTCGAGTATAAAGTCACATTTTTATAATTAAACTAAAATAAACTGTTTTAAGGGGTCTTGTACCTTTTAAACGCGTCGAAAATTAACGAAAAACTTCAACGTTTTAATTAGTTTATCTTCAAAACCTTTTTATGTATATACGTGAAATTTTGGATATTGATTAAACAGATTATGCTTTGTAATATACTACCAACAGAAATTTATTAACCCTTTACAGAATTTGTGTATTGTTGAAATCAAAATAGCTCTTTTTTTACCCCATAAGTCATTGCGCGCATGATATCTTAAGAAAGGATGTATGGATTGTCATGAAATTTGGTAAATATATTAAACAAATATGTGTGTTTAAAATGATCTACTTTTAAGTATTTACAATGGTAATATTTTTAGTTATGACTATTTATATTCATTAAAAATACATATGTTTTTATTTTTTTTACGAAAATATTTTTTTATATAGTTAATGAAATAATTTTAGACTAAGAGTAGATAATTTTAAACACATATATACGTTTAGTATCTTTACCAAATTTCATGCTAATCCATACATACTTTCTCAAGATATGCGCGCAATGACTTATCGGGTAAAAAAAAAGAGCTATTTTGATTTAAACAATACACAAATTCTGTAAAGGGTTAATAAATTTATGTTTGTAGTATATTACAAAGCACAATCTGTTTAATCAATATCCAAAATTTCATGTTTATACATAAAAAGGTTTTGAAGATAGACTAATTCAAACTTTGAAGATTTTCGTTAATTTTCGACGCGTTTAAAAGGTACAAGACCCTTAAAGAACAATATCATCCGATATTTATAATGTTTAAAAATAAATTCGATAACTTCGAAAAACTAAAAATAAACTATTGAAGGGAATTTTACTAAAAATGAAAATATCTTTTACATTTTCTTTTGCAATTATAAAAACTAAAATATAAATATTCTTTAAGATAAAATGATGCAAAAAACAGATATAATGAAATTAATAAATTTGTAATGAATCAACATGAACTAACAAACTTACCGATATATGTGCTACATTTTGAAACCATGTCCACTTATTCCGACGAAGTAAATAACGCGAATGACAAAGCAGAAATGAAAACGCAAAGCTAAAGAAAAATTCTGAGAATTTCTCCCTCTCCCCTCTTATCGTACCGGACCAGAACTTTCAAAACTGCTTAACCTTGAGCCATTTGAAGGTCCCATCATCTATTTGATTTTTCTGGAGAGGGAGGGAGGGAGAGTAGTTTTATTAGCCAATACCTTATTATAATAAATAAAAGTCATTTTTTCATAAATCATATATTTTTTCTGTTAATATTATTTTTAGTCATTTGGAAAAAGAGCTTTGTTTTCCATTTCTTTCTTTTTTTTTCGTTCTTTTTTTTTCTTTTTTTAGAGAAATAAAGATTTAAGATACATTGTTTGAATTTTTAAACTCTCCATACAGTTTTCAGATAACACAAAAACACTTTTTTTCCCCCTCCGATTTATTCTTTAAATGGGCATTTTATCTCTTTTCTGTAAATTTTTACCCATTTATCTTCGCAATTAAAAATTATAAGATTTAAAAATAACATGCATTCCATTTTATTCTGATATGCTCATAAAAAATATCTTGTTTATCTATATATATATCAAGGCTTATTTTTGACTTAAGACGATTTTACTTGTAATTTATAAGAAATGCCTAAAAATTAATAGAACCTTTTCATGTTTATTTTAGGGCATAAAATATACATATCGCATTTTATTTAATACTTTCATGTAATGTCAGATTTTAATGCGAATTCTAAATTTTGCCAGAAATAATTTTTCCAACTGGGTAAAAATGTATCCAGGTCGGGACTCGAAACCAAATAATAATGAACAAAAATTCTTTATTTATTCTGCAATTCTTTACTTAATTCTGCGAAAATTCTTGATTTATTGTGCAATTTTTCACTTAATTATTTTTATACATATGCAAGTTTTATCTGTATTTCTAAAGAGTAAAATAATGGTAGTAAAATCATTAAATATATCTAAATTGTTAGGAATTTAATACAGGCAAGAAATTTTATTTATATTTTCCGTTACAGTGGATTCAGAAAAAAAAATTTCTTTTCCAGTATTTTCTTTTACATGGAAATATGTTTCAAATGATATTAAAAATTCATGTTTTAGTAACAGCTTTTAAGTTACCTTTTCTCTCCCCCCCCCTCTCCTCGCTCAAGAATAACTGCTTATTGAAACATTTTCTCCTTTTCATTATAACAAATATTTTTTCATGAATGCTGAAAAAAAAGAGCATAAATAAATTCACATTTATCAATAAATTTTTAAACATGTTTAAGTAGTATATATGTCCGAAGATTGCAGTATTTTGCTATTAATATATTATTCAAATCAGCGTATATTTTATATTATGCTATCTGATTATCTTTGCAATCAAAAACAATATAAAATAACCATTAAATATAATCTTTTTTATTCCAGTGTGTTCAAAATATATTTATTTAAAGATATTTTAAAGGCAAGAACGTTAAACGCTTTTATGTTGTTGTTTTTTTTCCATATTTTTAAAAAATATATAAACAGGGAATTTATGTACATTTTGGGGACAATTTTTGATTTTTGTAAAATATTTTCAAACTAAATAAAAATATGTAATCTATTTTACTGCTTTAAATATAAATCTCACGACATATTTATATTTTTACTAAAACCCAGATTTAAAATAATTAAACTTACTTAGAAAGAAATGAAGAGAAAAATGTATTTCCTCTCTTTAATTAAATATTCGGGTTAGGTGATATTAGCCCTCTACTTTCTAAACGATGACGATCCATTACATTTTTGCCAGAAACCGCCCCTTAAGAGTTGCCGGGCAAAGTAAATGCAACAGTTCTCTCACCGCCGAAACATTACCGTTCCGGCAATAGCTGCCGGAACTCGCGGCGGGTCATTTACGGTACAACATTGTTTGGTTACAAATGGCCTTAACTCCTTTTGGCCACGATATATACGCCATTCGGCCTTAAGTCGAGTGTTTGTTGGGGAGATTCCTGGTTCGAACATTTTTCGTCCAGTTGGAAAATTATATCTCATATTTATTTAATTAGTTTAAGATTCCTACACCCATTCAGCCCTGCGTCCTAATACAATCATGTTCAAAATTAAGAGAATTTTCAGATTGGGTCGTTTATCTCCAGAACTATTGGGCAGATTTTAATGAAATTAGGTATGTACATAGGTTGATATAATGCAACAAAAATAAACATTCAGCAATTATATTGCGCACGCATGATCGTGCGTAAGAATCATCAGCGTAGGAATGTATAAGACAAAGATTGCAATAATGAACCAAAAAATGGGTTAATAGGGGTACGGTCTCCTCTTCCAGTTATACAGCTCTCGCAACGTAAACTCATACTGCAGAATCAGATAGTTTGTGGATCCTTGTGGCATTCAGTCTCACTCCTCCAGCAACGCTGTTTGCAGTCCCTGTGCAGTTCTAGGAGATGGAAAGCGAGTTCCAATTTTCCTCCCCAAAGTGTCTCAGACATGTTCTATAGGGTTTAGGTCTAGAGATCTGGCTGTCCAATCCATAAAGCAAATATCCCCGCTTTCCAGAAATTCGTCGACCGTATTATCTCTATCTGGGTGCGCGTTATAGTCCATTAAAATAAAATCAGGACCAATTGCATCTCTGAAAAGGCGAACGTAGAGTACCAAGAAATCATCCCTACACCTTACACCAGTTATAGAGCTTTTGCCAAATACATGGAGGGGTGTGCTCCCATCCAACATGATGCCTGCCCAGACCATCAAACCTCCGCTGCCATAATGGTCTTTTTCTGGAAGTTGAAAGACATGTAACGGATCCCTGATTTTTTCCAGATGAAAGTACGTCGAGAATTTGTATTTAGTCCGAACAGAGTCTAATTAGTGAATAGGATCATAGATTAACATACAAAATCTGACATTCCCATAGAGCGTAATGGTAATACGATTGCGATCGTAGCGCCTTTATAGTCCAAGAGCCGACAGCACAAAAGCCTATGTTATCAAGCACAAGAAAAAAAAAAAAAAAAAACCTTTATTTTATGGAAAGGTCGAAGTAGGGGAATCTAATGATCCATATTTGCCGGAAGTGAAGTGGTGCATAAGCCAAAAATTAATACCACTAGTAGTTGATTCGTAGGTTTATCATTGTGTTTGTCCTACAAACAAAGGTATGAAAACATATGGAGGATAGTTGTAGGACAAACACAAGGATAAAGCTACGAGTCAACCACTTGTAGTATTAATTTTTTGTCTTATGCACCACTTCACTTCCTGCAGACATGGATTATTAGATTCCCTTACTTCTACTCTCCCTTAAAATAAAGGGGTTTTTTGTGCTTGATAACATAGTTTTTTGTGCTGTCGGCTCTTGGACTATTAGTGACAATGGGGAAGAAGCTCCCCATCCTTGTAATTTTTTTATTATTGAGTATCTAGTACCTTATTATGATCTTTCTTTTTTTAATGTTACATGTTTACGTTTTCAACAGCATGTTACATACACGAACACAGAATAGATATTCTATTTTATATATCTAATATCTATTCTATGTTCATGCACGGATATATGCTTTTTATTTTATTATTATTATTATTATTATTATTATTTTTTTTACATGATGAGTGAACGATTTAAGTGCAGCGAAACACAAAGTAAAAATTTCGCCCTGAATGCTATATATCAAAAGCAATGGTGTAGTTTAAAAATGTACAATTTCATAATTATTCCGCTTTGGTAGGAAAATTTTTATAGCCGACGTTTTATTAATTTAAGAAGTTTAACGTATTAAACAATCGTTACAACAATCTTTTAAAATTTACGCATTTTCACTTTCTTACAAGTAAAATAAAAATATTGCTTTTAATGTAAATAACGTACAATCAATTCAATAATATTTATAATATTAACATATGAGAAATAGTAATAATAAAATTACAGATAGGGAAAACTCCTTTCGACAAATTTTTAGAATTCTATAAATCTGAAAGTTAAAAATAAACAGAGGTACTGACATTACACTCAGTAAAATTTTATTCGATATGAATAAATTGACACAATACCTGAATTTGATTTTTTACAATTTAATCTCATAAACTTACATATTTGCATTCTTAACAGAATTTCCTAGGGTTTTTCTTTTATATTATTACTCTAATTATCATTTTGTAAGTTAAAGGTGAACAATACAGGTACGATAACAATAAGAAAAAAAAACAGCTAAATAAATAAAGCATAAATACATTGTCTGCCTCTCTCGCTGCCTCTGCTTCGTTTTAGGAAAGAATAGATATTCAAAACATAGAGCGTAAACGTATTTCTTCAACATGGGTAAATTTCGAAGCTTGTTAATTTTCCCCCATTGTCGGTAGTGACGCTACTACACTGAGAAAAATGACACTTTCTAATCTGAGTAATTCGATGTTTTCATTTTGTTATAAAACTTTTTGTTTCAAATATGACGACACAATGCTTTCAATTCTGAAATACCAGAAATACTCAAACAAAATTACTTTTTATTTGTTAAATGTAGTAAATTTTACCAGGGTAGTTAACTTTACTCATATTATTTCATTTGTTATCAATTCGAACGAAACGCTCTTTTCAATAATATTTTATAACATGAAATATGACGAACTACATTTTAATCGTGTTCGCGGATGAAAACATAAAACCCATCTTAATGTAATCGCAGAAGCGTAAAGTTTGTTCTTCAGCCTTCGGAACCGAAGAATGGATGAATTCGTAAAAGAAGGACTTCGCAGGCGGAATTTGATAACCATCAACAATATATAAATACAAACATCACATATAATCATGAATAAAGTTTCATATTCTCATATTTGAGTATGTCCAGTCCATGCTTTCAGAAATGAGTACATAAATGTTTCAAATTTGAGTAATTTTGATTCGGAGTCATTTTGTCTATGCGACATACTCAGATTTGAGTATTTTTCGCTCAGTTTTGAAAATTTCGTTTTTAGAGTCTACTGTTGCCATTGCAGATTTTGCCTTAAATATCCTATCTTGTATGTTAATATATACGTTGGACAGCCCTTCTCTATGTCTATACTTTTATTTGGGAAAATCCAGCATTAGCTCCCTCACAATTTTCAATCCCTCGCCTCTATCGACGTTTGAATCATTTTTGATCACATCCGTTATCTTCTTTGAAATGACTCAGATAGAAGTTTTCTTTCAATAGTTGAAAGAAACAAAAAGTTGAAAGAAATCTGGACAATTTCTTTTCCCGCTTACATTTTTTCCCCTATTAAGTTATTCATAGCCGTCAAATCGGGTATGACAGATGCGAGCCCTTTAGGAATCTTTCCGTTGTAGATGTCGAATCTGTTCTTGGCCATTGAATTTAATAACGATGTTTAGCGAACCTTCGCAGAAAGTTAATTACGGCTTGTAGAACTACGTGAGAAGAAACAGGTAACTTTTTTTTAATTTTAATCTATGAGCATGTCATTGTCGGTTTCTGGGAATTGAGCTTCTGTGATGGAACGGACGTGGGTAAAAATACACAAACGTCCCATAAGATATAAAAAAAGATGAAAACTAGAAAACAGGAATTCTGCTTTTTCAGAATTTAGTGTCGACGCCGATGAAAAAAAATATATGTATATATAAATAGTGCAAAACATATTTCAATTTTAAGACTTAAAGCACACACTTTTATTTTATGTAAAATGACGTCATTCGCATCCGCTTAAGAATTCCAGATTGACGATCCACTCTTAAACATCTAGAGTAAAGCGTGCATAGGATGTCACTATCGCGAAATAGTACACAAATGCAGCAAAAAGATTCCGTTATTAAAGCAACTCGACAAAAAAACGGCTAACTAAAGATTCATAGGCCTTCAATTGTTTGTAAATATAGTTTATAACAGCTCCATGTTTTAAAAGAAATTATTTGTTTATATTTTTTCAAAATAGCACATATTTTAATTACATTTTCTTTC
Organism: Maratus speciosus; assembly: GCA_963932465.1. Lineage (NCBI taxonomy): Eukaryota > Metazoa > Arthropoda > Arachnida > Araneae > Salticidae > Maratus > Maratus speciosus. The sequence goes on along the minus strand of OZ010786.1, from coordinate 665,160,887 downwards.
GGTTGTTATGAGAAAATGGCAACAAAAAGATATAATTGCTATTTTTCGTGTGTTTTAACTGTTTTCCCTTTACTTTCTACAGACATGGAGTACTTGAGTTGCCAAAAGGAAACAAATGGTGCTAAAAACTACAAAAAAAAATTAATATTTCAAAAATAAATGGAGATAACGTTTTCAAATAAACTGCATTTAAAAGTACTTTTTTTTCCCAATACGACGGTATGAAAATTGGAAATGTGCGATGCTTAGAAATTAAAAAAATTGCTATAGAGCATTTAATCGTACAACGAAACATCTGCTTTGTTTATAGCAGGCTTCCGTAAGGTAACGTTATTTTTTGGAGAGACAAAATAAGCTGGGAGAAAGAAATAGCATACCGTACCGGGGGAGAAAAAGCCAAAAATTGCAATTTTTTTTTCTAGAACCTCATCGTTCTCTTCCTATTATCTCTATTTAAAATGAGATTTATTACTTGTTTTTCTTCCCCTACATTTGAAAAAAAAGGACAAATATGCTTCTTAATATAGGAAAATAGGTACTTTTCCAGTGCAGGGTCCTTGGGAGCTTTAAATAGTCAGATATGTTTCCAATTGATATAAACAGCCATTAAAATAACCCTGATAAACTTTTATGATTATTTATATATGTATTTAAGCATGTATAAATATTATATTTATATAGGTATTATTATTGTTTTTAGGTAGCTTTTATTACAAAAAGTAAAAAGCTACCTATTGCAGACGTCCGGAGGAAAGCGCTTCCGGAAAATTTTGGTATATTTTCACCGATCATGACTCCCAGACCCCAAAACCACCCTCATCCCCACCTTCATCCGCCATCTTGTTTCAAAAAGGCGACCATTTAATTTTTTTAAAAAAATTTTAAATTTAAAAAGCGGTGCGAATAAATTAAAAACCGCAAAATATTTTTTTTCTTAAAAGTTTGACCTGAATACAAGGATTCCGCAGCATACTTTGTCTCGTCTACGTCTTTATCTTAAAAAATGGCTGAGATATACCAGTTTGATTTGCTAGGGTGGCTGACACGTTGAAAACAATCCGATTTTCGTCATGCTGTAACTCTCGTATTTATAAACTGATTTTGATGAGATTGATTGTATGCATAGTAAATACCAATCAATGTCTAGACCGATTTTGTTTTCCAGCTTCATCCGCCATCTTGTTTCAAAATGGCGACCATCTGGCTGCCCAATGGCGTGCCACGCTATCCAAAATCAAAAGTAAAATTTATGTAAATAATTTCTTTGCGTCATTTCACCCAAAGGTATGCAAACATGGAGGACTGGGTGCAGGAAAACACAATGATAAACCTACGAGTCAACCGCTAAAAACGGGTTTTCAGGTGTTTTTCACCAAGATACGACTTTGCAGACCGATTGCGTTTTAATTTGCGAATCGATTTTTAACTAATTCTGGAATTTCAGCTGTGAACTCGATGAGGTGACTATCTGTGCTGTCGCCTCCCGGTCTATAAGTTTTCATCGACATCTTGGAAACTTGTTTAAAGTCAGACATTCGAAATAATTTTAAAGTTGACTATTTAATTTAGTAGCTGTACGGCGAAATTGATAAGTACAATTTAATCATAATAATATTATAAATGTGAAAGTGTGTGTAAATGTTTGTGTCAAGTCAATGTCAAAACGGGTGAATTAATACTTTTGTAGCCTTGCATATAGATGGATTATGACACAGAAATGAACATAGGCTATGTTTTATTTATTTTATTTAAATATTTTTCTTAATAATTCAAAATTTCACTACTTTTATAGAGAATCAATTGACATTTTTCCTATAAAATTTAACTCTGTTTGTTTATCGCTGCCATAAAATAAGAATCCGGAATAATAATTACTTCTCAGCAATTAATTTTCTTCTTAATAATTCAAAATTTCACTACTTTTATAGAGAATCAATTGACATTTTTCCTATAAAATTTAACTCTGTTTGTTTATCGCTGCCAAAAAATAAGAATCCGGAATAATAATTACTTCTCAGCAATTAATTTTCAATTGAAATATTTTTCTTAATAATTCAAAATTTCACTACTTTTATAGAGAATCAATTGACATTTTTCCTATAAAATTTAACTCTGTTTATCGCTGCCAAAAAATAAGAATCTGGAATAATAATTACTTCTCAGCAATTAATTTTCAATTGAAATATTTTTCGTGAAAAAGAAAAATTAAATAAAAAAATTAAGAATAAACAAAAGATGAATCTGACATCATATTGGAAATAAAACTGAATTATTCAAGTATTTTTAAATAAAACAAGGTGCATGAATACGAGTAACTACGGAAAGCAAGCAAATATGACGTCATATATGGAAAATAAAACGGATATGTAAAATGAAAAAAACATATTATGTCGGTTAATAATTAGTTAAAAACAGTTACAAAAATACAGACAATTTAACTAAACAGTTTAAAAGCACTTTTAAAAAATAATATTAAACGTTTCGAACATACTTAAAGTTCCTCATCAGTACTGTAAATAAACGCGAATGCATGAGAGATGACATAAATTGAACTTGCAGTTGAGAGCATGTGTGAAATACAATTAAACACGAAGGTAGATATTTGAGTCAGATTTAAATAGCATATTCAGCTGGAACAAAATTAGCCTCACTGAGTAGAAATTTCGCCGTCTAGTTGTCTGAGCGAAGCGAAGGCTAATACTCAGCGAAATATTACTGTCCGGACACTTTACTACTACGATGGATATTAACGCCATGTCCTACTAAAAAAAAAAGCCTAATAAAAACCTTTCGTCAAACATAAATCAAAAAATATTTGTCGGATTTCGTTTCTGATTGCACCAGAAGGTACCTATGAAGGTCGCCTACTGAATGCACCTACTATGAAAAATAAGTTCCAAACCGTTTAAAAATTATATAGAAAAAACTCTTAAAAAATCACAATTTATCTGCATACGTCACAGAAATTTGGTGTGCGTCACTTTCACCGGTTGATGTTTTCGTAGACAACTGGTTTGAACACATGGAGCAAAAAAAAAAAAAAAAAAAAAAAAAATACGCACGCAGTAATATTGAATAGATCAGTTTCAACCACGTGATCACAAAATTGCAACAACCCGTGGCAACCAGTTTTGGTGGGCAAACAAATAATAATACAGTATTCCGTACCACGGTGACAGTTTTTAGCCTGTTGTATAAAATCTGGCATGTTGTATGACATACAATTGTGGATGATTAAAACAAAAGACATGAGTGTTTATTGATCCGGTAGGTTATCTTTCTCTGGATGTCTGTCTGTCTATCATACTGCATGCTATTTTCTTGTAAAGGATGATATTATTATGCAGTAAAACCTCCATAACGGACACACCCGATTAGTGGACACCTCTATTTAGCGGGCATTTTTTCGATTACCAACCCTTAAATAACTGTACATTTTTTACTCTCAGTAGCGGACACCTCCAAATAGAGGACAAATTCTGCCCTCCCGAGGTGTTCGCTATTCAGAAGTTTTACTGGTAAAATCCATAGCGGACACACCCGATTAGCGGATACCTCTATTTAGCGGACATCTTTTCGATTACCAACTCTTAAATAACTGTACATGTTTTACTCTCAGTAGCGGTCACCTCTAAATAGAGGACAAATTCTGCATTCTCGGGTGTCCCCTATTCAGAGGTTTTACTGTATATAATATTGATAATTATTTTACAGGGCCGCACAAAATAATAAGAATATATGAAACGAACATAAACTAAATTCGGGATAGGTAGATCGCTGATGGTAATGTAATTTTAGGATGTTGTTACAGTCATCCGCAGCATGTTTTTAGAGTTTCGTTCATCTAACGAAACCCTACCTGTCTCACTCCTTTGTCTATCTGTTTGCCCGTCTGTCACAGAGCCCGTTCTCAGAAACTATATATGTCGGAGACTTGAAAATTTGCATACTTATAGCTGAACACCACACATGAAAAGGCAAATAATAAAATTTTGAAAAAGTCTAATATTTAACCCTCTGGGCTTTAACTTGTGTATTTTAAGCAATTTTTCTAACTCAGCCCCTAATTTAATTAAGTTGGAGACATGAAATTTTGCATACTTATAAATGAACATCTCACATCAAACGACAAATAATAAAATTTTGAAAAAGGCTTAATATTTAACCCTTTGGGCTCTAACTTGTGTATTTAAAGCAATTTTTCTAACTCAGCCCCTAATTAAGTTGGAGACATGAAATTTCGCATACTTATAGCTGAAATCCTCACATCAAACGACAAATAATAAAATTTTGAAAAATGTCTGATATTTAACTCTCTGGGCTCTAACTTGTGTATTTTAAGCAATTTTTCTAACTCAGCCCCTAATTAAGTTGGAGACATGAAAGTTTGCACACTTATAGCTAAACACTTGCGATAACACGATAAATCATAAAATTTTGAAAAAGTCATATTTAACCCTCCAGTCTCTAACTTCTGTATTTTAAGCAATTTTTCTAACTCAGCCCCTAATTAAGTTGGAGACATGACATTTTGCATACTTATAGCTGAACACCTCACATCAAACGACAAATAATAAAATTTTGAAAAATGTCTGATATTTAACCCTCTGGGCTCTAACTTGTGTATTTTAAGCAATTTTTCTAACTCAGCCCCTAATTAAGTTGGAGACATGAAAGTTTGCACACTTATAGCTAAACACTTGCGATAACACGATAAATCATAAAATTTTGAAAAAGTCATATTTAACCCTCCGGTCTCTAACTTCTGTATTTTAAGCAATTTTTCTAACTCAGCCCCTAATTAAGTTGGAGACATGACATTTTGCATACTTATAGCTGAACACCTCACATCAAACGACAAATAATAAAATTTTTAAAAAGTCTAATATTTAACCCTCTGGGCTCTAACTTATGTATTTTAAACAATTTTTCTAACTCAGCCCCTAATTAAGTTGGAGACATGAAATTTCGCATACTTATAGCTGAAATCCTCACATCAAACGATAAATAATAAAATTTTGAAAGATGTCTTGATATTTAACCCTCTGGGCTCTAACTTATGTGTTTTAAGCAATTTTTCTAACTCATCCCCTAACTAAGTTGGAGACTTGAAAGTTTGCATACTTATGGCTGAACACTTGCGATAACACGATAAATCATAAAATTTTGAAAAAGTCATATTTAACCCTCCAGTCTCTAACTTCTGTATTTTAATCAATTTTTCTAACTCAGCCCCTAATTTAATTAAGTTGGAGACATGAAATTTTGCATGCTTATAGCTGAACACCTCACATCAAACGACAAATAATAAAATTTTGAAAAAGTCTATTATTTAACCCTCTGGGCTCTAACTTGAGTATTTTAAGCAATTTTTCTAACTCAGCCCCTAATTAAATTGGAGACATGACATTTTGCATACTTATAGCTGAACACCTCACATCAAACGACAAATAATAAAATTTTGAAAAAGTCTATTATTTAACCCTCTGGGCTCTAACTTGTGTATTTTAAGCAATTTTTCTAACTCAGCCCCTAATTAAGTTGGAGATATGAAATTTTGCATACCTATAGGTGAACACCTCACATCAAACAGCAAATAATAAAATTTTGAAAAAGTCTAATATTTTACCCTCTGGGCTCTAACTTGTGTATTTAAAGCATTTTTTCTAACTCAGCCCCTAATTATGTTGGAAACATAAAAATTTGCATACTTATATCTGAACACCTCACATCAAACGACAAATAATAAATTTTGAAAAAATCTAATACTTAACATCTAATATTTTGTTTCGCGCAATTTTTAAATTTAAACTGTTTTGCAATACTATTTTTTGTTCATTTTGCATAATAAGTGTAATGTGACGTAATTTGTTCTATTTCAGATTTCTAATTCATATTAATGAATTTATTTTACAATATCTTTTCTCTTTTAAAATTCACATGTAAATATGGTTTTATGGCGTAATTTCCAATAAGTGCCTGCTTTTTATACCTAATTATTTAATGCTAATTTGAAGGTTTTTTTTCTGTTTATAATAGTAACGTGTAAATAATTTTTTTATTTGAAGCAAACATTATTGTTTGCGCTGTTTATACATTTGGCAACAGTTTAAATTAATACCATTTTCTAAAATATGTAAAAAATATTTGTGAAAATGCTGAATATTTGAATTTAAAATAGAAATAAAACCTCAAAAAATGAGTCAAATTAAAAGAAAATAATGAAATCTGCAGACCCGGTTCTTCTATTGAATAAAATGATCTGAAAATGATTAAATTCCCATGTATAGCTTTTGTTCTTATAATTTTTTTTTAATGGAACGATTTTGTCCAACTTTAGCATTAAATATCTCTTAAAATAATTCTTCGATTTGAAAACTGTATGCATTAGTGTGTTCATCAAACATTTCGCTATAATACCACCGATTTTCATATATTTGTATGCAATAGTTTTCTTAATATTAACGAAGAAAGACCTCCGGTCACAAAAAATTCAAAACCGGCGGCGGCAGCGGCGGCGGCGGCGGCAGCGGCGGCGGCGGCGGCAGCGGCGGCGGCGGTGACAGCGTTAGTTACTTTTTATAGAATAGAGAGATATATAAAAATGAAAACTTGTCTATCTGTCTGTTTGTAATTCTATAAAAAATCCACAATTTGGAAGCCAAAATTATGAAGAGATACGTACATGTGTATTAAAACATGGCCGAGACAACTAAAGTAATCCGGAATCGAAATAACTTATAGTTAATTTTTAATTAATAAAAAACCACCAATTTAACAGCAATTTCTTATCAAATTTAAACATTTTTCGTTATAGCAGTTGCCAACAATTAAAAAACACAATAAAATTATTACTACAACAATTAAATTTCTACTGCAAGATTTCCACGTGAAAAATGAAAATGAAATAAATAGTTTGCCGAATTTAAAAAAAGGTGAATATTACGTCATATCTTTTCTATTGCAAGATATTCACGTGAAATATGAAAATGAAATAAATGGTTTGACGAATTTAAATGAAAGTGAATATAACTTCATAACTTTTATATTTCAAGGTTTCCACGTGAAAGAGGAAAATATTACGTCATATTGGAAATATAAAGGGCATGGTGGATATAGTATAACGTCATATGAGTGTGAAAAAAGTATTGAAGCATGATAAAAACCCGATTAGGGAAATATTGGCGTATTTTAACATTATTGCTCCAATTATAAATTGAAATAAGTTCATTTATAGCTGTATTTTTTTGCGTCTGTTATATACATTTATACTTTTTTATATAGCGTTTTCATATGATTCATTCAACAACATTTCGACTGCTTTTTTTAATGTTTGTTTTGTGTTGTATGCTAAATTTTGAAATTGATTTTTCAGAACAAACATCCTTCAAATCCTGGGCAACGCTGGTACTTTAGTTTGTAACAGATAAATGGCTTTTGTATCTGTACATCTAATGCTAATATTATAAAGCGTTATAATATTATAAAGTATATAATATTATTAATGCTTATACGTTTGTGAGGTGTTATCTCTGAAACTACATAGCCAACTTAAAAAAATGTTGGTGGCCATCTCTGCTCCGAAAAAAAGACTATTTTATGTCAGTGCAAGAATCTACATCGCTGCAGGAGCAAAAAAGTTCTAAAATTGTGATTTCTGCGATATTGATTGGGTTAGAAACTTTAAATTTGGTGCGGTAGTTACTTTTAAGATGTAAATACTCGTAATTAACGCTCTCTAAAAGGTTTAACTTGACGGATAAACGTAAAAATTTCTAGAAAAGGTCTAAATTATGATTTATTTCCAATACTGAAATTTTTGGGATACTGTTGGGGTTAGAAACTAGAACTTTGGCATGGTAGTAATTAATAAGATGTAAATGCTCGTTGTAGAACGAATTCTAAAAAATAGAAAGACTAAACAAAGCGGAAAAAGATCTACAGATGATCTAAGTAACGAAGAACATGGAACTGTTAAGAATATAAACATGGAAATTGACTTGGCTGTATTTATCATGACGTAAATTCTCGCAATAGAACAATTTCTAAAAATGTCGCTATATAAAACAGTGCAGAAACAAAAAACTTTCAAAATTTTTCTATTTCTCTGTTACTGCTGAGCCCAAAATCTTGAAATTTTGCTTCGGGTTAGTTTTAAAATATACAATTGTCTCTATGAATGGTTTCTAAAAAATTAAAAATTTAAAAAGATGAAATTAACGGAAAGCGATCTCAATTACCATTAATTTAAATTATTAGGTACAGCAACTTTAAATATTTCATAATGCTGCATTTCCTCCGCAAAACATGCGATTTAAATGCAACAATACTGATAGATACCCACCTAGCATTAAATAAATTGTGTAAATATTGAATAAAGACCTGTATGAAACAGTGAGTAGGTTGCCCGAAAGTACTTGTTAAAGTGTTCCTTCTCTAGGCTTTTCTCTCTCTCGCCAAGGCCACTAACAGAGGGAAGTGCCGTTTTAAATGTGATATGAATTTTTTATCCGATTCATTTTTCTAGACATTTTATCATAAGGTCATATTCTCAATTATCATTAGTAGATTTTTTATATATTAGCTTATTCTGGTGAAATTTTGTAATCGGGTTCATATTGGCGTATGTTAGCTGGCATGATTTGCTGAATAAATATGTATGGATTTGTAAATTACTTCAAATGACACTTTGACAGCTCAAAAGTTATGCAGACTATATATTCAGATCTTGTGTCATACTTTATGTTGTAATCATTGCCGATTTCTTTTATTTAATACATGCTAAATACAGCTCAACTTGTGCAGAATATGTTTGAAAACAAAACAATACAGCGTATGTAGTGGCCAGCATACACTCATCATTTAAATCAGATCGAGCATATCTAAAACACACTCTAACGAAGCATTGCATGCCACTTTTGATGTATTCGGTACTTTGATACTATATTAGATTTTGAGAAGAGAATTCCTTAAATGTTATCGACAACCTCATTGCATCCGTGGAAAACAGATATTGTACAATATTAACTATTCCGGGGGAACACACACCATATAAAGTATAGTCCATTCTTTTTAAACATCATATATTTGCCATTTAAAGTTACTCAAATTGGTGCGGAGCGTCTGATTATGCTCTTGACATCACTTTATACAGTTAAAATTCCGATATAAGTAAATTAGTGTTTCATTTTCTATTTTACTTTTAATATATTGCGTACTTTCAATTTTATATCCATGCATGGCTGTCTTGAATGGTTTGATTTCCCATTTTTTTAAACAGTGTATACGAATTTACATATAAGATTTTGTAATTCTTCAATTCGTTTATTTTCATCATTTCAATTTTTCGCAGTATATGGACAATTAAAGATAACATCTCATTTTCTTTGCTTCCACATGTTATTATTAAATTTATGTTCTCAGTAATATCGCTCAGACTAATCCCTCTGAGGGAAGTCCTAGTAAACCACGTCTCTAGGAAATCACGGCTCTTATTTAAGTTGCAGTTTGGTTTAATAACCTTGGCCATCTCACAATCTGGAAAATGATCGGTTTGCCGAAATAAAATTGAAGTACTTTCAAGCCACTAGAAAATTTTTCTTTTAGCCAAAGACACATGCTAATTACGCCACTGCTGATATCGTCCCATAGAATTGAGAAAAAATATCAAGTTCGCGGAAGAAACATTATCCTTCAGCATCTCAAAATAGCGTTCAGCATTAGTTGTGACCGCAGAACCAATCGTGGAATTTTCCCTTTGGGGCTATGTTAATTGACAACGGGCACATTAAGATCGGAACAGTTTATGTTTTATTTAAATTTAGCCTTCTAATGTCATAATTTACTAACTATTTAATACTGAACGTCGAAATGCTTAAAAGTTCAAAGATGTCTCAATCAACTCATGGCTCAATTTCCAGGAAGAAATCAATCAAACACTCTCGCAAATGACCATCCGGAAAGTTCAAGATGATATCGTTTGAGCCATCCCCTGATCGCCTATTCATGAACGAGTGATCATTATTCAAAATTATAGAATTCATCAATAAGCTCTAACAGAGTAATGTCAACGAAATGATCCGATCCACGTGAAGTTATGGGAACGTCTTCTTAGACAGCTAATGATGGCAACAACTGCGGTTGTTTTTGCCGCTCCATGATCATTTGGAATAAGTGGTCAGATTTAAGCCATGATGCCATGACACCGTTGATGAACCTTTTTGAAGCAAACGATTTAGAATACTAGATTAATGATCCGTGGGATTGCCTCGAGGATAAAAGATGGATATGCATCTACAACTTCCAAAATTGAAAGTTATAAGGGTATATATAAGTGGCGAATCAAGTCGCCCATTACAGATAGGCTCCTGTGTCATTCCATATAAAGCCTAGAGGCTGTATGTAGATTTTCTTCAATTTTAATGTAATCGCTACAGGGCATACATGTAGATCTGAGACGGGCATCAGCAAACTGTCAGAGTTAGAAGTAGTATAGTTGGTTGTCAGGGCACTTCTATTAGGTTGTAACGAAAGTTTTCCGCCAAATCACCATTACATAATACTAATTATAATATATATAATTAATATCATATATAACTATCATTCCGCCAAACCTTCACAGTGTCATATGATACAACGCTAGTACCTAAAGCTGTACACTATGTTCGGTGACATTCTTCAGCTGACTTTTTGCAACAAAACTGGTTTCCAGTTTTGTTGCAAATGATGATTTTAATTTAGTAACGTGGTAGTTCCATTTCAGACACCTTGTACTTAATGATAACGGTATTTTTTTTACAAATTTCACAACACAATGTTATAAAGCAAATCTATTTCTTTCAAATGCCAAAAATCGTTTGACAAAATATGAGCCAACACGTGAATGCGAACTGTTTGCATAGACTATCTTAGCTGTGGCGAGAAACTTTCGTTACAACCTGATATAAAGTTCACAATTTCACAGCCCCAGGAAAAAGATCAAATCACCAAATTTGTTATCGTATTGCTCCTGATATAAGGAACCTTGCTTATTGAAATAGGTGATCTAGTGCAACTTTTCCTTTTGAAAACCATGATTGCAGTATTAAAGATCCAAAACCCATACATCCATCATTACTTGGCCTCAAAGTATGGCATATGGCTTGTCGCGATTAATTTGACCCTTGCTTTAACAAGCTATAGCTACTGTACAAATTACTTTAAAAGTTTGTCAAATTACCAATTAATTACGTATGAATATGTCATTGAGCTGCTAAGTTGTTTCCCTTTTGTTTAAATATATCAGAAAAATATCATTAATGTATTCATATAAAATTTTGAATCATATTCAAAGCTGGAGTAGCACAGTTGAAGTTTATTCCAACAGAGCGAAATATGTCCAGACCAGGGATCGAACCTGGATACTTGGCGTGCCGTGCCAATGCCTTACCTGTTAGGCTATTCGGACCGATACCTGGCTGACATAATTCACTCTTATTAGTTGGACTTGGCTGCGAACTGCAGCGCTAGTTTCATTCATCCGAGCTATATTGTCAATTATGTCATCGAGCTATATTGTCAATTGTCTATATTGTGAATTATGTTAGCCAGATATCGGTCCGGATAGCCTAACAGGTAAGGCATTGGCACGGCACGCCAAGTATCCAGGTTCGATCCCTGGTCTGGACATATTTCGCTCTGTTGGAATAAACTTCAACTGTGCTACTCCAGCTTTGAATATGATTTAATCCAGTTGGAAAAAATATTCGTTCCCTTCATTATAAAATTTTGAAGTTTACTAAATGCGACATTTTCGTGTTACTTGCATGCCAGGAGTTAATAGCCTAAATACACCCGAGATTTTGTGACTTACTGAAGGCTTTTGATTCCAATTATTTTAGTGTTTAAGCACGTGGCTGTTAAATTTGTGTTTTATTTATATTATTCTCCTTTTTTATTTGTCGCGGAATATTTAATTTCTTTACGGAATATTACATGAAAACAAATACTAAACAATTTATATTGTTATAAGTGCAAACAAGTTCATATTTTGCAATCTTGCTGCACGCAAGAGAGATAAATAAAAAAAACCCATAATTCTTTAAAAAAAATTAAACTCAAAAAATTCAAGTACAATTTTCAAACAAATTGTATTTGAAAGAACATTTTTTTTCTTACTTAACTGTGTAAAAATTTAAATTGTATGATGTTTAGAAGTTTAACCCTTTATATGCCAAATTATCAATTAACGAATTGCTCTAACTTAATTATTATCTTCCTTAATATGTGATGATATATTAGAAAAATTATCTAATAATAATAATATGAAATTTAGATCAGTTTTTTCATTAAAACTGATTTGATAAATCGGTAGTTAGAGATATTTTTGAAAATATTTATAAGAAGATTTAAATTAATTAATCAAAAATGCTGTTAAGGAAATATCACAATCTATACTAATATTATAAAGAAGTAACGCTTGTTTGTTTGTTTGTAAAGGGTAATCTCTGGAGCTACCAAACAGATTTCAAAAACAATGGTGGCAAACTGATGGTGATAGTCCCTGCTTCAAGGTTATATTTTATATCGGTGCCAGTACCACAAGGAGACTGCAGAAGCAGAAATGCGATTTTTTGCGATACTGAAGGGCCTAGAAGCGTGAAATTTGGCATGGTAGTTACTTATAACATGTAAATGCCATATAAAAACAGTTTCTAAAATATTCGAAATTTAAAAGAAATGAAAACTGGGCGAAAAGTGTTCTAAAAACGTTCTAAATTACGATTTATATAGAATCCCAGGAAATACCAAACCAATGGGAAATCGATGGTGAAAGTCCTTGTTCCAACATAGGCTATATTTTATGTCGGTGCCACTACCAAAAGAGGGGATGCAGGAGCGAGAAACATTCTAATATTGCGATTTCTGTTATATTGAAAGAGCTAGAAATTTGAATTTTCGCATGGCAGTTACTTGTAAAATGTGAATGTTTCTGTATGAAGAGTTTCTAAAAAAATCGAAATTTAAAAGAGGGAAATGAGCGAAAGGTGTTCTAAATTTTTTTAAAATTTCGATTTGTATAGAATTGGTTAAGACAGAAACCCAAAATTTGTCAGGGTAGTTATTTATAAGATGTAAATGCTCTCTAAGAATACTTGAAAAAAAAATCGACTTTTAAAAGGGTAAAATGAGCGAAAAGCATTCTAAAAACTTTATGAAGTACGATTTCTGTGGAATCTCAAGAAATACAGAACTGATTTGAAAAATAATGTTTACAAATTCATGGTGACAGTCCCTGCTCCACCATAGGCTTAATTTTATGTTGGTGACACTATCACAAGGGTATGGTAGACTGTTAGACTAGAAGCTTGGCATATGGCATGTCGGGTAATTTTTTCATGTAAATGCGTACTAGGAACGGTTTCTAAAAAATTAAAAATTTCGAATAAGAACTGAAATGATCGTAAAAAGCTTCAAAATGCATTCTAAATTATCCTTTATTTAGAATAAGTTTTTGCTCTTCTCATTACTTTAAAGCTGTTCTTAACTCCTCTGCTCAACAAGCGCTAAACGTTTTGACACATTTAATAATTCATTTTTTAACGGAAAGGTATAAAATTAGAAAGCTTGGCCATGGAAGCGATTTGGAATTGAACTGTTTTTTCCATTATTTGAGCAATCAATTACCAATTGAGATATAAGGAATTTTGATCACGTGACAAACACGTTTTTTGCCCGCTCGTGAGTGCTCTTTCTTCCTTCGCGCGGAAATTTGGTTCAAAACGCCCACTTTGACATTATCTTCTGAAAGATCTATTGCGTTTGCAAAAAAATAGAAAAAATAGCTCAATTACATAGTTTCTGAATAACAACACCAGCTTGTTTCATGCATTTTCGAACGGAAATAAATTAAAACTTATGTCAAAAAGTTGCCCTTTTGGATTTGAGAACACTCTTAAGCCTCATTTTCGGCTAATAAGGTCAGGAGGGGTAATTATGACCACTTTGTATATTTTCAACATTGTTATTTTTGTTTCACTTTTTTCTATTTAGAAAAGTGGTGTTTTTAGTATATAGGAAGAAACTTTGACCCCTTTAAAAACACCTTATAAAAGTTTTAATTGCCATAGCTGTTTTTTTTTAAGTTAAAAGGATGGTTATAATTACTCCATCAAAAACTCACAATGACAAAAGTTTGGGGTAATTAAGAGCACTAGTGGGGAAATTGTGATCACTATATTTTCTCTTTATACTTGCCACTTGCCTATACACATTTGTTTGGGTAACTGAGACCAATTTGAACTCCAAAGTGACAAATTCGTTTATCAAAAAGTTTGATAGTTTCAAATTGCTATTCGGATCTCAAAAAAGCTTCAGACTAGTGATAAAGAATATCTAAGATGAAATATGCATTATGAGTTTAATATCTAAGCTTGAAACAAAATTTTACCATACGCAGTTTTCTCCAATATGGTGGCGGTCATAATTACCCCCTGAACATAATTACCCCTCCTGACCCACCCTACAGTGTAATATTGAAGTTTACAGTCAGTTTACCGTCTTAATTGGTAATTTTTGAATTATTCATAGCAGTATAATTTCTCCTAATAAAAAATCGCGCAGAAATACTGGTTGGTATATTTCAACTATTAAGCGAGCAAAGCTGCGGGTTTAGATAGTTATTTATAAAAACACTGTAAATAAAAGTATTGTAAACCTATCTGTAAATGTGAATGTTTTTGTAGTTCCAAATTTTTCATATAACATTTTTTACAAGAGAAAAGCTACGCTTATGTAAATGGTCGAGAAAATTATCTCTTTATAAAGTATTTAGCTTCGACTTATTCACTATTCTTTCTAAATGTCATCGAGCAAAGTACACTGAAAGAAAAAATATATCGCCTTCATCTAGACCGAATAGGTATAATTTTCTATATCCCTAAATTAGAAATTTAGATTACCGAGTTATGCGAATAAGGTAAACAAATAAACTGACTAAACGAAATGGTCGAGAATTTCTAGTCTATAGTTTTCTTTGTGATGAAACGATATATTATATTATGAATCGTTTGAATTGCGAGAAATGATCACTTGATTTCGAGAATTAAATCACAAACTAGAATTATAGTTATTAAAACTCACTTCTTGTGTTCGCATTTGTTTGCAGAGATTTTTAAAAATAAATTTAATCACGATACTATTGGAAAACGCCCGTGAATTTTAATCTAACAAAAACATAGCTGTGAAAAAAGGGAGCCAAGTTCTGTAAAGACAATGGCAAGAAAAGAAGTGATATCTAAGTGGGTGCCAAGTTCAAATAAAATTCACTCAAACTTACCTACTGAAGTATTATAGCATTTTTTAAATTGTTTAGAAATAAAAATTATTGATAGCATATTAATAATAAATCTAGAACTTGGCAAGTTTTTACCTACGGGTCATTTATTTTTAATAATGACATTATTATATCAAATCTTGTTATTTCATGATTGGAAGCCTTAATTTGAGTGATCTCCTTCCCCTTGAAGGGCGGTGGGATAAAATATATCCCACCTAATTTAACTGCAAAATGCCACATTGACACAAGAATTCAGGACTAAAAAGTTTAATTTTATTAAATACGTGAAAAGAAGCGTTTACCCATTTTGAAATAAATTTGTTTTCAAATTCTGGTGTGATTCAATCATTTCAGCATTTCACTAATAAAAGTTATTTGCCCCTAAAAGGGTTAAAGGGGTGCAGTCTCTAGAGTGATGACCAAGAGCAAGCGTAAGTATATCTGTCTGTTTGTCAGGCATCTTAGTCTGTTTGCATTGAGGTTTCTGGAGAGTGGGTGCTAGAGTGATAACCAAAGACGAGCGGGAGTGTATCTGTGTATTTATTGGTTTATTAAATCTTTAACATGAGTCATTTTTTTATAATAATAACTATATTTTTTTTGTAATGTCATTGAAATTAATGTTAACATCACCATTTTATTAAGACATGAAATTGATAGGCATAACATTTATCAAAAACTTGCCAAGTTCTAGATTTATTATTAATATGCTATCAATAATTTTTATTTCTAAACAATTTAAAAAATACTATAATACTTCAGTAGGTAAGTTTGAGTGAATTTTATTTGAACTTGGCACCCACTTAGATATCACTTCTTTTCTTGCCATTGTCTTTACAGAACTTGGCTCCCTTTTTTCACAGCTATGTTTTTGTTAGATATCATTACTTTTTGTAAAGTTACAATATATTTAGACACTTTACTTAATGCTTTTTAATGTGTCTACGTGTGACTATTTTATTCACCAAGCAACATTCAATTTTAATTAAAATTTTTTACAACAAAGTATTTGGCTGTCAATTTGCTGCAGAAATCTATATTTTAATACTGCTATATTGAATGCATGTTTGGAAATGAAATGTATTGATTCGAAATTTTTATTGTTTCTGAAACAACAATTCCTATGAAATTTTCCAATTAAATATCCTATAGCTGGGCCTGCTTTTTTGTACTGAAAGTGGAAAATAAAGTTATGTGCTTATGCCACACTATGTATCATTCATCCATGGGTGCCGGCAAAGAGGCAGTGCAGAGGAAGGACATTGCCCCTCCCTGGATTTTCAAATTTAATTAACTAAATATCCTTTTCTCTGATGATTTTGAAAATAACAAGTGGGTAAGTGCGATCACAGATCGCACAGAGGGTTTCGTTTAATATTCCTTTCAAAATACTTTATCCTTTTGAAAAATCTGTTAGTTCCATATTTCGCAACCAGGGGCGCACTCTATTCTAAACAAACCTTTATACGAACAAAACTCCGTTTTACATACTATCCGTAGATATATTAGTCAAGGGGATTGAGCCCATAGCACCCGAGTTAAGTAGGCGCCCCTAGCGGTAAAAGTGGAACTAAAATATGTCAGGCTATGGCGCATAATATGAACGAATGGTCAAAGGGGTGTCGGTAAAAGTTGGAAAAGTGCTCCCCGGGTGAAGAGGGCGGAGGTTAGAAAAATTGCTTAAAATACACAAGTTAGAGCTCGGAGGAGTAAATAATATAAGACTTTTTGAAATTTTATGATTTGTCGTGTGGTCTGAGGTATTCAGCTATACATATGCAAAAAGTCATGTCTCCAACTTAATTAGGGGATCCCTTGGAAAGAATTGCTTAAAATGCATATGCGATAGCTCAAAGGGTTAAGCGTAAGACTTTTTCGAGATATTATGAGTTGTCGCCTGGCCTCAGGTGTTCTGCTATAAGTATGCAAAATTTCAAATCTGCAATTTAATAAGGGGCTCAGTTAGAAAGAATTGCTTAAAATACGCATGTGGAAGCCCAAAGGGTTAAATGTACGACTTTTTCAAAATTTTATGATTTGTCGCATGATGGTATTCAGCTATAAGTATGCAAAATTTCAGGCCTCCAACCTAAATAGAGTCTCACTTAGAAAGAATTGTTTAAAATACACATGTGGGAGCCCAAAAGGTTAAATGTACGACTTTTTCAAAATTTTATGATTTGCCGTTAGATGTGAGGTGCTCAGCTATAAGTATGTAAAATTTCACGCCTCCAACCTAATTAGGGGTTCACTTAGAAAGAATTGTTTAAAATACACATGTGGGAGCCCAAAGGGTTAAATGTACGACTTTTTAAAAATTTTATGTTTTGTCATTTGATGTGTGTTCAGCTATAAGTATGCAAATTTTCACGCCTCCAACCTAATTACGGGCTCACTTAGAAAATATTGTTTAAAATACACATGTGAGACCCCAAAGGGTTAAATGTACGACTTTTTCAAAATTTTATGGTCTGTCATTTGATGTGAGGTGTTCAGCTATAAGTATGCAAAATTTCACGCCTCCAACCTAAATAGGGACTCACTTAGAAATAATTATTTAAAATACACATGTGGGGGGCCCAAAGGGTTAAATGTATGACTTTTTGAAAATTTTATGATTTTTCGTTTGATGTGAGGTGTTCAGCTATAGGTATGCAAAATTTCACGCCTCCAACCTAATTAGAGGCTCACTTTGAAAGAATTGTTTAAAATACACATGGGGGAGCCCAAAGGGTTAAATGTAGAATTTTTCAAAATTTTATGATTTCTAGCTTCATGTGAGGTGTTCAGCTATAAGTATGCAAAATTTCACGCCTCCAACCTAATTAGGGCTCACTTAGAAAGAATTGTTTAACATACACATGTAGGGGCGCAAAGGGTTAAATGTACGACTTTTTCAAAATTTTATACTTTGTCGTTTGATGTGAGGTGTTCAGCTATAAGTATGCAAAATTTCACATTTCCAACCTAATTAGGGGCTCACTTAGAAAGGATTGTTTAAAATACACATGGGAGACCCCAAAATGTTTAAATTTACAACTTTTTCAAAATTTTATGATTTGTCATTTGATGTGAGGTGTTCAGCTATAAGTATGCAAAATTCCAAGTCTCCAATATGTATGGTTTCTGAGAACGGGCTCTCTGACGGACAGACTATCTCAATTTGTTGATTTTCTGTAAGCAAGTAAACCCAGATAAACCCCCAGTAAGTAGATAGGTTTACAATGAGAATTTGGCGAAATATTAGAGATATCGCCAAGGTGGCGTCACTTTTGGCGACTAATTTTGGTCGCCAAATTTGGCGATATATCGCCATGTTGGCGAGAAACTTGACGGTATTTGGCGACAGAACAGCGTCCCCTCCTACGGCAAATTAAAATTTCGCCTAATAGACGTAATGTTAAAGTAAAAATAGACACCCCCAAGTGGGTAATTCATCGATTTTCACAATTTTTTTTATTTTATTCCTTAGTTTCATAGTGTAAACGAACTTCGCACCAAATTTGAAGTCTGTAGCTGCAGTAGATATACGAGATCTTTTTGATGAGTGAGTCAGTCAGTCAGTCAGTCAGTGATAAAATTATCGATTATCAGACATTTTCAAATGTCATTATCTCGGAAACTAATTATGCGTTATATATAAAATTTTGGATTTTAGGTAATTAGGGTGGCCTTACCACACATTTCGTATAACAAGTACGTAGGTCTCATAGATTTTCAGTAGTAGGGCATCGAAATTTGACGAAAACAGCTCGAAATGGTTCGTGTAAATAACACACGGCTATTTCAGGCGAACTTGGCTGACACACTGCCGTGTGTCTAGATAGGGATAACTAGAACTCTCTAGCAAAGGTAACTAGAATTTATAAGGATGACATGGAACTATTTTTTCTAGTACTACTTGAAAACTATTAGAGGCACATTTTATTTTGTAGATGCCAGTGGCAGAATTTTTTTTCGGTGTATCTTTTGCATGAAAAGCAAAATCTACTTTTTTTATAAGAGGGATTAAATAAATTTTATATTAAATTTTCTTTAAGAGGATCCGGGACACAAAAATCTTCAAATTTTCTAAAAAAGTTTTATTTCATTAAATTTTTTTCTGAATTTGTTTGCTAAAATCACGTTTAAATCATGTTTCTATCTTAGTTAGAATAGGAAATATTAATTTTTTCGTTTTGGTTTGTTTTCAAGATCTAGTTTTCAAGCAATGGTTGTCATGAAAACGGCTACTTTTGAAAATGCGCTTTCTTCATGATGAGTTTTTTCAACATTTCTCGTACTTAAATTGTTATAAGTCAAGAACCATATCCGATAAATGGTTCAAACGTGAGACATGTCTTTTTCAATTGTTTTACTTTAATTTTGATTCAGTAAATTTGAAAAAAATATTTACTTTTGAAAATATGATTTTTTTTTAAAAGTTACACAATTTTTAATTAAATTTTTACTTTAAATATTTTTATTTATTTTTTAAATTAATATTTTTAAAAATGCTGAATCAAAATTAAAACTTATATATTCCTGTTTATTTTAATGAAAAAAAAAATGAAATTCTACGAATAATATTTCGAATTATAATGATTATAAATTTCCCCACTTTTTGATAAATTTTAAATTTGATAAAAAAAATTGTGAGAAGTTTTATTATGTGATTTTGTTTACAAATGATATGGTTAACCATCACAAAAAAATTCAAAATTTTAACTCAATATATAAAAATTACTTTAAAATGTGTCCCGGACCCCATTAATAATACTTAAAAGTACCGTCAATGCGTAAAGGGTAAAAAGAAAAAGAAAAAAAAAAACCAACAACATTCCAGTGAAAGCAAAAATTTATGGATCAGCTGTTGCCAATATCAATAAGATAACCACGTTACTCACGGACCTGTTTTTAGGTGCGTTGGTAATTATATAAATACGTAGCACCTATAGTCGTCATTCAGTCCGTCCGTTTGTCCGTCTGTCTATCCGTCCGCATATAACAGAGCCAAAACTACCCAACCGAATGGTCTGAAATTTTAAATATATAATTTTCGCAAAATTTTGTTGAGACATTTCAAATTTTATGAAAATCGGATGCGTATAGTTTAATGACAGGGACAGTCAAAAGTTTTCCGTTACATGAAGGCCAATTGGAAAAATTATTGCAAGCGCATTTTAATGATGTTACAGCCTTCCGAATGGTCGGAAATTTTAAATATATAATTGTTGCAAAATTTTGCCCAGTCATTTCAAATTTTATGAAAAATGGAAGTACAGTTTAATGAAAGGAACAGTCAAAGTTTTCCGTTTCATTAAGGCCAATGGGAAAAATTATTTCAAGTGCATTTTAAGGATGCTACAGCTTTTCGAACAGAGTGAAATGGATATGCACTTATGAGGTGCACTAAAATATGCATTCAGTAAAATATGCCATGCAAAAAATATTTATAAAACTAGTTATAGTACGAACGCACTTCATTTGCCACGCTTGACGAGCAATTTCCAACTTGTTGTTTTATAATGTAGATCCTAAACATATGACTGGAAAACTCATTATGTTGAAGGCTTTCAAAATTAAAAGATGTCTCAATCAACTCACGGAAATATTTCTTCAAAGAAATCAATCAATCAAAAAAATCGCTTACGAAAAATAAAATGCCCTATCGGCTGATCGCATATTCATGAACAAGAGATCATCATTCAAAAACCGAGTTCATTCATAAAATATAACCGAGTAGTGTCAACTGGAGATCTGAACCTCGCTAAAATTATGGGAACGTCTTCTTGATAAAACCGGGGTTGTCGTTACCGTCTTGATAATTGGCCGGAATTACGGTTACACTCTATTCAAATTTTTTTAAATAGCTATCGTATCATATATAATTTTCTTCAATAGTTTATTATTAGCAATATTTATATATCTTGGATATATAATCTGCTTTCAACATAACACGGGGTTGTGACATGGCCATAACCGGCAGAATTATTTACAAGGTTAGACACACTTTTGAAATTCTGAAAATATTTCGATGATGATTTCATGAGGAATAAGATGTTAAACTTGGTGGGTCATTTTCTAACCCGATTTTACCCGAACACGATCTGCGGTTCGGGTTGACGTAATATTTTTTATTCTTTGCGGGTCGGGTTGACTTTAAATGTTTCGGGTTCGAATTCAGTTTTGATTTTTTTGGGTAGGATTCGAGTTGAATAGACTTTTAAAAGAAAATTCTGAATATTTTTCAATTGAAAAAACTATATATTTCAATATGTTTCTTTAAATATGACGTCATATTCACCTGTTTTCTGTATTTACTGATATTTATGCTCCTTCTACTAATACTAAATATTTGAAAATATTCCCTTTATTCCCAGTATGACGTCATATATATCTTCTTTTTAATTCTTAAATATATAAATATAAATTTCAATTTCATTTTTCACGTGGAAATGTTTCAACTGAAAAATGATTGCTGTAGACAAATTATTATTACGTCTTTTCTTGGAGCAACAAAAATAAAAAGTTAAATTTTGTAGGAAAAATGTCCGTTGATTCTCAATGAAAGTAGTGAAATTTGGAATCACTAATAAAAATATTTGAATAAAGTAAATAAAACATAGCCTATCTTACTTTCTGGGTTATAATTCTCCCATATGCAAAGTTATTTTATCATCAATTTTGACCCTGACGTTAGACAAACATTTTCACACTTTGAATTTATAATATTATTGGAATTAGCAAAGAGTAAAAATTGTGTGGCATCAGGGACAAAACAGTGGGATGAAGTATATAAAGTTATGAGGTCCATAGCATGGAGGAAAGAGATAGACGGAGATGCAGTATGCCGTAAAAACGGTTTGTAATATCATGTGCATTATCGCTCAAATTTAAATGCCCTCATTCGGTTCAGATAAAACATATACTGTGGTCCCGGGTTCGATTCCTGGTTCTGGCTAATTTTTCACTTCAGTTGGGTTTATTGTATTTATTGTTTGTATGTCTGTATAATATTTATATATACCTTTAATTGTTGAATGCAGGCGTTATTTATGTGTGTATGTGTGTTTTAATATATATTGTAGTATGTGTGTTTTATTATAATCATCGCTATTTAATTTAAACTCTGCGCATTGAACGTTTTTTTTCAAAAGCTATGTGTCAAAATTTAAAGTGTAATATACGAAAATGTACGTCTTTACATCTTCATTCCGATGCTACTAATAAAATAACAGTTGTGCTAACTGAGCACCTAACTGCCCAATTTTAATGTGCTTTACATAGCCGGATACATAAATTAAATTCTCAGTACTTTTTTAGTATAGGGGCCTTGGCGAAATACAGAAAACTGTTTTGGCGAAGAAGAAAATTTGGCGATATATTTCCGTATTTTAAAATGTGTTATTTTCATCGATCACTGCGAAACAAGCGAAAATAACTGCTCATATTCTTGCATATGTGTTGTATATGTCTTTATATATCATTTTCCGTCATTCTTGACGGGATATCTTTCTAGTTATATGATAAATTTATAAATCATATATCAGGTTGCACAAAAAATTCTTATATAATTCCGCCTAACTCCTAAAATTTTATTTTAAAATGTGTCACGCATTTCACAAATTGTTTATTTAACCCTTAAATGCCTGGTGTTGCTTTTCGGCAACATACCCAATTTATGCTCTAAAATACTATTAGAATAATATTGAAGCAATGCATAATGTTGCCAATAAAATACATTCTGAAAATATTATTAAATCGATTTTCAACATGTAGATGACAACACTTGTGCCGTTTAAGAATAAAGATTGATTTATTTTTTCAATTGTTGCTACGTGTTCTTTTTGTTTTGTTTAGGAGCTTGCGAAATACCCTATTTTGACCTGCAGTAAGCAAGTGAAATTTATTTCTTGTTATAGTCCCTAAAATTCTTGTGTGTTTAATATTATAGAATTTTATCAAGGCAAATTATTTTTTCAATTAAACACCAGGATTGCCTATTAGTAACAAACTGTTTTTTAGCCGTAAACTATACTTAAAACAAAATATGATTTTTTTAAGTATTTTTCCCATGATTTATTTAAAAATGAAAGCCGAAAAACATCATTACAATAATTTTTGAAAAATCAGGCATTTAAGGGTTAAACATCACTTTCACCTTATTAAACTGTGAAGTTTTATTATAGTATTCCGAGTGTGTTGAAAAGTGTTTCGCAATCTATACTTGATGCATGATTTTACGTTCTTGTTAAACAAACAAAGGGTTTTAGCGAAATGGCAGTGTGCAATGTCAAAAGTCTGTTCAAAAACCTTAAGGGGATAGGATACCTTTGAGCATGGCGGAAAATTAAAAAATATCACTATGTTCCAAGTTTCAAAACTTGTGTAATAAGTCAAAAATAAAAATCAAACTTCATTTAAATATAAAGTTCATATTATATTTATATTTAAAAAATAATATTAAATCAAAAAATAATATTAATAAATTAAAAATTAATTAATATTAAAATATTATTATTAATAAATTAAAAATTAAAAATAATATTAAATTAAAAAATAATATTAAATAATATTAAATATATGATAAAATCTAAAAATATGCATATAATGAAGAAATTTTTATGAAAATAAATACATAATAGTGTTACCTTCATACTAAAATGCCATGATCTGAAAGTATGAGAAAGTGTTTCATAATCTACGCTTGACGCATGACTTTTTCTTGCTTGTTTTTTATTGTTCCTTGAGATTATTCAAAATTTGTCTTATTTGTGGATATAATTTCAGTGAGGAATATCTATCTATCTATATTATAAAGGACAATATTTTATACCTGTAAATTTATAAATAAATATTGAAATGATAAATTTAAAAATATAAGATAATAAGCGAAAAAAATCTTGCGCGCATGATAAAATATAAAAATATGCATATAATGAGGAAATTTTTATGAAAATAAATACATAATAGTGTTACCTTTATACTAAAATCAGAACATTTGTAAAAAATACTGGCTAAATTAAAAACTTAACAAAAAAAATAAAAAGTTTCACTTTTTAAAAAACATTTTCAAAGTACGAAAACAGAAAAAAAAAATTAAAATCTTACCTTTTTCTGGTTTTATGTTGTATATGATACAGAAATGAATATGTGGTAAAAATGTCTTTTGTTTGCCATGCATAGTTTTTTAGTAACACTGCGCGCAGTAACAAAATTCATCATTTTGAATAAACGCAACGCAAAGTTTAATTATCCTATGCAGTCTTAATAAAACTGTCATAATTAGTAAACTATAGGGAATTTTTTAATGCGGTTTTTTGCATATTGTTCAGAAATGATTACAGAACCAAAATATGTATTAAAAAAAATTCGAAAATTTTGAAGGTTTAAAGGTATTCTTAAGGACCCCCTTAAGCATAATACCCCTTTTATTATTGTGCATTTTGCAAGCTCCTAGGAAAAGAGAGGTTGACGCCAGAGATAAAAGATATTATTATTGAAAGTATTGTTATAAATATTTTTCAAAAAGACCTGCAACAATCGATTAGATGACAGATTGAATGAATAAATCCCTTGTACAGTCGTGGAAAAAAAAAGTAAACACCCCTTACTAACTCCTCAACAAATTATCGTAGAAGAAAGTTACTGGTACCGAACGATTGGAAATAAACTCTACTTTTAAATGATGTAAATAAAATTTTCTTAGGGGGCCATCTACATATTAAAACGAACCGTAACTTTGTTTTTTTTCAATAGCAGTACACAATTCTGACAGCACAAATGAACTCTACACCCTTCCATTAGCCTAAAAACAAATTTTTATGCAATTCGTACCATAACTTTTTGAGAAATTAATTATTTTAAAACGAGCGTATTTTAAGGGCTGTATCCAAATTGAAGTTCGGTACTCGATTGTTAGCCGAGAGAGCCCTCATCTTGATCAAGGCACCTTAAGAAGTCAATGAAGCCTTCTAGATTACACGACAGCAGAAGAAATTTCAAAATATCCAGTCACTCCTATTATAGACGGCCCCTTAAACCATCATTTTGCCGTTTTTTAAGCATAACTTGAAAACTACTTGGAAGAAAAATGTGAAATTTTGGATTTCCATAAAGCAGGACTTAATAAATCTAATTCCATCCAAAAAATTGTATGTTGCAATTCATAATTTTTTCGAGTATTAATTTCATAATTCATAATTCATATCATAAAGTTATAAAAATTGCAAATTCAGCGTATTTATGTTTGGGTATATTAGTAGTATTGCGACACAAAAAATTAGCACATTAGGAGCATAATTTTAGGAGATAAAAATATGAAAATGTAATTTAACATTAGAAGCACTCACTTTTGAATGTTCATAATTCAAAAACTTATCATTCAAATGACTTGAAATTTGGTGTCTAGGCCTAGTTTGAACCGAAGATTTGAAATATCTCGTTAAAATTGGTATTCTCATTGAAAAAAATGAAGTTTGGATTCGT
Source organism: Maratus speciosus (assembly GCA_963932465.1). Classification (NCBI taxonomy): domain Eukaryota; kingdom Metazoa; phylum Arthropoda; class Arachnida; order Araneae; family Salticidae; genus Maratus; species Maratus speciosus. The sequence goes on along the minus strand of OZ010786.1, from coordinate 665,135,101 downwards.
TTTAATATGTAGGTGGCCCCCTAACCAAATTTTATGCACATCATTTAAAAGTAGACTTTATTTCTAATCGTTCGGTACCAGTTAATTTCTTCTACGATAATTTGTTGGGGAGTTACTAGGGGGTATTTACTTTTTTTTCCACGACTGTACATTAATTTATTTAACTCAACCGGGTTTTTAAAACATTCCAACAATGTTGAAAGCGGTTATGAATTCGACTTGTCTGTCCGTTTGTCCATAATCTAACTCACGTAAATATAGTACTATTACCGCGAAATTGTTATGATATCTTTCTCCTTGTCCTTATTAAGGGAACGGTGGACCTTTATTTGAGCAGAAATGGAACCAAAAATCTAAAATTATTTTTGTGCATAGTATTAATCTCCAGTTTGTTCTGAGCTATTTGCGAAAAACCACGCGCAGATACGATAATGTGTCATTTCGTCACAAACATTTGAATTTGGTATTCAAAACAATTTCTCGACCCTTTAATATCTGTAAATCTGTTTTTTTCAAAACTGATTTTTCAACGTTTTAAAATTTTTTTAATTCTCCAGGCGTCAGAATTTGTGATGAAAATTGATGAAATTGATAAGGATGAATCCCGATATTGCTTACAAAGAAACTAAGCATGTATTTTGAAATTTGACTTCATTAACCCATATCCTACCACACCGATTAAATATTTTTGAAATTTTTTAAAACTTCGATTATATCATTAATATGGTGTAATTAAGTAGATACTAGCACAATTTTGAAAAAAAGTTTTTAATTTTTTAAGTAACTAGCTGTTCTATAAACAGGACATATTGGTAGGACACATAGTTAGGACATATAAAATGCATACATAAACTAATTTTATGAGCAAATATTTTATTTTACTTTAAAAATACAGTTTATGTTGTACAAAAATACTCTATGATTTCTCCAATAAAAATATAATAATAACGGTAAAATTCTAGATTATAAGATCACAATTTGTAAAGGTTTTTTTTAAATAGATTTTTTTCAATTAAATTTTAATTGGTTACTTGTTTTTTTGTTTATATGTTATACTTTTATGTATTTTAAAGACAACATAACAAAATGCATCCAGAAAATCCTTACCAATTTTATTTTTAAAAATGTTTTATTAGCTGTCCTATTTATAGGACAGCGGTCCAATATGGGTTAAGATAATTAAGTTTAATTTTTAACGGATTAAAAGGCAAAATTTTGATGATAATCGATAGGAAATTCTAAAAAATTAACTATGCAAGAGATTAAAAAATCGATACTTAGATTTGTTTGTGATAGAGTGTTAAGTGATAAAAATGCAAAAGCAAGGACATATTACAAAAATTATGACGCCCGAAGCATTTAAAAATTTTAATTTTTTTTAAATCTTAAAATTATTAAAAGATTGGAAATTTACTTTAAGGATACTTTTACTTTCGGAACCGGTATCGAAAGTGAAAGTATTCTCATTAAAGAAAAACCTGCAAAGAAAAAGTAAAAAGTAAAAAACTGCCCTTGTACAGATAGATCTCATCTGGCCAATACAAAAAACAACAACAAAAATCGTTTAAAACTATTGAAATGCAAACGAGCTATCATAAAAAAATTCTTTCATGGGATTAAAATTAGCAAACGGGGTGTTTTCGCGTGAGTGAATAGCCTCTTAAACAGTGAACATCCGTTGCCAGGCTCTGGAAGTATGAGAAGGTGTTTCATAATCTACGCTTGACGCATGACTTTTTCTTTCTTGTTCTTTATTATTCCTTGAGATTATTCAAAATTTGTCTTATTTGAGGATATAATTTCAGTGAGGAATATATGCTTAAAATTTAAATAATTAACCGTACGGTGAAACCTCCCAATGCGACCACCTCCATTAAGCGACCACCTCCCTGAACGATCATTTTTTCGTGGAACGAAATTTATTCCTATAGGCTCAATACTAATTTTACCTCCATTCAGAGACCATCCCAGTTGAACTCCCTCCATGAGCGACCCATTTTTTTGAAGAAAATGAAACAAATTCCTTTTTTTCCAAGGTCGCTTGAAGAAGGTTTCATTAGAAAAATAATTCCGGAGAGCGCATTATTCATCAAACTTCTAAACTAAAGTTAGATTTTTTTTTTAATTCCGGTAACTTTTAAGTGTTTAAACCCCTTTGTGCCTTTTTAGGCAACGAATTTAACTCTGATGACGAATTAAGAATGACGGTCCATAAACTCCCCTGCCCTATTCTGTCAGGAAACTCTCAAAGAAATAGATAAATTAATGAAATCGTCATTATTAGTTCCAGTCCAAAAAAAGTTTGCATTTATTGACTGAACTTCGAAAAGACTTGGAAATAAAAATTATAAAAGATAATACCGTAACATCAAAGCAAACGTCAATGTGTTCATTTTTTAAACTCTGCAGTATTTAACTTAAGTAATTAACTTTTGTTTTGACACTTAAATTTTTATACTTTTTCCTAATGTGAAAAATAAATTTTAGTAACATGAATTGTTACCTTTTTTCAAACATTAAAATCTAGATTTCAGTTTCACCTCCATTAAGAGACCACCTCTCGGAGCGACCCATTTTTATTGGAACGGAACGTGGTCGCTTTAGGGAGGTTTTACTAATTTATTTTTTTCGCTCTCTCTGGGTCGTCAATAAAATCTGACAATAAAGCGGTGATTCTGATTATATACAAATATTTTATTTACCGCATGACCCACCCTGAATCAAATTAATTTTTATGACTGTCGTCAATGAGAATTACGCCTGCAGGTCGAATCAAAAGTTCGACGCGTTACAGCTGCTCATACATAGGTTTGGCCTTTCATAAAGATACCTTTCTTCTCTAGTTTCCCAGATGGAGATCAGTTTGATTACTGTTTATTAGACAATTTGATAACAAGTTTTTACAGGTAATATGTAACTTATACACGAGTCCACTTGTCTTCCCCGTGTATTTTAATCGTAAGTCTATAGATTTCTCGAATGACAGAAGCGCTTCCAGCTATTTAAGGGGCAATAAATGCTCTCAGTGTGGTTTTAGAGCCAGAGAATCAAGGTCGGTCGGCCATAAAATGTTAATTAGCTGATAGAGATCCGGCAAAGTAGATATTGATTTTTGTGGATCTTTATGAATGAAAAAAAATACGAAATAGCATTTATTACAGAGGGTAATTTTTTAAAATATTCTTTTATTTACATCAACAATGAGTATTTAAAAACTAGCCACCCTTGGCGACCAATTTGGTCTACCTTAAATGTATGCTAAGCTTTGTATCATGATGCTTTTATTCATATTTTAATTTACTGTGTCAATCCTTTACCAAATCAGGAGATTCTGATAGAGAAATCAAGAACACTTTATTTTTATGTTAGCTGAGCGCAAATGATAAATAGCCAAACATTATTCTCGTCGCATTTTTTCATATTCCATTAAAAATATAAACCTTTCACTCACTTTATTTGAAACACTTAATTTTAATTTTAAACTGAAACATTTAAAATTAATGACTTTCTCTTATTTCTTAAAAAATAAAAAAATAAAAAGAGAAAAATAACAAAAAAAGAAAAATAATTCCGTAAACCATGACATTAATTTCAACATCAAAGCATTGTTTTAAATTACCGCGCGAGAAATAAAAATGGCTAACTGGAGTCTTAAAAAAGGCTATTGGTGAAATTTGCTCCCGGCTAACATAAAAGTACCGAGAATTCTTTGCAATCACGGCAAATTTTATGTAGTTTTACTCGAAAAAATAATCAAAAATTGTTCAAAAATAGCCACCTTGCATATGAAAAGCGAAGTGGTCAGTCCATAATTGTTTATGACAGTCACATGACTTGGACTATTATAATATAGATGAAATGATGCCGATGGGACAATATTTGGCGATTTATCACCTGCGCCCGGCTAACATTAAAATACCAAAATGACCGCCTGGCATATAAAAAGCGAAGCGGTCAACCCGGAACTGTTGATAACAGTCACATGATTTAGGCTATTATTATAGTGATTATTTGTTTGAATTAAAAATTTCTGTGCTAACCAAATGACAAAAAAAAAAAAAAAAAAAAAAAAAAAAAAAAAAAAAAAAACTATTAAAAACGAAACCTGTATGCAACATAATGATTTCAATGATGCAAACATATATACAAGGTGTCCACTAGGGTGGTCACAAGCAACATGGGGAAAAATTTTTTAACGTTTTCTTCGGGGGGACCCTCCTAAAAGTTGCCAATTAGTGAGAAAAAGAGATTGGCAAAGTTTCAGCTCAAATAAATAATATTAACCCGTGCCTCATCGAGGTTGAATTCTTGAAAATTTGCAATTTTTGGCAAAAAATTGTCGGTTTTCTTTCCTTACGTGAAAAATATTTGTCTTAGAAACTTGATTCTTGTTTTATTTCATAGAAACTGTTGTTGCCTTGAACTTTTACTCTCATGAAAACTTATATTTAATGAACATTTAGTATTTTTCAGGACATCTAGTGAACCATACCCTTAAACTGTATTTTTGAAACACAGGTAAAAAATGACAAATTAAAAAAATTATTACTTTTGATAATTTTTTCGTATTATTTTTATTAATAGGCAAAAATAAGTGAACAATTTTTGTAACTTTAAAAATATTTCACGAATTATAATTGATTATTAGTTATCTAGTTCTGTGTCTAGTAAGAAAGAGCTTCTCGATTTGTGTTGCAGTTGAACCTCTGAATTTCTCTTTTTATTACAAGGCTGTTTTTGTTATCTGTTATGGTTATCTATTTTTAGAATTGACGAAACATTCCGTAAAACCCCTTCCCCCTCTTGATATGATGGCAGAAATGTAAGATTTTTTAAATTGGCCACATGTCTCATCAAATCATCGACAGTAAGCAGCCAAGTAATTGTCAAGTTTTATGTATTTTATTTTATAATATTCGCAAAATGAACTGAACGCCAAAGAAGCTGCTAGACTTAGAATACATCCACTAGCTGACCACAGACATCGACTCTGCAAATAACTGTTTCGTAAACAAAAATCTGAGCTCATCAAAAACAGATTTTAAAATTTCCGTTTAGAGAGAACTGTTGTTCACTGGGGTGGAAAACTGCTTGACCATTTTTTGAATAAAGAAAATGTAGAGTGGATAAAAGTTTTAATTAGTTGTGGAGATGAAGAACAGTTACTACGAGTTCCTGAACTTGAAAATAGTATCGGAATAATTCAGGTGAAAGCTGTATTTTCAGCAGTTGAAGAGTGGGAGGAAGTTGGTAAAATTCAGGCAAAATTTTTTGATACAACTGCAGTAAACACAGGTCGCCTCAGAGTTAACCTGCATTTTTCTATAGCAATTGTTAAAGGAAAAGTCTTCTGTATTTACCATGCGCCAGCATAATTTAGAAATTTTCCTAAAAGCTGTTCTTGATTGTAAAATGGGCATAATCACTGCCCCTCAGCCAGATATTAAAAAAAAAACAATTCTGATTGGGTGGTCTAAATTAAACCAGAGTAGGTATACAAATGTTATTGAAGATGAAATACTAGGTATAAATAGTTAATTCAGAAGTAATTTCAAATTTTCTTACAGGAACTCTTAAAAATTAACAGCTCAGGGATGATTATAAAGAGTTTATCCAACTTTGTTTAATTTTTATAGAACTCCTTCTGCAAAAGACTTTTTTTCAAAGCACCTGGTACTTTTAATCATGTCAGATGGATGGAGGTACAGGCCATTCATTCTCTCAAAATATATTGTTTCAGGGATCATCTTTCAATAACAAATTTAGAAAAAGAAGGTATCAGAGATCTTTTCTTATTTTTAATCAATATTTATGCAAAAGCGTGCTTCAATACTTCCACTGCCACTTTAGCCCCCAATTCAAGACCTGCAAATAATAAAATCACTTGTTCACTACAGAAAATTTGATAAATAGGTTACAGACAAAGCACTTGCTAAAATGACAAACCGCCTTTGGTATCTTAACTCGGATCAAGTTGCATTTTCATTTTTAGATAATACTTTGGTAAAAAAAGTCAACATAAGCCACCTTATCTAAACCATTACCACTTCAATCCTTTCCGGCACAGTGTCCCACGCCGAGACCACTTAATTTTAATTCCAAACTTACAAACGGCACGAAGAATATTTTAATAAAATTTTGCTTTTACAATGAAAGGTTAAAGTAATGTGATTTTAATTTCTAAAAATGTCGTTTGTAAATTCCGGGGTAGACAATCATTTCATCCTTTTACGAACATAATTTTTCTGTGCCGGAAAGGGTTAACGTGACAGTTGTAAGGGAAAATAATTTATTTTCTTTATTATACCTCCTTTCTTGTAACACAACTTTAATAATAAAATGCAATTGAGCATTATTTGCTCTCATTTCTATACTTCCTTTGCCCTCCCTTTTTTTTAAAATTCTTTCAGTTTAAAATTCGATTTTTTTCCTTTTCTTTGGAATTTTTTTAAATCAAACACTTTATTGGACTTCACAAAACGAAAAAAAGAAAAACAAAAGGTGGAAAGCAGATGAAATGGAATGTTACAATTTTTTTTTTCGTTTTTTCATAAAAAGTCAATTTTTAGGATTCAGGTGAAGTCTGGTCCTGAAAAATGCGCATATTTTTAAATCTATACATTTTTAGAAAAAAAAATGGTGTGTGGTTCTTCAAAGCAAAACTTTTTTTTTATAAAATGAGACCTGCATTATGTTTCTAGGTTCAATTGTATTCATTTCATGAAGGAAAAACAGCATTTTTTTGCAAAAAATCACGTTTTTTTTCAAACTTAAACCTCAATGAGGCACGGGTTAATATTATCCAAATGAGCCGAAACTTAGCCAATCTCATTTTCTAGTCAATTGGCAACTTTTTGGGGGGTCCCCCCGAAATAATTCGAAAATTGATTTCTTGTGACCACCCTAGTGTCCACTCTCAACGGTGCGGTGTCCAACGGCTAATTTCTAAACTGTTAGTCATAGACATAACAGTTCCAATTACAAAAATGGTTTAAATTAGGTGGAAAATTATTTTAAAAGTCGTTTTGATCAATAGAAACATTTCTGCGAAAGTTATGAAATTTAAATTTTTATACGGTCCTCCGGTCCTGTAAGTGATATTTAGTAAAAAAAAAATTATTACAGTAACAAGTAAGACAAAAAAAGTCCCATTTATCTAAGACTAAAATGAACCGAGTCATGAAATTTTGAATGGCATGACTTGTACCAATTTCCTGCATCTGAACACAGATGAGTTGGGCCATGGTTCCAGAGATCGTACACAATGTGCTTAAAAGTATTAGAGGGATTTATTTCGCACGTACGTTTCTGCATTGCAGCCGAAGCGATTCACCTGGATCAAGTTTAAATATAACTTTAATTTTTATTACTTGTTTTAGATTAGATAATCTGATAGCATTTGAAATGTGTAACAATTTGTAAAGAATTGTGACGGTTGATTTTCATTATTTAATTTAACAAAAATTCTGTTATTTTTTAACATATCTTTAGAACAATTTGTATATTTTTCTTTAATAGGCCAGAGTTAAAATAGATTTTAAACTTATATTGTAATGTTAATTTTACTCTCAACTATTATTATTTTTTTTATATCTGACGATTATTTATATTTCTAGTGAATTTGTGAATGACCCCTATTTCACAGCAAAAAAGAAACTTTAAACAGCTATTACTCGGTCCGTTTTAATCGTACAAGAATGAGACTTTTTTTTTTGCGTTTACTTCTTAGAGTATTTTTATTAAATGTGACTGATAGGACAGGGGACCGTAAAAAATAGTAAATTTCGTAATTTTTTAAGAAATGTTTTTATTGACACAAATAGCTTTTACAATACTTCCTTACCTCATTTAAAACATTTTTGCAATTAGAACTATACATCTATGCCTAACGGTTTAGGAATTAGCCATTGGACACCGTTGAGAGTGGACACCCTGTATAGCACAACATCTGTTACTATATGATTGAGGCAATATACTTTTATATACTTTTTTTTTTTTTTTTTTTGAAAATTTTCAATCCCGTTCTTGTATAGAATGGAAATAAAAAAATACATCGTTCTAAACAATTCATGATTCAGATCAGTCTTTATCAAGATTCATAGTTTATGTATAGTCCTCTGAATTAAACATTCCGTGCAAAAACAATGCAAAGCTCCTTGTCTACACCGCTTTCAGCTTTTTTTCTATCGCTCATAACACAGACATACAGTTTCTCGAATTCTTTTGTGGAGCCCTGTATAGGAACTATAGAATTGATGCACATCAAGTACAGTAAAACCCCGGTTATCCGAAAAGCATGGGATCACAGCATTTTCATTTAACCGGTGTTCCATAGGAATTTCCGGATAACCGGGGTTTCATAGACTTATGGTGAAAACTTGTTTGATGAAAAGCTGTGATCGTAATTTAGAACATCGTAGTAATAAAAATGTTGTGGTACCGTATTCAAAGCACACTGAATGACAAACCAAAATTATAAGTTGCTCCAGCAGCATAAAAATCACAATATATTTTGTAAAAAAAAATGAAGTGTCGTACGTGTCTGTCTAATAAAGTGCCCGAAATTACGCAATGGATCAAATAAATAAGTTGACTCTGTTTATTTATTTCATAAAGAACATGCTTTTTAACACTATTTCTACCAGTGTCCCATAACCCCTTTTAAATATTTGATTTTTATTTATTTTGCTTCTATTTTTTATAGCTAATAAGTATTAAAACAACTGTTCAATGTATTAAAAATGATTCGGAATTGTTTTGATCTAAAACTTACAAAAAAATAGTCATCATAAATCAAAATATGTTTAAAGGTGTCATTTGACATTGGTAAAAATAGTGTTGATAATAAAATTTTTCACATTTAAAAAGGACTTAAAGGTATTTTAAGGTTTTTCGGATAACCGGGATTAGGATAAACGGGGTTCTACTGTAATAGCAAAAAATTAGTTAAATTTAAAAATTGAAAACACACAATTAAAAATACAGCAATTATGACTCATAGACAGTACTGTAACCGAATTCTTGTGTGTGCCCCTGTAAATGAGCGATATATGCCATGCACATCCTAATCTGTCGTAAGCATCCTGTAGTTTACCTATATCAATTTAAATTTATTTGAAATAATATACTAATATCATTAAAACGCACTGCAAACGATTCTTCCCTATAGATCATAATGGAATGAAAATTTTTGAGTTCCTGTAAATGAACTAATAAATGCTACACACTTCATTTTCAATGCTGAAAATGCCATGGAAAGTCTAAATAACATATACCCATTATATGGAAATCTAAGTATAGTTAAGCGAGTTAGAGCGCGGACAGACAGGCATGCGGATTAACCGAATTCATAAATGGTTTTAAAGTAATAGAAAAGTGTTAAAAAATAAGTGCTTTATAAACAGAAAGATTAGTAGAAAAAAATTAATTAAAAAAATTAATTTTAAAAATAATTTAATTAAAAAATGACAAATTTAATAAAAGTATAATCAGTACCATCTAAAATTTTCCATTTTATGTGAATACATATATGGCCTCCACTGGGGAGCATGTTGACAGTCTGCGTTTCTGTTTTCAGTCTAGTGCCTGTATCTGCATTCATAATGAATGGTCGTATACAAACAACACTTAAAAATTGCTGAAAATGAAAATTAAAAAAATAAATAATCGAAGAATGTATTTCAAAGGTCGATGTTAGCTTTTGACTTTATCTCGAGAAATTTGAAGAAAAACATGTGAACAAACATTAAAATATGAAAATTGTCCGAGAATCGTTTTAAAGTACTTAGCAATAGTGGAGTTTTTTTTTTTGTTTGTTTTGTTTACGGAAAAAGTTTTTAGTGAAAGAAAGGCATATTTTGCAACCACGTGTTTTCAATAAACACAATATTTTCTGGATAAAAAATTCTGTAAAGTTCTCTGTTAAATCAAGTTATTTCCAGCAAAGTCTGGATAAAACTAGAGGAGATAAAATGAAAGACTTTTGGGAAGAAAAGGCTTAAGACTCTTCTAAACATTAAATTGTCTGAAACATTACTTGCAAAATGTATTCCTTGACAATGAAAGGAGATCAAACAACGCTTTCTGTCCAAATAATTACACAGTAAATATATGTATATTTATAACTCACATCTTTCATTTTTATTTCTATTGTGTATGGCACTGTTCTGTCTGGGTTTTACATATTGATTGATTAAATATTTCTTTCATTTTTTTTTTTTTTTTTTTTTTTTTTTTTTTTTTTTTGTAGCGATTAATCAGGCAATGGTGGAAATATGCATTTAAGATGTAGATTATTATTTCTACCTCAGAAATTAACAGTTTTTTACTAATGATACCGTAATATTGCCTTGAAAATGAGTTAGGAATCATTAGTTCCAATTTCATTCATAATTGTTCTCCCATTTTAAGTTCATTTTGTTGTTTTTCTTTTTGAATTACTTGAGATCATACATCTCAATCATACATCAGCAAAGCATTTGTTGATGCTAAAAATGATTCACCATTTCTGGTATTTTTTCACTGGTTAAATTGTTCTAGTTATAAAAAGCTTTAAAAAAATTTCAAATATTTATGATTTTCTACATATTTATTTTTATGTATTAGTTCTTTTTATGTATTCGCCTTCCTGTTGCTATTTTCCTTTCGCCAATTTTGAATGTTTTAAATTTTTTAATACATCATATATCAGTGATTCGGATCTAGGTTTTATAAAATTAATTAATGATTAGTAAAAATTAATAATAGTCGATCCAGATTTAATATGTATAATGTCTATGTCATGTACTGATGCTCAATTTATTAATTTTTATAAAAAAAGATTCTGAATTCTAATATTATATAATTGTTATATATATATATATAATTGTTATATATATTGCTTTGATAAAACGGAAAATGTATTGTCAACAAAAATGCCATATTCTCCGTTTTTCACATAACTTCCGGTTTAGTATCCCCTGTTTTTAAGATGGAAATTTTCCGCTATTCAAGACGGTAATTTTCTGTTATTATGAATAAATGGGAGCAATAACTCGCTATTAAAAAAATATCAAATTATTATTTTTATGATATTATTACTAAAAAATGGAAAACGTATTGACACAAAAATTGCCATCCATTCTCCGCTTTTTCACAAAACTTCCGTTTTAGAATTTCTTCTGTTTTCAAGTTGGAAAATTTCCATTATTCAAGACGGGAAATTTCCGTTTTTAGGAATAATTGCCAGAAATAGAGCAATATTTAAAAAAAAAAAACAAATCTAAATAATAACTATGTATACTGATGCATATGTACACGGAACAGAAATTTATATTGAGTATTATCTCATCAATTTTTTATCTAGCGTACTAGTGTACGTAATAAATTAACATGTAAATCCTTCATTTTTTTTTCGATTTTTAAAATGATTACAGGACTTACCCTATACTATGCATGATGGGTAAGTAATAGGAAAATTCCGCTAAAAGACAAAATTTAACATAAAATCTCCCGCATACACGGAATTTTTTTTTTACTGTGCACTTAGTTTAACTCTTTATGCCTTGGTGGTACTTTAAAGTACAATTAAAATAATTTTTTATAAAATTAGTTTAATACATGGATTAAAAGTAATACAGTTTAGAATGACTTATAGAGACTTAACTTTATCTTGTTCCAAAAGCATTATTGTTTACTCAAAACAAAAATATTTTTAAAAGGATTTATTTTTCATTTGCATCTTTTCAGCTATCTTAACGTGAAAAGATTGTGGGGGGAAAGTTTAAGTTAGGAAAACTTTCTATATTTGTATTTTAAGAGTATTATATTTGTACATTACAAAATACTAAATATATATATATATTTTAAATAAAAGATTTGAGTGGAGTTATAAATATGGCACAAAATCTCTATAAGTTCAAATTTAATTAATTAATTTTAACCCTTTATGTACTGAATTAGGAATTCATGAAAATTTTATCTTCTAAAGAATTTTCCGTGAATTGTTTAAACTTCATTAGAAGATTTACATAATCATTTAATAAATTTTAGAAGGATTGAAGGATTTAGAAAGATTCATTAAATTTGAATTTATAGGGATTTTGTGCAATATTTATAAAACCATTCAAATCTTTTATTTTAAATATTTTTCTTAGTATTTTGGAGAATTAGGAAATGTACAAATATAATGTTCTTACAATACAAATATTTCTGAATAAAAAATCCCCCCCCCTCCCCCAGCTCCAACGCCAAGAAAGCTGAAAAGATGCAAAGGCAAAAAAAATATCCTTTTAAAAATATTTTTGTTTTGTATAACCCATAATGCTTTTGGAACAAGATAAAGTAATGCATCTGTAACTCATTCTAAATTGTAATACTACTAATCGATGCATTCAATGAATTTTATAACAAGTTATTTTAATGGTACTTATAAGTACCATCAGTAGATAAAGAGTTAGTTGGAAAAATCCTTCTAAAATGTATTAAATGATTGGGTAAATCTTCTAACGTCATTTCAAAAATTCACAAAAATGCTTTAGAAGATGAAATTTTCCTGAATTCATAATTTGAGATATAAAGGGTTAACGAAATCTGAAAACTTTTCACATCTTCTCAAGAAAACTCGCCTCACACTTTGAAAACTGCTGGTCTATTGTGCGCTAGAAATAGTTTAGACTAATTCTATCAAGGTCAGGCATATAGATTCTCTCGGGAACAACGGTCGTAAAAATTGGCATAGAACTCTACTAACCCTTAAACATGATCGTAAATGATCACTACATCGAGAAATTTAAGAGGCTTGCGTGAATTAGTGTGCCCAGGTGTACGCAAATATCTTACTACGCGCCTCACAGTTCGCTGCAAGAAAAGAATACACCTTTCAAAGTTGCCTATGTAGAATCGCCCCCACTCACCCCGCCACCAACTTTTTACTGCTCAACAAAGGAAGAAAACGCTATTAACTAACAGGTAAATTCTTTTCTTCGCTCTGATTTTTAGACGCGATAAAATGGCACAAAGAAAGCCGCTTTTTAACATTCGAGAACTTTCCATCGCATTCCAAAACCTTCTTTTTTATTTTCGGGATCATCAGAAGAAAGTGTTCTAAAAGAGCAGAGAATGTGAGAAAGTCTGGTTATACACAAGGCCAAACTCTTAAAACATTCGAGTTATTCTTTTTTGCTTTTAAGCGGTGGCAATGACGACTTTTGACGAAAAAAATGGTGAAGAATAGGATTCATTCTCATAAAAATCTGAGAATGATTCTTTGGTGAGAAAGTTCGACGGGTGGGTTGTAAAATTTGGAAATTGTCTGATGTAATTCGATATCAAAAATGATTTCCAAGGGATTAGGTAGGCCTCTAAGATGACTGTATTGTTAGAGATAAAGCTATAAACCCAAATTAAGACATAAAAATAGATTAGTGAATCGAAAAAAATCCTTTGCTTTATACCTTCACGTTCTGCAGTCCAAAATGATCCATAAAAATTAAGTCTAGAACCTTTTTATGATGGTCCATGATGAAATTCAGCAACTGATGTGACGCCATCTTGTCTATTTTATAGGCTTTCTATAAATGAATAGAAAGTGACCTTAATATATTTTTTAAAGCTCGTAATAAAAGTATATTTAATTAATGCTGACTAAGGATTGCAATCCCTCGGAGTTCCCAATCCCACGGGATTCCCATCGAATACAGCAATCCCGTAGGATTCCTTAAGGGGTCTTGTATACCTTTCAAACGCGACTAAAATAAAGAAAAAATCCAAAGTTGGAATTAGTGTATTTTAAAAACCGTTTTATGTATAAACATGAAATTTTGACTATAAACTCCTTCACTACCAAATTGTTCCATTGCCGTATTCATGAATGTAATTTCGCATGAATATGGAATTTACATAAGACGAAAATTTCTATTAAAATTTACTTGTGCGAATTTTCCCCGTTTATAACCAAGCCTTGAATCTTTTACATGACGTACGCAGTGTACGTCTGGTAGTGAAGAGGTTAATTAAGCAGATTGTGCTTTTTAATATCATACCATGTAGAAATTAAAATAACTTTTTTTTAACGCCGTAATTACGGAGTTTAAAAAAATTGCGCGCATGATATCTTAGGAACATATGATTGGGTTGCTATGAATTTCGATATTAGATAATAAACACTTCAAATACATTATGTGCGTATTATCTAAATCAAATTTCTTAACAATCCATTCATATGTTCTCAAGATATCCATGCGCACAATGAATGAAGGAGTAAAAAAAAGAGAGTTATTTAAATCTCAACAATATACAAATTCTGTAAAAGAGTAGTCAGTTTCTAATTATAGTACTATATTAAAAAGCACAATCGGTTTAATTAATAGTCAACATTTCTCGTTTATCCATAAAAATATTTTGTAGATACGCTAAATCAAACTGAATGTTTTTGTTGATTTTCGTCGCGTCTAAAAGGTACAAGACTCCCTTAAATCGTTTCTTTATATATTCTCGCATTTTTTTCAAATTCAGTTATAAAAGAAGGCGGTTTTAAACGATTTTGTCTTATTTATGTAAAGTAAATGGCATATGAAAAGCTAGTATTACTTTACTTATCAAAAAACTATTAAATTACTAAAATTTTTTTAAAGTTATTAAAAAGTATTAAAGTTATATAAAAAAAATCATTGTTGCAGAAAAATATTAACAAAGATTCTTATTAACGATTTTAAAAAGTATCTTGCGCTTAGTAAGTTTTTATTATTAACTGGAAATCAATTCGGTATAGGCTGTAACCTATTGATGCATAGATTACAGCTAGGCTTTGCAGAAGAAGATTATGATTTTAAGAATCTTAATTAGTCAAAAACAATGAAAGATGGCTTATTTTTAAATTACGAGAGTTTGTTTTCAAAATAAAATAAAACAAGTAGTTCAACTATTTATCATTCGTGTATAATATAATCCTTAGATCGCATTGAATCCATAAGTTATTATTTTTGAAGCATTAGTTATTATAACTTTTTAATAGGCTGAGAATTTGACAAGATCCGCGCAGATCCAGCGAACAGAATCCGTAGTATTGGATTATGAGATTTGCATTTCTATTCTGGCGGCATTAACCCTTTATATCCTGAATTGTAAATCGAAAAATTGCTCTACCTCAATAATTATCTTCTTTAATGTCCGATGATATCTAAAACAACTTATATAATAATAATTCGATTTTTAGATAGTTTTTTAAATCAAAACTGATCTAATAAATCGTTAGTTACAGCTTTTTTTGTAAAACATTTGCAAGAATAATCGGATTCATTAACAAAAAATACTGCTATGGAAACCTCACAATTCTAATGAGAACAATGTCAATAAATGTAGTGTAATCCTATGTATAACGGAGGAATGTTTTGTATTGGCAAATTTTTCGTATAATATTTTTTAATAAGAGAAAAGCTACACCTAGGTAAATGCTTGAGAAAATAACCGCATTAAAATTTATTTCGCTTAGACTTTTTCGCTGTGCTTACTGTTTGTGACCGAGCAAAGTATTTTGTATGAAAATTACAATCTACTTTTATTCGTTGACGAATTAAATAATTTTTTTTTATCCATTCTCTTTAATGGCACTTAAAAGTATCGTGGAAATATAAACAGTTAAAATCCAAATTGCCGCATAATATTTAAATATTTTTTCAAACGCACCGAACTTAGAACGTTAACTTTATTGAGTCGAAACAAATAATGCCATACTGTTATCATTTATACGTTGTAAAGCAGAAACGTGAAAGTAATTTCTAGATTAGAACATTACAAAATAACTTCATTCAGTGGAAACAAGTTAGTTTACTCTATACACTACTTTCTAAAAGTGGAAATGGTCAGGCTAGTATAATAATATTAATAAGATAACGCACCGAACTTAGAACGTTAACTTTATTGAGACGTCGAAACAATTAACTCCAGACTGTTATAATTTCTACGTAGTAGAGCAGAAAAAATGAATGTAATTTCTAGATTTAGGAAGTCATAAAATAACTTTATTCAGTAGAAACAAGTAGTTACTGTATACACTACTCTCCAAAAGTGGAAATTTCCAGGCTAGTATAATAATATTAATAAGATAACGCACCGAACTTAGAACGTTAACTTTATTGAGTCGTCGAAACAATTAACTCCAGACTGTTATCATTTCTACGTAGTAGAGCGGAAAAATGAATGTAATTTCTAGATTTAGGACGTCACAAAATAACTTCATTCAGTGGAAACAAGTTAGTTACTCTATACATTTCTTTCCAAAAGTGGAAATCCCCAGACTAGAATAATAATATTAAAAATATAACGCACCGAACTTAGAACGTTAACTTTATTGAGTCGAAACAAATAACTCCAGACTGTTATCATTTCTACGTAGTAGAGGGGGAAAATGAATGTAATTTCTAGATTTTGGACATCACAAAATAACTTCATTCAGTGGAAACAAGTTAGTTACTCTATACACACCACTTTCCAAAAGTGGTAATTCCCAAGTTAGTATAATAATATTAACACGTTCGCTGCCATCTACGAGAATACTCGTAGTTGGCAAACTGGGTTTCCTTGTCAGCTACGAGATAACTCGTTATTTATCTTCTTATCTAAATCACCGATTACGAGCACTGCCATAGAAAACACCTGCAATGTTTCATATGCCAACAACGAGCATACTCGTGTGAATTTATTTGTTGCTAAAAGTAATTCGTCATATACATAGTATTCAAATAATAAAACAGAAAATAATTTAAAAGTACTAAATTGCAGATATGATCTTGGCGTGTATGAACAGATGCACCACCATCTCAGCTTTGGCAGCGAACGTGTTAATAATACAATACACCGAACTTAGAACGTTAACTTTATTGAGTCGAAACAAAAAAATCCAGACTGTTATCATTTCTACATAGTAGAGCAGAAACATGAATGTAATTTCCAGATTTAGGACGTCAGAAAATAATTTCATTCAGTGGAAACAAGTAGTTACTCTATATTTTCAAAAGTGGAAATTCCCAGGCTAGTATAATAAAATTACAATACAATTCCACACAAAAGAGAAAATATCTTGAGAACGCACTCCTCTTTCATGGGCATACCTCCGAAAGTTTAAAGCGGCTGAAATCGGACTCTGGGAAACTGGACACGCCATTCTTAAACGGAGGCAAAACAAGCCGAACTTCAAAACCGGACGCTTTGATTTCATATCGACAGTGCCCTTTGCAGAGTTCCGGAAAGCGGAGAAAGATAGTTTGTCTGTAATGGAGGAAAACGAAATCACCTTTTTTTTTTTTTTTTTTCGAAAAAATGAGGTTTAATAATACAGTAAAACGTGTGAAAACAGAACCGTGTATAACGGAAAAACAAGAAGGAAAAATCATGCGTCCATCATAGAATATGAAACACTTTCCTACACATTTAGAATACTGTAAAAAAACTTATTAGTTTATTAATATGAAAGACGATGTCTAAATAAACAGTTTGGAAAACGCATAACGAATTTGAAAACCCGATTTCAGCTATTACCATGAAGAGTCGAGAAAATATTCGCATTTTTTAATGCATTCCCGTACATTATCCATATATTTTTAATGTATACTACATAGCAATACGGACTTCATAGCAGTCCCCCAATAAAAACAGTAGTAAACCCCAATAACATATATAAATTTCATGGCAAACTGACTCTATTTACGTGGACAGGTATTGGCACGGTCGGGTGGAAGACAGACAAACTTAATTCCTAAACATTTTTTCAACTATGTTGGAAAGTGCGTTAAAATTGTAATCCCAGGCGAAAGAACAGTTAGTTATACTTGTTGAGATGAAAAGCTGTGCAAAATTGAATTTTTTCACGAGATTAAAAGTAGCATTTATTTTTAAAATGTTTCTTTTTTTTGCCAGGGATTTTCGGGAACGATTCTGAGTCGTTTTTAGAGTGCATGAATTGGTTTCTCAAACCGGAATGTAGGATTTTAAGATGATATCCAATCTCAATGAAACATTATCAGTTGCGCAACTGAATATATACCGGGTGTCCTAAAAAGGAATGACTGATTTTAAACTTCAATAACTCGCAAATGGTGACAGATATTTAAGAAATTCTTACAGAAGTGTTATGTATGATGTCAGGAGTTTTTTTTTTTCCTGTGATTGTTGAAATTAGTTCGAATTACAAACAATAGATGGCGCTGCAAATAATAGGCGCTAAATTCAAGATCGATTTTTTGGCCTTTCTCTTCTCCCAAGCCAAAAAAAAAGATTAAAATGTATTGAGCGGGTCCTAAAGTACCAAAAATCGGGCCTGGATTTAGCGCTCATTGCTCGCAGCGGCATCTATTGTTTGTAATTCGAACTAAATTCAAGAACCACGGTAAAAAACTCCTTTCATCATACATAACGCTACTAAGAATTTTTTTAAATATCTGCCACCGTTTACAAGTTATTGAATTTGAAAATCAGTCAGGGGGCATTCCACGTCAAATCAGGCAGTAAAATATCAATATGTAACCCACCATCACAGATTTTAATGAAACTGCGTGTGTTTGTTCTTACTATTAAGATATGATCACCAGTAATTTTTTTTGCTCCTTGGTGAAATAGTTTCTGAGAAAAAAATTGTCAAAATTTTGAAAAACTGCCGTCAGTTGGCATTCTTGATAGCTCAGTTTTCAAATGTAGCATGTCATATATATAATCATATTTCAATATCTACTCTACAAATCATCTTCAAATAATTTATGCACAATATTTAGGGTACGCAGCTTATGGAAAAAATATATTGTTACGCTTATAACATTTTAAGTGTGTCTAAAAAAATATTTAAACTTTGAAGTCGTGAATTTTTTATGAAAAATAATGCATTAACAAAAAAAGCATTATTAACAAAAGGCGGTATTTTTATTAAATTTATTTTTTATGGGAGATATACTTAAAGGTGTCCTTTACCTGATTCTGAAATAAAAATAGTGGGATTTTGGGTGTTTTTGGTAGTATTTCCTATTTAAAAATATTTTGAGGTGCATTTCATATCAAATCAAGCAGAGTCATTCCATGTCAGTTCCCCTAAGCCATTTAATCACTGTCACAAATTTCAATGAAATTGGGTTTGTTTATAGCTTATTTTAAGACGTAATCACCTTTAATTTTCTTGATCCTAAGTAAAATATTTTTTAAGATAAAAAATATCAAAATTTTGAAAATTTTTTTTAAATTTTTTTAATGACAGTTCGATATTTAAAGACTGCATTAAAAAAAAAAAAAAGTCATTTCAATATAAAATCACTAAATAGGTTTCAAATAATGTATATGAGACAAATAATGTAGGCTGATTATTATTTCTTGTTTTTTATCATGTTTAAACACTAAGAGTGTCTTTTATCTTATAAATTTTTAAAATCAAGAATTTTGTCAAAAATAATGTGTTAATCAAAAATTTATTATTAAATTTTAAAATTATTTTATTATTATTATTAAAATTTATTATTATTACGTAAAAATATCTTTTAAATGGTTATAAAATAAAAATAGTGAACATATGAGAAAAAAATAGCAAAATTTTGGAAAAATGCCACGAGTTGCCATTAATGATTGTTCAATTTTCAAAGGCCTCATTTTATATATAAAATCATATTTCAATAACTAATAAAGAAATCTTCTTCGAATAATTTAAGCAAGGTAAATAAAGTATGTAGATTATGAAAAAAATATTGCTGTAATGTTAAAAAATATTTAAATGTGTCTAAAAAATTGTATAATCTTTGAAATCAAAAATATTTTACAAAAAATAATGAAATTATTAAAAAAACTTTATCAATCAGAGGCGGAGTTTCTATGACTAATTTTTTAATTTTAAATTGTACATAATACTACATTATAACTGGATCTGAAATAAAAATAGTGGGATTTTGGTTGGTTTTAGTAGTATTTAAATCATATTTAAAATTATCAATATTTTCAAATGTAAAACCTATCCAATGTATCATCCCTGGAAATATTTTTATTTATACATTTATTTTATTTTTCAAATTATCTTTTATGTTCGTTTCTTAAGGAAAAAATATACAATATTGTTTTTTAGTAAAACTTCTAGGCGAAGAGCAATTATCCCTTTCCAAAAAAGAGAAAAATCACTAGCTCCTCACCGCCCAATAGAAATGTTCAAAATGACAGTCCTAATCTTTAAACTCATATTTGGCTGTTAATATTGAAAATTTAGCATTGAGCTGCTAATATTTAAAAAATATACCAAAATTCACTCTTTTGAAGAAAATTTTGACGTATTATGCTTTAAATATATGCAAAAAATGCATAATCCATTATATTTATATCTTTCAAATAACTATATCTAAAAAAATATTTAAAACTTAATGAGTTGCAACTTTTGTAACTTTATTCAGTTTCTAATGATATGTACCGTAATTTCGGGTGTATAGCCCGCAGATCAACAATTCAGTTTGGACCCAGAAATTTTATTCAGTATTTGAAGAGCAATATTTACTGTGATCTAAAAAGTTACATCTTATTTTTAAAAATTTCTGGGTCGAAACACGATTGTTTGATCCGCGGGCTATACACCGGAAATTACGGTAATTTGATTTATTTCATCACAATATTGCTGAAAGATGGATTTTCAACATATATATTTGTGTATATATATCCCTGTTCTCAAACAAATTATTTAAAAATTATTCATTTATGTTTAATAAAGCATATATATATTGTTTATACACTTATAGAAAATACATATAGTAAATTTTATGATATTATGTCAATAATGTCTAAAAGTAAAGAACTTATCTAATAGTATGTAACGAAAAATTTAACATGTGGTGTAATGACAACAAAATTTTATAATTGTTTTACTTAATTTGGATGAATGAAAAAAGCTTACATGTTTATATTTTATTGAAGTACAGGTGAAAATGTCACAAAGACATTCCTACCTCAACAACCACTGAGTATGTCACATTCACACTACAGATGATTTTTTTTTCTTTTTGATCTTTCGGGTTTGATTTCAGATGGTAATGAATTAATTAGTTTTGTTAGAAGTGTCATTGCAGTCAGCATATTAGGCTCACTATTTTTTTTTATATAATTTGTTTTGATTGACTCGATGAACAACAATATTTAAAGGGACCATTTCATGACTTTTCAATTAAAAGCTGATTTATAAATTCATCATGTTGTTTAGTTATTATTATCGTCTTAAGATAATAAGTTGATATTAAAAATTTTAAATGCAGTTTATTTATTATTTGAACAGTTGAAAGTATTTTTCAATAAGAGTGGGCTGTTGATTTTAAGTCGGCTGTTGAGCAATGTAGTGTTGGTAAAGGAGCTGGTACTATTTAATTTAATTTTTATTGCTGTAAATAATATTTGTTATTTTATTATTGTATGTATTATATTTAAGCAAGAGTAGAAATACACGATATCGTAGTCATTTTAGTACATCTTAGCATGAAAAGCTTCAATATTTATCATTAAACATTCACATTTTATGAAAATTTTGTTAAAATTGCTCATATTTTCACTATTTTTATTTTATAACTATTGAAAAGATATTTTTACGTACAATTAAAAAAAGTAATAATAGTCTGCCTTCGGTTAATAATAAATTTTTGATTAACACATTATTTTTCACAAAATTCTTGATTTTAAGAATTCACAAGATTAAACACACTCTTAGCATTTAAACATGACAAACAACAATAAATAATAATCTGCCTACATTATTTGTCACATATACATTATTTGAAACTTATTTAGTGATTTTATATTGAAATGACTTTTTTTATGCAGTCTTTGAATATAGATCTGTCATTAAAAACATTTTTAAAAAAATTTCAAAATTTAGATATTTTTTTTTATCTTAAAAAATATTTTACTTGTAATCACGTTTAATTTCCTTGATCCTGTCTTAAAATGAGCTATAAACATTCCCAGTTTCATTGAAATTTGTGACAGTGAATTGAATGTCTTAGGCGAACTGACATGGAATGACTCTGCTTGATTTGATTTGAAATACGCCTCAAAATATTTTTAAATATGAAATACTACTAAAAACACCCAAAATCCCACTACTTTTATTTCAGAATCAGGTAAAGGACACCTTTAAGTATATCCCCCACAAAAAATAAATTTAATAAAAATACCGCCTTTTGTTAATAATGCTATTTTAGTTAATGCATTATTTTTCATAAAAAAATCACGACTTCAAAGATTAAACATTTTTTTAGACACACTTAAAATGTTATATAAGCGTAACAGTATTTTTTTTCATAAAATACGTACCCTATATATTATGCATAAATTATTTGAAGATGATTTGTGGAATAGATATTGAAATATGATCATATTTATATCATGCTACATTTGAAAATCGAGCAGTCAAGAATGCCAACTGATGGCAGTTTTTCAAAATTTTGACAATTTTTTTCTCAGAAACTATTTGACCAAGGAGTAAAAAAAAATACTGGGAATCATATCTTAATAAAAGGAACAAACACACGCAGTTTCATCAAAATCTGTGATGGTGGGTTACATGCCTGCCTGAACTGACATGGAATGACCCTCAGTCCTTTTTAGGACACCCGGCACATGCAAGAGGAACAAAACAGTAGTAATTTTAACGTAAATGTTGATGATGTTCATTTATGATGTTTGCCTGTAAAATATGTTTATGGAATCTGAAAATGTTTATTTGAGAATAAATGTTATCTCAAAATCGCATATTCTGGATTCAGAAAACGGATTAATGCTCTCTAAAAACGAATAGGAGATATTTCCGAATTGGTGTTTGAAAAGATAAGGAACGCAATCCACTCGGAAGAGGTTTTTTCTATTCGTTCGTTGTTATATTATATTTTCAAAGATTACGAAACATTTCACTCCCTTAGTGTATCAACCAATCAACATTTTAGGGTCGAACGACGCTTTCTGGCGTCTTGCTTTATCCCTTAACTGCTGTTAGTGGTCTCACAGACCAGAGCCTTTTTCGATTTTCACTTTTTCTATTCCTTTAACTTATAACTTTCATATAACAGTACAAATACCTGTACAAGAATTACTTTCAAGTGCATATATATAATTTATAATTATTTAAAATACATAAAAATATCTTAAAATACATTAGAAAAAAACCCAGATTGTTTTCAACCTTCACAAGGCCATCGTCAGTGGGATTTAAATGCTGTCATTTTCTTTGCGCCTGTTCGAGAATTGTCTAGAAGAAATTTATTTCAATTTAAAGTTGTACGTCAGCTGAGACGCCAGATAAAGCTATTCAAATTTTCAACAAAACAAGCTTTTATTTATTATTCAGCAAATTTCTCCATACTCCATGGATATCGTACGATAGTGCATCGTTACAAGCTGTATCTTTATTGGCGATTATTTCAATTGATTCTCTTATAATTGCTTCCTAGTAATTATTATTTTTATTATTTTTTTAATTATTTTAGTTTTAACTTCCATTTATTATAAATTTCAGCTTAACTTTTGACATTCTTGAAATTATGTTTCATGGTGACAGGATTGAGAAGGACGGATTTGGGAAATGATAGGTACGGATATCCCTCTAATTTGGAAAGTATCTCAGCAGGATTATGACCCGTTAACGGTTGGATCATTGTTGGCTTTTTGTTGGCCAATGGTACATGAAGGTGGATTAATTTGGGACAACAATTAGCGAACGTTGGTCCAACTATTTATGCTACTTGAGTTGCGTTTCTTGAAGCGATACTGTCAAATATGCATCGCGCCTCAGTATCGTTATAAATTTTAAGAGGTGATAGAGCACACTGTAATAAACAATATTTGTATAGAAAACTAGGCACGTAAACTCTTTATGCAGTTAAAAATACAGGGTCCTTCACTGTAAGCCAAAATCAGATTTCTCATTCATAAATTTTACAGTAACGAAGATATTGAAGGAAATTTTCAAGTGACTTCCGATGCTTTGTGTGAAAAGTATCGACATCGGGGCGAAAGCTGGAAGTGGACACTATCCGTTTTCAAACAACACTAAATAAATGATACCTATTTTTTCATGTAGCTGGCAGTACATACAGTGTCATTGACTGGGAGAACTTCTAGTACTTTAAATAATACTATTGCATTTTACATAAAACAAGGTACTAAGAAGAGAGCTAATGCGTGTCATATTTAAACTGCCTATAAATACTTTAATAGCTAATTCCATCTATCCAAGCTTTAAATTTATATTGCTTCGAAATAAAAGGAGCATTTAAAAACTATTTTGTCGAACAAATGTCGCTTTGTATTTTTATGGACAATGAAAAATACCATAAAAGTCAAGCTCCTCGTCGTCCGTCTCTATCAGCTAATTAACGTTTTATGGCCGAATGACACTTACTTGTCTGCCTTTAAAAAAAGCCCACTGAGAGCATCCATTGTCTTCGTATAGATGGAAGCAAGACTGTCAGTCGAAAATATACGTCGTGTTTCAGTAACAAGGTTAAAAACTTAGAAGAGAATAGAGCGCATTCTACAAACATATTTTGTATGCAGGTAAAATACAGGATGTCTCACATCAAGTTTAGAGCCCCACATCAGGTCGGGTAACAGGATTTAACTGAACGCTACCCAGTACAGAAGTCGTAAAAAAAACCAGAGGGTATAAAAAGCTAGAATCATGAATGTTCATGGATAGCATATATACTATAAGGAGAGGGTATATGCTAGAATCATGAAAATTCATGGCTAGAGTACGTTTTATTTTGTGCTCAAATTAAATTTTAAACAAAACTTTTAGAGTATATTAGAATTTAATTTAGAGGTAGGTGTGTTATGATTTTATTTTGTTAAAAAATTGTTTTCTATATGCATAATTTAGTTTTAGCATGAGCGCAGCGCTTAATGATTTTAATTCACGCATTAATGAGATGAATTTTTTAATTTAAAATTTAAATATTAATTTTATCTATACAACATTTATTTTTCTGGATAACATAGCTAAGGATATATACTTTAGTAAAAAAAGATTTTAATTCTATATTATTTGTGTTAATGATACTTTGAAAAAGGCAATGTTTTTGATCGTTTCAACAAACCCAAAGGTATTGTGCCTCCTCAAACGGAAACATTTCATGTTCCCGACGAAAAGAACACCATGCAAATTATACTGATGAGACGAAAACATGTCTAAAACGAAATTATCTGCTAGTCTTTAGCTATTTGTTTTCGTAGTGTTACTATATAAACTTGTTATCGTTTTTCAATGTAAAACAAACAAGCTTTCAATCTTTATAGTTGATATGAAGGAGAAAAGTATACTTAAGGGAACCAGGTAAGCGAAATCTGGGGGGAAAAATCGATTTTTACTTTTTTATATCATTAAATAGTTTAAACGTTTATCTTTCCAACGATGTGTCACGCATGTTTATATATATATAAAAAGAAGTGTTGGAATTATTCATTCTCTCTAAGAGTATACTCCACACACAGCTTAATAGCCATTAAAATCTTTAATTGACTTTTTCTCAAAACTTGGATTTTTCATGTTTGCGTTCCTTTTTTTCAATATCTATTAAACTTAAGAACTCAGATTTTTTTTTAATACTTATATTATGTTATATTGTATACTTTAACACTGGTATTGAATGATTTGTTGAGAAATATTTATTTTAGGCAGTGAAATCTTACTAAAAAGGCTAATTTAAAAATGTCTTTCAATAAATAATTAATAATTAATTTTCAGTTTCCCTTAGAAAGAAAATGGTCTGTTAAAATACGTAAAGTATGTTATTCAAACTACTCTAAAAAATCTAGACCTCTATCTTTCACCCTTTCTGAGAAAAAGGTACATAAAGTGGGTGAATTTAACATGGCAGAGATAGGGCTTTACCGGTCCCCTTATAAACTACTTTGTCCAACAAATGTCCTTTTGTATTTTTCTCATCGCAAACCACCTGTTAGACTGGAGCCTATAAAAATTAAGATCTATTTTGTCGAATCTAATTAAAGTCATGACCCACCAGACTCTTCTGTCTTCTCGCTTTAACACCACATTGAGAGGATTTATTGCACTTGTATCGCTGGAAGCCATATTGTCAGTCGGAAATATATAGACTTGTCATTAAAATACATGGGGAAGACAGATGGAATCATGTAAGGAATCATAAAATTGTCTAATAAACCATAATCAAACTGATTTCCATCTGGGAAATTAGAGAAGAAAGGTGTCTTTATGAAGGCCAAACCTGTGTAAGTACATCTGTAAAGCGTCGGACTTTTGATCCGGCCTGTAGCCGAATTTTTACGACTGTCATAAAAATTAATTTGATTCAAGGTGGATTGATCATAAGGTAGATAAAATATTTGTATAAAAAGAAAAAAAAAAGCAATTGAAGGAGAAAGGAATTTTCCTTATTGATATTTATTTGCACTCCAGAGAGATTAAAATTTTATGTCCCAAATAATGTATTAAGAAAAATTCTACTGCAGCAATTAATTAGGCGATTGATCAGAAAATGTATTTACATAAAATGTATATACATAAAATGCAAATGAGAATTTCGTTTTGGCCACTGTATATTTTGATGGAATTTGCTCTGTAACTTTTCAGAGAAGGATTTAGTAGATAACATATCGTTCGATGTTGCTTAATTATAGAGCTATTGGAGGAAGTTCTATAATCAGATGAGCCCGATTACGGAACATTAGCCTTTTAAACCAGATTCTTCAGAATGGATTTCGATGGAACTCGCACTGTTAGTTAGATAACTTTTCAGGTAAGGTTTTAGTATATAACATACGGTTCTACGTTACTTATTTATAGAGATACGGGGAAAGTTCTGTAATCATGTGAATCCGATTATGGAAATTAGCTTTTTAAAAAAGTTCAAGGGAACGTATTTTTATGGGAGTTGTATTATTAGTTAGGTGAATTATACAGAAATATGAATGTATTTTTTTTAAAACGTGCTTTCATTAAAATTCACTAAAATGTAGAAAAATAAATATTTTTTTAAGTGCACTATCAAATTTGGTGATATTTACAAATTGGCCAAAATTTGGCGCTATTCAGGTAACCTTGCCATTAGTACTTTCAACAAATACTCATCGTTGAAGTTGATACTGATCTCTTCGTAGTAAATCAAACTATAATTAAGTAACCATTAAGTTTAAGTAGCGTTCTTGCGATGTCTTTCGAAAACGGAGAGCGCTTTGGCGACAAGACCTCCCTTTTGGGGTCAAATTTTGAGCTAATCCGAAACACGTGTTTACTAATTTTAGTCATACTATAGGCATGTCAAGATTAATGATTTTATTTCGATTAGTTTATGAGATAGGGTGATTTTTTTAAATTTTAAATTTGAAGCACGTTGCCCCCCCCCCCCCCCCCTTAGGGATCGAATTTTAAAATCAATGTTCATATATTGACCTCAGAAATACATATGAAGGATTCACAACCATAGTAGATCAAGTCCATTTTGAAAAAAAAAATATGATAGTCCATTTAGAAAGTGCATAAAATCTTTTTTATCCACTCCCACAGTGAACCAAGTCTGTTTTTACATACTTCTCATATATGTCAACTGCTTACATTCATTGTTAATTTTTCAGGAAAGCTTTTAGCATATATTATATAACATATCATTCTTGGCTACTTAACTATAGAGCTATGAGGGAAAGTTCTATAATCATGTGACCCCGATTAAAAAAATTAGATACGCAATATACTCGGATTGCCATACAATTGATATATGTTATTAAAATTTATGCTATGGCATGTTCGGTATTGAAAATTAAGTGTGTAGCATTTATAGCTCTTTTACAGGGACATTGAAAAGAATTCCGTTACATTACGGTCTATCGGGAAACATCATTTGCGGTGGTTTTTAAAGATGTTTCACAATTTCAAACACATTGAAAGTTACATATATATCTCTTAAGTGCACTAGAGGATGCTTACTATAGAATAGGGTATGCGTTGCATTCGTCAGTTATTTACAGGGACACTCAAAATAATTTCGCTACATTACGGTATCTGGGAAAAAATCGTTTGCGATTTCTTTTATTCAAGATACGCTGTTCAAGACATATTGAAAATCTGACGTGAACTACCAGACGCTTACTCTAGAATAAAGTTTGCATAGCATTCATCGTTCGTATATAGGGACACACAAAATAATCCGTTACAATACTATCTGTGATAAATAATATATTGTTTTCTGAACAATAGTTTCGTCTGTATTCAACCTTAAAATAGGGTTGTTTAATTATCGACACCCTGTATTTATAAGTTGTTAAATAATAAAATATTGTAGTGTCATCGAAACACACCTGTGTACATATTTTTGTATCACTGTAGCCTATCATGAAACGAGTGAAAAATCGATAACACCATTCCATCTCTACATACAAAAATCAAATTAAGTTAAATGAAAGAACGTCAAAATGAAAATGATGGGTACTACAGCGTAATTCGCAAGTCATTCCTTGATTGTCTTCCGGCAATTAACAGCAACAGCCAAGTGTAAAAACGCGTGTCAATTCAAATCGCTTTCGCCATCCTTTAATCTGACGAGCAGATAAAGCCATTGCTGTCATTCTAGCATAAAATCGGATGATTAGGTCATGATGACTGTGGCGTTATTTGCTGAAAGGAGATGATGATGTGTGTCATTAGACTGCTGTAATTTTTAAGACGTTTCATCTGGTATCATACTCTTTAAAAAAATATTTCTATTTTATATATATTTAGTTATACACTCTGTTTCTTGCTAAGAGACGTTTTCGGTGGTTAAGAAATTTGAGATGAATCTGACCTACCTAATTTTAACTTGGGGGTGGTCAGAAAAAATATTTATACAATTTCCCAACCAGGGGTGCTACTAGCGTAAATAAAAGAAAAACTTAACATGTAGGAAATTTTTATCAAAGCATAACTTTGACTACACTATCTTTTAACACTGTCCAACATCGTTGAAAATTGTTTATAAATTCGATTTGTCTGGCCGTTTGTTTGTACCTACTCTAATTCGGGTTAGTAGATTCAAATTTTCATGTAATTAATGTTCGTTTACAGGGACACACGAAACAATAGAGTTACATTATGATCTATGGTAAAAATCGATTGCAAAGTATTTTAATGACGCACTATTTCTAACATGCAGAAATTGATGTATATTATTGGGATGATAAAACGTTCTTTTGGTAGTATATGGATTGTATGGCATTTATTATTCATTTACAAGGACACACAAAAGAATTACGTTACAATATGGCTTATGAGGAAATATCACTTACAATGTATTTTTGAAATGTTGCGCTATTTTAAACATAATGAAGTTAATGTACATTTCTGAGATGCACTACAGGAGGTTTACTGTTGAAGGTGCATAGTATATTTTTTCATTTGCAGGAACACAGAAAAGAATTCGGTTACAGTAATGATTATGAGATTAAATTGGCGGAAGTACATTTTCATATGCGGTATACGTTTTCAAGCTTAATTAAAAGTTTGTACATTGTGTGGTAAGCAAGATTGTCTATGTGTATGAATTTCTTGGAGATGTTTTTTAATTGTGTTATTCGTTTAAGAACTTAACTATATTTAGTTATTATATATAAAGATACTGTCTGTATATAAATTCATATACTGGATTACACAAAAAACTGAATATATTGCCGTCTATGGGTGGTAATGATTGGAAGTGAGATTTTAATTGTGTTATGGTTTCCTAACTGAATTAAATTTTAGATTAATATGTTGTATGTTAGATCATATACATGGCTGCATAAAATATTTCAAGTTACCCTATACGAATGGCAAATGCTCTAAAAATAATTCATATGTACTTTGCGTTGTTTAACTGAATTAAATTTTAGCGAAGCATGTGGAGTGTAACAAATCTATAGATCGGCACGTCGAATCTATAGATTTGACACGGCTGCTCAAAAGAATTCAAATAAAGAATCTTATCGGCTATCGGCGTTCATTTCTGAAATGGGGTGTTCAGCTGTATTATGTGTTTTCTAAATTGTTTGTTTATTAGTCTTTAACTTATACAATAATGAAGTTTTGTTACAGTATTCTGGAAATGTTGGAAAGTGCTTCATAATCGATGAATGAGTGTTTCCTGATTTTTCTCTTTTGTTTTTCTTCATGCAGGGGCATTCGGAGTTGCTGCCCCGGAACCCCCCTTTTTAGGGGCCCAACGCACGGGAATAAACAGAATTTTCATTAAAACGCGCCAAATGGTTAAAAATGGCCAAGATTTATCAAAATTCATACATTTTCCAACAATTAGGAAGGAAATGCAGTTCTCCTTCTCCTCTGTGCTTCCCTTATCCTCTCCACTCATGCAAAAAAAAAAAAAAAAAAAAAGAGAGAGAGAACAGAATCATGAGAAAACTAATGATCGAAATTTTATTATAAGGACTTGTTCTATTCTTTTCAAAAGAAATTCTTTATCGACGTTTTCCTCGCAACGAGGCAAGTTAAAACCATTAACCCCTTGCGGACGAGTGACCGGTAAGGTGCTCAGAATCCGTGATTATTCTCACCAGTAAATTTTTATTGTAAATTTTGCCTTATTTAATCCGAGCATTTTCCTGATTCAATTAGGCAAAAATTCACTGAAAAAATGAGTACTCAATTTTAAATGTATTACATACTCAAAATAGCTCCGATCCAAATTTACTCAAAATTGAGAAACACGTGTACTCATATTAGATGTAAATTTCCTACTGGGCTAAAAATGTCCGGACCAGGATTCGAACCAGGGATCTCCTGGCTGAAGCCGCCAGTGCGCTGCCATTTGAGCTATCCCGGACGAATCTGGTGGAACTTTTCACCCAGCTAACCTTAATGATTATGGCATCTGGTCTGAAAGCTGGTTCAGCTCAACAGATTAAATAACAGGTAATGGAACTCCAGAAGTCGCTGGATACGAAATTACACTAGACTACATGTACTAGTCTACATGTACTCATTTTTGATTCCATGGCTGTGTTCAAATATGAATTTTTATATACTGCCCCCCCCCCCCACCCCCTGAACCTACAAATTCAAGTGAAAATGTACTAACATTTATTTCCAGTTTAAAATTATTAACAAGAAACGAATTATTTATTAAGAAAAATAATAAAATCAAAAGAAAAATACCCAAATCGAATATTTTTATGACAAGAGCGTTATTTGCAAGCCCTTTTAAATTATTTTAAAAGGCTGTACACCATTTAATATTTACATTAATAAGTATCTTTTATGCCACCATAAATGAAATAAACCATTACAGGGTACAGGATTATCGTTTTGTTTGGGTTTGATAATAGGGGATGTTTCAAATTGAGAAAGCATAAGTTAATTTTTGATCCAAACATACTCAATTGGATATGAGTACATCGATTTACTCATTTTTGAGTACTTCCTTTTTTACAGTGTTTCTGTTTTGGAAAACCGGTGATAAAAGATTAAAAATTCTGAAAAGACTCTCGTCCCAAAGGGGTTAATGATGACCCAATTAGGGCCTTTTCTTTTAGACATCTTATAACATACGTAGATAAGCAGGGTAAAAGTTTGCAAGCAAATACTCCTATCAACCAATTCATCACTTTTTCTACTATCCAATTAGTATTTTTTCTTAAAGTTGTGACATCTTTTTATGATACCCTGTATACAGATGGTAATAGTACCTGGTACTTAATTTATGCATACATACAATATGTATGAATTTTATTACTAGTCACTCCCACATTATTCGCGACTAATTTCTATGGATAGATAGAAGGAGGCCCCCAGCATGAGGTTTTCCCCGGGGCGCTAGATAGCCGTCCCTTTCTTTATGCGAAACATTTTAAAGAAAAATATTTTTAAAATAACATAAACTACAGACATACACGATCGGGATTTCAAGCTATTTATCTCATAACTTGAATGCTTGTTGTCCACAACCACTATTTTTTTTTAGATAAAGTACCACGATAACGTTGATTTTCGGAATGCGTAAAGGACGTAAAGTATTTCGTTTTAACCGACCCTTTTTCTTTTTATTGTCCTTGTTTGCGTGCATTTATAGAATGCAGTCGAGTCGGCCTCTCACCTGGAAGCACTTTAACAGAGTTGTCAGTCTCTGTAAAAAAATGTTTGGAAGCAACAGAATGAGTCAAGACATGTCACGCTGGAATTTTAAAATCCGCGAATCCTGGTCGACGCGTAAACAAATTCCTTTTCGATTTTAGACGATCTCGCATTTGAAGAAAAATGAATAAAATACCAATTTTCCTTCATTTATTTATTTTATTTTTTGCTTAGCACGTTGACCGCCACACATTGCGAGGTAATGGCTTTTTTTTGGCAAACTTTGGCAAAGTCGTTTTCAGTGCTTATTGAGTCGGTTCAAAATTCCCAACGACGGCAATGTTTCTTAACTTTATAATTGTATATAATTAAACTTAAGACATTAAACATTCTTGCTTCCTTCATTTGAAAAAAAAATTCGAAAACATCAATTTTAATTTATTTTAAATTTATTTATTTATTTTATTTTTAGTTTAAAATGTTGACCGCCACAGATTGCACGGTAGTAACTTTTTTTTCTTTGGGAAACTTTGATAAAGTCATTTTCAGTGATTATTGACATTCGGCCAGGTATTGCTGGAGAAAACTCTACGGTAACGAATAAAGCTAATTTCGCGCCGCCAAAAATACAATTATGATGCCGTATTTAAAAATAAACGGTCAAGTACGAGTACTACTCGCGCTCAGAGGGTTCCGTACAATAAACATGTGAATTATTAACTGCATTATTAAACAAATATTGTTGTTAAAAGAATAATAAGACTTTGCAAAAAACTATACAACGTAGGGCTGGGTATGGCTGTATATACTAGAAAAGTACGAATGGGTATACCATAAAATTTAGAAGAGTAAATAAACCTAAATGCAGCGTAAAATAGAACTAAAAAATATCAAATATTGCTATTCTGTGTAACTATTTTTTTAATCTTTGAATTTAATTCGGTACTGACAATTAAAGTAGTGCTTATTTAAACTTCATTTGGCATTTCATAAAACTAAACGTAGTAATAATCTTTTACTTTTACAGTGTAGCTAAAACGAAACACCTGTTCAAAGTTTAAACTTAGCACTGTGCTAAGCTTGCTTCGAAAGGAGGTCACAAAGTTGCAACACCGCCCTGGTCCGTGCCGCGTTTTTCCAGATAGATTTTTAATTAACTTTTTAAGACAAGGGGAGGCGTATTGAGATATCCACTGCAAACTAGTAGCGAATCCCATAGTATTTATGTGATTAACCCTAATTAAATTAGTATGTTTTCAACAATTTGACGTTTATTGCTTTTATACTGCTACTGGGCAGAGCATTACACAAATATATCATTAAATGTTGTTATCTAGGCTTTAGAAGCCAATGGTATACCATTGGCCATACCCTAAATAATGACAGGGGCAGCGTACTCTGTATATATACAGAGTACGCTGCCACTGTCATTATTTATGTCCAAACCGTCCGTGTATTTAAGGATTAATATCTCGGCTAATTGCCGACGATTTTTTTAGAAAATCATTATCAACAATGCTTTTATATTTCTGCTATGATAGGTATCTCAGGCGCTCCTCAACACTTTTGCTAAATGCGCGCAAGTCGAAATTTGTGTGTAACGGAAAAATGCGCTTTTCCCAAAAACTAGGTGACCTAGGGCAATCGCTATAGTTTTCCTGCAAGGTTTAAATTACGTCTACTACCTATAATTTTTTCATAATTTTAATTTCAGTAGATTCGGAAAAGAGAGGGAGTGAGCATATTTTTGCCCTACATTTTCGACGATATCTCTGAAAATATAATACCTAAAATTAAAAGAAATGTATTTTTAAGTTCAGCATTACTAATGTTTTCACACGATACACCACACGATATACAAAGAAAAGATTTTTTTTTCAAGTAACTTAATTAGCCCCTCTACATTTTTCCTAAATATATTTGTGAATGTTTAATAATCTGTAAATATGTGGGTCAATAGTCTTTATTACTTCCCCCAATTTGAACTTTCAATATTTCATGTGAGTAAAATGTAAGACAGACACAAGAGTGATCTTATAATTGTTCTGTTTTTACTTTTTAAGTACGGAATCCTAAAAATGAAATTTTCTATGTTCTCGAAGGATTTTTTTTCAATATTTTATTTTCATTATTACCGAATATGTATTTTAAAATACTTAAAAAAACATCTGTGTTAATAGTCTGAAAAGTGCTCTCAAAAATTGCCTTTTCAGAAAATTATGCTGATGTAAAATCAATAAATACGATTTTCGCAGACAAATTTTATGGGTTCTCTAACTTTGGACCATAGGGCTACAAAATATAGCAGGTCACAACGAGCGAGATTCACTAGAAGTTGTTCTTTTGTAAGACCACCAACGCTTAAATACACGTTATTAATCGTCCCTAATTTAAACAGACTAAGAATTAAATTGTACGGGAAAACGTATTGATCTCTGGGAAGTATATTATTAATAGAAAACCAATAAATCATTAGTGCAATGCGCAAATCATTAATACCTCTAGGTAAGTGTTAGGCACCCGTTTTTTCATACAGGTGATTAAACGTTTTGTGCGCATCGTTGGTTCCGAAAAAAAATCATCGAATTATTTATTCCACGAGAACGCTATGATGAATGAATCACAAGGAATGAATTACATCTCGGATGATAAATTAGTCGCTCTGACAGCTCGACTGAGATGAATTAAACATTAAGTTAGACGGAGAGGGCTAAAAAAACAGCTGATCAGAAGGGTTAAGGTCGGCAGTTGACACCAAAAATGGTGACGAGCAATTGTGTGTATCTCTAAATAGAGGTGAAATCCAAATACTGCGGACTTTCCAAGGGAGGCACTTTTTGTCCACACTAAATAAGTCCAAATGTTGAAAAAAGTTGAATGGTGTTAAGTATCACCTTTAGTTGAATAAATTTGAATTCAGTTTAATACTGAATAGGTTACCAACGTTATGCTAACAGAAGCCCTATCTTGAAAAAGAAACAGAGCAAAAACTATATATTCTTACTAGGGGGCTCAGCCCCTGCGAGCTACGCCAGCCAATCTTCGTTCAGGCTTCGAAGCATCTAAAAACATAGCAATATGCCCTGTTTAAAAAATACTACCAGGTTACAGAAGCTAGAATGATATTACCACTATAACTGCGGCTATATTCTGTAATCGGGTTGCCAACTTTTCCGTTTGAATGAGGCATTTTTCGGTTACCATGACCTCATCCATTACTGTCGTAACAACTGACGGCTGTTTTCGGGATTGATAAGTAAGATAAATTACACATTTGAAAACCAGGAAACCAGAACAGGATATGGAACTCTTCCCCATCTAACATATAAACAAAATTGCTAGCCGCACTGTTTCTATACCATGTAACGACACAGTAAAATTCTCCGGAATGAAATTTGTTTTAAATGTACCATTTTAATATATGACCAAATTTTTACTAATGCATTTCTCATATTTTTTTTCTCTTTTAAGATGCACGGGCACATATACTATTTAATTTTTAAAAGGTTGGGAATTTTATTGTTTGAGTTTTTTAAATATATATTCACCATTAAAAGTTCTTCAAGCATAATAATTTAATTCTTTTAAGGACTTTAAATATGGCGATAATTATATTTGTGCATTTTACATGTGACGTAATTATCACTTTTAATTGCGTATCGCGTGTAATAATTTTATTATTTTAAAGTTTTTGTACAATTTTAATATTTACGCGTAAATATCATGACGTAATTTTTACTATTTTCTGCTTTTAACACCTGATCATTTAATTCTGATTTTAAAATTTTCATTCTGTTTTTAATATTTTCATTTTTTAGTTTCAATTTGAAAATTACGGCAAAAAAGAAATATAACAATCCCTTTCATTTTCCCTTTTCTGTCTTTTATCCGCAAAAATGAATTTTTTTTATGTCTATGAAATGTATATGTCAAAGTTGGAAGATCACAGAATATTTTTGATTTATAAAATAAACTGTTTCTTGACGATAGAAAAGTAAAAAAAAGATTTTATTTTATCAAATTTTCCTGGAAAACATAATTTAAGCGCAATATTGTCTACACTACCGATTGAAATAAAAGATAATTTCAATTATCAATTTGAAGATGGTGCAAAAGAAGAAATCTAATAATCCCTATCGTTATCCCTTTTCTTCCTTTTTCCACAAAAATGGAGTCATTCGGTTGCCATCATTAGAGAAATTTCATTCAAATTAGGAAAAAATTATTATATCAAAAACTAATTGAAATTTTAAAGTTCTAACGCTCGTCTTGAGATCTGCGGATCAATACAGATTTTTGGTGCTAATTTCACCGCATTCAGTGTTGTAGTTGGAAAAAAAAATATTTGTGGGAACTCACCTTTTCATAGAGTAGATGTTGATGCTACAGGATTTTTGCTAAGCCAAAATCCAATTTAAAACATTTAGCCAAAAGCCAACTTTTTTCAATTAACAGTAATAATTATTACAGTAGATTCCCGATTATCCGAATTAATATGGACCAAGCTCACCTCGGATAAGCACAAAACTCGGATAAACCGGATTTACACAAATCGTCGCCAACAAAGGAGATGAATATAAATTTTCACTTAAATCATTAATTTTTATGGTACTAGCAACATTTCTTTGATGTACATTTGCGTTACTTTTAAGAAAAACGGAGAGTGAAGTTGTTTATTTGAAAAAGACCTTGATAGGTTTTTGTTTGTTGAATATCAATTTTGCTGCAGTTTTTTTTTTCTTCAGTATTCAGTACTATTGCATAGCTACCAATTTCTAAGATTTTTTCTTACCACTAAAACTTACCAGCAAATTTTGCCTAATTCAATCGCCGAAATATAACAATTGTCAATGATTCAATATGGCAAAAAAAAAAAAAAATTAAATTAAATTTTAGAGGTAACAAAACCGTACAAATTGGCATCTATGTGATTCTATTAGTGTCATGAAAACTGTAGGTGTAGCTTCTTCTTTCTGCTCAAAGTACAGTCTATCAGAAGAAAATAGCTCGGTTAAAGTGGCGTATGAATATACAAGTAAAACGGATCTTCTTAAAACTACCATAAATTACCGTTTCACTTGAAAGAAAAAAAAATTGTGCTCGTTCGCGATTTTTTTTTTCATGTAACAAACCAAATATTTCTGGGAACGGCGTTCCCACCCAACTACAGCACTGCGCATAATATTCCATATTTTTGGAGAAATTGTCGTGAAACATAATCAGTCGTTTAATCAGTCGTTTCATTAGGATTTTATATATATATAGGGTAGAAATAAATTCACTTGCTTGCGTTTTCATCAAGTGTAAAAGAAGCATTGAATTTTTATAATTGAGTTCGGTGCCCACGTGATATGAATGTACTGTAACGGGTATTTTTGGGAAAAAAACATGAATAACACTCAAAAAATGAAACGGGGTTTTCAAGATGAACATTGAATGCTTATAAAAGGGTTTATAAATTTTTACTTTTATAGATATTAAAAAGTTTAGTTATTAAAGTTTAGCACCTTAACAACATATGCATATTTCTTGTTGATTGGTCCATTTTTAAAGGTTTGAACACAGAAAGTAAATAAGCAGCTCCATAAGCAAGAACATTAACTGATGAGAACAGCTGCACTGCAAATAGAAGCGTCTTAAATTTAGACACATATGTGACTGAAAAAGAATTTTAGACACTTAAGTGTCTTAATCTGAAAATTAAGACACTATAGATGTCTTAATTTAAGATACATAAGCGTCTTACTATGACCATGGTGTAAACGAACTGAGAATAATGTCTAAAATATCCGCAAACGTCTTATTTTAAGACACTTCATTGCTTTAAACGTGTCTTAATTTAAGATGTTTTGATTCTTCCGACGCAATAACCACCAGGGGGCACTAGCACTCCCAGTTGCGCATGCGTTTTAGATGTCTTCGTTCGAAGTGGTATACGTTGTAATTCAAACAAAGTTTGTTTTTATGTACGCTTGTATTTTAATTCGTTTTTTGCGAAATGTGAAGTACTGTGATTTTAATTCGTATTAACTTGGAGTATTTATTTATTGAATACATACATCTGACGTGTGTGCTCGACATCAAATGTCTCTTAGAAGCTGTCGTCGATACAAGGGCGGGATAGACACAGAACAGAAGTAGACGGCGGTTGAAGATTACACCCGGAAATTCTACAAAGCGTGTGCAATGGGCTTAGTGTTAACTCGTATCAATTTATATCAATAATATTGTGTTATTCATCTTCGTCCTGTCGAAACTGGCAAAAAAAAAGAAACTTTTGTCTGGCGGGTCCTGTTTTTAGGATGAAACATCTCATTCTTTAAATATGGCTAGTCGGATGTATTATGGGATTACCTTTTAAACTGATGAAAGTCTTTCTCCCTCACTGTGGTTGTGGTAGTTTTTAAAATTTCAAATCGAGGAATATTTCTTACCTCTTGCAGCAACTCAAGTAAGTTTCTTTATAGTAGTAAAATTAGTGTATTTTATGATTTTATTTATTGTACTAAACAAAATCCTGCATGAAATTTAATTAGTTTTGAATCTGTTCGCAAAAAACCCCACTAATTCTAGAAGTATATATTTTTAAACTTATGACGTTCTTTTTTATTACGAATTATATATTCAATGTCAGTTCTTAGTTTCAAATGGATAATTTTTATCTCGCAGTAAATGACGGCCACAAGGAAGTAAAGAAAAAAAAAACTTTGAAAGTTGACCTAATGCTTTCTTACTTCCTTGCATAAAAC
The DNA here is from genome assembly GCA_963932465.1 of Maratus speciosus. Lineage (NCBI taxonomy): Eukaryota > Metazoa > Arthropoda > Arachnida > Araneae > Salticidae > Maratus > Maratus speciosus. Next base: position 665,096,308 of record OZ010786.1, on the reverse strand, counting down.
CGCAGATTAAAAAAAGATAAATAAAGTAAATGAGACTGGTCTATTATATGAACCTGCCTGTAAAAATATACATATGTATTTGATTTGCAATCAACTCTAATACTGATTTTTTTATTATTTTTAATAAAAAAGTAATTTGAAATTTATAATGGGAAAAAGTAAAAACCTCTAACTAGATTTCGTATTTAAAATTGTGGTAACTTTATTTATATGCACTTATACGAAAAATACAAAAACGACAGATGTTACTGTATATATTTAAGACGAAAGAAGTTTGGAAATCATAAGTTATTTTTTCCTCATGTTTTTAATATAGAATATGTACTTATTTGTTTTTATTGATAGTTGAATAGCTTTTGTGAGTACCCTCTGATCTACATAAAAACTTGTCCATGTGGAAATATAAATTTTTTAAAAACATAATTTTTAAATAAGTATTTTCATTTTTTTTGGGGGGGGGAGGGGGGGATTTTGCATGAATTTTTGTAAAGCTGATATCTTAAATCTTGCACTGATTATAATGAAAGTTTTGAACTTTTAGAGTAGGACAAGTTTAAAAACGCAAATATATTTAACAAAATACCAAAGTCATTTTTTCCCCAATGTTATTAAAGTAGAATATTTATTTATTTATTTTCATTATTCATAGTTAAATGGCTGTTGTGATTATCAAGTGATGTATATGTAAAATTGCCTATGTGGCAATATATTTTTTTATATTTTAATTTTTTTTGGGGGGGGGGGTGGGGGGTGGGATTTTTGCAATTTTCGTACATCTGATATTTTAAATCTTTTTCCACATTCAACCGAGTATAATAAATATTTTGAACTTTTAGAGTAGGACAAGATTATAAAATATATATATATATTTATCTATGTACCTTAAAAGCCCTTAATAGCGAACACTTCGGGACCGCGGAATTTGTCCGATAATTGGAGATGTCTACTTTTTTGAGGTAAAAATATACAAATATGTATGTCTGCTGATTAAAAAAGTATTCGTTAAATAGAGGTGTTCGCTATTCGAGAATCTCCATTAACCTCCACAACGGATACTCCCGAATACCGGACATCTCAATTTAGACAACTATAATGCAGGGTTGCGTTTTTTGCAAAAGTACTTCTTGATTAAAGGAAGGGCAAACTGGGAAGTGCCCCGTCCCCCTACGACTGTAGTGCCCCCAAATTTGATGTGCAATATTTGTAAAGCTTATATTTTAAATCTGTTTCGAAATTGTACTGATTATAATCAATATTTTGAACTTTTAAAGTAAAATAAGGTTAAAAACAAAATAAATTTTAAAAAATCTAATATTTAGATAAATATTTTTTGTTTTTTAATCTTGTTCTACTCCTGAAGTTCACGATATTGATTATAATCAGTACAATGTCGTAAAAGATTTAAATTATCAACGTAACGAAAATTGTATACCAAAACTGAGAGCACCAAAAAAATCAGGCTGTATTGGGGGGGGGGGGGGGCAGGACCACAGCCAAATATTTTTCCAGGATTCAACGTGGTCAAACATGGCTACGTATGATGCTTACAAAAAAATGGATGCGATTCAGACGTTTGAAATGTCTGAAATTCAGACGCAAAAAGTGTCTGAAAAAATTCAGACATTTTAAAATGTCTGAAAATTGAACACTCCATTTCAGACACTTAAGTGTCTGAATTTCAGACATTTTAATTTAGAGTGTGACTAAAACTTGATAACCTCAGACCAACCCTATTCTAAAACCTTTCCTAATGCACCAGAATCGTAATTAAAAAAAAAAATCAAATTCGTGCAGTGGTTGTTGATAAAATTGTGGGCATACATCCATAACGGGCCTAAAACAAAATCTCCTTTTAAACACTTTCCAACATTGTTGAAATGTGTTTATGAATTCGGTTTGTCGGTCTGTCTGCCATCTGTCCATTCTCTAACTCACGTAAATAATCTGTGATGTAATGCAATTGATATATGTTACTGAGGTTTACCATGACATGTCCGGTATTGAAAATTAAGTGTAATATGGGGCATTCTCACAATCTTTCGACTTTTGAGGGAAAAAATCTGACAAAATTAAACTTGCTAAAAAACATTTTAATCTGATAGACGAATGCCTTAATGATTCAAAATAAAGAAAAAAGGGTCAACAGCGAAAATTTTTTTATTTAACTGAGGTTTAAGTTAAACTTGCGAGTTTAATTTTCCTTACCATTTTACCTCTATAACTTTTTATTTTCTTCTAAATGTTTACTTATAATGAATTTGCATAGTATCCACAGGACATTCAAATAAGAAATAATAACAATGTAGTACTTTTAATACAGAATTTTTGTATAACATTGTCTTAAACGGGTGTTAAAGAAGGGACGGTAAGGTAAAAAAGGGGATGGTATTGAAAAAAAGGGACGGTAAGGAAAATTACCACCTATTTTTAGGAAAATCATGTTAAGACTAAGTGAGAGCCACAATGTTCATTGATTTTTCGAAACAGTTGTTAACATTGGATTAAATTTTTTTTTTAAATTTACCTCGAAAAGTGGAGGAATAAACCTTGGGGACGGCGGGACTACCCATAAAGCCACGATGCTTGAAATTGATATTTAAATGCTGATTTAAATTCTACAGTAAATTTCCTGCCAAAGAATTTTAGACATTATTTCTCTAGCATACTTCTTCTGCATGAGAAAAGACTTGGAAAAAATTCTGTGGCTGCATCTGAAATGATTTTCTGTATAATTTTAGAAGAGATATGGTAAGGAATCTAAAACCCAAGCACATAGTTTAAAAAATAATAACAACCCTAAAAATATATGCAGGTTAATTTTTAGCTACATATTTATATAAAAAAATAGTTCCAGTTTCAGAAAAAAATGACATCGAATTATTTTTATTGAAACAATTTTATCCAGACAGCTCCAAACTTAAAAATCAGCATCAGGGACACGGGACGGTATAAGCGTTTTCCAGGTGTTTGGACCCCCAACATCGTCCAAAACTTATTTATCTCGTTAATATTGTTGTGAAATAATGCAATGAGATGTTCCCCAGTATATGAAATAAAAAAAACACAAAAAAGTGTATTAAAATAAAAATTATTATTCAGGGACATGAAAATCAAAAGATTGTGAGAATGCCCCATATAGCATTTATAGTTCATTTACATATAGCTATATTGCAAGAACGTATATGTACCTACTGAATATCCTAAAACTGTATTAAAGACCTGTACAGAAATAGTTACCGATTAGATTTTAGTTTATATCACTCAATAAGTAGCATTGCTATGCTGTGTTTTTCGTGATTTCCGAGATAATTATACCTAAAAAACTAATTGACAAAATTTAATCCAATTTCATGTTTTTTTTAGACCGTCAAGTAAATCCATGCTGATAAATTTTTGGGTGTATCGCTCAACTGGTGGCGTTTTTATATGCTGTTTCAGAATTATCGTGACATAGATGTAAAAATCTCGGGTTTTTTTTCCAAGTGTAAATGATCATATTTACACCAGATATATTTTTAACTATATGAATTGAAATTGACATGAAAAAAGTACCAATTATAGATACAAGATACCTTTCTAAAATAGATTTTCTGTTTCAGAGTACATTTATTTAATTTTTTACAAATATGAAGCTGAGAGATGTGCCGTGAAAGATATATCTCAAAAACTAAAGCACGGAATTTCATCAATCTTCATCATATTCCTTTAGTATGGATGGAATTTTCGTGTATATCGTCCTACAAATGGTACGTCTATGCTGTGTTTTTTTTAGGGTTTCCCGAGATTTTTATATCTCTGCAACTATTGAATAGAATTGCAGCAAACTTTTTATGTTTTTCTGGAAATCAATACCGCTTCTATTTCGGCTTTGATCTCTTTAATAGCGGGCGCTGCTCCAGAAAGAGATTTCTTACCGGATCCACAATCAATTGATGCAGTTTAGCGAGCGTGGTTTCCCATATTATTTACTTCATTCTTGTAACTTTCATACACTTTTAACACGTTAAGCGTAAAGTGTCTTTATTTTCAGTGTCAGTCACTGTGACTGACACTGAACTTTCCGTTTAGAACGCGTCATCTACCGATAACTGACGGTCCGAAATATGATAAAAAACTAAAAAAATATATATTATTTTAAGTACTTACTGAAAATTTATTTAAAATTTACTTACCTTTTATTATTTTCAGGATTATACTTTCTTAAAAATAACTTAAAACATTGTAAATGTTTCAGCTTCAGTTTCAGTCACCGCGACACTCAACGTGTTAAACACGTTGTTGTTACAACCTTTCAGTTTTGTTTTCGTTATCTTTCGTTTTTATTGATTTGATATATTTGCTTTGGAAATTTATAATTTCTAAAAGTTTTGCAAACGAGCTTTTTATTTGCGTAGTGCAATTTAATGCATATTAATTTTTCATTTTTTAGATCTATTTTGTATTTTAAATGTATTTTCAAAATACATGTATTTTGTATTTTGAATTTTAAAAAGTATTTTGTATTTTTTAAGTTCTAAAACCAATGTGTTTTGTATTTTGTATAGAAAATGGTTTTTCGATGTATTTTGTCCAACTCTACTTTGCCTTACCTACCCTTATGAAGATTGCCCTATCAATTATCTAAAATCATTCTTTTTGCACGGGTTATTGGGAAAAGAAAAGATGGCGATAGAGGCATCATTTTTACAGCGGTAACATGTGTTTAGTTAAACCATTATGCAATAATGCAATGGGCGCGCCACTCCCAAGAACGTGTAAAATAAATGATTACAAGACTTTATATCCATTCATTAACACGCGGTAACGAGTTTCTGAACACTTTTTTATCGAGCCATTATGATTCGTAGAAAGTTCCGAATTATGTTCCTTTATTCGGGCTGTTTCGTAGGGTCATTGAAATATATATAATATTACTTTTATGGCATTATTTGTCCGTATAGAAGTTATTGCATGCCGATATAAAAAATACATTGAACTCAAGAGAAGAAAAGTCGAAAGATTTTCCCGTGTGATTATTATTTTCTTGTATCGATTGCTTGCTGCTTCGTTCATGACAGTGCTATGTAGACGAATTTTATGATAGCAAACCCATTTTGCAGAATGCATAGCTGCGCATGATTTCCTGACGAGTAATGTGATAACTTAAAGATTTTTGAGATATACTTTGGAAAGGTTGATCATTATATACGGTCACTTTTTGAAGAAAATCTAACGTTTATAATCGCGAAATCTTTTATAGTATCGCAATGGAAATCTTGTAAAACAGGTATTTGGCAAAGCTAGTGGCAATCTAAAATCAAAATTCGATCCCTTCAAAAGTTAATTTTTTTTCAGCTGATATGGGTTCTGCTAGGTCCGAACACAAAAATTTAGCTTCATTTAATCAAAACCCGACCTGAACCCAACAAAAAAATTTTGTTAACCCGAAATCCTACCTGAACCCGATGTAAAAGGAAATTATCTGTAGTTTTAAACAATTATGCAGAAGTTGTCTACAATTATGTCTCTAATATTAATTTTATATTTTTTTTGTTTAAAAACAAACATGTATGCATTCATTAATATTCAAATACATAGTTTTTTTTTAATTGAAAAGTATTCAGGACTTTCTTTGAAAAATCAAGCCAGCAAGAATCAAGTCAACCAGACACGAGGGCCGGGTCGGGTTCTGGTAAAATTTTTTGCCGGCTCAATGCAGGATTTTAGGCATTCTCCATCCCTTAAGCCACACTTAGGATAATTTACGTGCCAATGTACGGTAAAGATGAGAAAACGTTTATACAGTAAAATCTGTGAAAACTGAAGTCTATAACGTAATCCTATAAGCAGAAAAAACTCAAAGTCTCGTCGATAATATATCATAGGAGTACCATACAATTATACTGTTAAAACGGACGATTTGAATGGAATATAAAGATAGAAACATATTAGACTAACATGAAATATGTATAAAATAAAAAATAAAAAAATTTTTTAACACTCTTTTATAAGAATTCAATATTTATTTTAAAAATCACGTTAATATTCGAATATATAGTTTTTTCCGTTTGATTAATTGTTGATGCCGTCCGTTTTGGTCCGTATTCAGGACTTTCTATTGAAAAATCGAGTAACCCCGGATCTGGTTCGAAAGACTGAAACCCGTAACACGAAACCGACCCTAAACCTAAACATTTAAAGTCAATCTGGCACGAACCCGACCCGCAACGAAAAACAAATAGCGTCAATCTGGTCCTATCCGAACGGCTGGTCGGGTCGTGTTTGGGCAAAATCGGGTTACCCGATTTGATGCGTAACTAACTTCATTATTCCCTCTCGTCCAATCTACCTTTAACCTTATTGCATGTCTAAAACAGACACTTTAGATATTGCAGAATTTTTAGCAAAAAATAAAAATACCATCTATATCAAATACTCCATTAGTTATGGTTTTTGTGATGTTAAGGGAAACCCTGTATTTCGGTAACAGTGGTTTTAGGGTACACTTTCAAAATCAAATCTATCCCACTACAGACGCGATGGATCACATCGCGTCCACACTCTCAGAAAAAACTGTAAATTTATGAGAGTTTGGTCTCCAATTTTCACGGGCAACAGCCTTATTTGATGAAAAATTGTCTGATCCACTAAAAAAATACGGTACGACCCCATACAGTTTCCTCCGCTATAGTGTAAACCTTCATTTTAGTCGTGTTTCGAAAAATAATGGCACTTAACCGCGACCGAAACATATTTTTTAATCCGCCAAAAAAGTGATTCTGTGATGATTATCTAACGTGCTACGGAGCAGTAAGTAAACTGTTATTGAGTTTTTAAGTGCATTATATCTTTGCCCCGTAAAATTACGGGCTGTACAAAATGATAGATATGGATTATTTTACGGGGTATGACTGGAATATCTGCTGCCGGCCGCTGCCCGTAATTTTACAGGGATAGTTTTAGATGCTTAGAAAATTAAGGGCAATCCACATATTCTTGCAGTTCTAGCGCATTTGTTAGCAAAAATACGGTACGACACCATACATTTTCCTCCGCTAGGGTATAACCCTTCATTTTAGTTGTATTTCGGAAAATAATGTCGCTTAACCGCGTCTGTAACATATTTTTTAACCCGCCAAAAAAACGATTCTGTGATGATTATCTAACGTGCTACGGAACAGAAAGTAAAGTGTTATTGAAGTGCATTATATCTTTGCCCCCTAAAATTACGGGCTGCACAAAATGATGGACATAAATTTTTTTAACGGGGTATGACTGGAATCTCTGTTGGCGACCTCTGCCCGTAATTTTACAGGGATATTTTTAACAGTGCAATAATATCCCTCCAATATTTATTTGCTTCTAGTCTCTGAAACACAAAATTATTATTTTTCAAAACAAAATCTTAATTGAGATACCTCATATGCTATTCTTGACATTCACTTCCGAGGGTGCGCCATTCAAGACAAAAGGGGGCCCCGAGCGATTCGCATATTGCTTCCGACGGGTGGGCGCGCTCAATGATTTTGTTACGATTTGTTTTTTCCTAAGCGATCTTTCCGCATAGGGCCGGCTTGGGCCAGAATACAAATGCCAGCTCACAACAGCTTACTGCTAACGACGGACGTTCACCTTTGGAAAATGTTTTGTCAGAAAAAATGGGCGTCACATCTGATTATATAGAAACCATTTAAATGTATTTCTCAAATCCATATTCTGACTTGAGATTAATAAGAATAAGCAATAACAGGTCAAGTGCGAGTATTACTCGCACACAAAGGGTTCCGTACAATAACTATATGAATTACTAACTGGGCATTGCATTACACAAATATATCATTAAAAGTTGTTACCTTAGGTTTTAAAAGCCGATGTCTCATAGAGTATACCGCACGTGTCTTTATGTATGTACATACCGTCCGTGTTTTTAAGGGGGCTGGTCACTCAGCTTCGGAATTCTCCTTCGTAATGTTAAGTCAATGGACTTTAGATGCATTCGTCTATTTAAAATATCCTCTCAGGGAATTCATATTTTTAACATCTTTTTTCTGTGTACTTTTCATAAAGGATGTCTCTTTTTTCTTAGTTGTCAAAATATTTCTAAACTCTATGCTGAATTTAATATTTTATGTGTTAAAAGTGGGCGAACTGTGTGTAAGATTTTAACACTTCCTATAAAATGAAGTCTATACTTTAGAAATATTTTGAGAAGTAAGAAAAAAAGAGACATCTTTTAGGAAGTGTACACAAAAAATAGAAGCTAAAAATATTAATTTCCCGAGGAGATATTTTAAATATAAGAATGCATCCAATGCCCATAGAATTTACATTTGTGAGGAAAAATCAGAAACTAAGTGACCAGTCCCCTTAGGGGTTAATATCTCGGCTGATGATCGACAATTTTTTTCCGAAATTATTATCAACAATCCTTTTATACTTCTGCGACTGCAGGTAACCTCCACCGCTTCTCAACGCCTTTGCTGAACTCATGCAAATCGAAATCTGTGTGTAACGAAAAAATGCTATTTTCACAAAAGCTATGTGACATAGGATAATCGCTATAGTTTCCCTGCAAGGTTTAAACTAGCTTCTACTACCCCTCATTTTTTCATAATTTTAGTTTCAGTAGATTCGGAAATAGAGGATGCATATATTTGCATTACATTTCCGCCGCTATCTCTGAAAATATATTACCTAAAATTAAAGAGAGGCATTTTTGAGTTCGGCGTTAGAAAAGTTTTCACACGATATCCCATACGTTATACAAATGAAACATTATTTTTTTTTCAGGTAACTTAATTCGACCCTCTACATTTTTCCTAAATATATTTATGAATGGTTAATAATCTATAAATATGTGGGTGAATAGCCTTTATTATTTCCGCCGATTTGAACTTTCCACGTTGCATGATTTACTTGTAAAATGGCTGTGACAGACGGACAGTTGTTGCTGTTGTTTATGACGGCCGATTACTCGAGAGATATGTGCCCGAGGAAGAATGCCCTCCGTGGGGGTCTTTCTAAGAGTACATAACCAGTATTTATGCAAGGTTAGCAAAGGTTCGAAAAAAACCAGGAAAACTCCGAACGGTTAAGCCTACGGGAGCGGTTGGGTTCAAATCCAACACCTGCCATCTAACAGCATTGAGATCAGAACCCCTTCGTCACTGGTGGGGCGACAGATAGACAGACAGACAGAAACAGGAGTCTTATAATGGTTCCGTATTTACTTTTTAAGTACGGAACAATGAAAAAAGAAAAAAAGTTTTTTTAAACTCTTTTATAAGCATTTCATGTTTATTTTGAAAATCACATCACATTTCATGACTGAAATTCATGGTTTTTCCCCAAAAGTTGTAAGTTACAATACATTCATTTGGCGTGAGCATCTAGCTGGATTATGAAAAATTCACTGCTTCTTTTACTCTTGGTAGAAAATGCAAACAAGTGAATGTATTTAAAAGTATATAATTTTTGCTGTTTTTTTTTAACTGTAGGGTAATAAGAAATTTAAAAAATGAAACTTTAATTTAAACTATCTTTTTAGGATTTCCAAACTAATAATCGTAAATTTCGTGACTTAATTAATTTAAAACTTTTAATGGATAATATCGATTTTTAAAAAATATATTAGACTCTTTTTTTTTTAATTTATAATTTAGCTTCTACTTTTCAGCGTTAAAAGTGTTTCATTGGTCCAATTTCACAGCCATTTGGCCTATTTTGGCAAGCATTTAGGGAAGCCTCATTCGATCCATTATCGTGTCAACGCCAGCACTGGCATGCCACTACATTACTTCAATCCGGCACTTTTCCTGCAGTGCTAGCACCTATCCTACTGCTATTCCTTTGCTGGCCCAGCACTTTCCTTTACAAAAATTTCTTATAGAATTCTATAAAAAAAACTTATAGAATAATAGCCCGTTTTTCTATGAGCTAGTCTCACCAGCAGCTATAGAAGTGTCTGCAATAGAAACGTCTATTAGAAATATTTGAACTTGCAGCTGTTTCATTTGGTCATCCTCCCAAGTACTAACCAAGCTCGATGCTGTTTGGTTTTCGTGATCGGACATGAACAAGCGCTTTCAGCGTGTTCTACGACCGCTCGTTGTTTCTAAGCTCTCAGTACACTATTTCAAGTTTGTTTCTTTTGTGATTTGCGTTCCCTATTATTAAACTGGTATAGAAATTATTGTATTGTATAGAAATCCTATATATTTTATACGTTGATTCATTCTCAACTGCGTAAATTACGAAAACCGAAATCCTTTGTAATTTAATAAAACCAGATTTAAAAAGAAAAAAAAGTACGCTGAAATAAAGAATATCTTTATTTATTCATTTACTTATTTATTTTGTTGGCTGCAGTGGTGCTATATTATTTACAGTTAAAAAAAAATAGCTTGACAGCTTAAATTGTGTTAAGATATTCATTTCAGATTTGTGTTCAAATTCATTAATCTGCCGCGGGGTGATAAAAATAACTCTTATTTTAATATGGACTTGACAAAATATTTAAAAGTCTAATAAATTATTATTTGTTAAACGTGAAATATATTTTTTTTAAATATTTTTACAGTATTAAAATATTTGAATAAAAATTACAATTAGTGATTTTTTTTAAAACTTAGATGAATTACGCAACCTAGCGTAAGGGTTCCCAGCAATAATACTGCAAAAATTCGTGCACTTCCATGGTGTGGTGGGCCAGCACCAGAGATAAAACGGAGGCCCATCAGAAATTTATCTGATGATTTCCAACAGCAAAGTTGACTGAAGCTGTCCAGCAGTGGTCATGTAGTGGTAGACCATTAGCCAGCACTCCTCCATCATTGCCAGCACCTATCTTGCTGCTGGCCAGCAATTTCTTCTTTGCTGGGGAGGGTGGTTCAATAATTATTGTCCCTAACGTATATAAAATATTTGTACTGCGATGGTTGATGTGGAATATTGAAGCCTAATGTTTTAAATGCCTATATGCTCAATTTCAGAACTGTAGCTGCTATATTAACATTGTTTTTTACTTTTCGTTTCTGGTGTGAGAAGTCGTACCTAGCTTGAAAGGGATGGTTGGGGAGCGGGGGGGGGGGGGGTGATAGTTAATGAGACGTGGCTATTGTCGTTTGGACTCGGGATCATAGTGATGTAGTCACGTCTCATCCACTGTCACAAATCTATCACAGAACTGCTTCAGGTGTCTGCCACATAAGCTTCAAACCAGCCTCCCCCTCCCCTTTTAAGCCAGGTGCCACCTCTCACACGCAAAACGAAAAAAAAAAAAATATTATACCAGCTACGGTTCTGAAATCGAGCGTATAGGCATCTAAGACATTAGGCTTCGATATTCCACATCAACCATCGCAGTACAAATACTTTATGTACATTCGGAACAATAATTACTGAACCACCCTCGTACATTTTAAAAAGAAGCAGGTCAAAAATTTCCGTATAGGATCGTTTACTGCGCATCAAACATGACTGATGTTGATAACGATGTGGCTTGAAATAAAGGATTGCTACTAGAGATCAACAGAAATTTCGTTTTCAGCCCGAAATCTGAATTCAGAAAATTCATTTTCTGCTGCCGAAAATTCCGTCTGAAACTGTCTGTATTCCTAAAATCTTGTATCTTCCTTCAGATATTTTTCAAAATGGCTCATTGATTTGAGCTGTATCGGCTCAGATGAGACAATCGTTATTGATTGCTATGAATTTCACTGTTTATAAGTATAAATCAAGACTGACTCCGGACGTGAGTGCAAATTATAAAGCAAGAAATGCCAGTAGTACTAAACTTTGAAGACGCTCTTCACGGTCTCATTAGAAGCTGCAGACTTAACAGTAATAGATTTTTTTTTTTTTTAGTTTGAAACTGCAGAAGTGTTTCAAATACTCTTTCAGAAAGTTCTAGAGAAAACAGATGATTCTTAACAAAAATCATTATAAAAGATAAATCGAGGTATGCATACCTAAAACATTTTTTAAAGAGATGAAATTCGTATAATTAGAAAATCATTCTGTGTCGTAAAAGAATTACATTTTATTTTATATGAAAATAAAAAATTCTGTATATTTATGTATATATTAGTTACTTAAAAATTTTTTTAGACATTTTCGTTTCAGTTTTCGTTTTAGGCCGCAAATAAGATTACTGAAATTCGGTTTTGGTCTTAAAAAAACTGTTTCAGTGGATCGTTAGTTAACACATATGCACTTCATTATCGTAAAAAAACAAGTAATATAAAAATTTTGTTTTTAAAGTCAATTCCTACTTAGGTCATCAAAGAAAAATTTAATATAATCCCTTAAGCTAATATTAGTTTTTGTTGCATTAAAATATTTAAATTTCTTGATTTTCTATAAGCAAGTAGGTTTACAATGGGACTCTATGGGAATTTGGCGAAATATTAGAGATATCGCCAAGTTGGCGTCACTTCTGGTGACTCATTTGGGTCGCCCAATTTGGCGATATATTGCCAAGTTGGCGACAAACTTGGCGGTATTTGGCGACAGAACAGGGTCCCCCCTATGGTAACCCCCCTTTTAGATAGGAAGAAGCATTAAATGCTGTTCAATAACCAATGGCCGCCATTTTCTCTCCCCTGTAAAACTAAAATTAAATAAAATTTAATGAATGAATTAATATTTGAAAAAACTGTATGAACATCCATTGTCATCCAGCACAAGTTTAAAAAAATGTATTTCAACTTGATAGGATGAATAATAAGTATTTTATTAACCATTGAAAATTTGAACAAGATATATAAATAAATAAATAAATAAATATAGAGAGAGTGTAGAACTAATAGTAGGAATTGAATAAGCCACTCCAGCTAAAATAGGTCAATTGGCATGTTTCAAGTGAACAAAATTACACGCAATTTCTGACATGGATGGTTTTGCGCAATTGTAAATAAGCCATGGATTAAGACACAATCCACTGAAGTTGTAATTTTTACAATGTTTCATTTAAGGTATGTGCCTTACCTTCGGGGCACTTTTTTTGAAAAATATGAAATTTTTATTAAACACATGTGTTTTGAGTTAAAACAGGGAATAAAACTATGAATTCAAATAAAATTTTAATAGAATTTTAATTAATTTTTCAAATTTAGGCAATATTTAGTCAAATTTTAGCAAAGAATTGCGCTTATGCCAAACCTTCCATAACAAAATCTATTCAATATATTTCACTTTTTTTTCAACACTATATTACCAAACCACTTATCTGTGTTATGAAGCAAAAGATTTGCAATACCCCTTAAATTTATTAATATATACCAAATTTCGTATACAAAACATGATTTTCTATACATATCAAATTTGAAAGGAATTGCTTAAGAGTCGCAAAGGCCAACATAGTGAAAAAGATTCCATGCCGGGACTCGAACCCGGGTCATCAGTATAGCGCACTGACGTTCTACCGACTAAACCACATGGAGCGATACCCAGCCTGGAAAATTTCTCACTATTATATGTTGGCAAGGCTACAAACGCAGCACAAGATGGAATATTTATCGTGAGCCACCGACCTGGTGCGAACATGAAACTTAATTAAATCCAGCATCGATAGAAACTACATTAATACATGAAAATTATTCCAGAGAGAAACATTCGCCTTGAATACAATAATTAGGCAATTACTTTGAAATTTGATTTTTATTCAAGATATATTTTATTCAAGGCGAATGTTTCTCTCTGGAATAATTTCCATGTATTAATGATTTTCTATTTAAAATAAACGGTCGAGTGCGAGCATTACTCGCGTACAGAGGGTTCCGTAGAATAAATATATGAATTTGTAATTGTATTTAAAAAAAAAAACAACAACAACAAAAAAAAACGTTGCTAAAAGAATACTAAGACTTTGTAAAAAACTATACAACGTAGGGTTGGGTATAACTGTGCATATTAGAAAAGTGTAAATGGGTGTACCATGAAAGTTCAAAGAGATATGGAACCTAAATAATATCAAATAGCTATTCGTATAACTCTTTTTTTAATATTATCCTAATCTGTTTATGATGAACTTAAGGGGTCTCAGGACTTTTAAAGCTTTAAAATTTTCGAAATTTTAATTTTTTTAGATATTAAACTACTATCTTTTCTGAACATTTTGGTGTAAACGTTTCCTTGAAATTCCTATTAGAACAGAAGTTATGTCTTTTAGAATTATACATGCTCAATAGCCGAAGCGGCGTTTCAGAAACTTTGAAGTCAATTTTCTCCAAGTGACGTTTTTGTGCATAACGCGCACGATATCTCAAAAACTTCTGAATTTTTTTTCATGAAATTTTCAAAACATATGTTTCATGTTAGTTTCTATAAACTGAACCGAAAATTTCCTTCTTATTGTTCAGAAATATAATCTTTATAGGTGATTATACTGTTGAAAATTTCTAAATTTTGCATTAACTAAATACAACTTTGTATTAAAAATAGAAAAATGCTTTCAATACAAATTTATTTAGGTTCAGAGTAACTATTACAATGTGAAGCATAAGTAGGACCCAAAATTTTCCTTCTACTTGCAAAATTTATTTTGTAATCGTGCGCATAACCTGTTACGCCGATTTCCGCTCGTCAAATGTCTGACATTTTGGAGCCCACTGTAAATTCTAATTCTGCATCTTGTAATTTTTCAAATCCATGAAATGAAAGAACATACTTATATCTTTCATCCCAATATAAAATTTTGTCTTAAAATCAATTACATTTTAAGATATTATATGTTGAAAATGGTCTTTTTTTTTCCAATTTTACGAGTCCTGAGACCCTTTAATTCGGTACTGACAATAAAAGCAGTGCATAGTTAAACTTCATTTGGCATTTCATGAAACTAAATTCAGCGTAGTAATAACCTTTATTTCTACAGTGTAGCTAAAACAAAACCTTTTTTCAAAGTTTAAATTTGGCATTATGCTAAGCGCGCTTCGAATTGAGGTCTCAAAGTTGCAACGCCGCCTTGGTCAGTGCCGCGTTTTACCAGATAGGTGTTTAATTAACTTTTAAAGTCACTCGAGGCGTATTGACAGATACAATCAATGCAAACTATCGCGAATCCCACAGTATTTATGCGATTCATTCTAATTAAATCTTACGAGGGCGATGCCACTAAAAAACGGATACCTAATTTTATTTCCAAAACAAACAAACGGCACCAAGAATATTTAATTAAAATTTTCCTTTTATCATGTACGTGAAAATAAGCAAGTTCGCATTTCCTAATAAATTCGTTTATAAATTCTGGTGTCAGTTCATTATTTCATAAGTTTATAAATAGAATTACTCCGTGCCGGAAAGGATTAAGTGGTCGCAGGACTCTTAAAGCTTCAAAATTTAAGAAATTTTATTTTTGTTAGATGTTAAACTCCTATCTTTTCTGAATATTTTGATATAATAGTTTCCTTGAAATTCCCATTAGAACAGAAGTTTTGGCTTTTAGAATTATACCTGCTCAATAGCTGAAGCGGCGTTTCCGAAACTTTAAAGTCATTATTTTCCAAATGGCATTTTTTGGGCATAACGCGCAGGATACCTCAAAAATTTCTGAATATTTTTTTCATGAAATTTTCAAAACATATATTTCATGTTAGTCTGTATAAACTGAACCTAAAATTTCCTTTTTATTGCTCAAAAAAATATTTTTTTGAAGTTTTCAAAATTTTATATCAGCTAAATGCAACATTGCATTAAAAATATAGAAATGCTTTAAATACAAATTTATTTAAGTTCAGGGAAATTATTACAATCTGAGGTATAAGTAAGCACCAAAATTTTCATTCTAGTTGCAATATTTACTTTGTAATCCTGCGCGTAAACTGTTATGCCAATTTTTTGTTCGACAAATGTGCTAACAGTTTCGAGCCCCCTATAAATACTAATTCTGTATCTTGCAACTTTTTAAATACATGAAACGAAAGAACATACTTATATCTTTCATCCCAATTAAAATTGTGTTTTAAAATCATATACATTTTAAGGCATTAAATGTTGAAAATGGTATTTTTTTTTCAGTTTTTCCACTTTTTAGAGTCCCGAGACCCCTTAAATTAGTATGTTTTTAACAATTTGACGTTTATTGCTTTTATACTGTTACTGGACATTACGTTACACATATATATCATTAAAAGTTGTTAACTAGGCATAGAATACGCCGCCCCTGTCCTTGTGTATGTCCAAACTGGCCGTACCTTTAAGGGTTAATATCTCGGCTAATTACCGATGATTTTTTTCGAAAATCATTATCAACAATGCTTTTATTCTTCTGCAACGATAGGTACACTATGACGCAAAAGTTTAGACAATGAAGAAATTCTTACATACTTTGAAAAATATTTATTCAATTTTCAAATCACTGCTTGAAATTAATGTGCTGTACATATAAACAATATTTATAACAAAAAAAAAAGTGGAATTGTGCATATTGCAATAAATTAAATGGTAACAAAAATAAACTGCTGTCTCAACAGTTTAGACACAAATTAAATAAAATCGAAATAAACAATTTTTTAAACCTGTTTGCGTATCCATGCTTATGTATTACGTCATATACACGAGATTGCATGGAAGAAACTAAATCTTGCATAGTTTGTGGATCGATATCGTACCATGCATTCTCAATAGATGTCTTAAGTTCCTTTTCAGAAGAGTATTGTCTAGCGTTGCTATAAACTTTGCGACACATGATGCTCCAAAGGTTTTTTATAGGGTTAAGATCTGGGCTACATGCTGGCCAGTCGAGAACTCTTATATTATGGGAATTAAACCAAGATTTTGAATGTTTTGCAGTGTGAATTGAAGCATTGTCTTGCTGAAATTCCCACTGAGGACCCCCTAGAAGCTCAGCAAATGGCAGTAGGTTTTCTTCTAATGTCTGTGTATAATGCTGTGAAGTTTGACGACCACTGGTGAAGGTCAGAGATACTTGTCCATTATAGCAAAAGGCTGCCCAAACCATCACCGAGCCCCCTCCTTGTCTGCGACTAAAAAAACGTCGAGGTTCCTTCCGCAAGTCATGCCAATACGATAAACAACCATCTGGACCATCCAGATTCCACTTTTTTTCATCGCTAAATATGACTAACTGCCATTTCTCTCCATATGACATATGCTTTCGAGCCCACATAAGTCTTTGTAACTTATGATGTGGTTTCAGAGCTGGTTTCTTCTGCATTTTGCTATAAACGATTGTTCCTTTTTCCAAAATTCGTCTACGAATCGTATCCTTTGATACAGAGAGTCCCGATGAGCTTTGAACTCCACGTACGCTCAATTGTTGAGTACTCGCTAGTCTTTGTATCAGGCGATCCTCTCGTACATTTGTCACACGTGGCCTCCCAGACCGACATTTTGCTTTATATTCGGAACCACTCGATAAAACTCGATAAATAGATTTTTTTGACCTATTAATAATAGCAGAAATTTCAGAAACGCTCTTCCCTTCACCTTTCAACTGCCAAATCCTTGAAACCTCATTCACTTGAATTTCTTTAGCTCTCGGCATGTCGACTATGAAGCGCAATCGTTTGCAGAACTTAAGTACTCCAAATTTGTGACATCATCGATTCTAAATTTGCATATGCCAGCGAATATTCAAAGAAATTTAGAATAGTGTCTAAACTTTTGCGACAAGCACATTTGAATTTTTATGAAAAAAATTAGTATTATAGCAAATAAAACGACTGTCTTTTGTACATAGCATTTTAAATCAGTTTTTGAATATATTTACAGGTTTTTGTAATTCTGACGTCATAATTCTACATTTTAAAGCTGAATGACGTCATTGTCTAAACTTTTGCGTCATAGTGTATATTCAGCGATGCTCAACAATTTTTCTGAATGCCCGTAAATCGAAATTTGTGTATAACAGAAAAATGCTAATTACTCAAAAACTATGTGACCTAGAGTAATCGCTATAATTTTCCGGCAAGGTTTATATTAACGTCTATTACCTCTAATTTTTTCATAATTTTAGTTTCAGTAGATTCGGAATTAGATGGGGGGAACATATTTTTGCGCTACATTTTCAACAATATCTTTGAAAATATAATACCTAAAATTAAAAGGAATGTATTTTTGAGTTCAGCGGTACAAAAGCTTTCACAGGATACCCCACATGATATAGAAAGAAAAGATTTTTTTTTCAAGTAGCATAATTAGCCCCTCTACTTTTTTACTAAATGTATTTATGAATGTTTATTAACCTGAAAATATGTGGGTCAATGATCTTTATTACTTCCCCGAATTTAAACTTTCCACTTTCCATAGTTAACGAGTAAAATGGCTGTGACAGTCAGACAGGAGTGATCTTATAACGGTTCCGTTTTTACTTTTTAAGTACGGAACCTTATAAATGTGTATTTTTCTATAAAAACAGCTCTTAAATTAATATATACGTACTTAAAAGCTGTATTTCGCTTCATAACATACCAATAGATTTGCAGAACCTTGTGACCAAATTTTATTTCAATATCTTAAAAACTTTTTAAGAAAGGAGGTTTCTTGTAAACATAAACAATGAAACACGTAGTTTTCCAGAAAACGCAAGTTAAGATTTTAATGTAGCACAAAAACTTACGTATATAAAGGTTTATATTTTGGACTGTAACTTTGCTTCTAATTATAGCTGAACTAAGCGTAAGGCATTTTTGGAATGCTAAATGTTTTAATTTTAATTTAAAATTATAAACACAAAAATGAAAATTTTCTCAAGAACGGCGATCTGAAGGAAGACACATACACATAACTTGGTTTATGTAAACAAACGTGGAATGTCGTAATCGATTATTCAACCAACTTACTCGTGTGCTACAGAATTCTAAAGATATGCACACAAGAGCGAACTAGCTAATTCATTAAAAATATTAGAATTTTTGTTCGTTTTTTTATTTTTAAGATAGAGCAACACCGAAGAAAAAAAGTATTATTTTAAGTATCTATCCAAGATTTCTAAATTGTATGCTTTACGTAATAATTTAATTAATGTTAAACTATTTATTAATATTTCGTTGTTGCAATTTCACAGACATTCGGCCTATTTAAGATAGCCCGGTTTGATGCATCATCAACTCCATCTGCCTTGTATAGCTTTTAGGCAGCTTTCATTACAAAAAGCTACCTATTGCAGCCGTTCGGAGGTAAACGATTCGGAAAATTTTTGGTATATTTTCACCGATCATGACCCCCAAACTCCGAAACCACCCTCCGTTCAAATATTGATATATATATATATATATATATATATATATATATCTGATCTTTGTATACTGTAACTCTCGTATTTATGAACCGATTTGGATGTAACTTTGGTGTGTATATAGTACATGCAAATGTCTCGGCCGAGTTCGTTGGCCAGCTTTATCCGCCATCTTGTTTCAAAATGGCGGCCATTAAAAAAAAAATTACATTTAAAATGAGGTACAAAAAATTAGAAATTGAAAAAGATTTTTTTCTTGTGTGTTTGACCTCGATACAAAGATTTCGGAGCATTTTTCGCTTCGTCTATACCTTAAAAAATTGCTGGGTTATAGCACTTTGAATTTCTAGCATGGCTGACATTTTGAAACGATCTCATTTTTGTAGCGTGATAATACGCGAAATTAGGAACCTATCTGGATGTGACAAGGCATGTGCATAGTACATAGTAATCTCTCGGCCAAGTTCGTTTGCCAGCTTCATGCGCCGTCTTGTTTCAAAATGGCTTCGATTTAAAATTTAAAAAAAATTAAATTTAAAATTTAAAATGGGTACAAAAAATTTGAAATTGAAAAAAAAATAGATTTTTGTCTTATGTGTTGCAGCTTGATACAAAGATTCCGGAGCATTTTTTGTTTTGTCTTTATCTTAAAAAATGGCTGAGATATAGCAGTTTGAATTTCTAATGTGGGTGACATTTTCAAAAATCTGATTTTTTGCCTGCAACAGCACTCGTATATATCAACCCATTCCGATGTGAGTGAGCATGTGCACAGGAATTAGTAAGGTCTCGACCAAGTTCATTGGTTAGCTTCACCCATCATGTTGTTTTTAAATGAAGGGCACTTCAAGATATCACCGAATTTGTCAACCAAATATAAATCACTTTAAATAAAACCAGCTTGGATAAGGCTGGCTAATTTCGCGAAATTCTCATTCATATTCAGTATTGAAAAAAATTAGTGTTTAATCTTCTATAATCGGATTCCACTAATTTGAGCTCTGTGTGTTTCAATAATATAAGCTGTCTTAAAAAAAAAAAAATAAGGAATATAAAAGCTACCTCTTTCTCCCGGCACTGGCCGGAAGGACTTTTTATAATTCTAGCCTATCAAGAAATGAGTGAAAAAACGATTAGAAAATTCCCTTTTTACATATATGAATCAAATCAAATTAAATAAAAGAATCTAAAAATCGATATACGTTTTATAAATAAATATCACGTTATTTAAAAATCATAAATTGCGACACAATTTTTTTTTTCATTTTTTACATTTCTTACTTTTTTTCTGAAACGTGGCAACACGAGATTAAAAAGTATATAGATACCCGAAAGATATTAATTATCCTGCATTTAAATAACAATAATTTAAATAAAATTCAAATCTGCGCATTTAACCCTTTATGTACTGAATTATGAATTCATGAAAAGTTCATCTTCAAAAGCATTTTTCGTGAATTTTTGAAACTACATTAGAAGATTTGTATAATCCTTTAATAAATTTTAGAAGGATTGAAGGATTTAGTAGGATTAATTAAAATTGAATTTATAGGGATTTTGTGCAATATTTATAATCCCACTCAAATCGTTTATTTTAAATATTTTTCTATTATATTATCTATTATATTTTCTATTATATTTTTTTATTTTAAGTATTTTGTAGAATTTGGAAATGTACAAATATAATGTTCTTACGATAGAAATATAGAAATATTTCCGAATTGAAAAATACCCCCCCCCCCCTTCCTGCCCAAACGCCAAGAAAGCTGAAAAGATGCAAACGCGAAAGAAATCATCCTTTTAAAAATGTTTTTGTTTTGTGTAACCTATAATGCTTTTGGAACAAGATAAAGTAATGCATCTATAACTCATTCAAAACTGTATTACAACGAATCGATATATTAAATGAATTTTATAACAAGTTATTTTAAAGTTAGGGGAGACCGGAGCTAGTTGGCTAGAGGGGTAAGTAGGCGCAGTCCTCATAAATCGCCTGTTTGTGGATAGATTCCGCAACCAGTCACAGAGTACCTTTCTTCTTGCTTTTTACAATCCTCATTGTAGTTTTGCAGCGTTACCTACGTGCAGTGGACATGTATTACGATTTTTCTGTTTTTTGCACTCATGAGTAATTTTTTGTTGCTTCATTCTTTTTCTAATTTCTAATACTTATCTTAATAATTGCGATTTAACTTGTGCAGTTTTCTTAGTGTATGATTAACTGTACCTACCCCATATGTGATTTACTTGGATTATTTATGCTTAGATGATTACGTGTCCCTTTTGTGAAAAAATTTATTATGGGGCTAGTAGGCGCATTGAACACGGGGTAAGTTGGCTCGATGTTTGGTGCGTGCTGTAGCTTGAAAAACAGCAAACAACGAGGAAAGTAGTTGCGATTCAAGATTTTGGGCACACGAGACTTGCCCAAACGAAGACACTTGACTTTTTATTTGTGACAACCGTAACTTTGATGATGATATAGAGTAGGATAGAAGTAACTCAGTGTTAATGTTTTATTCATTACTTTTTTTTTGTCTGTATAACTTAGAGTTTACATTGTACGACTATAATGCCTTTGTTTAAACTTACTGGTAATAATGAAATTGATTTCGCTTAACTGCGTGTCTTATTTGAATTTTTATAAAGCGTGTGCCAACTTACCCCATAGAGATAGGCAACTTGCACCGTGAAGGGTAGGTTGGCGCACAATTTCCTTTTACTTTAGGAATCTGCTAAACATAAACTACAAAAGCTACAAACTCAAAACTCCGGGTATTTATAGCCCAATGCCTGTTCTTTAAAAGTACAGTTAAAATTTCATAAAAAACTTAAACAAAAAATTTATAAAAATTAATAACTAAAAACTGCGCCTACTAGCCCCGGTCTCCCCTACTTATAAGTACCGTCAGTAGATAAAGGGTTAAATGGGATAAAAAGCAAAATGTGTTTTTTGTTTTGTTATAATCTACTTATAGAGAAAGTTTTAAAGTAATTTATTTATTCATTTTGATGACTTTAGTTGATCACCAAATCTATGACGTCATTAGATCAAACCGATGCTATTGGTTTTACCTCAACGAATTCAATATTTTTCTTTTACAGTATTATTTGCAATTTTTTTTAATTAACTGAAAATTTCAATCAAATAACGTGTTTTAATAAAATGATCATCTCTACAGTTTTCAGGTTGTTCGAAAGCATGCAGTGCGAAGCTCGAACTACTGGTTAAGTGAGATCATGACCTATTTATTCCTATTCAGGACCTTCTCATGACCTATTCCCCTCTATTCTAAAAACCCAAAAGAAAAAAAAAATGGCGCTAAAATCTTGTAATTCGGCCTATTAGTTCCCGAGATGTGATTTTTTAAACGTTTTAATCTTTTTCTTATTCAAACATCCACTATTAAAATTCTCAAACTCGGCCATATTGATTTTGCATTGCTTCCATCTTTTAAATCACCTTGTTTTCTATTGTATAAACATAATGCAAAATAATACATATGATTAACAATGCTGAAAATGTTAACCCCTTGGGGACCGGCGGCTTTTACACAAATTTTATTCGGTTGGTACCACTTTTTTAAAAAAAAGTTACCTTTACTTAAACAATCACGAAAATGCTCTAATTAAAGAAAGCAAATATTACTTTTCTTTTTTACTGGTGTCTAAAACAAATTCTGCATCCTCTTTATGAGGGTGCATATATGCACTCATGGTCCCAAATGGGTTAATGACTTCGGTTCATTTGGCTATCTGTCTGTCCATAAACCTTAATAACACATTTAATTATTGTAGCAATAATAAATACTGATGCATGTGATAGACAGACATGCATAACGAAGTCTTTTCAAGGAATAAATAACTATGTTGCAAATAGTTAAAACTAGACGCAACCCGACCCGGTGCAAACTTTAAACGATATCACTGGTAACGATCATTTGTGGAGGGGAAAAAAGTGTCTGCTCGACTGTCATATTTTTGAACATTCCGGTCACGTTTCCGTAATTAAAGACATTGCATCTTCAATCATCCGTCAGAAACGCAAGTTCGATTATTCAAGTTTGCGGACGTAACTTCGTTTATTTAATAAAATGGAGGGACATGATGGATTAGGAGTCCGATATGCGACTGATGGCCATTTAATATTCAAACTGAATACTTGTTTTATTTTAAAGTGAAAAATGTGAGAGTTTCGGGCGTCTGGGTTTTTATTTTAGACTGACTCAGTGGGGGAAAATTTTTTGATAGCATCGCAGAGTTCAGAGAAAAATGCATACGATATGGATTGGTTTGGCGTGAAGCTAAAAATGGAACCCTGAAACCGGTTAATACCGGTCACAATTCGGCCCAAACATTTGCGGATCACATTGAAAACCTTTCCCCGTCTAATGAATTCAGCCTGTGTTCTACGTGATTGTCTTGTTTGGGCTATTTAAGGCTGTTCTCAACTGCTCTGCTCAATAAGCGCAAAACGTTTTGACACATTTACAAATTCATGTTTTAACGCAAAGATATAAAATTGGAAAGCTTGACCATGGAAGCGATTTGGAATCGAAATGTGTTTTCCATTTTTTGATAAATAAATTGCCTATTGAGTTAGAAGCGATTTTGGTCACATGACAAACACGTTTTTCAGCCGTTCATGAGTGGTTTTTTTCCTTTCGCGTGGAAATTCGGATCAAAACGCCCATTTTGGCACTATTTTCTGAAAGATCTATTGCGTTTACAAAAAACCAGCTCGATTACAACAGCTCGATTGCATAGTTTCTGAACAACAACACCGGCTAGTTTCACGCATTTCCGAACAAAAATAAATTAAAACTTATGTCATAAAGTTGCCCTCTTGGATTTGAGAACAGCCTTAAGCGATAACTTGCTTCATATTCCAAGCGTTTTGACGGTATAGTGCATCTATAATATACTCCCAACTCTGTGGATGGCAGATGCATGAGACTGGGAATAGTTTTCTGGGCTGATTGGGAACCCATAGGCCGGGAATTCAGAATATTAAAAATCTGACAGTACACATTTTTATCGACCCTTCAACCTAATTTGAACCCAAAATACTTAAATCCAAATCCAAAATACTTAATCCAAACCTAAAATACTTAAATCCAAATCTAAAATACTTAAATCCGAACCCAGTCCCAAGCCCCAGATGAATAAAAATGATGATATTTTACAAGCCATGAAAAAAGTAAATGCCCTGGGGAAGATCGAATCACAATTGACTTTCATATTAGATTTAAATTTCCAACTGGGCGAAAAATGTCCGGACCAGGATTCGAATCCAGGATTAATCTAGTACAATTGACTTTATTGAATTATTTGTACCTTTAATGGATGTGACAGAAATTGCCACTGAACTTCTGTGAAGCGGTCTCCGAGACCGCTGCATCTAAAGATGTATAAAAGCCGCGATTAACTCATAGGATGGCGTTTTTGTACTAAACTTTTTGTATAGGAGTGTTATAATTCAAATTCACGTATTCAAAAGTCTCTGGTGGTAATACTAAAGTTCTAATCGAAAGGAAATTTCGGTAGTGTTTGTAGTTAAGCTGAAAGTTACAAGTTAAACTATAAAAATTGAAAAAAAAGCAGCTGTCTGAGAGACCGGTAACATCAGTTAAAGGTTAAGAAGTAGGAGAAGAATTTGCTAAAATTCAAACCGTACTGTTTTTCAACCGTCTAGAGAAGTCAGATGTACCAGAATTCTGGACTAATGCTGTGATGGGGCTACTTTACAAGAAACGAGAGAAAGAAAACCTTAAAAACTACCGCCCGATCAGCTTACTGTCAGTGATTAACGAAATTTTCATCAAAGATTTAACGACGAATCAATTATATAGACACAGTTCAACCTTGAGAATAAGCAACATTCCGAAGTAAATTTAGCACGATGGATCATATTCAGCCAGTAAGGAAACTATAAAGAACATAAGGAATATATTTTACCTCTCTGGCTCGATTTTATTGATAGACCAGGAGGCGCTTGCACAAACCATAACCTCATCGAGTTAACGGCTGAAATTCAGGGATTAGTTAAAACTCGATTCGCATATTAAAATGCAACTGGCATGAATCCGATTAAAGTTGTAGGGGCTTAAGGCCCAGCACCTTTTCGGGGCCCCCTTGTGCAAAAATAGTAGCTAGATTTTTTTTCCTCGGTAGTACTCGAGGGGTTCATCATTAGATTATCATGCCAAGATAAACAAAATAGTTTTTGGTTTTTTTTATGAAAACTAGGGGGCTCTGCCCCCTACGAGCTACGCTCGTCAACCCCCGTTCAGACACCGCAGACTCTAACAGCACGCTAATTTGATCGCCTTTAAAAAGATTTCGGAAGATTGAATTATAATTTGAATCTGACAGTTATAATCTGACGTAATTTTCACCAAACTTTTCTTTCTCTTTTTAATATTCACGTCAAAATACTTTTGTTAGAAATGAAATATTATGATCATCTTAAAATGTCAAGTAAATGTCTCGCGCAATTTTTAAATTAAAACTGTTTTGCAATATTATTTTTTGTTCATTTTACGCAATAAGTGTAATATGACGTAAATTCTCCTATTTAGGACTTCCAACGCATGTTACTGAATTTATTATTTTACAATATTCTTTCTCATTTAAAATTCACGTGTAACTATAGTTTTTATGACGTAATTTTCAATAAGTTCCTGCTTTTTATATTTTTTGTTTATAATAGTCACGTGTAAAATAAATTTTTAATTTGAAGCAAACATTACTGTTTGCGCTGTTTATACAGCTGGCAACAGTTTAAATTAATACAATTTTCTAAAATTTGTAAAAAATATCTCTCGAAATGCTGAAAATTTGAATTTAAAATAGAAATAAAACCTCGAAAAATTATTCAAATTAAAAAACTAACTGCAATCTGCACACCGGGAAATTCTGAGGCATAAAATGATCTAAAAATGATTAAATTCCTATGTACAGTTTTTGCTCCTATAAAACTTTTTTAATGGAACGATTTTGTTCAACTTTGGCATTAAATATCTCTTAAAATAATTCTTCGATTTGAAAACTGTCTGCATCATCGTGTTTATCAAACATTTTTTTATAATACTACCGATTTTCATATTTTTGTATGCAACCGTTTTTTTAATATTAACGAAGAAAGACCTCCGGTCACAAAAAATTCAAAACCGGCGGCGGCGGCGGCGGCGGCGGCGGTGACAGCGGTAGTTACTTTTTTTTAGAATAGAGAGATAATTGCACGGAATTGCAGTTTTAAGAATTTTTTTGAAAATCATTTTATTAAATTTGTGCCCCATTCAGAAGGGGGCCCAAGGCCACAGCCTGGTTGGCTTGAGCGGTGATCAGGCCCTGGCAACTGGTCTGCAAGTCACATCTTTGTGGAAATACCTGCAAACTCGATTTTAGTGATTGACTGGTAGGTTTACCATTGTGTTTTCCTTAGTCCAGTCCTCCATCTTTTCATAGCTTTCGGTGCAGGAAATGATGAACCTACCAGTTAAATTTTAATATGCCAATCGAATTCTGTCTAATCTGTAATTTCAGCCGTCTGCTCGATGAGGTGCTGATCTGTATAGCCACCTCCCGATCTATGATTATTAAAAAGTTTTTGATCCAGTCTACAGATCAGCAATAAAAAATTCTCTGGAGGACATCCATAAAGACGAATACAGTGAAACCTCCCTGTGCGACCACCTCCCTGAACGACCATTTTTTCATGGAATGAAATTTATTCCCATAGGCTCAATACTAATTTTACCTCCATTCAGAGACCATCTCAGTTGAACTCCCTCGATGAGCGACCCATTTCTTTGAAGAAAACCAAGAAAGTCAAAGTAGGAGTTTGTAGGCGGCGCGAAACAAGAAGACACAATTTCGTCTAAGCGTTTAACTTCAGTCCTAAAAAATATTATCAAGAAGCTGGATTAGAAAAATAAAGGGACTAGAATAAATGGGGATCACCCAAATCATCTCCGGTTTGTCGACGACATTTTAATTTTTAGCAACAGCCCTGAAGAATTAGAAGATATTTTAAAAGATTTGATTAAAGCTAGCATTAAATTGGGATTAAAATAAAATATTGAAAAAGGTGATGTTCAGTTCGTCTGCATCAAAAAAGAAGATCGTCTACAACAACACAGATATAAGGAAGTGCAGAGTTATATGTACCTTGGACAGGAAATAACATCGAGCAACACCCTCATGAATGAAGATAGAAGAATAAGAAATGGATGGAGTGGGAAGTTCAGTATTATTCTGAAGAGTAACATGCCTCTTTGCTTCAAAAGAAAATTGTTTTCCTGTACTAACGATGGAGCGGATAGATGGACGTTGCCCGTAGCTACACGATGCTTCCAGGACAGGCAAATCTTTTCGGGTAAAATTATTTCCTCATTTTTAGGTGCGTTTGTAATTATATAAATACTTAGCACCTATAGTCGTCGTCTGTTCTGTCCATCTGTCTGTCTGTCTGTTCATATAGAGCAGCGCAAAAACTGCCCATCTGAATGGTTTGAAAATTTAATATTCATAATTGCTGCGGAATTTTGTCGAGTCCTTTCAAGTTTTATGACAATCGAATCAAAACTTAAAAAGGATATTAATAAAAGTTTTCTTCATTCTATTCAATCCTATCTTGCGTAATTAATTCAATGGTATAATATGATATGCAATGATTCTAGGTTGCCATTGTGACGACGTCCTATTGAAGATGGAGTCTTATTATTTCCGTATGACTGAATTTAATATATATAGAATCGTAATGAACTTTGTACTCATGCATTTTTTTCCATAAGAGTGCAACAGCTATTGCACCAACATTTGATTATTTATAAAACTATGTTATAGTACGAACGCACCTCATTGGTCACTTTTGACGTACAATTTCCGACTTGTTTTTCCAGTCCTTTACAGTTTGTGAAAATTATGTATTATATAAGGTACCTGGGCCCAATATGGCCCACGTCGTATATTTCACTTACTTTTTAATTCAGTAGATGGCTGTATACGTTTGACACACAGTACGATAGAAAGTGAAAAAAAAAACAATAAATGCGAAGTCATATCACGTGGGCAACACTACTGGCAGAAGAAGTGAATTTTTGGGCAAAAAAAAAAAAAAAAAAAAAAATCGTGTCATTATTTCTTAAAGGTAAGGAATATTTTGTATTATTAATATTTGTTAGCTTTTAACCCTCTCGCTGCGCAACCCAAGATATACTCGGGCATGCTTTTTACCGTCTAATTAATACTATTTGGTTATTCGCACCAGTTATTTTTTAGCGAAAACTTTGTCTGATTTAATCAGGACATTTTCCCCGATTACAATTGTCAAAAATTTCGGCTTTAAAGAACCGGTGATAAAAGATTACAAATTCTGTAAAAGACGCTCATCGCGAAGAATTACTTACGCAGCGAGAGGGTTAATAGAAAGTAAAAATGAATATAGTAACTCCGTTAATCTACTTTAAGATACTATCAATAGTTTTATCATATCCGTTTTTTCAGGGCAAAATAAAAAAAATGGCAGAGGTTCCCATTATGGTCAGGGTGGGTCATATGCTTCTACTGACTCCAAGCGTTTATATATTTTTTACGAACATAATTTTGTTTCACTTCTGTTCTTCAATTAATACATTTCTTAGTAAAAATAAAGATATTTAAAAAAAAATTTGTTTTAATTTTAATTTTTTTTGTGATTTTCCTGGCTTAAAAAAAAATTGCAATTATTATGTATATATATTATATAACATATAATAAATTGCAATATTTTGCAATTTTCTAAAAATTCACAAAGTGGGCCATATTGAGAATGGCGTGTTTCCAATATGGACCATATGACACTTTTTACATTTCAGCTTATATAATTTTTAATAGTATAATTACGAGTATAAAGTCTTTTCTTTTATTTACAACATTTATCCCTTTAAGCAGCAGCATAAATAGTTTCCGGGAAAAATAATATTAACATGGTGAAAAAAGTAATCAAACCTTAGGTGGACCATAATGGGGCCAGGTACCTTATTCAGTTCTTAGCATTTTCTGACATAATTTAAAAGTGCTGTCCATTTATACCTTTCTCTGTTCACATTCTACATTTTGTAACCATGTTTGAAATGCCACAAGAGAAATATACGATTTTGAGATTTGCTATAGCATGTTCTCAATTAAAAATGGTTTGTGTAACATTTAATATTATGTTACAAGGTACATACAGAAGAATTTGAATATTTTACTGTCTATGGAGAATAATATTTTGAAGTACACTTTAATCGTATTAAAAGAATTCAAGCATAACAATAAAGATCAAAACAAACATAAAAATATACTACTACATGTTCGCCATAAGAAATATCATATACTAGCTATTTAACCCGTTCTATGCATGGGAGTCATTAATATATTCGATTTATTAAAATATTTTTCTACTACTGTGCATTTTTTTTAATGAAATTTAATTTGTCATGTTACTATGGCAGCAGACGATAAAACGATATGTTTGGAATAAAGGAAAAGATATAATAAAAAGTTTTGTTGATGTTTGTGATAAAATATTTGCCTTTATTTAAAAAAAAAATTGTAATAATTAAGCGCAATTAAATAATCTCTAATTATTTGCATGTGAAGTAAAAGAATTATCGTAATACCCGCTGGAGCTTTTTAGTATTGCAGCGTGGCGTACGTAATATGTATACCTCTAATTATTTGTATGTTAGGTAAAAGAATTATCGTAATACCCACTACAGTTTTTAGTATTGTAGCGTGGCGTACGTAATATGTATATATCACATTGGTTAAAGAACTTGCGCGATTACGGGTTGAACACAAAAAAAGGATTTTATTGTGAATTTTTAATCGTTGTCAGCTGCTATAACGAAAAATGTTTAAATCTGATAGGAAATAGCTGCCAAATTGGTGGTTTTTTATTAATTAAAAGTTAAATATAATAGTTGCTTCGGCCGTGTTTTAATACACATGTACATAACATTTCATAAACCTGGCTTCCAAACTGTGGATTTGTATAGCATTACAGACAGACAAATTTTCATTTTTATATATTAGATAGCATTCACCGATTTATAGAAACACACGAAATAATTTCAATATACTACCGTCTGTTGTATCATAGTGATCTATAGAACCACACTAAACAACACCATCTGTAGGCAGCTATTGTTTGAATCTGTTTTCTAAAAACTTATATATTGATTTGAGAAAACTGATGAATACACTATAAAAACCACTCGGAAACTTTCCGAAAATATGTGACAACAAAAGAGACTTTGTTTTTATAAATGATTCTTTAACCCATTTATGCCTACCATCCCATTTTTGGAATACTTTGAATTTTAATAAATTTGTATAATTTTCTACTTCTTTATCACATGAAAATTGTATGAAATACTTATCTATAAATATCTTTATCTCTTACCGAGAGATAACACCAGAAGATGGATATTTATTTGCTTAAATGAATGCTTTTTTCGGAGTTTATAGATTTTTCCTTTTTCAATATGGCGAAATGTAAAAAGTAAGTATATTTGCGTTTTTTCTATCAATTATCCAAATAAATAAGTTATAATCTTAGCTTGTAGACTTCTTTGAAATATGTATTTTTTTTTTTAAATTGTGAAATTATATGTTCAAGCCTAATTTGTATGCATTTCTGTAACGTACAAAATATACGGCGTTAGGCACGAATGGGTACATTTTTCTATTAGACATTTAGGGGGCAGTTATTGATGTAAAGTCCTTTTCAAGATGATTATGAAACAAATCGTTTTTAAGCTTGAAATATGATTATTCTTAATTTATTATTACAAATACTTATTATGTTTTTAGTCTCTGTCAAGAAATGAATATATTTTTTTAGTAATTTATAAAAATACTAATTATAGTATATAATATACAATTTAACAGTTTTTTTATATAAATTTAGACAAAACATATAATTATGCATATTATATTTTTACAAATATTAGGCATATTCCCATATTTAGTATGTTTACATATTATCAAATAAATACAAAAATATTTTAGCGTAATTTTTTTTTAGTATTTTTCCAGTTCATTTGCAACATTTTAAAGTGATGTTACCAACAAATTTGAGAAAACAAAAATTCAGGCATAAATGGGTTAAAACTTGATTATAGATTGGTTTCTAAAATTTCCAAAGAGACAAAAAATGGCTTTTGGAATCGTGAGTAACTCGGCATAGGTTATTGTCTATTTTCGTTGGTGGTTATATTAGATTTCCGTAGATTCAGAAGCATTTGTCTTTTTTTACTGACTGCATGTTAGAAAGAATAACGCTGTTGATAGGAAAATGATTGCGAACGCCGAAAAGCTCGATAGAAAAATTTCGAAATGCGATTAAACTTAACGGTATTGCAACTGCTGGAGCAAGTCCTTTCTGATTAAGGGTCTCAGGAGTCTTACTTTTTACCCTGCGGTTGTAATTTAGCAACATGTCACATTAATTTTTTTTTCTCAGTCTCTATAAAACATACATGCATAAAACTTTTATTATAGACAACCTAATATCTCTTCTATTTAAAATATATTTTTTTAAATATTCGATATTGATTTTTTTTTCTTTTAATGCTTAATTTTGATTTAAAAAAAAAGAAATTAAAATTGTTTTTTGACTTCCATGCAATGCGCTCAAGACTGTAGCAAAACTATTGGTTCAAAAGGTCCCAAAAATATTGACAATGATGTCAAACTAATGTATTCTAAACGTATACTTCAAACTTAGTATTATAATTGCATTGATTATTTAAAATTGGCAATTTTTCAATAAAAGAATGAATTTCTTCAAAATTTTATAAATTAAATTTAAATTTCAAATAAAATAAATAAATAAATTGCTTACAAATGAAGTATACGTTCAAGATACATTAGTTTTACATCATTATCAATATTTTTGGCGGCTCTTGAACCAATAGTTTTGCTACAGTCTTGCGAGCAGTGCATGCAAGTCAAAAACAATTTAATTTTTTTTATCAAAATTAAACATTAAAAAAATAAATAAAATTTCAATATTGACTATTAAAAAATATTTTAAATAGAAGAGATATTACGTTGTCTATATTAAAAACTTTATGCATTTCTGTTTAATAGAGACTGAGAAAAAAATTAAATGTAACATGTTGCTAAATTGCACCGCCAAGTAAAAAGTAAGGCTCCCGAGACCCCTTAAATGATCCCCCCCTCTACCCCTCACCTCGTAATCATCGTGATTGGCGATGAAAAGAAAGTTCCAACATGTGTTTTGTCGATTTTCATCGGCGCATTAGAGGAAAGCTCTCTGCCCGAAGACATGCCTTCACTGATGTCTTCATTAATTCATTCCGGACGGAGATTTTAATAGGCAGGACGGATCTCACGGTGTCCGCTCCACCCCTATAGGTCCGATGAACCTGTGCCTGGACGAAACAGGTTGATGGAATAATTTACAGCCCTTTGCCGTAATGACTTCCTTGTCTTTTGATGCTAATCCGTCATTGAACTGTATATCCTACATGATACTTGTCATTAAGGACTATGTATTTCTCCTGCCTTTGTCATGTAGTTGAAGACTATGATTCTTCACTAGATTAATTTTAACACAAATATTAATTGGCAAATGAATCATATGAGATCTAAATTCCCAACTGGGCGAAAAATCTCCGGACCAGGGATCCCTTGGCTGAATCTGCCAATGCTCTGCCATTTGAGCTATCCCGGATTAATCTAGTGGGACTTTTTCACCCAGCTAACCTTATTCATTGTAGCATCTAGTTTGAAATCTGGTTCAGCTCAACAGAATAAATCGCAGGTAACCTTAGGTTACCATGGCATCTGGTCTGAAACCTGGTTCAGCGCAACAGAATAAATACGATTTATTCTGTTGAGCTGAACCAGATTTCAGACAAGATGCTATAA
The DNA here is from genome assembly GCA_963932465.1 of Maratus speciosus. NCBI lineage: Eukaryota > Metazoa > Arthropoda > Arachnida > Araneae > Salticidae > Maratus > Maratus speciosus. The sequence goes on along the minus strand of OZ010786.1, from coordinate 665,063,202 downwards.
TCAATAAGGTTAGAAAGTTCAACCAGATTCATCCGGGATAGCTCAGATGGCAGACCATTGGCTGCTTCAGTCAAGAGATTCATGGTTCGAATCCTGGTCCGGACATTTTTCGCCCAGTTGGAAATTTACATCTAATATGATTCTTGCTACACTTCCGGAGCATAGAGCACACTATGGTCAAATGTCATGGAACAATTTCGATTTTAGACGTTTTGGGACTTATCTGGTGGGGAAGAAAAAAAATAAATTCCATGTTATCCTACGGGGAAAAATATGTATCCTTCTTGTTCATTCAAGTTTGGGAATTTCAACAATATTTTCTGTTCAGTGCATCAATAGGAAGGTTTGCTATCCCTCTGTAAGCTCTAGTCTATCTTTCCAGTCCAAAGCTGAAAACGAGTAAAGAATACTTTTTATGCTTTTCAAAACATTAATACATATTATAAAACACTCATAATTATCTTTAAAGTATTTTAAGTTTACAGAAGGATAAAAAACTTTTCTATCCAGGTGCTGAAAAAAAAATATTGTTGAAATTTCCAAATTTGAATGAACAAGAAGGACAGGTATTTTCATCATAGGATAACATGGGATTCCATTTCCCCCCTGCCAGATGTCCCCTTAAGGCTGTTCTCAAATCCAAAAGGGCAACTTTCTGACATAAGTTTTAATTCATTTTTGTTCGGAAATGCATGAAACTAGCTGGTGGTGGTGTTCAGAAATTATGTCATCGAGCTGTTTTTACCGTTTTTATGCAAACGCAATAGATCTTTCAGAAGGTAGTGTCAAAGTGGACGTTTTGAACCGAGTTTCAGAACAGAGAATAACAGAGAATAAGCACTCAAGAGCGGGCGAAAAACGAGTTTGTCACGTGATCATAAAACGCTTATAACCCAAGAGGTAATTGATTGATCAAAAAATGGAAAAAAACAGTTCGATTCCAAATCGCTTCCATGGCCAGGCTTTCCAATTTTATGTCTTTCTGTTAAAAAATGTATTTGTAAATCTGTCAAAACGATTTGCGCTTGTTGAGCAGAGCAGTTAAGAACAGCCTTAAGCTGCCAATGCTGTGCCAACTGAGCTATCCTGGACAAATCTGGCAGACGTAATTCACTCTGTCGATTGTGATATCTGGTCTAATATCTGAATCAGCTACATAGAATAAATCTCAGGTAATGGAACGTCTAGAAAACTTGGATTCGTAACTACGCTTTATTAATTTTAACACAAATACTTTTTTAATTGGTTAGTAAATAACACGAAATGTAATTTTCCAACTAAGTGAAAAAGCTCAGTTGGCAGAAAATTAGCAGTTTAAGCTAAGAGGCCCCTGCTTCGATTTCGGGCGCTGTATAGTATAAGATTTTGCAAATCTCAAAAAAGTCCAAAAATCAACTTGCAGTAGTTTCGCTTTCACACGTTTTAAATAATATCTAATACTTTGGAGAGAAAAAAGATAAATTGAAAGCAGCCTAACTCCACAATAATGCCATTAAAAGTCGATTCAAAAACCAGGTTTTCTTTGAGCCTTGAATGGCGATTGTTGTAGATGCAATCGTGATTGATATTTATGACTAAAAACATACATAATTTGTAAATATATTTCTATGATTGTATGGAATCTTTACAACAAAGTATATAATTTGTATTTTATAGTTACGATAGTTATTCAGAAGTGTTACATTTAAAAAATGAATATTTTTTTGCTTTGGAACAAAACTAATAAATGGCAGCATGGATGCTTATTTCCACATAACATATATGAAGAGCTTAGATGATAAAGTTGATATGTGACAAAAAAAAGAGAGTTAATCCTATGATTGAAGATGATCCATGGTCCTCTATCCTCTGTTAAATTACTATTTGAAAAAAAACAACAACCCTAATACCGTATTTTATGAAAGAAAAGCTGCACCCGTCGTAAACGCCGCACTCCTCAAATTAGCCTGAATAAACTTAAAAATATCGTAATCGATGCACCCGTTGTAAACGCCGCGTCCATCGAAACGCTACTTTTGTCGACAGCATCACATTGACCTAACTTTAATCAAAGTTTTCTGAACAGTGTAGGATGCCTCGTTTTCAATATCTTAAGATGTCTGAAGTTTTATTTAAAATATTTAAATCCCATTTTAAATATTTTTATGAATTTTTAAATTAAGAAAACTCAGTTGGTATTAAAAAAAAAAAAAAAAAATCGTAGACGCCGCACATGGCGTAAACGCCGCACTTGGAAAAAAATTAACTTTTAAACTCGTAAACGCCGCGGCGCTTCTTCCATAAAATACGGTACTCACAAAAATTTTAAATGATAAAGGATATGCATTTGACAGTAAACGCAAATAGATATTTGAAACTTTACACCGCATTTTCTCAAAATGATGATTGTGTCACTTATCACCTTTATCATCTGAGCTCTTCAAATGTTATTTTCATCTGAGTTCTTCAAATGTTATTTTCATCTGAGTTCTTCAAATGTTATTTTCATCTGACTTTGAAAAAAGCCTTCAAGACAGTGTGGCCAGGAAAATAAGTATTTTTGAATTTAACTTAAACCCCTTACAACAAAAAATTTTGAAGAGTTGTACATCATCCACTTGTTTAAAGCAATTAAATTTGCTGTTGTGTGAATTTAGGTTATTATAAATTTTTAGCTTAATAGAGTACATTTTGTCATTTGCGATTTTTGAGTTTTAGCAATTTTTAGCGGCTTTTCGTGATTTTTGACGTTTCGCGTCGATTTTTGTCATTCATGAAAGATTTCCGATTACAAGGTTTTACCCCATTATATTAAATATAGACTGGTGCGATATTTGAATATTTAGCGATTTTTAATACATTTTTCAATCCCATTTTTAGCGCCTTTTCGAGTCCGGCGGCGATTTTTTTGACATTCGGAAAAGGAATTTGGTTTCAAAATTTTAGACTATAATAAAGTAAATTTTGTCATCTGCGATTTTTGAGGGTTAGCAATTTTTAGCGATTTTTCGTGAATTTTATGCGCCAATTTTTTGTCATTCCTGAAAGATTTCCGATTTAAACCATTATAGTAAATTTTTATCCCTGCGATTTTAGAATATTTAGAAATTTTTAATGGGATTTTCAATGCTGAACTATCCCTAAAGTATCCATTTCAGGAAAAGACTGTTTCTGTCATCTATGACATCATTTTGTTTGTGAAAAATCTATGAATGTAGTTTAACTTCAGGTCTTAAGGGGTAAAGTCAATATTTCATCATACACGCTTTCCACATGTTTTACTGTGGTTCCGTTTCCACGTGTTTTACAGTAATATTTTTAAGAATTAATTGTTAATTCAAATAATTTTTGATGTTTCGCACATTTTTTATATCTCGTTCCTATTCGAATTAAACATAGACCACTAAACAACGTTCTGAAGAGGCAAGTTTTTCTTACCCTTATTCAGTACATTAATTCAAAATTTTTCAGCAGAAATCGCTCGTCAGCTAATCAATGCTTGTGCCAAGAGGTCCGGGAGTAGCTGAACAAACAGAGGCCGTCACGATTTCTCCACCGGAATCGTGCCCGCATGCCACCGGTGTTTCGGTTGCCAGAGTCACGCTTTTTCCTTGACTTCCGATCCGCCACTGGGCTCATGCGGCTACTGCGCACGCATTTTTTGCTAACTCCCATCACTCAATATCTCATCCTTCATTTTGCTGAGAAAGAGGTCATCTAGAGATTGAGTCACACTTGAAGAGGGGGTATACAAATTGTGACACGATGTGACAGGGGTGAGAGAGTGAGTTAACATGTTGTGGCATCTAATATAATAAAACAATTTTCCCTATTAATTTGCAGATAAAGACGTAACCTATTAGTTAAGTCACCTTTAAAGAGGAGGGCAAAGTCTACAAAGTGTGACACAATGTGACAGGGTTTGAGAGGTAATTTTACTTGTGATGGCATCACATAGCTAATATATTAAAACAATTTCCCCCTTATTTTGCATATCTATTAATTAAGTCACACTTGAAGAGGAGGACAATGTCTGTAAAGTGTGACAGGGGTGAGAGGTTTCTTAACATGTTGTGACTTTACATGTAAAATATGAAAACATTTTTTTTCGTTCATTTACAAATAAAGGAGTCATCTATTAATTGAGTCACACTTGAAGAGGCACGGAAAAAACTGTTTTGTTGAAATGACTAAATTTTGGTTCATATAGCTGCATCCAAATATTTTGGTTGAAATGACCAAATTTTATGTAGACTAACCAAACGATTTGTTGAATTAACAAAATAATTTGGTTAATCTAACGAAAATTTAATCATTCCAACCAAAATATTTGGGTGAAGCTATATGAACCAAAATTTAGTCATTTCAACAAAACATTTTTTTCCGTGGGGGAGGAAGGGTCTACGAAGTGTAATGCATTGTGACAGGGGGAGGGGTGAGTTAAAATGTTGTGACATGACATCTAAAATATGAAAACATTTTTCCTCTAGTTCGCAGATAAAGAGGTCGTCTATTAATCGAGTCACACTTGAAGAGGAGGACAAGAGAGTCTAATAAGTGTGACAGGAATGAGTAAACATATTGTGTATCACATGTAAAATATGAAAGCAATATTTCCTTCATTTGCAGGTAAAAACGTTATCGGGTTGTCTATTAATTGAGTCACACTTGAAGAGTGAGGAAGGGGCCTACAAAGTACAACACAGTGTGACAGAAGGGAGGGGGATTTAGCGTGTTATGACCTTACAAATAAGGTACGAAAACTATTAGGCAGTGGATTATGTTTAAGAAGCTTAATTAAATTCATACGAAAACGTGTATTGTTATTCAGGAGATATAAAGTATATTTTGTCGTTTGAATTGCAATGAGCTAGAAGTAAAAGCAGACAAGATTTTGACGGTCTTATTACATTTATTTTAGTAATGGATACGTAATGGATGACCTCCCTAAGTTATTCCTTGGAAATTGGTAAAAGGCCACAGAATTTTTAAAAGCAACAAGTATAAGTAAAAGATGCACGCGGTATTAAAACGTTTATTTTTTTTCAAGAAAAAATTTGCATATATACCAATTTGATTAGTGGATCATTTTGTGTCACTACGGGTAAGAGTCGAGCTAATTTTACCTAAAAAACAGTTCAAACGAATTTGTCAAAATTTTGTACGGTCAGAAAACGGCAAGACCATTGGGCTAAGTCGCATCTTTGAGAAAATTTGATTAGTAGGTCATTTTTTGGTCACTACGGGTCAAGCTACTATTATAATATAACGAGAATTTGTTGTTATATAAAAATGAATACAAAGCTAATTTCAATCGAGCATGGCTTGGTCTTCCCAGCTTGTTATTATTATCATCCAATTTTAGAGTGAAGTACATTTAGTTTGCGAGAATTCACACTCTAATTAATTACAAAACTACGAGGAAATTATAACCTGTTCAAATACATTTTTTCCATTCCTATATGTAATTCAGGTTGATAAATAAAAATTCCATTTATCAAATTTTCGATAACTAATAAATTCTGAGTGAAGTGCATTTTTTATGACAATTCACACTCAAATTAATTACAAAACTACGGAAAAATTGTGACGTGTTTAAATATATTTTTTCCGCTACAGTATGTAATTCGAGTTAATAAACAAACACTCCATTTATCAAAGTTTCGATATCTACATAAATTTTGTTTTCCAATGCCAGCAGTTTTATCATACCGCTGCATAATTAAGCCTATATCAAACAACAAAATTGCCTTATCTTTATGCACGCTGCCTAACTTGTATTCGAACGTATCATTTATGAATGTTAACACAAAGATAACTGCGACCGACGGAGCAATTCTACATCCCCCGTGCATGTAATACAGATCTTTAAAGACAATGGCGCATTTATCTTGATAGCTTCGCTACGCGATCGCCCTCATCACCTGTGATTCTGTTACGATACACAGAGCACGTATTAATGAATTGGAATTGCTGTTCGTCACTTATTTTGTCGGTACCACTTTTAACTTCCCAAAACCCATTTAAATAGATAATCATCACTCTCTGATTCGCCAAGAGTTAAGACAATAGTAAGTTCTTCTTTTCACACTTGTCGTATAATGCGTTTCCTTCGCATATGTTGAAAATTAAATATTGTTATACCCGTGCAAAGAACAGATTTGGGATTTGAGATGAACCTGTATGATGAACGTTTGATGAATGGTTCGTCTTGCGTCAGTTTAGTCGTCAGGTACAATCGTGGAAAAAAAGAAGTAAACACGCTCACTAACTCTGCAACTAATTATAACACAAGAAAGTTACGGGCAGACAACGATTGGAAATGAAGTATGCTTTTAAATTATGTATATAAAATTTGATTAGGAGGTAATCTACAAATAAAAATCAGATCAAACTTTGTTTTTTTCGATGGCAACGCCCAATTTTGACACAATATATTAAATCTTCGGTTCAAACTATGCCTATAAACGAAATTTCAAGTCATTTGGAGGATAGGTTTTTGTATTATATATAAACATTCAAAATTGAGAGCTTCTAATTTTAAATTACATTTTCATATTTTTAATAGAATTATTTTTCTAATAAAACCTTCTTCGAGCGACCAGAAAAAAAAAAAGAATTTGGTTCATTTTCTTAAAAAAAAAGACGGGTCGCTCATGGAGGGAGTTCAACTAGGATGGTCTCTGAATGGAGGTAAAATTAGTATTGAGCCTATGGGAATAAATTTCGTTCTATGAAAAAATAGTCGTTCAGGAAGGTGGTCGCTTAATGGAGGTAGTCGCACAGGCAAGTTTCGCTGTATACCTAGAACAGGTCAGAAAAACTACTTTTTTAATGTAGCGAACTACAACTACAACTACTAGACCAGAAGGCGACTTCACATACCATCTCCTCATCAAATTAGCGGTTGAAATTCCAGGATTAGACATAGCTCCATTAGCATATTAAAATGCAATGGGTCTGCCAAGTCCTATCTTGGTAGAAACCACTTGCAGATCGGATTTTAATGGTGGATCGGTAGGTTTATTATCGTGTTTTCCTGCATCTGAAATTATAAAAACATGGAGGACTGCGAGCTGGAAAACACAATGGTAAACCTACCAGTCAACCACTAAAATCGGGTTTGCAGGTATTTTCCACTAAGATAGGACTTCACACACCAATTGCATTTTAATACGCTAATCGAGTTTAACTAATCCTGGAATTTTAGTCGCCAACTCGATGAAGTGAACGTTTGTGCAGATGTCTCCCATTCCACAATTTACGGAAAATGTAGTTAACTACAGCTATATGTTTTAAAAAGTAGCGATTACGAACTACTTTCCAAAAGTACTACCTACTTCGCTAAATGTTATTTGTTAATTCTATCTTAGTCAATCAATAAATATTCTTAAATCAAATCAAAATTATCATACCTGTTCTATTGGAATTCTGAATCCAAATTCCGGTGAGCGGTCGCCTGCTTTCTGGGTCTATTTTTGTTAAAATCATAACAAAATTCTAAAAAAATCCAAACGCATTCTTCTAAAGTAATTAATCTATTTTCTTGAATATATAGGTGAAACACAAAAGATTATACATTAAAGTTAAATTATTTACAGTAAAAGATTTAGTAATTCTTAAAGTCTTAAAATTTAAGTTCTACTGTCCCATCTGGACAACGGAGGCGACCCTAAAAGCACCTTCTTCTTCTATTTCTAATTCAGTTCTGCTGTGCGTGGGTGTTGCTCTGGCATGTAATAAAAAAAGGTTTCTCAATTGCGCAATCATAATAATTGTTTAGGGAAGGGAAAGGAATGCTGCGTATTTCGCAACATCCTCCCACCCTGAGTTTCTCGATCCTGGAGAGGAACTCAAAAGTCTAAAAGTCCTAGTTGGAGTCTCTCATGAGGTTTCACTACTCGTCCACTTCTGGTAACCACAGGAAATATATCTGTCACTGGGTTGGCATTCTACACTGATGGCTTTTCTACACTGATTCTAGCCTGATCGATTTCTGGAGTAGTCTTTCGTTGTTCATTATGCACATTAAAGTTCACTTTCTGATGGATTATATTATCTGATAGGGAATCGCTAGCTGCATCAATTTCCAAAGGAAACAGGTGTTGGAAAGGACGGAGGAAAATTCCATTTTCTGCTTGGACTTTAGCCAATCTTGCTATTTTGTTTTTTCCGGGAAATATATCTATTATTTTGGCTAAAAGCCAGTGAAGACGTCTTTTGTTGGTATCTTCCAGAAGAACGATGTCTCCTATTTGCAAAGTTTTCGAATTCTCCTTCTTCATAGACTGTTGCCGCAGCTGTCCTAAGTACTTCGTTCTAAATCGGTTTCGCAGATCATTTCTTATTCTTTGACGATATCTTGCGCGTCGGTTAAGATCTTGGAAGTCTAATGTATCGATATCCGGGACGCCGGATGTAGGCAGTTCTTGAAGGAACATCAATGGTGTTAAGGGTTCAGGATCTCGATTATCTTCGGAGATGTATGTGATCGGTCTCGAATTGATAATTTGTTCGCAATCACAGAGTATTGTGCTCACTACTCTCAGATTTTATCAAATCAATCTCCAATTTGCACACGAAATTGAAGATATGGACCCCTCATTATAGGAAGTGTCAAATATGGATTTTTTACTGTATTTACCAACAGATTTGTTTACTTAAGGGGGCTTATCACTCAGCCTCGGAATTCTCCTCCCTCATGTTAAGTCTATGGATTTTTGATGCATTCGTATGTTTAAAATATCTTCTCGGGAAATTCATATTTTCTGTCTACTCTTCTTGAAGGATGTCTCTTTTTTTTCTTAGTTTTCAAAATATTTCTAAAATCTATGCTTAATTTAATATTTTATGCGCTAAAAGCGGGCAAACTGTGAGTAAGATTTGAACACTTCTTATAAAATGAAATCTATACTTTAGAAATATTTTGAGAACTAAGAAAAAAAGGAGACCTCTTTTAGGAAGTGTACACAAGAAATAGAAGGTAAAGATATTAATTTCCTGAGGAGATATTTTAAATAGACGAATGCATCTAATGTCATAGACTTTACATTGTTGAGGGTAAATCGGAAGCTAAGTGACCAGCCCCCTTAACTCTCCAATACATTCTTAGTATGTCAGTTGAATTGAGTTCTGTTAAGAGGTAATTATATTGAGTTGTCTAATTTTATAAAACAATAACGAGTCAATAAACAAGTTTTGAGAGTAAGATAATTAATATTTTTGGTGGGTTAGTAATTAATTTTAGCAGCAAGTGTCAATGGGAAAAATCTTTGACTTCATGCGATGCGTTGCTATACACAGCAGCTGAGATTTGCCACTGAAATTCGAAAATTGTTGAGCAGAACAAATTTTGCACAAAAAAAGCAAGTTTCTGTCACGGGATTTGCAGAATGATAGATTTTTGCTCCTGAAGTAGAGTTTAATGTAGCATCAGTTCTCGCTACAAACTACTTCTGTATCACGCTACTTGCTACAACTACATTATTCAAAATTTAGAGTTCCATACTATAAACTACTGTGAAAAGTAGAGATTGCTGTAGTTTCGCTAGTACGTTACTTCCGACCCCTGACCTAGACAATATAGAGAAACATAATGAGATGAAAATAGTTCTAATGAAATAAGGCTCCTACCTCTAATCAACACGCAAATATCAAATTATTTCCCTGTTCAGGCCACCTAATTACTTGCGACAGTAGTTCATTCACTAATAAAATATTTGAACATCGTAATGAGGGAAGAGAAAGCACAGTATTATTTTCCTCACTGAATGAGGTACTATGTATCAAATGCTGTAATTTATGTAGTGACAATTAAACAATCATTTCGAACAATGAGATGTACTTAACTTCCCAAATGTCAGTAGAGGCTTACTATGGAAATATGAAATGTTTTTGGTGTCTATCTCTTTGTATGTCTGTGATGTCTCGCGATAACTACCACAAAATTCATCCGATTATAGCTTTAGACCGAGAGACAGCTGCGCAGACCATTTGCTCATCGCGTTGACGGCTGAAATCCCAGGATTAGACAGAGATCCAGTAGCATATTAAGGGAGCAGATCACATTGACATTTTGAAAAAATTGATTTTTCACAAATTTCAGAATGGATACCTTCAAAAGTTGCAAATTCATTTCAAAAATAATTTTACAAAAATACCAATTAGAACAGAAGTTATGACTAAAAATATCTTGGACAAAAGCATTTTCTGTAATGTTATAAGCCAAGTTTGGCGCCGTTTTTCTAAAAATTGATTGTTTGGTATTGTGTGCACTCTCATTTAAAAACTAATTATCATGTAATCTTGAAATTATGCATATTCTTAGTTTACATGTGTTAGGTTATGCTGAACCTATATTTAGACTGTTTTTTGTCACAGAAAATTGTGGATTGAAAAAATAAGTATACATTTTTTGGTAGAATTTAGTAAATACGATTAGAAAAGCCATTAATTATGCTAAAGAATTTGAATATACTTTAAAATTTAAGTTCAGTGTAAAATACAGTATTTTAAGTAACAAAATATGAAACATTAAACACATATCTGCTGTAGAATTTGTAAAATCGTGCGTACAAAATGCATATTTCAATATTCAGATTTTTCAAAAGCCACTTTTGCCGTTATGATATAATTAATTAATATTATTAAATATATAAGTATTTGTATATTTCATCAAACCATAAGAATGTGTGAAAGTAAAGAAAAAAATTGTTGCGTTGTATTCATTGGTTAAGAAACTACAGAGTTTTTTGTACTGCTTTAAATACTGTCAATTTCTTGCTTCTCAACGTGATCTGCTCCCTTAAAATGCCACTCATTGTGTTTTCCTGCCCCCAATGGTATGAAAACGTAAAGGACTGGGAATAGGAAAACACAGTGGTAAACCAAACAGTCAACCACTAAAATCGGGTTTGCAGGCATTTTTCTCTGAGATAGGACTTGGCAGAATAGTTGAATTTAAATATGAGAATCGAGTTTTAACTAAACCTGGAAGTGCAGCCGCTAACTCGATGAGGTGATGGTTTGTACAACCGCCTCCCGGTCTACTTGTAATTATGTAGTTATGTTGGTAAAGTACCCAGAATGAGCTGTATAGTTTTTGGTTGTATTGCTTTCATTCGCTCGAAAATTATGGAACATCTTCTTTTACGTCATAATTCTTTTCTATGGGGATTCAGGTTCTTTTCCTATTTTTGTCATTAACTGAAATGAAAATAGAATTTTTGATTAAAATGTTATATTGTGAATGCTAACTTTTCGCCATGCGATGTATTACATTAAATAAGCAGTTGTGAAATTTTGTAGATCATTTTCTCGGCCATCTTTTTAAAAACTTTCATAATTTTAGTAACGAAGCAACATCAGTTCTTAAGTTTAGACATATATTCAGTCACTCCCTTCCGCTCATATTAGTATGGTCTGAAATTCCAGCTGGATTTTTAGGAGTTTTTTAGATTCCAAATATCTTAGGTACCAATTTTTAGTCACACATTTTTGAGATGATCTTCAACATGGCGTCCAAGATGGGTGCAATTTGCTGACTTGTTTAAAATTTGTGGCATATCGTTGCCCAGTATGTCAAATTATATGTTTCTGGAGTCAAGAAATACAAACCTACAATCAAAATAGGCATAGATTGAGTTATTTATTACTTATTTATAAATTTATTAACAAAATTACTAATATTGCTTGTTTCCCTTTCGTTGCAGATGAGAAAGCTATGTGTTCCTTGGAAGGTACTTAGTCATACTAGTGACTGTGTTAAAATTTGTGAATACACAATGAATTCGTGTGCTTGAAAGGTGGACAATTATGTCAAAAACCTGGAATAGAAAATCTCGAAAAACTGAAAAAATACGCTACAAAGCGAGAAAAATTTGGTGAGTCAAAGTTAGCTCCATTCTGTGAACGAATAAATAAACTGTCAGGAGATGAGCATGTTTTGTTGCGATATCATAGTTCCTGCTACAAAGAAATCGTACATGTTCAAAAAGTCCATTGAACTAAAAAAATGATTTCACGAATCTTCACCTATGCAAGCAAAAAAGCGTCGTTCTTCAACGTCCTCATCGGAGATGGGAGATGGTAATGAAAGTACTAAATCTACACGAAATCTTGAATGTGTTAAAGAGAAGCGGTGTATATTTCAATGTACAATACTGAACGAGGGTGAATTATTTTTGGTTCCTACCAAAATATGTCTTCAGTCCTATTCATTAAAGAAAATATAGATGATAACATTCGGACAGCACTGTCAATGATAAATGAGCCTCTTGATTGCAAAGGCTTTGCATATAGCGTATCGTCGTGAGTGTCTGCGCCATGTAGAAAGGGCTTGTCAATGAAAGATCAAAAAGAAAGAAGTTCCTACTAGTAGTGCTTTCTTGATTGTTGATATTGACATAGAGGATATTGCTAGGTGTTCTTTGTCTTCTGGAGCAATTATTAAAATGAATGCAGTTAATGAAAATTACAATACATTACTTTCTGAGTATAGAATAGTTAAGGCAACGGAAGACACAAGAAGCACTTGAAACAACTTATAAGCACACATATCCCTACAGCAGAATTTTTAAAGTCTCATCGCGTATATAAAAGTGAAAAAATATTGAGTGAATAATTATTGTCATAAAAAGTCAGGTCTCCGCGAAACTGCAAGTAGTGAAGAGGTAGATATTCAATGCCTTGCAAAAGCAAGAGCCATTTTGAGAAGGGTAATTAGTTGCAACGATAGTTAGAACTTTAGTGATTCAATGACTGGTTACGAGCCTCCTCCCAAACTATCTTCATTTATAAAATGGGTCCTAGCAGGAACAAAAGTCCGAAAGTTAACAGAAGGTCATAGTTCCGAACTGTGTCGTTTGTCATGCTTGCTCCCAATGCAGTTCATAAATATCTCCCAGAATGACAGACAAGTAACATATTAGCCAAAGTCATAATTGTCTTTTCAAAATAGAACTGAGACACACTTATCTGTTTGATTATCACTGGCTGTTCACAAAAAAGAGAAGCAAAGAATTGATTAATACTATGCCTCAGTTGAAGATTGGATTCAGCTATGATTACACAAAATAACTTGAAAAGCGGATAGATTCAACACTTTCTGAACGAGTATCAAAACCCGGAGGATTTTGTATTCCACCATTTATCAAAGAAGGTGCCAATGAAGCGTTTGCAATAAACAATATTTATTTCCAAGAAAATATTACTGATGGTCAAAGAACTCTACATGAAACTCTGTTAGTTATTAGTCAAGATGAGGATGACGATAAAAGAGAGATGAATGGTCCTTTAATGTTTCACCCAAAACCTTCACCGTTAAATATGCAAGTGTTATACAAAACAGTTCCAAATATTTCAGTAAAAACAACAATTTTCACTAATTGTATGTAAGACATGACATTGATATTATCAAGAAGTACAAAGTTAGTGATTTAGCATAGTCCTTTTCCTATTACTCACACCGTGGTGACACAATGGAAGTTTAATCTCTAAAAACAAGTGTCTCAGTCAAGTCACAACCAAATAAAGTTATACAAAAAACTGCACACAAGAAAGGTACCACGCCAACGTGGACTTCATCAAAATCTATTCTGCTTCAGATGCAAGAGAATTGAAAGAAGAATAAGAAAACAAATAGTGATGCAGTGACATCATTAATTCACCTAGTAAACAATAAAATTAATTTCATTACGGGTCGAGTAAACAAACACAGTAAAATTAATTATAAAAACTTTCCAAAATAACAGACATTACATTATACTACATTAAAAGATAAAAACACTAAAAACAATTTAAAAGGACGTTTCGGATTCATTCTGAATCCCTCATATGCTAATTCCTAACGTAAAAGTCATACTAGGTTTTAAAGTCCAACAAGTAGAAAAACATTACATCAGGTTGCCAAAAAATTACAGTTAAAACAAAACTGAATATTCTATTGGTGCACGAGAACTGCTGATTTAGCAATTAACGAGGCTGCATCTCTACCAATAGAATATTCAGTTTTATTTTAACTATAATTGTTTGGCAATTCGATGTAATGTTTTTCTAATTGTTGAACTTAAAAACATAGTATGACTTTTACGTTAGGAATTAGCTGATGAGGGATTCAGAATGAATCCGAACCGTCCTTTTAAAATGTTTTTAGAGTTTTTATCTTTTAATGTAGTGTAATGTAATGTCTGTTATTTTGAAAAGTTTTTATAATTATGAATGAATTCAGGCGTAGTCCTTTTGTTTATATCAAACAGTAAAATTAATATTGATGAAAAAATGTCGACAATAGGTGCTCATAAAAATAAAGATCTCCTAGGTTTGCATGCATATACTGGTTGAGACTGGGGAGGAAATTTTGTAGGTACTTCAAAGGGTAAGGGGATAAAAGTGTACCTCAATTTTCAGTGTGATGATGATATTATAACAACTTTCCAAGAACTTGGAGAACCTAATGTTGATCCATTATCCAATTTATCTTTGTTTGAAAAATTCACTGCTTATTTGAAAGATTTTTCAAGAATTACAGAGTCAAGATGGCACCTTTTCAAAACTAAACATTTCGAGAGGGAGAAGTTACCACCAACCCTTGGATCACTGAAGCCACATATTCTACTATCAACTTAATTTGCACCAACGGAAAGGGCTATAAAAACCCATCGCCAACAATTACTATCACTTATTCGTAATGGTTGGGGAATAAATGGTGAAGGAACAATTTCTCCAGTCAAATGCCTGGACTTACCTGCGCCCGAAGAAGTTATTGGACATGTGAAATGTGGGTGTAAGAGGGCATGTACAATTGGAAAATGTTTTTGCTTAAATAATTCTCTGGTTTGTACTATCCTTTACAAATGCAGTGACGGTAACAATACAAAGGACTATCAATTTAACCACAGCGATAGTAGTGATTCAGAAGAGGATATGTAACATCCCAGTACCGTATATACATATAAATGCTGTTTTAATAATTCTGTTCAATATCTTCAATTATTTATGTTACTTAATTTAAGTATTTTTTTTTTGGAATTGATTAATATGATGTCTTTTATATTTATTGTGCTTTATTTCCCTCTTATCACTTAAAACACTTGAATAACTCAATTTACGCGTATTTTGATTGTAGATTCGTATTTCTTGACCCAAAAAGATATCATTTACCATACGGGTCAGTAATATGCTACGGATATTAAAGAAGTCATTAAACAACAGACATCTTGGACGCCATGTTGAAAATCCCTTCAAAAATGTGTAAGAAAAAAATGGCACATAAGTTATTTGGAATCTACAAGTTAAAATCCACAGAATAATAAAAAAAAAAAATTCAAACTTAGCACGTCAATTCAGCTGGCGACCCATTTTATTACATTTCAAACCCTACTATAAATGAAAGAGAGAGAGAAAGAAAGAAAGGAATAAATTTTGAACTGAAAAGCGTAAAATCTGATAAGGCGGAATTACAAGTGACTGGAGAAAAATTCCATACGGGTTTAGTGGTCGAAGTTTCGTGTCAAAGTATGGAGTTAAAAGGTATTTAAAAAAGAGTTAATAGAAGTTAGTTGTACATTTAAAAATATAATTACTCGTTCAACTCATTAATATAAATTGTATTATGTTAAAAAAAAAAGAAAGAGAGCAGAAAGAGATAAATCATCCATCATCGGGAGTCACGACGATGCCTGTGATAGGAATAGATTAATGGTATTACCGTTTTGACGATGAATAATTAGTTATAAGTAATAGCTGATCAGATAAATTATTTTGAAACTTTCTGATACTAAAAGTTCATATTGAAAAGCTAAATTTTCTCACAATCTCATGTGAAAATATTTTGATTTCAGCATCTACATTATAAAGTGAAAACATATCCGTGTGTAACGCTGACGTCATATCAACGGTGGCAACACCTGAGCCATTAATTTCGCTTTTACTCCCATTTTAATTGCTTCTAAACATCGCAAAATTTTAATTTTTACACAATCGAACAAGGAATAAAAGGAGTTTCAAATACAATTTTTTTACAAAGCTGTATCTAAATCGACTCAATTTTTGTGGCTTTTAAAATAATTTTTCCAAGAATGAATTTTTTTAAAAATATGTTTATCGTGTGCAGTTTCATGACAGACGATATTATAACTATATGTATAAGGACGTGAGTTTCAAAATTCGCCTTATCCAAAATTTAAACTAGTTGGATGTGCCAATCTCAAAACTTTCTTCTATCATATATTGTATTTCAAAATGTTGTTACAGATGTCAATATTTAATTTTTATTAGTTCAATACAATATCAACTTGGACTTTCATCTTAAATTTCTGCGTCAGTCAATGAATTGGAGTAAAAACGAGTTGATCTCTAACATTATATTTAATCAAATCAATAGTTTTTTGTTATTCTTTTGTATATCAGCTGTTCGTGAATAGTCAGCTTACCAGGATCTGAAGTTCACGTCAATTCACGAGCCACCGATATACAATAGAACTACGAAAAATTAAGAAAATTAGACAAAAATCGCTATTATAGTGCCCCCTTTTGGCGGAATATTTCCAAATACAGGGAGGACCTTCTTACCATGGCCAAAAACATACACAAAAAATTTGGTACAATTCTATGCATAACTACATACATTTTTCGATGGCACAATATTCAAAATGTTCAAAAATCGCTATTACAGTGCCCCCTAACGGCGGATTTTTTCCAAATTAAGGGAGGACCTGCTTGCCATAGACAAAATCTTATTAAAAATATTTGGTTCAATTCTTTGCATAAATTTATACACTTTTCGATGGTTCAATATTAAAAATGCACAAGAATCGCTATTACAGCCCCTCCTACCGGCGATTTTTTTTCGAAATTCAGGGAGGATCTTCTTGCCATAGCCGAAAACATACACAAAAAATTTGGTTCAATTCTATGCATAACTTCATACCCTTTTTGATGGTACAATATTCAAAATGCACAAAAATCGCAGTAAAATCGCTATTACAGCGTCCCCTACCGGCGGATTTTTTCCAATTTCCTTCTTGCTATATCCAAAAACTTTAAAAAAAAATTGGTTCTATTCTATGCATAACTTCATACACTTTTTGATGGTACAATGGCGACACACGGACAGACAGAATGTTTTTTGTGATCTCTGACCCCTAAAACGTGTAAATCCATCGAAAACCGGAAGTCGAAAAACATTTGGATTACAATACTTTCTTCTATTGAAGATAGAAGAAAGTAAAAATCAAGTTTTCTCTATCAATCTATTCTATTTGTGAGCCTGCATAAAAAAAATACTACAATCTGCGTAAAAACTAGTTTTATTGTGTATTTCAGGCATTGTAAAATCTTAGTTTACAATGGAAACCAATTAACGCGGTCAGAGGTTTTCGGGATTTGCCAAAATTTGATTTTCTCGATAAGCCGAATTTTGAAACTCACATCCTCATATGGTTTAGCGTTTGTTCCTGGTTAATATTCCATAACGAAATTAAAACTTTGTCAATAAATAAATTAAACAATATAAATAACACACAATTTTAACAGATGTGTAACTGAGCATGTTTTAAAACTGAAATCAAAATAAAAAAATGCTGTTGTAAATAACTAAATCTTGGGCGATTTATTCGACTATTAACCTCTAGAATAAGTCTAACATGAAAATATCTATCACTGTTAATAAACTTCAAAACTTTATTCAATACCTAATTCGAAAAAAAATATATAAAAATGCTTTTTAGGTGCGTTCGTAATTGCATAAATACGTAACCCCCTATAGTCGTCATCTGTATGTCCGTCTGTCCGCATACAACAGCGCAAAATCTACCCAACCGAATGGTTTGAAGTTTAATATATACCATCATTGCAGAATGGTGTCAAGTCATTTCAAATTTTATGAAAACCGAATAAAACTTAAAAAGATATTAATAAAAGTTTTTTTCATTCTATTCAATTCTATTCTACGTCCTTCATTCAATGATATCCCACGATAGGTCACGATTCTAGGTTGCCATGGCGATGACGTCCTATTGAAGAGGCAGTCCTATTATTTCCGTATGACTGAATTTAATATATAAAATCGGAATAAATTTTGTATTAATGCATTTTTGCAACAGCTATGGCACCAAGATCTGACTATTTTTAAAACTAGTTATAGTAAGAACGCACCTGGTTTGCCATGTTTCACGTACAATTTCTGATTTGTTGGCCCTTTAGTGGACAATCTAAAAAATAAATAAGTAGTAAATGATGAAAATCGATTAGTTTGCAATTACAAATTGTTTACACCTACATTCTGTATATCCGCAATGTCCGATTCGGATCCTATTGTTTTCCTGATTCCTAAATATAAAGAAAACAGAAGTAACTAGTTAACAACTAAATTTCTGTGGCAAAAGTTGTCACCAGGATCGGCGCAACCATCCGACAAGCGGGTTAGCTGCCCAGAGATACACGCCAAAGGAGGATATTCCATCTACGTTTTGATCACGTGGTCAAGGTAAAAACTTCTATCGTAAAGAAGGGAAGGCTCCGTAGACGTAAAGAAAAACCCTCGCTAGCCAGTGAAACAGTTCATGCAGAGAGCAGTAGTAGTCTTCCTTCTTATCAGTTAGAAGTTCTTTGGGTAAATTACCAGTATCACGTGACTTTTTTCAGTCTCGAACCCAGATTTGGAATAAAGTCCATTGGGATCTTGTTAGGGGCTTCGACTTCCTCTATACGATCAACGTCCCCTAGATATTTGAGAAAGCCTTGACACGCGTCACAAAAACGTCGCACAAAGAGGCAAGTCAAAGAAAAAAGATCATTCATTGGCTCGTAGATATCAACGAGCCAATGAAGGATCTTTTTTCTTTGTTTTGCCTGCTTTGTATGACGTTTTCGTGACGCGTGTCAAGGCTTTCTCAAATATGTAGGGGTGTTGATTCGATTCGAAAAAAATTCATCACCTGTATAAAATAATAATATTTTTGCTATAGATACGTTTTTAAATGTTTCTTCGTGAGAAAAAAAAATTGAGTATTAAGTTTATTTCTTACAGGCAAAGTTGACGTAATTGTCGGAAAAGATTGAATGATTCTGAAAATAACCGGGAATGTAAAATATATAGATTAAAAATATTCTAAAGGAAGAAGATTTTGTGACATTTTACTATTCTAAAATGGCTTTGTATAGCATAATTATATCTGCAAATATACATTTGTAGTACCAGTAAATTTTGATCCGAAAGAACTTACGCACAAAGTTATGGCTTGCGGCAAATAATCCTATAATCTCTCTTGAAAATATTATTTCGTTCGACATTTTAATTTAATCTTTTGCACCCCTTTGTTGGGTCAGTACAATGTCGAAACACATTTAAAATATATGCTTTACAAAAATTGCATAATTTATAATTTATAATTAAAATATCAAATTTAGGGTCCCTAAAATCTTAGGGGGAGGAGGAGAGAGCACTTCCCAATTTTTCCATGCCTTAATCAAGTCCTTCTACTTCAAAAAATCCAACCCTGCATTACGATTCGCTAATTATATGTGTCCAGTATTCGGGAGTATTCGGTATGGAGGGTAATGGACATTCCCGAATACCGGACACTTCTATTTAGTGAACACCTTTTTTAATCTATAACACCTACATATTTGTATATTTTACCTCCGATTATCGGACAAATTCCGCGGTCCCGAAGTGTCTGCTATTGAGGCCGTTTTCGGTATCTGGATAAATGATATACTTTTGTTTTTAATCTTGTCCTACTTTTAAATGTTCAAAATTATCATTATAAGTGCAATGTCGAAAGAGATTTAAATTATTTGCTTTTCGGAAATTGCATATAAAATCCAATCCCTCCCCTTCAAAAAAAAAAAAAAAAAAAAAAAAAAAAAAAAATGAAAATTTATATTATTTAGAAATTAGATTTTTCTAAAATTTATATTGTCACATGGACAATTTTTCTATATAGATGAGATGATAATCACAAGAGCTATTTAACTTTCAATAAATAGATATTCTATTTTAATAAGATACAGAAACAATTACTTTTGTCTTGAATATACATCTTAACATCTGATTGTCATTTTTTTTATTTTTCACGTAAGTACATATAGATGAACTTATAAAAACCACAATTTTAAGTGCAAAATCTAGTTGTGTAAGTAAATATATAAATTCTAGCTTTTTACTAATACTCATTTTGTATTTCAAATTATTTTTTTACTAAAAATAACCAAAAAATTAATATTAGAATTGATTTCAAATCAAATATATATGTACTAGAAAGATAGCCCGTCAAAAATGACGGAAAATGAAATATCAAAATATATAAAAGAATGTGCAAGAAAGAGTTTTTCTCGCTTGTTTCGCAGTAATAGATGAGAATAAAACATTTTAAAAACGAAACACATTTATGAATATGTACAGTAGAAGACCACTAATCCGCCCAGCTTAGTTCCAAGTGTTGTGTGGATTTGAGCCTTTTCGTGGATTACTGGCCATGTCTATTCAATCTTTGTTTAAGTTTTTAAAGTCCATATTTTGGACAATTTAGATTGTTTCTCCCTTCCTCCTCGTCCTCCCCTCCATGGTGCAGATAATTCAAAATAATAGAGAATTTCGTACTTTTCTACTACAGGGTCCTTGGTGGGTTTTTTTTTTTTTTTTAAGTTTGGCGAAATTTGGGCTTCAGAAAGTGAGATTTGTTGCCAAAATATATAAACAACTATGGAAACAAACTTGATGAAATTTTTTGTTTGCATGTATATGTATTTTAATTAAAAGTACATATATTTTTTTAATGTACGAGTTACTTCTGAATAAAATTAGATAAATGGCTTTTTTATGTTAGATAAATTGCATAAATATTGAAAAAAATGCGTGTTTATATAAAATGAAACAGTGAATAGGTTGTCAGAAAATAGGATGCCAAATTTCCTTCTTCGCCAAGGTATTTTTCGCTATTTCGCCAAGAACCCTGTACTGGAAATGTACCAAGAACTTAATTTATGTATCGGGTTATGTAAAGCATATTAAAATTGGGCAGTTAAGAGCTCAGATTTTACATCGCCCTCTTGTGGCGGTTATTTTATTAGTAGCATCGGGATGAAGATGTAAAGACATACATTTTCGTATATTACGTGTTAAATTCTGACCGATAGATTTTGTAAAAAAACATTATATGTGCAGAATTTAATTTAAATTTTGGTGAGCTCGATTATTCAAGATTAATGGGTTTCAATGGGAATTTCATCAAATTAGCCAGTTATCGCTAAGTTGGCTTCATATATGGTAACTTATTTTTGTCAGCTAATTTGGCGATATTTTGTCCGCTGGTCAAAATTTGGCGCATTTGTAGTAACCCTGGCATTATTACTTTTCAACAATTACTCATTGTTAAAGCTGATACAAATGTCTCCATAGGAAGCTTAAAATAGCTGCGATCAATGAGGTGGTCCAACCGGAATTGTGAGGGACACACAGAGACTCGGATTATATATAAATAGATATGTATATATTTTTGCTGGCTTTTTTACAGCTAGATTAACAGCACATAAGTACACGAATCTAAGAATATATATATAGATTTCTAGAATTATGGTTTTTTTTCGCTAACAAATTCAAACAGTGTTGCAATCAGTGAGAAAAATTCATCGATTTGAAATTTAAAACACTGTCACAGTAAAAGAGAATGAAAGGCATTATTTTAAATAAAAATCAGTTCATATAGCCTAATAGTTATTTTAAAAGAAGGAAGTTTTTTCATCCTCAAAACATAACCCACGGGATAATAGTTCTGTTTACAAAAGTTCTTTGACGAGACGAACACGAGTAACACTATATTATTTATATAAATTAAAACGAATTAATACTAGTAAAATCATAGAACTTCACATTTCGTAAAGAAAAAAAAATCTCAAAATAAATTATTAAATAAAATCTACGTGGAGAAGTTAGACAAAATCAACCATTCAGTTTGAATTACAGCGAGTATCAAGAAGTTCAAACGAAAGAAATCTAAAACGCATGCGCAGCTTACGAGAGCATTCGCTGGTGACCACTAACTACGGAAGCATCAAAATGTCTTAAATTAAGACGTTTCCGCCTCATTCAGGCATTTCTCTCAGTTCGTTCATACCATGATCATAGCAAGATACTTATGTGTTTTAAATTAAGACATCTATTATGTCTGAATTTTCAGATTCAGACTCTTAAATGATTGAAATTCTTTTTCAGCCACATATCTCTCTGAATTTAAGACGCCTGTATTTGCAGTGTATTGGATTTAAATAAAATCTATTTTAAGAAATTTCTATCCATTGCCTTTAAGTTTTTAAATGCTATTTATGTACCTTATTTATCATTAAATTTATCATTGTCTTATTTATCACTTACTTTCATTACCGTTTTCTTTCATTTTTTTAATACTTTATTTCTTTACTTTTTTTTATATTGTTTTTCTTTCTTCGTGTTTTCCCTGTTTTCTTTTTTATTTCTACTTCATTTGTTCTTTCATTCCTTTTCTTTTCATTTCTTTAATTTTCTTCCTTTTCTTTCGTTCATTTCATTTCTTTCATTTTCTTTCACCTTTTTTCATAAATTCCTTTTATTGATTTTCTTTTATTACCATTTGGCTTATTTATCGTCGCATTTATCATTGCCCTTTTTTTTTTTATCATTTTCAATGCCATTTATGCATCTTATTTATCCTTATTCTATTTATGCACCTTATTTATCCTTATTCTATTTATTCACCTTATTTATCATTGACAATGACCAGTAGATGGCTAGCGAAGAATAACTCCTGGCCATACATGGCGATTTGAAAAGTCATTTACTGGTCAGTGGCTCCAAACCAAAAGCATTTACAGCTTTACATCACAATCTTATTTCCCTGACCGTGGTAAGCATAAAAGTTCAAATTTTATTTACCTCACACATGTGCAGCTACAGCATGGGCAGTTTTATCATTAATTTTCCTTTAGAAAAAGAGTTCGTCACACTTCCTTTTACTGTACAATCCAGTTATATTGGTCCTGCAGCGTTCCATCGAACAATTAATCCATCCTTAAGTTTTAAAATCTCAAAACGTCAGTGCAAATTCTATCATAATTATCCCCGCTGCAAAAATACAATTGCAGCAAAATTTGAACCAAAATAGCTACGGTATCAGCAACCGAGAAAGTTACAGCCAGCGGCCAAATGAATACCGCAATTATCTCTTCTAATTATCACCTTTCAGAACAGGGGAAAAAATAAATGCAACATAGGAAAGTCCGTTTTAATATCGCATTCCGTTTCTACTGCCACATCTTTTCTATCGAAAAGTTTTTTTTTTAATTGACCTCAAATACAACATGAACTTTTATTCTTTATGGTCAAGGTTTTTGAGGAAGAATTGTCATAAACAGATGGACGATGATGGAACGAACTCCCCCCTCCCCCATAAAGTCCGTCGCCAGTGGGGGTATCAGCAAGATTTGATCCCCTCGAAAATTTTGTCAGGAGGCTATAAATACGCTATTAAATATCAATCAAGACAGTTAAAATTAATAAATCAACTACAATCAAAAATCTTAAATCAAAATTCTATGTGCTACCATTTCTTTTACATCTGTAAGGCAATTAATTATTTTGTGCGAGTTTTAATTATATAAGCTACAAATTTTACAACGTTCAAACGCACGAATACGTACAACACGAAGACATCAAAACTACATACGGCCATTTCGAGGATTCTTGGATACCCTTCTCCTCAGTGCGAAAAAAAAAGTTTAAACTCTTCAGCTCCGAAGCTAAAATAATAATACAAATGCTTATTCATTGGTTTTTTAAAAACAAAATGACATCGTAAATGACAGAAAAATATCTTTCCTGAAATGGATCCTTTAGGCGCTTAGTAATTTAGGTTCAAAAATAAGGATATAAAACTACAAACCCCCTTAAAACATCAATTTAATAACCATTAACCTAAATTAACGCAATCACAAATTTAAGAACTTTACACAAGTAAATAATCTACAAATCCTCAAAATTTTTTATTGAAAAAGATTTAAGTTAAATATGAAAATTTCTCACTTTCATGGTCATGCTGTTTTTTGGGAATTTTTAAGCAATTTGTAAACTCAGATGAAAATAACATTTATTTATGTGGGAATCAGCTTAGATGCTGCCATTTATTCGTTTGCTTTAAACGCAAAAAACATTCAGCTATTAAAAAGTGATGTGAAAATGTAAAAAAAGAAAAAAAAAATGACATTTTAGTTTTTATAAGGAAAAGAACAGAGGTCCCCGTTTGGGGACACAGAGACCGAAGAGGTTAAAACGGATTCAAAGAACCCCTCGGTTATATCCCCGAGTACTGACTAATGAATTGAATATGAAAGAATAAGAATGAAACGATTTTTTTTAATTTTTTATCGCACAGCTGAAGGGGATCAAGAATCCTTGAAATGGCCGTATGTAGTTTTGATGTCTTGGTGTTGTACGTATTTCTGCGTTTGAACGTTGTAAATTTTGTAGCTTATATATTTACCATCTCTTTTGTCTTTGATTCTATCAGCATGTTGAAAAGATTAATGCAATTTCTAGAAATTCTTTAAAATTCATACAAGTTTTTGGAATGGGTCTAATGTAAAAACCGGATTTCTTTGCTATCAAACGAAATGTCTAGAATACATTATTATAGATTCTCCAACTTGTTTAACTGAACTATTAAAGAATACGACGAGGACCTAATTACAAATATCCACAAATTGGCAAATTTGGCAAAGTAACTGTTTTGACATATGCTCCTGCTTAAGAATTTTTTGACAAAAAACATTTTAAAATGTATGTAAGAAGCTTCAGAAATCTTTAATTTGGATGGCACTAATGTTGATACATAGGGGAAATAAAATCAACGTCAACACAAACGAGATTATAAACTTCTTTGCAATAAACAAGGCTCAAATATTCGATTTCCTTTTGTGATAATTATGAGTAATTCGAATTCACAATGACTAACTTTTAACAAATTTCACCTCTGTTAAGGTATCAAAAAACAAATTTAAAATAAGGTAATAAGAATAAAATTTTAAGCCTATAAATCCATCTCCGAAATAATTTTTAATATTGGGTCTCTTTCGAAATATTTTGGACCTTATTCTTCCTTTCGGTTCGAGGCCATAAAAAACCTGCTGTTTGGGAAAACATTGAAATATCGCCCCATTGGAAAATATTATGCTCTTGAAGATATTACTTATTTTTTTTATTTTCTTCTATCTTTACAAGAAGAAAGTACCTTTGATTCGTGAAAATTTTCGACTTCCGATTTTCGATGGATTTAGAAGGTCCTGAACACGATTTGAGGGTATTTAGATAATGTCTGTATGTGAGTCTGTCTGTGAGCCTATCTGTGAATGACAAAAATTTTGTGGGCGCTCTATCTGAAGAACTAATGTATGGAATTTCACAAAAGTTTATATTCAGTTGGACCTCGATATAAACTGGTTCTGATTACATTTTAGTGCATATAGCTCAGCAGGTGGCGCTGCTATGCTGCATTTTTCCCGACTTTCGCTAGGGCTCTATCTCAAGGACAAATTCACAGATTTTCATAAAATTTCAGATTCAGGTGTACCTTGATAAATATTGATGCTGATTACGTTTTGGTGTAAGTCGCCCAACAAGTAACGCATCTATGCTGTATTTTTCACGATTTCTGCAATAGCTCTATCTCAAGAACTAATGCACGAATTTTCATCTAATTTCAGATTCAGTTAGATGTTGACACAAGTTGTTGCTGATTAAGTTTTGGCGTAAACCACCAACAGGTGGCTCTGCTATACTGCATTTTGCATGATTTACACGATTTTAGTCATATCTCAAGAACTAGAGCACAGAATTTCGTATCTTTAGAATTCTCATGATGGGCATAGATTGCCATTTAATTTTGGCTCTGTGCTAGCGAACTTTAAAGTATTAACATACATGAGATAGAAGAAAATTTAGGATTGTCACATCCGACTAGTTTATTCTGCTACTGAAATGATAGAAATGTATGTAATTGATCTGAATAATATAAGGAATATGCATTCAATTTCAGATTAATTTTGTCTTAATTATCGAATTTATTAGAAACATAACGTTGAAATAAATTAAATTATAGCCAGTGTCTGTATAAATGAATGAAATTTCAAGTGTTTGAATGAAGGTTTGTTTATAAATTATGTAAATTAAACCTATTTTACTTAAATACGCTTTTATTTTACGATTTCAATGTTAATTTTTAGTATTTAGAAAATTTTTCATTTAAATTTTGTAAATTATGCTTTTATCAAATTTTTCATTACTTAATGATTAAATAATAAAAGAATATGCTTTTGTTTCCATTAATTCGTTTTTGAGCTCATAAATATCAAAATAAAATAACTTAACTAAGAGAAATAGCAAAAAACTTCCGTGCACTCTAAAATTGGGAGGTCTTTGAAAGAGTGACTGTCATTTTTACTCTTTTTGGAATGAATTTTATAAAAATACACTCCTTAAAGAGGGGAATTTTCCACTCCCTAGAAAGGAGTGAAATATTTCAATCCATTGTCGAGTGTGAAATATGTCACTCCGTTGTCGAGAGTGAAATATCTCACACCGCTGACGAGAGTGAAAGTTTGGCATTATACACTTTTAAAAATTTCCGTTCAACTTTGAACCAATATATGGATTAAAATAATGAAAAGCGCCAAAATATGTCACTTCTTAATTTTTAAAAACACCATTTCATAATGTAACCTTGGAAATTACTCTGATTTGGTACTAAAATGCACTCCTTTTCAAGAGTGAATACTCACTCTAAGCAGGAGTGAGAAGAAAGATGACTCCTGCGGAGCGACTAGTCACTCCTTTTTATTTAGAGTGTACATTAGAGTGTACATTAGAGTGTACATTTAGAGTGTTTGGAGCAAGTATAAATAAATGATCACGCCGTCATTTTACCTACTGTGACGTCACGATGGTGTTACATGCTCCCTTCCCCATTATTCCTTTTCGTGTAATATCACATGATGAAAATTAAAATTCTGGAACAAATAATTAAGAATGTTTGAATAAAAAGAATAAACGCTTGCGAATCTTTGAAATTCTTATGCGTGAAACGATGAAATCAACTCATGTTACTATTCATGTGCATTGGAACTGAATAGTGGCTTTCATATTCATATAATTGCAGAGCACAATAAATTATTACAATATCATGATCTTTCCCTGATAGTGAAGTGCATCTAAAATTGGTTCAAGTGTCCACTTTGACACCATGTTTTCAAACATTCTTTGCTTTTAAAGAAAATCAAGAAACAAAACAATATTCGGGATAAAAACTACAAATTTTCTGCATTTAGGAATAAACATAATTTTGTGAACGCAACAGCAAGTTTGAATTTCAGTAAGCGGGAAAAATTACAAAATTTAGTTAAAATCATCTTGAATTCGTGTATCTGTAGACAAAGAAACGTTTCAACAGGTTCTTATTTCTATGGAAGCTAGACGAAAAAGAGAAAGGAATCTTGGGTAATTTTTGTCATGTGATAATGGCAAAACATCTTTTTTGACTTCTTATCAAAACTCATGACTAGTTCTTTCAATAAACATTTAATAAGAGCAGAGTTTAGTTGTTTATTGACAGGACAACAAAAATGTCGAGATTCAAATCGTCTGCCATTCTTTTCCCGTTCAATTCTATTTCATCCATTCAAAAATAATACCCATCATCTTTTCTCCTCCCATTATATTCGAAAGTTATTCGAAAACTACCTTTGAAAATGGCAGAAAATTTTTCATTCATTGCGTGTAATTTACTTCGGGATCTGTCATTGTAATTAAATGTTTTCGTGACTTTTGATGGACGGTGTCAGTTTCTATAACATCTCGAACCGTTTGAAAAAAAAAAAAAAGTTTCTTTTATACTCATTATCAATTACATTAATTTAGTCAAATAAAAAAGTAGAAAAGCTCATTTTTTTCACGAATTAAATGTGAATACCATTCGTTAGAAGCTTCCATCCTTCATAATAGAATAATGAGGCTATTGTTTGTAATATATAAGTGTATAATTTTATGGCTTAGAAATTGAATGCCATTGTTTCTGCCATGAATATATCGATCAACCCATAATCGAATTACAGTATTTATATTTCCTTTCGATATTTTAATTACAAAAGTTGAGCTGTAGTTGTTTTCATAAGTAATCAATAAATGCAGAGTTTAGTTGTTTATTTATAGAACAAAAAGTATGCTGCGGCCATCACAAATACTTCCTTCTACATTAATTTCTGATTGCATCAACAATTATGAATATCGATAATGATAGTGCATTTCTTCGAATTTAACATGGTGATCAGTTTCAGTGATCAGTGAATTTAAAAAAGAACACAACGCTGGATATTAAATTTTATATTATTTAGCTAAGTACTAGTGAACAAAATTTCATCAAATTCCCTATTCTGTTAGACTTTGACATAAAAAATGCTGATTCCAGTTTTACTTTGATCTCTCAACGGTGGGCATTGCTATCCTATGCTTGGGGAAAGTTTCCTAACTGCGATTTGTGCAATTTGTCGAGAAAGGTTTTTAAGTATTATTAACACCATTCTTTTAACTCTCATACACTTTTAACCACATTATTGCCAGAATCGCTGATTTTTGGCGCCAATTTTTACTTTCTTGTGTCTTTACAAGAAAGTATTGGATTTGTGAAAAATTTCGACTTCCGGTTTTTGATGGATTTATTCGTTTTAGAAGGTCCTGAATACGATTTGAAGGTTTTTATAAAATGTCTGTCTGTGAGTCTGACTGTATGTGACAAAAATTTTGTGGACGCTCTAACTCAAGAACTAATGCAAGGAATTTCACAAAACTTTAGCTTGAGTTATATCTTGATGTAAACTGGTGCTGATTAGTTTTTGGTGTATATCGCCTAACAGGCGGCGCTGCTGTTCTGCATTTTGTACAATTTCCGCAATAGCTCTTGCTCAAGAGCTAACGCACGGATTTTTATCAAATTTAATATCCCGTTACATTTTCACGTGAATAGATCCTTATTAGACTTGGATGTATATTGAACAACAGGCGTTAGTCTTATACTCTTTGAGTTGGAAAATTTGGTTGCGGACATGTAAGAGGGTGGGTTTCGAAATTCAATGATTTGTTTGAAATAATGAGATACTTATATCTCCTTGTTAAATGCGTCCAATTCAACGAACCTACATATCTTTACTTTCCTTATGATGGGCATAAATTGTCATTTAATTTTGGTACTGTGATAGCGAATTTCGAAGTATTAATATGTATGAGATAGAAGAAAGTTTTGCGATTGGCACATATAGTTCTCTGTGGTCTCGATCACAGAAAATTAGCTCTATGCTTTTTGCGATAAATATTAGAGCTGTATCTTATTTTCTATTGTGTGTCAATGCAGCCAATTTTATATTTCGTTTTAATGACTAAAAACGTATATGTTGATCTAATTTTAGATTTTAATACCGAACAGAATGCGTTGTTCTTCTGTTAATTCGCTGATCACGGCATCTCCGTGTTAAATTCGTCGAAATGCACTATGCTTTATATTCATAATCCTTCATGCTATTATAAATTAACATACTAGGTGACCGTAATTAAAGTGCATGTGTTTGAAGTATGAAACTATGAATTAAAAGAAACTGACATATCCTTAAAATAGTGAAGTTTTAACTGTAACCACATTGGCAGGAGGTTAATTACAGCCGGGGCAAAATTCCACCAGTAAATTTAAATACAAATTTTCTTCTTATTTAAGAGCCTTGTTAACGCAAAATTCTAGTCATAAATTATAGCAAAAATAGATATTCATTTTTACTGGTGGAAGTTTAATTCGACTGTAGTCAGGCCCCACGTTTTCGCCATATTTTGACAAGCTAAAATACCTCATGTCATTATCAGTGAAAAAGATTATAATACCAGGGAAGACTGCCACCAGTAAAAACAAATAGAAATTCTTCCCATATTTGTGAGAGAGAAATCTTGCATGTATAAGTCGCTTTAATGAGACGAATTTTTCTATTCAAATTTACTGTTGAAAATTTTCCCCGGCGGTAAACAGAAAGTGTTTTTCCGATTTAAAAAAACAGCCGCCATCTTGTGACAACCTGAAGGGCTGTAAATCTATTTAGAATATTTACAAAAATTTGGTATTTATTCAGTTTACAACATGCAGAAATAAGTTCTGCAAATAAAAAATAATAATTTAAAAAAATTAGGACAAATGGTGCTATATGCAAAAGAAAAATGGAGAATTTCCTATCAGCTTATTTTTGAAAGTTTTTTTATGGAAAGTTTCACATGATAAAGTGTTTTTATTAAAAAGGTAATAATTATAGCACTGCTATGAAAAATATCGTTTCAAAAGATATTGATTTAAAATGATCTATTTTTGTTAATATTTGCTATTAAAACATCATAACACTCGCTAATAGAACATCTTATACAAAGGGTGATTCAAAATCAATTCAGTCAAAATCCTTTTCAAGTTACGAAAATTAAATTTTTATGCTGCCCTGTAAAACATCCTTAAAAACATTCAATTCAGCTTAAGAAGGCACAAGGAAACTTCAAACTTTTTTTTTTTATTTTATTAAAATTGCACTTTAAATACTATTCACGGGCACATGATAGGCATTATGGCCTATATTTATCACACAAGAAATAATAACAATAATAAAAAAAATTGGTTTAAAATAAGGAATTTTCCTGAAAATTTTAAGCAGTATAAAGAACTTTTCAAAATGCCCCATGCGCATTCCATATCAATTAAAATCCGCAATATTTTTATGTCAGTTTGGTTTATATATACAAATAAAACTGTACATCGAGTTTTCTATATTTGAACATAAAGGTAAGAAAAAAAAAAAAATTTCTAAATTGTATGAAATTTTCAGCATTTTTGCATCCTATTTCTGTACTTAACTATTTTTAACTTTTCCAATTATATTTAGTTTCAAAAAACGATGCACAGTTTTATAACATATGTAATGACAAACAGCTATAAAAAATATCGGGGATTTTAACTGATATGGAATGCGCATGGGGCATTTTGAAAAGTTCTTCAATAACGCTTTAAGGGGACCCGGAAAGCCCTATCTCCGCCATGTTAAATTCACCAACTTTATGTGCCTTTTTCTCAGAAATGGTGAAAGATAGAGGTCTAGATTTCTTAGAGTAGTTAGAATAACATGATTTACGTATTTTAATAGACCATTTTCTTTCTAAGTAAAACTCAAAATTAATTATTAATTATTTATTGAAAGTCATTTTTAAA
This sequence comes from Maratus speciosus, assembly GCA_963932465.1. NCBI lineage: Eukaryota > Metazoa > Arthropoda > Arachnida > Araneae > Salticidae > Maratus > Maratus speciosus. The sequence goes on along the minus strand of OZ010786.1, from coordinate 665,031,922 downwards.
TTAGCATTTTTGGTAAGATTTCACTGCCTAAAATAAATAATTCTCAACAAATCATTAAATCCCTGTGTTAAAGTATACAATATAACATAATATAAGTATTTTTTAAAAATCTGAGTTCTTAAGTTTAATAGATATTGAAAAAAAGGAACAAAAACATGAAAAATCCAAGTTTTGAGAAAAAGTCAGTTAAAGATTTAAATGGCCATTAAGCTGTGAAGTACTCTTAGAAAGAATGCATAATTCCAACACTTCTTTTTAAATATAGAAACATGTGTGACACATCATTAGAAAGATAAAATTTTAAACTATTTAATGATATACAAAAGTAAAAATCGATTTTTTGGTTGAATTTTGCTTTCCCGTTCCCCTTAAGGGCACAGGGGACCTTCAAACACAATTTTTTTATTTTATTAAAATTGCACTTCAAATACTACTCAGGGGCACATTATAGGCATTATTATGGCCTATATTTATCACACAAGAAATAATAGTAAAAATAATTTGGTTTAAAATAAGGAATTTTCCTGAATATTTTAAGCGTTATAAAGAACTTTTCAAAATGCCCCATGTGCATTCCATATCAATTAAAATCCACAATATTTTTTATGCCAGTTTGGTTCTGTACTTAACTATTTTTAACTTTTACGATTACATTTAGTTTTTAAAAAAATGATACACAGTTTTATGGCATATATAATGACAAACAGCTATAAAAAAATATTGGTGATTTTATTGGATATGGTGTTCGCATGGGGCATTTTGAAAAAGTTCTTCATAACGCTTAAAATATTCAAGAAAATTCCTTTTTTTTCTCCCAGTTTTTTTTTCTTTTTTCTTTCATGTGTGATAAATTTATGCCATAATGCATATAGTTTGGTCCTTGAACAATATTTAAAGTGCTAAAGGTCCCTTGTCTCTTTAAGGGGTCTTGTACTTTTAAGCGCGTCGAAAATTAATGAAAAACTTCAAAGTTTGAATTAGTCTATCTTCAAAAAATTTTTATGTATCAACATAAAATTTTGGATATTGATTCAACAGATTGTGCTTTGTAATACGCTATCATTAGAAATTTATTAGCCTTTTACAGAATTTGTGTATTGTTGAATTCAAAATAACTCTATTTTACTCCATAAGTCATTGCGCGCATGATATCTTGAGAAAGTATGTATGGATTGTCATGAAATTTGGTAAAGGTACTAAATAAATATGTGTGTTTAAAATGAACTACTTTTACGTATTTACAATGGTAATATTTTTAGTTATGACTATTTTTATTCATTAGAAACGTAAAAGTTTGATTTTTTTTTTACAAAAATATTTTTTATATAGTTAATGAAATAATTTTGGCCTAAGAGTAGTTCATTTTAAACACACTAATTTGTTTAGTATCTTCACCAAATTTCATGACAATCCGTACATACTTTCTCAAGATATGATGCGCGCAATGACTTATGGAGTAAAAAAATGAGCTACTTTTATTTCAACAATACACGAATTCTGTAAAAGTCTAAAAAATTTCTAATGGTAGTATATTACAAAGCATAATCTGTTTAATCAACTGTCTAAATTTCATGTTTATACATAAAAGATTTTGAAGATAGACTAATTCAAACTTTGAATTTTTTCGTGAATTTTCGTCGCGTTTAAAAGGTAGAAGAACCCTTAAATGAACGAACTCATGGTAATAAGGTTGTTTACTTCCAAACTCCTTCGAATCTCCAAAATGACAGTCCAATCCATTATTCTGATTCTCGAAAACAAAATTCCTGGATTGATGACGAGCCATGGATGCCTGTCACTGGATAAAAGACTTTTCATTAGATGCCGGACATTCGGGTTAGTGACATCTCCGGTTATCAGCGTAACTGTCAAAAAGGGGTTACCTTCACTTGCCTCGGAGATAACGTTGACATTTCACTAACAAATTCAGGCAGAGTTCTATGCAGTGTACAATGGCTTGCCGAGAACAAATGACGTATCAATGCGATAACATCGTTTTTCTTCCAGTCTATCGTGTTAGAACGACAAAAAATCTGTCCAACAAAAACGGATTTCGCATTTATCGACTCGATTGCTTGCGTTAGTTAGACTCTTTAAGGGGAGATTTGCTTATAAAAGGCCGAAAAAAGAGTGTTTTTGAACATTTTTTTTTTCTGGAGTAGAGTGAAGATCTTAGTTCCGGGTCTTTTGCAGGTTATTTATTATGATTTCAAGAACATTTCAAAAATTTCTTAATTGGAAATGGATAACGTCGTTCGAGTTGCGTGGGTGAATATCCTAGCGGGTGCGACGTGCACTTCTAATCCGGCGGGATCCGATTGATCACCGTGGCTGAGAGGTTCTGCTCTCGAAGCTGGTAGACGGGAGGTGCTGGGTTCGATCCCAGTCGCGCCCGTCGGCCTAATTGTTCGGAGGTTTCGTGGTTTCCTTCGAACCGTGGTTTTCCAAAGAGTAAATACGGGTTAGGTTCCCTTTGAAAGACCCCATGGAGGGCACTCCCCTCTTTAAGGCCTATATTCAACGTGCTGATAATTGGCCGTCATAAACACAACCAACCAACCAACCGATTGATCACCAGAGTCGTCTGCAATCCAGATTTCGTTAAGGATTACGGAAGTAGTTATCTGGAGCTTCAAGCAATTTGAGGTCAAAAAGTTTAAAATCATCAAAGTGCCGGCCATTTGAAAAAAAAAAAAAAGGTCTACTTCTGACCCTTTTTTTGCACTTTGGCTTGCTTTTAAAAATGTTTAATTTTTAACTAAATGGCTGAAAAGGGGTCTAAGGCCCAATAAATTATGTTCCCACTAATTTAAAAAAAATAAATAGCAATATCGGTTTAATAGTTTTTGTGTTCTTTAATCCGGTCAGTTTGAAAAAACTCATTTTGCGTAAAATGCGTTTATAGTGTTACGCTATCTATATAATGGATTTGAAACAAACTCATAACATGGTAACCATAGCGCCGCCTATATAACATCCGGATAAAATTCCATGCATGTGTTCAAGAAGAAAGTTAAAATCTCTCGAACGCACAAGTGTTCCAAAACATAAGGGGAGGCAGGTTTAAGTCGGTGGACACGTTGCACTCAAGCGTTAAATGACTATGAATGGACTTCAAGTTCAGCCAAATCGTTTTACAGGGATAATCTACAGACTATAGGGAATGGAAAGTTTATAGACCACACCTATTCAAGGGCCACATCTATTAAGGGTCAATATTTTTAGGAACGAAAAGTTTTCCCATAGATTTAATGTTAAATTTACTCCCATTAGGGGCCGTACCTACCCCTCATAAAGGCCATTTTTTCACATGTTCCTTAAATACTAAACAGGTGTATGGAATTCCTGAACGAAAAGATAAGAGTTCAGCAAACAACTGCACTTACAACAAAGAAGGTAGGGGGAAATGTGGAGGATTTAGTAACACACTTTTCTACAAGTGAGACAAACAGGTGTTTCTCACACATTGTTTGATCTTTCAGCCTGTAGGAGTTAGGATGGAGGAGAAACTTGACCCTTAGCTGTGGGCACACAAATGATAACGAGTTATCTAGAAAAACTGATTCCACATTTGCTAAAACTGTGAATGCATATTGAAGCACAATTTTTACACTAGAAATTTTAAGCTGAGGCTTATGTAAAATTTAAAATTATGACACATAAATCAAGCCAAAGAGTACATTTGGATTTGAATGACAAAATCAAAGTTCTTAATTGTCATGATCAAGAAACATCTGCAAAACATTTGCTTCACAGTTTAATTGCAGCAAGAGTCAATTAAACAATATTGTTAAAAACAAAGAGAACTTACTAAAAGAATATGAAGATTTTAAAAATCGAGGTATAAAAAAAGAGAAATGAAAAATTTGGTCACCCCTATTCAAGGGCCACTTCTCATAAGGCCAATTTTCAATGGAACGGCAGGTGGTGCTTACAGAGAGGTTTCACTGTATATATCGTACGATAATTTGGTAACATGCCATGAAGTTTGAAGTAAATAAGGCGGAGATCGCTTTTATAACGCTCGATAACGCTTTATAACGAAAAAGCCTTATGATAATAAGGATTTTTCGTATTATTCCATATTTAGGAAAGATAAAGCACCATTCTATCAAATTTTTATGCGAATATATCGGAGATTTCTATATTAAATAGCAGTCGTCATTATTATGCCGGTTGGCTTTTGGTCGAAATACACTGGTAATTTCCCAAGGAAAAAAGGAACAGTGAATTACAACAGAAGAAAATTTATTGGTTCCTTCTCGTAGATATAATGTTGTAAGTATCCCCCACAAATCACAGCTTGTTGCGGTATTCCACAACATCTACCTTAGTTGTTACTTTAGTTGAAACTACATTTACGATAAGACGATATAAAAACATTCTATTATCAATTCCAATGTCTCGCTTCCAGACAGCAGACGTAACTTTATAAGACTACAAATGCTATGAAATCTCAAGTCCTAAACTCATGTTTTGGTGTTTTATAATAAGACGCAAAGTATTTTTTACGGCACTGCAGATGGAGAAAACGACCAATAGCAGACCGAAGTTGGACAGAATTATATTTTACAGGCGTGAGAAATTTGGAATAATGCGGTTTTGCCGGAAAAAGGGCGCCAAATGATTTTTAGAATAAAATAAAATGTTGCAAACAGATAATTTTAGTGGAATTCATTTCGCATTTTATGATTGAGAAATGGATTTTGAGTAAACTGAATGCATGGAATATTATTTAAGACAGGGAATAATTTAATAAACTAGGATTGTTGGATCATTTTAGAAAGGAAATTATTATGGAATTTAATTTTCGTAATATATATATATACATATCGATTTTTTCAATCGAAAAAAACCAAATTCCCAATTAAGGCAGTGGCGCTCGCTAAACTTTTTGTAAGAGTCATAATCTGATAGAAAAATAAGATCGGGGTCTAGAGTAACATTTTAGCTATCACATGTGTCTACAAATTATAATGAATTACTAACATAAATATTAATTTTAACCAATATTAACAGTATAATACTAAGCGCAATTATTAAAAATTTAGCACTTACATGTTATCCATGGCAGGAAGATAGATTGCCAAAAACGGTTGACCATAGCCAGTCATATTTACGTATCGACTTCTGTTTTTGATTTAAAATCACTTTAACCCTGACCATTATTAGTTAAAATATGTGAGGGGCTGTACTCATATAACGTTATCAACTTTTTGGTAATTTTGGTCCCCCTCCCCCTCTTACTATATTATACGTTATCATTCCTCGACCCCCTCTCCCCTCCCTAATGTTATCGTTATCAATGTCTAGAAATTATTCATTAGGGTTTCGTTCATCTCACGAAACCCTTATAGTCTTGCTTTTATGTCTGTCCGTCACAGCGTTCGTACTCGGAAACTATTTAAGTTACACACTTGAATTTTTTTTTTACATTGTGCTGCATACCCCTTGTCATACCCAAACCATGCAATTTTGAAAAAATTAAGTTATTTTAATTAAATAAATTAATGTAATGACACCCCACCATTTTTTCGATTTCAAAACACAACCTTAATTTCAACCATCTTTTCGTGAACTCGGTATTCCTGTGGTAGAGTGTGTTATTTCTGACCGAAAGGTCCTGGGTTCGAATCATGTCGGTGGAAGTTGGAATTTTCAGTTCTTTACATTTAATTGCCCGATGGATTTAATTAAAAGAAATTTCGTATTTTTAAGCCATTTTACGGATTTTTGGAATTTTAATAAACGTTAACATCCTTTTTGGCGAAATCTAGTGAGTGTTTGGAAAGTGAAAGAATTAATATGGATTTTTTTCGGAATTATTTCATCATTTTAAATATGTTTTAAACATTTGTTTGTTTAAAAAAAATTGTGTTTTATTTATACCTCCGCTAAATTTTTGAAATTCGCTGAATTTAAAAATATTCGGTTTCTTTTTAATTTTATTTAAAGAATTTTACTTGAATATTTTTAATTTGATCTAAAAATATCTTTCTACTTATTTTAAAATTAAATCTACTGGTACTGCCATTTATGTAACGGTTTAGTAATTATAAATTAAAAATTTTAATTTATTAATTAATGATAAGGTGTTTGAAAAGAGATATTAAACGAAACCCTTTGTACGATCTGCGATCACACTTACCCATTTGTTACCCGACTGCCAAGAAGGGTTATGTGTTTCACGCGTATCTGGGTATGTGGATTTCTTTATACCCTCGAAACATCCCAACGGCTGGATGGATTTTAATGAATGAGGTCTCTATCCATTCGTCTTAACCGTCCGATGGTTATAGGCTAGATTTTGTTTTTATAAATTCAAAATGGCGGCCGTAAAATACAAAATGGCGGTAGAGACGAAAAAAAAATTACGCACCCTATTGAGTGGCCTATCATTAGATAGGTCTTTCAAAATGAAGATGGTGTTTCATTGACTATTTTACAGTCAGAAACTCCGATTAAATATCACACAACCTGGAAGTTGTGTAGGTAGGATCTCTAGCTTTACTGCAACTCTAACCTTCATAGACATCTATAAGCGTCATCAAAACAGAGTTTATAGACAGGAAGTAACCATTAAACACAACTTAAAAGTCGTCAATACAAGTAAATAAAAAAAAAATAGGTAAGTAATATAAAAAATAGTTTCACATTGATGAGAAATAATTAATCAGTTCGCTTTATACGTCGGATTTTTTGATTTTTTAAATTTAATTTTTACTTGTTTTTTAAATTTTTTCTGACTGTTTGCAATGATATGCAGATATGTTTTCCCATTTATCATTCGAATAGTTTATTCATTCAAATGAAGAGAAGTCATAACATCCGTATTATATATGAAATAATTTTATATAAAATAACGCGTAAAAGAAGTAGATACTATTTAAAACTATTTAATAATTGTTTTTTATTAATAATGCATGAAAGAGTAATAATGTTTTCTTGACTTTCCCTTGCTCGGAGGGGGGTGGGGAGGGGACAAGCAATACTTCTTATCACCAAAACAGGTAGACAACATTCCTTCTCTTTTCTTTACTAGTAAACACAAGTATCATTTCAAGCATACTTCGGACCTAGTTTCTCGAAAAGCCGATTATATATGCGTACACATATATGACAGAAGATAAGAATGTCAAACGTTCGGGTATTCTACATTTTTAAATTAAATTATTAATAATTATTTGATGCTTTTTAATAATAACTTTGTATTTTCATAAAAATCGATAACAGACTAATTTGATGTAAAGAACAATATGCAAATAAAACGAGAAAATTTTGGTTGGATCAAAAATGATAAAGATATCAAAAGATAAAACCCCCCTACCCTAGAGATATCTAACGATATCAAGTGCCAGACCCCCCCCCCCCCCCCCCGCTCCCCCTAAAGTGATAACGTTTTACATTCACAGTTCTTGACTAAATTTACATGAAAGTTTATTGCATCATACAAATCTCGACAAAAATAAGCAAACATAGTTAAACAGCGTGTTTTCTTATCCTAAATTTTAGTAAATATTTAAATTTATGTCTACGGCTTATTGTTTAATCCAATTTTAAACAAGAAGGATTCTTAAATATAGTAAAACTAAAATGCGTCTAAAGGAAAATCACCTGAACAACTAAAAAATAAATATCTCGTTTGCAAATATCGGTTTAAAATAAGTTAGCTATAACATCTGTAGCAAAGTGCACAAAATTTCAACTTGTCGCTGCCACTAATCATTGATGTGCCATGTCGTAAATCAAAATTTATTTGAAGTCAGTTCTTTGTGCTGTTACAAAATTTATATTTACAGAACTTTTCTGTTTTCTCAAAATTTTAGTCGATGGATCGAAATCTGCCATCTTTTCTATGATGTTAGCAATTTTTGCAGGTTCCGCAGCAGCGATCCATAGAAGCTTTCATGATTTTAATTTGTTAGCCAAGATTTTTTTTTGTTGTTATTTGTTATTATTATTGTTTTACAGGGTGATTAATAAAGATCGAAATAATAGACTATTTCCTTAAATATTGCCCCTAGACACATACTTTCAATTGCAAAGTTTCAAAAAAAAGATGCAAAATTTAATGACATAAGTTGCAACTCCATGGAGGGTCTATTTGCGAAAATACAAAAACTAAATTTTTATGCGGCCCCCGTTGAGTAAAATTTCCAATTAGGAATGTTTTCCTTTTATCGATTCCTGAATTAAACACACACACCAAAAAAATTAATCTCGATATCTACAAAACTCGCAAAGATATTAAAATTCAAAATCCGTGACTTACACCATTTACTCATGCCTCTCAGCAATGAGTTATTGACTCATTTTGAATGCAAGATAGGGATCATTCACAAATTGCACGTTATTAGAAGTCGATTTAAAACAGTGCTTGCCTTTGTTTATAAAATAGCAGCGTATAGATTTTACGTTAAACTTACTTTCAAAATAAGCTGGAGGTCTGCACTAGAAGCCTGCACTGGTCGAAATATCCAGACCCGGTTCCGAACATACCCATAGAAAATAAAGTTCGACCAGGCCTGGAAAAAGTTAAAATCTTAGCCCGAGCCTGGCCTGGCCTGACTAAAATGCATTTTTTGTAAAAAATTTTGAGCTGAGCCAAATTTTACTGAATTTTGCACGGATCAGGTCAGTCAGAGACAATGATTTTGATACGGGTTGGGTCTATAACGGGACTCAAACTTTCGCCCCGTGCAGACCTAGGAAGAAGGAAGCCAGTACCGGTTCGGTATGAAAAAATACGTTAGGTCTGGCCCAACCGAGCTTTTAGAAAAAATTAAGGCCCGGCCACAGAAAACGGGCTTTTTTTAATGGCCTCTCTGGGACGATGTAAAACCTGAAGTTGTGAGAGCTAAAATTATGAAAAAACTCTTAATCGGCATGTTAGAAAAGCCTTGTTTTACATCAATTGATGGACATTTAAATAGTACAGAAAGAAAGAACAAAAGTTAAAGTGAACAGAAGTTTAAGCTACAGGATGGATTTACTTACTCACCTGCAATTTTTTAAAAAGCATTTAAACATTTTATTAGGAGCCAATCTTGGTTTAAAACTTTAAATGCGTTTATCTGCATGAAGGTTTTTTTTTTCTTTTTTTCTTTTTTTTTTTTTTTACATTTTTCGTCCTTAAATAACTCGTCCTTATTATAAGTCAGGAATTGTTAAAGAAAAAAGGTGCAAAGTTGGAACATGTCTTTTTTACTTATTTTACTTTAATTTTGGTGCTGCAAATTTGAAAAAAATATTTACTTTTGAAAATATTGTTTTTTAAACAAGTTGCATCATTTTAAAATTTATATTTTTAAAATTAATATTTTAAAAAATTCTGAATATTTTCCTCTTTAATTAAATGAAAAAATTCTGAAATTTGGCAAATAATGTGGCAAATAACAACTGACGGACATTTAAATAGTACAGAAGGAAAGTAGAAAGAATAAAAGTTAAAGTGAACAGAAGTTTAAGCTACAGGAAGGATTTACTTACTCACCTGCAATTTCTTAAAAAGCATTTAAACATTTTATTATGAGCCAATCTTGGTTTAAAACTTTAAATGCGTTTATATGCATAAAGGTTTTTTTTTTTTTTTTTTTTTTTTTTTTTTTTTTTAACAATCAAGTTATAACGATTTTAAATTACCTCACTTGAAAAAAAATTATAATCATTTAAAAAAAAAAAAAAAATTAACTTTATGAGGAATTTTAGAATGTGATTTGTTTGCGAATTATATGGTTAACCATCACAAAAAAGAAAAAAAAATCAATTTTCTAACTCAATAAATATAATTTTTTACATGTTTCCTGGAACTTTTAAAGTTTCTTGACTTACACGCATTTCAATTTCTGTCTAATCCCTTAAAACCTGACGAATTATTTAAACAGGCATATCTCTGTGATTTTTGAAGATATGAAGATGGAATTTTTTGTGTTAAATTCAGGAATGGATAAGGAAAAAATTCCTTATTGGAAATTTTACCCTACGGGGAAAAAATATTAAATTAATATAAAAAAAATATTTTAATTCTATACTTTAGTGGAGATCAATAAGTTCATCTTTATGTATCCACGCATCGCAATGAAATATAACTACGTTTTTTTAGTTAACTTCCAAATGTTTTCAAGAAGGGCCGCGGTCCTTTTGGAAATTCTTTCTTCATTTGCAGCTGATTAGCTAGGAATGACAGAGATTAAAGAATAAGATATCAATCAGCCAACTCTCGAAATCAATCGCATCATCTGGTGATCTGCACGGGCCGACCCGTGCAGATCGTGACCCGTAGACCCGTGTGGATCACGGGCCGACCCGTGGCCCGAAGGCCTATTTTCATTCACGGCACCCGGGCCTGGCCTGGTATCTAGTATTTTCGGGCCGGGTACGGGCCATACTTTTTTCTGAAGGCTCGGGCCGGGCCTAACTTATTTTTTCTGTACAAAGCCGCGACTGGTTTCATTCCTAATCTTCACGGCCCAAAATTTTCAGTCCTAGTTTTGACCCATCCCGTAAGAAAATCATTGTCTTAGCGTGGCCTGGTCCATTCAAAAATCAGTAAAATTAGGCCTGGCCTAAAAATTTTTGCAAAAAATATATATTTTTTTAAATCGCCATTATTCTACACTTAAACAGTAAAATTTATTCTTTTTAAAGAATAGTGGATTTCTATGTTTATTAAAATATAGCTAAATTAAAAAATAGTAAAACGTGTGTAAAAGAACCAGCCTATGATGGAAGCCTATTTTAAACTGAAAAACGTGTTGACCCATTCAAAATTAATATACTAATACGCAAGAAAAGAATATATAATACATTTACACTTGCTAAGAAGGGAACTTGTCTATACCGCATTTTTTTTCTTTTCTATGTAATTGAGTCTTAGAAGATTTTACTGTATAGTATTTTTCAGATTTTTAACACTTCAATACATGGAATATGGATTAACAATATTAATGATAACTGAAACATTTACATACAAGAAATAGAGATTCATTAAAAAAAAATAAATATCGCAGCTTGCAGCACTTCTATAAAAATGAAGATTAAAAAAAAGTTAAGATAAATATTTTTGGTCAGAACACCTCGTACGAGATACATTTTAACCAAATCGACATAAAAATCAACGTTTTGTAGAAATTCATTCGGGCCGAGATTTTAACTTTTTCCGGGCCTGGGCTCGAGCCGAACTTTTAAGTTTTTACCGGGCCGGGACGGGCCAATATTTTTTTTTTCTACGAGCCGGGCCCGGACCGAACTTTTAATTTTTGTATCGGGCCCGGACCTGGAAATTTTGGCCCGCGCAGACCTCTATCTGGCACTTCTTTCAGACTTGCATAGAAGTCATTGTAGTAGTTGGTTGAAGTAGAAGTAGTTGCTTGAAAAGCAGTAGATTAATTTTCTTCAAACAGTCACAACACAATGCAATCATGGGTTTAACTACGAAATATTTATTGAAAATTTAAAAAAAAACTATTTATTTATATAAGAAATCGGGTTAAGGAATTTTATTTTTCGCGAATGTTTTAATTTTTAGAAGAAAATCTGGTAAAAATTTTAGATGCGTTAAATAAGAGAAATTTTCTTTTTTAGCACTTTCCAACAAAGTTGAAAAGTTTTTGTGAATTCGTTTTGTTTGGCAGTCTGTCCGTCTGTCTGTCCACGCGCTAACTCACATAAATAGACTCGGATTTTCATGCAATGGATATAGGTTAATGATGCTTACCATGGCATGATAGGTAGTGAATAGAAAGTGTGTTGCAATAATACAGTCGAACCTCGATTTAACGTACTTTGATTTAACGAATTCTCAGATTTAATGAATATTTTTTTTGTCCCGACAAAAAGGGTGCTAAAATGCCCTGATTTAACGAATTTTTAGCTTTGATTTAACGAACAACAGTCGCTGAAAAATTTGGCATTCGCACATAAAACTAAAACTTTGAATTTTTCGCACATCAAGTTTTGAATCTTTCACATACTAATCCAAGTGTTACAAATTGTTTTCTCATTTCTGGTGTATTCAAAAGACAGTCTTTCCCCCTTTTCAACTAGAAATGTATGTATTATGTATTAAGTTTTAAAAGCAAGTAACATTAAAGAATTTAGATAATTTTAAAGTTGATATCCTAACGTATAACTTATCAGTTTTAAACTCGTAGTAAACAATAATCATTCTTTTTTTCATAACTGTATTTCTAAGGGTATTTTTCATTGATATTTTTATACCATACTCTTTACAAAAGTTGATATTCGATTTAACGAACGGATGTGTGGGTCTCAACCGTTGCCACCGAAACACTCAAGGCCTGAGGACACGAGTTGTGACGTCATCACTAATCGACCGACTTCTCACTAATGTTAGAATTCACACCGGAAAATTTTGAATAGCAATTTTCTTTTATTTTATTTGTGGAATAACTATCACCTGATAAAACAATAATAATTATTTAAACTTACTGGTGAGAATTTGGAGTATCCCAATAAAATATTAACCAGATGCGGCAACACTGAGGCATTCCGCATCTGGCTGAATTTTTATTTAAGGATTCCGAATTCTCACCAGTAAGTTTAAATAGTTATTATTGTTTTATAAGATGATAGCTATTCCACAAATAAAATAAAAGAAAATTGCTATTAAAGATTTTCCGGTGTGAATTCCAACACTAGTGAGAAGTCGGTCGATGTGATGACGTCACAACTCGTGTCCTGAGTGTTGGCACAACTCGTGTCCTTGTGTCGAGGCCTTGAGTGTTTCGGTGGCAACGTTTCAACCAATTCGTTAAATAGAGGTTCGAATGTAGTTCATTTACAGGTGCACTCAAAATAATTCCGTTACATCAGGGTCAATAAAGAAAAATCGTTTGCAGTGCATTTGAATGACATGACGCTATTTCAAATGTTCTGAAATGGATATCAATCACTGAATTTCACTACGAAATGATGACTCTAGAATAGGGCGTTCATAGCATTTGATGTTCATTGACAGAGAAAAACAAAAGAGATCGATTACATTACTGTCTTTGAGTCATCATTGCTGGATGTGCGCTTTAAAATTCTATACTATTTTTCATGTTACTCGTTATATGCAAATTCTATACCTTCTATACAGGGAAGCACAAAGGAATTAACGCACCAACCTCCTTATTAGCGGAAATTGCTGAAGGGGAATTTTCAACTGAGGTGTATGTATTTCTTAACTGAACTCAATTTTGGCATTCATGTAAGCTTAGTTGGGGTAACTGGGCCATGATTTTACAATGTGACTCTGGGGCTTCTGAGAATTCAGCTTCAAAAAGCTAATGTTCATTTGAATTAAAGTCTGAACTCCTGTAAATGTGTTCAGTTAGGTTCCCTCTATCAGGCAGACATTCTCAAAATTACATTTTAATATTTAAAAATATAAAAATATGCATATTTCATCTTTCTTCGTCGTGGGCCCAGTTGCCCCCAAAAATGGGGTAACTGGACCAGGGGGGGGGGGGGGGTGTCTGTGTTCCACACCCGTTTATATTTTTTCATATCGGATAACAGGTCCTGTTTGAAAAAGTGTAAAAAACTTAAAAAAATTTAAACCAGGCAGATCATGTAAATTATATGTCAATAAATAGCGTTGTAAGGGAAACCTTTGCTGTCAATATGTCTAAAAAAAGCATTTAAGTGAAAATATTAGATTTATTTATACCAAAAACATAAAAATTAAGTAAATACTTATGTACTTTAGTATAGATAATAAGTATAAAACTCACATGGGTATTTTAAGAAAAAAAATAGCAAGGTAAATCTATGATCAAACGGCTACGTAAGTACTTTATCTTTAGCCAGGAGTCGCATTATATAGTGAAAATTTTACTGAAATGGGGTTTTGAAATGTGTTATGCTTTCCATAGGGTTGAATGAGACACAATATTTAAACTTTTTAAACGATGCAGTTTTGTAACATTATTCTGAAAGTGTTTCATAATCTATGCTTGACGCATGATTTTTTTCTTTCTTGCTTTGTATTTAATCATGGCTATTTCTATAACTACTAAAATTAATTTATGAAGTGATTAACAAACTACAGTCATGATCCTAGTAATAATATAGCTTGAATTGTCTTAACTCGTCAACTCAATTCATAAATTAATATAAATAGTTAATATAAATTAAGTTTCTCTTCGAAACTTATAAACATTATAATTCTAAAAAAAAAAAAAAAAATAGATTCAGATGCATTATAAAATTTGGCTGAATAAAATAAGCAACGTCATAAGAAACGTAATAAGACGTTCATAGCAGGGATCGTTTATTGACGGGGACATACAAAAGTAATCGGTTACAGTACTGAGCAGTAACTTCTGCAAGTGCGTTTTCAATTTCATTCTGCGTTTTAAGGGGTCTCAGGAGTCTTACTTTTCATTGATGGTGCAATTTAGCAACGTGTCGCATTTAATTTTATTTCACATTTCGTATTGAACAGAGATACATAATTTTTTTGCAACTGACAGCTTAATATCTGTTCTGTGTAGCATAATTATTTCAATGTTCTATAACTATTATTTTACACTTTTTAAAATGTTTACTTTTGAGGAAAGTTTTAAAATTGTTTTTTGACTTGCATTCCTTGCGCGCAACATTTCTCAAGAACTAATGAATCAATTTGTACAAAACTTGAAACATTTATTTATTTTGATACAAGGAATAACTTATACTTCAAATTTATTAATATAATTGTATTGAACATTTAAAATTAGCATTTTTTCAACAAAAAATGATTTTTTTTCAAACTTTTATAATTTAAATTTATATATTTAAAGAAAATAAAATTTTAATTGCTTTGAATTGAAGTATACGTTCAAAGTACATTAGTTTTACATCATTATCGATATTATTTGGGGCTCTAGAACAAACAGTTTCGTTACAATCTTGCGCGCAGTAGATGCAGGTAAAAATGCAATTTTAATTTTTTTATAATAAATAAATATTTAAAAAAATAGTGAAATATCAGTTGTATAATATTGAAATAATTATGCTACATAGAACAGATATCTAGCACTCAGTGGTAAAAATTTTATGTATTTGTGTTTCATAGAGAATCAGAAATAAAATTAATTGTGACATGATTCTAAAATGCACCTTCAGTGGAAAATTAAGACTCTTAAGACCCCTTAAAATTGAACTCATTTTTTGCACGTGTTCATTGTGTATAAGTTCTATACCTCGTCTACAGGGTTGTACAAAATAATTCATGTACCCTTCTCCTTATGAGCGGAAATGGCTGATGGGGAATTTTCAACTGTGGTCTGTATTTCCTAACTGAACTCAATTTTTCCATGTCTGTAATTTATAGATAAAAATCTGCCGGGTGTCCTAAAAAGGACTGACTGATTTTAAAATTCAATAACTTGCAAACGGTGACAGATATTTAAAAAATTCTTGCAGGAGGGTTATGCATAAAGTCAAAAGTTTTTTTTTTTTTTTTTACAGTGATTTTCGATTTTAGTTCGAATTACAAACAATAGATGGAGCTGCGAGCAATAGGCGCTAAACACAGGCTCGATTTTTTGGCCGATCTCTTCTTCCATGCGGAAAAAGGAGATTAAAATGTATTGAGTGGGTGCCAAAGGACCAAAAATCGAGCCTGAATTTAGCGCTTATTGATCGCAGCGCCATCTATTGTTTGTAATTCGAACTTAAATCGAAAATCACAGTAAAAAACTTTTGACCTCATGCATAACCCTCCTGCAAGAATTTTTTAAATATCTGTCACCGTTTGCAAGTTATTGAATTTTAAAATCAGTTTGTCCTTTTGAGGACACCCGGTATATCTCATACAGAGGGCTGCTCAAAGAATTCCAGAGGCGTCGCGAGGGGGGGGGGGGTGAGCCTCCCCCTCCAATAAATGTGAACTTGGGAAATTTGAGCTTAGAGTTGGAAAATTCTAGATTTATGAAACATATTTTTTCTTTTTTTAAAATAAAAAGTAAAAAAAAATGATAATTTTCTATTGATTTGCTGACTACCTTTCTCAGTTCTGAAACAGTAAACTAGTTAAATTTTCAAAAGAAATACAAAAAGCAGTCAGATTCAATTTGTCATTGTGTTTTTCTGCGCTACGAAAATATCATACATCTACCAGGCCTGAATTTCCCTAGTTCTGTACATCAATAGTGTCTCTAGCCTATTTCCTCCAAAAAATTGTTCCTTTCTCAAAAATCTCAAAATATCCTGAGGCTATTTCCATATGAAGTACGATTATGAGTATGACTCGTTCACAATAGAAGACAAAAACTTTCATTAAAGGAACCAATAATTATAATTTTTATGTTTTTAGTTTCAGAGTTTTTCTTTGGAAATATATATATATATATACAATTTTTTTTTTTTTTTTTTTTTTTTTTTTTTTTTTTTTTTTTTTTTTTACGTATAAGTATCATTATCATTAAACACAGGGACCGACTTATGCAGGGGCATGCAGGGCGGGTGCCCACCCCCCTTTTTAGGAGGCCCCCATGAGAATAATCAGGATTTTCATTAAAAGGTTGCCAGATGATTCAAATTAGTCAAAAGTGACCAAAATTCATATACTTTCAAACATTTAGGAAGAGTGTGCGGTCCCCTTTCCCTTCTCTCTTTCCCGTAACATCTCCATCCATGCAAAAGCAAACTATATCATTAGAAAACTAATGATTAATATTTTATTATAACAACTTACTATTCTATTGTTTTCAAAAGAAATTCTTTATTAATGTTTTCCTCGTAACGTGGCAAGTAAAACCTTATTTATGACCCATTTGGGGCATTTTCTTTTAGTCATCTTATAACGTACGTAGATAAGCGAAGTAAAAGTTTGTAAATCGTATCAACCAATCTATCCTTTTTTTTCTACAATTAGCCTACTACTATTTTTTCTTAAAGTTGTGACCATCTTTTTGTGATACTCTGTATACAGATGTGAGCAGTACCGGGTACAAAATTTACGCATATAATACAATATGCATGAAGTTTAGTACAAGCCACTTCCACGTTATTCACAAAAAAATCTATAGATGGATAGAAGGGGACCCCCAGAATTATTCTTGTCCCGGGGTCGCCCATAGTTAAGTCGGGCCCTAATTAAACACACATTGCACATATCATTTTAGTTGGAAAATAGAGCAATTTGTTTCAAGTTGGGAAATTTTTTAATTATAAGTTGGGAATTTTTTTAATTCTCTCTCCCCCCCCCCCAGAAAAATATTTGTAGCTACGCCCCCGAAGAATTCGTGTCCTTTTCCGATTGTAGATAGAAATTGCGAAATTGGGTTTTAAAATGCGTTGTGCATTTCAAATTGGTTCAATAACACATCCTTTCAACACATTATAAACGGTGAAGTTTTGTTACATTATTCTCATTGTGTTGGAAAGTGTTGCATAATCTATGCTTGACGCATGAGTTTCGTGTTAAATTTCATTAATAAAAGTTGTCATTCCACTCTTAAATTGTATATCGGTTAAAAATATGAAATTTAGTTTTTTAGTATATTTTCCTTCATCGATTTTAAGAAAAGAAAATTTAATTTTAAATTTTATAAAATTAATTTAGTAAACTAGAGTAGACCCACATTGTATTTTTTCTTTGATAAGTCGCGCATTTGAAAAATAAACACTAACAAAATTAAACCTTTCCCTGCACTTTTTAAACAATTATCTAATACAGAAGACAGTAATTGACTGTGTCAAAAATAATGGAGGTTTCTGTTTTCATCTAAACAAGTAATATAAAAATTTTGTTTTTAAAGTCAATTCCTACTTAGGTCATCAAAGAAAAATTTAATAGAATCCCTTAAGCTAATATTAGTTTTTGTTGGATTAAAATATCTCAATTTGTTGATTTTCTATAAGCAAGTAGGTTTACAATGGAAGCCTATGGGAGTTTGGCGAAATATTAAAGATATCGCCAAGTTGGCGTCACTTTTGGCGACTCATTTCGGTCGCAAAATTTGGACGATATATCGCTAAGTTGGCTAAAACTTGGCGGTATTGGGCGACAGAACAGGGTCACCCCTATGGTAACCCCCCTTATAGATATGAAGATGCATTAAATGCTGTTCAATAACCAATGGCCGTCATTTTGTCTCCCCTATAAACTAAAATTAATTAATTAAAATTTAATTAATGAATTAATATTTGAAAAAACTGTATTAACATCAAGTGTCATCCAATACAAGTTTTAAAAAATGTATTTCAACTTGATGGGATGAATAATAAGTATTTTATTAACGATTGAAAATTTGAACAAGATATATATAAATAAATAAATTTAGGGAGAGGGTGAACTAATAGTAGGAATTAAAAAATCGCGCTCTATTATCATGGTCCTTTTAACGGCCTTAAAATACAACTGTACAATGAAAACAAAACGATAATATTAAATAAGTACACAGAAATATGTATTTGATAGTAATATATAATAATGTAGCATTCAAATAAAAATTTATCAACAAAACTTTTCAAAGTGAATTTCACTAAATATCGCCAGAAATTATAATTTAAAAATAATAAAGTTTTTATTAAAGGTTTACTCTCAAAATGTGAGAAAAATAAATAAATGATAAAAGCCTTACATTTTCCACCCGAAGTTTGAAAAATTCTGACAAGAAGAAAAATCAAGTTAATTAAAATACTTAAAATAATGTACAACGCTTACTCTTTAGTATGCAAAAAGTTTCATCTTAGGATATTAAAATATTAAATAATAATAAAAATAACTTGAAATACAATTTCTTTTTTATTTCCTTTAAAAAAAAGTATTTAGAAAGAACTGTAGCTTTGAAGTTATATAAAATCATCGATAAATTCCAAAAGAGCAAATCTAAGTGTCAAATAACATAATTAAAAAAAAAATAATAATAATAATAAAAATAAAGGGAAAATAAAGGAAAATTCCTGTTTTTTTTTTAATTATTAAAAAAAAATTTTATTCTAAATTTATGAAACTAATTAATTAAATATCTTAAAATAGAAAGTTATTAAAGGTGATATTGTTTATTAAAATGTAATGAAAACAATATCACCTTTAATAACTTTCTAATGTATTGTCCCTTAATCTTCAAAGGTAAAGTTTTCTAAATATATTTATTAAAATATTTAAAATTTCAATTTTAATTTTAATAAAGTAGTTGAATAATCTATCATTAATCAAATCAAAAAAGTTTTTGAACCGTAAGTAATTTTTAGGATATACAATTTAATGCATTTTAAATTAGATGTAAGTATGCACATGATTTGAAAAAGTATGATTAACCTATATTTTACCATTTATAGTGAAAATTAACATTTTTGCAAAATTTTGCTATAACAGTTTAATCAGACAACAAATATAAATATTAAACTCAAAAACATACCAAAACTTTATTAGTTTTTCTTTTACAATATTGGTTTTCCATAATAAACTAGTATAAATTGTGCACATACGTTTTGAAATTACTCATCAATTCTTAGATTGATCCAGAGATATATAAAACTTGTCCTGATTAAATTTTAAAAGGATTTGGGTATTTTTTTTTTTTTTTACAGAATTAAAAAATATATATAGTAAAAAAGAAACAAAAAAGTCATCTCAAATGAAATAGTAAAATTTAGCCAAGTTCAAAAATAAAAAAAAAGTTTAAATTATTAAAATTAAATTTAATATGATTACAAGAGGAACTTATAAGTCTTAAAGGGTAATTCAGTAGCGGAGCAGAAATAAAAAAGGCAATATTATTTATGAAAATTCTCGAAATTTATATTTAAGACAATGGTAAAGTATGGTTTAAATTAATGAAATCCACTGTCTGGAGTTAACGTCTCATCCAAATTTCAAAATACAAAATGAAGTCCGGGGCAAAAAAAAAAAAAAAAAAAAAAATCCTTACAGTAATAAATAATAAAATAGCCCTTATGTAATTGTCTTAAAATTCAAACAAGACACATCAAATGGTCTCTTACTGTACATATTAGACATATGAAAAAAAAAATATATATATTCATGAATTAGTAAAAATTAAAAGTACTGAAATTTTTGAAATTTCATATTTGAAAGAAATGCTATAATGCTTTCTATAATTCAGTTTAATGTATTTTTAAAGTAATCAGAGATTTATAATAGTGCGCTTTTTAATAACTTTAAGTCCCATTATTATTTACTTATAAGCGGCGATCCATAAAAGCGAATGACTCAATTAAAGAGTGATTCTTATAAGTAATGGCTACACTGCCTTTAAAAATTAAAACAAAAAAAATTCCCATTTACATCTACTTGACGACCAGCACCAGTACAGATTAATCATGCATAAACTATATTTATTCGTGAATTAAAACTATAAGAAAATAAGTATATTCAAATTAATGAAAATAAAATTTTAAAGAATAACTAAAACAAATCTTGCAAAATTTTACATGAGTGAGTCTTATATTTATTGTTAATTATAAGACTAGTATAAGACTAAGTTTTAAATTACTCATAATTTAAAACACACTCTTACTCAATAAATACTCCATTTAATACATTGTTATATTTAAATTTATTCAACAAAAGGCACCACGAACGTAGACGGAAAAGCACGTTGCCAAAACACAAAGCATAAATATGATCGAGCAGTTATTCCATAGAAGAAGTTTGAAAGTTGTGCTATTTTCAAGAACTTTATTTGCCATATCCATTACCTATTAATTTAGAAACTATAATGTAATGTTTTTATAACTATTTTTAAATTATAATTCAGATAAAATTAAGTAAATTAATAATATTATTAAATAAATAATAAATATAATAATATAAAAGTAAGATACTATCAGTCTCTTAATAAATTTAGTTTTATATATTTTTAATTTTTTTTTTACGTATATATACATACATATATAACCAATTAAATCTTTGCATGAATCACCATAAAAACAAAAACAAACAGGGTGCGTTTCAGACTGGAAAATTTAACAGATTGTCATCAGCCAAAGTAAACACGTGTCGCCCTTTCTGTTCATTTGTGACCTTGTCCCTTACGGACCCGTGTTTACTTTCGCTGATGATGGACTGTTAAAATTTCCAGCTAGAAACGTGTCTTGTGTATTTTTTTGTTTTTATGGTGATTTATACAAAGTTTTATTATTGAATTGTGATTTATTGCCAGTTTTCGGTGCTGTTTCATCCAAATAAAACTAGTCTCACCAAGTTTTGCAGAAATGATTCTAACAGCTATTAAAATTAAATTTGAAAACAGTTTTACATTTAATAATCCATAGAATTTCCAATCCATAGAATCGTGGAATTTATGAAAACCTGTGAAACAGAGGTTCAAATGTATAGGATCCGTTAGCCATGCACTCTTATAAGCAGCGATTCACTAAATTAGGTGATTGAGTTACCAGTTAGTCGCGGGAGCAACTGTTATTATATTAGAGTCCTGCAGGAATCGGGTTGTATCCGACACGAATCCAAAAATTTGTTTAAAGTAAATCAGAAACCCGACACGAACTCAATAACAACAAAAAAATTGTCGAACTGAAATCCACGCACTTCAATCAAAACCGAAATATTCAAACCCGTACCCAAAGTGATTCCGTATTTTAATAGAATTATGGAAAAGTAGCCTACAGTTATATATATAATATAATTTTTATTTGTATAAAAGTGGGCACATTTGCATTCATTAATAATCAAATATGTAGTTTTTTGCATAAAAAAAAATATTCAGAACTTCTTTTTGTCGGGTCAACCCATGGAGCTCAACCCGACTTCGAGCCCCGGAAAAAAAAAAAAAAAAAAAAAAAAAAAAAAAATCAAAACTATACTCGAAATGGATCCGAACAAGAAAAAATTATAGCTAACCAGATCCGAAACAAAAAATTTAGCGTCAACCCCACTGGAGGCCGGTTTCGGGTAAAATCGGGTAACCCGACCTGATGCAGGACTCTATATTATATTTGAGTTTATAAAAAGGTAAAATCGGTGAAAACGGAGTCTTGTTTTAAAAGCAAAATTTTCATGGTTTTGATCTAAAAACTATCTTGTAATTATAATCCTTAAGAAGTAAAATAGAATATTATCCGGTTCCGTGCATTTCTGTCTTAGCACTTTTTACGTTAATAATGCAGTAAAATTTTCTGAATAATGCTTAGTGTGCTACAGGTTTTACTGTAACAATATTGTAAAACGTGATCACTAGAGACCGAGCGAAAATTCCGTTTTACAAAGTTTTTCCCCTTAGCACATATAATTGTGTGACCATGAAAATTATCCGCTAAAGTCAGTATTCCACTGCAGACAAATTTCATTTCTACAGGATTTACCGCCATAAAAAAAATAATAATAGTACTGTACTTACATCCACCTGATGGCCAGGCCCTGTGTTACCAGGATCAAAATCACCTGTAGGACCAAAATCATTTTTCTCCGAGGACCTATCGCCCTCCAGGGGCGAACCTATATCCTAGTAAATTCCTCATCACCTGAGCAACGTACTCCACAAAAGAAAAAGCACAGAATCAAGAACACCTTCACTCACTGTTCCACTCACTAAACTGAAGAAAGTTTTAAAATAAGTTCGTGCTGCCGGTTTCTTCAAGCCACGTTTCTTTTCCGTGTTTTTCACTTTCTTCTAGTTTTTTTTTTTTTTTCTTCTTCCTTTGGGGCTGTTTGTTTGCCCCACCCCAATACCGGAAATGTCCAATGAGAGGGAAGAGGCTGACCTCTGTCGAATCTTCTTATAGGTTTCGGTTTTTGCGTTCGGTTTCTGTTTCGCCCGACAGCGGACATAGAAATGAAAAGTTGAATTTTCCGGGGATTTTTCTGGAGTTTTTATGTCTTAGGACACGTTTAAAATGTATCCCCTCCCCCTTAAAGGGACAAAGGACCTTCAAATTCATTTTTTTTTATTATTCTTAAAATTTCACTTTAAATTCTATTCAAGGGCACACCATATGCATTATGGCATATATTTATCACACAAGAAATTAAAAATAATTTGGGGGAGAAAAATATGGAATTTTCTTGAATATTTTAAGTATTATGAAGAGCTTTCCAAAATGCTCCACGAGTATTCCACATAAATTAAAATTCCCAATATTTTTTATGCCAGTTTTTGTTTATATATACAAATAAAACTGTGCATCGAATTTTCTATATTTTAATATAAAGGTAAGAAATTTTTTTTTCCCTAAATTTTATGAAATTTTCAGCATTTTTGCATGCTATTTCTGCAATTAACTATTTTTAACTTTTCCAATTATATTTAGTTTCAAAAAATCTATTTTATTATTTTCAACAGTTTTATTTGTATATATATAAACCAAACTTGCATAAAAAATATTGGGGATTTAAACTGATATGGAATGGGGCATTTTGAAAATTTTTTCGTAATGCTTAAAATATTCATGAAAATTCCTTATTTTTATCCAGAATTTTTTTTTAATTGCTTGTGTGATAGACATGTATCATAATGCCTATATAGTATGCCCTTCAATAGTATTTAAAGTGAAATGTAAAAAAAAAAAAAAAAAATGATAATAATAAATGCGTTTGAAGGTACCCTTTTCTCTTAACAAAGGGAATTTTTAAAAATATACAATCATAACACTTGCAGGCATGGTTATTGAAGTAATTTGTGATCGAATGATGTGTTTGTTTTTTTCCTTTTTCTATTAATGAATTACATTTTGAGTTATAAGAGATCACTGTCTGATGATTGCTCACTTTGACAATTTTTTCGGAAAGATTTGCTGCTTTTACAGAAAAATGGAGAAAACTATTTATTATCTCAGAATGAGAGCACCTGACAATTTCACGTGTTTATGAAAAAAAATTAATTAGAAAATGTGTCAGGAAATTTCCAATTTGGATTGGCTTAAAGCTGTATACACCGTTGCTGAAACTTTTTAATTCAAAGTTTTATTCTTAAAATTTAAAAGTAGACACTTTATATCCGAAAAAATAGTTAATGTTAAAAACGTTGGAAGAAACTTGTTTCACAGCTAAATGACATATTTTTAAAAGTTTAGTAAACTTTAGTATTTGTTCTTTGGATAAGTACTTTTAATTTTTTTAAAGTATTTTTCCACCCAAAATTAAAAAAACAAAAAAATGGATTAACTTTAAAATGTCGTCTACTAAAGAGCGTGATTAAAGCATGGGCCGTGACTTTTGGCTCCTTGATTTGGTACACTCCTAATTTACTGTGAACTTATTTAAATCTTATATAGTTATTAAAAATCTACAAATGTGTCTAGTTAAAGCATAATATTTTATGAAACTTTTATTTCTATTATATTCTAATTAATATTCCTATTATATTATGTTTTTATTTTCATTATTAGCCCTCTAGTAGACCTGTAGAATTTATCCACATAAAGAAATAGACAACGAAATATTTAAATTTTAAAACGAATATTACAATTGAAAATACCCTTCCAGCCATTAGTCTTCATAGGCAGTATTGTAGCCATTAGCCAAATACTTTTGTGTATCTCTGTAAATGTATGACAAACTATAGGTATACTCGATTCTGCAATAAAACCCTTGTAGTGCACGTCAGTGATATATATATTATATATATACTATCAAAAGCCATGCTTTGTTTGGATTCGCGAAGTATTATTTAATAAGACAAATATTTGAACGTAACAATATTTTTTGTATTATTTTTGCCTCTTTATTAAGCAAAAACGTTATTTTATGTTTCGGCGCATTTTAATTTTATAAATGTAAATTCAGCCAATTAACTAAGAATTTCCTCAGAATTTATTTATGATATAACGAATTTAACAATCAATTTTATTTGTTTACAATTCTTTTGTTGCCACTTTACAAAAAAAAAAAAAAAAAAAAAAAATCGTAATATAATTCTTTTAAAATGCGTAAGTATCGTCTGCGTAAATGATTTCAAATAATAAGAATAAATTGTGAATTGGAATTCTTAATACTGAAAAATACTTTTAAAATTGAATGTAAAAAATTGAATTTTCACAAATTTTAATTCATTAAAAATATGCTATAATTTGCATAAAAAAGGTATTTTAAAAATTTCATAAAAGAAATCGTGAAACTATTTAATTAATCATGATTCTATCTAAATGCCTAACTCCATGATTTATTTTTTCTTCTGAAAATATATGTGTTTCATTTTTTATTTGCAAAATTGGGTCGGTAATGGTAAATGATAATGGTCGGTAATGTAAAATAAATTAGTTAAAATAATAATTTTTTGACTGTTATTCTGTAAAAAAGAAAAAAAAAATGATAGTGTGCAAATCTACAGTTCATAATTTATTTTTATGTTTAATTTCAAGTCAAAATACTGAATAGTTTTTTTGTAAAGTGTACGACAAAATGTAACTTCTGTAGCCAGTAGAGGATTCGCTCCGCTCACCCTAATAAATTTCAATATGTTTAAAATAGTGTGATATCATTAAAATACACCGTAAACGATCCCCCCCCCCCCACACACAGACCGCAATGTAACGGAATTCTTTTGAGTGACCCTGTCAAGGAACCGTAACCACTACACTCTACATTTTCAATACCAAACATTCCATAGTAAATCCCAGTAACATACGTCAATTTCATGACAATTTAACTTTATTGACGTGAGTTAGAACACGGACAGACAGACATGCGGGCAGAGAAACCGAATTCATAAACACTTTTAAGGGGGTCCGGGACACATTTTCAAATCATTTTTATTTATTGAGTTAAAATTTTGAATTTTTTTGTGACGCTTAACCATATCATTTGTAAACAAAATCACATGATAAACTTCTCATATATATATATATTTTTTATTTAAAATTTATTAAAAATGTGGGGTAATTTAAAATCGTTATAACTCGAAATATTATTAATAGATTTTAATTTTTATTTTCATTTAAATAAGCAGAAATATATAAGTTTTAATTTGGATTGAGCATTTTTAAAAATATTAACCCTTAAATGCCTGGTGTTGCTTTTCGGCAACATACCTAATTTAGGCTCTAAAATACTATTAGAATAATATTGAAGCTATAATGCCTAATGTTGCCAATAAAATACATTCTGAAAATATTATTAAATCAATTTTCAACATGTAGATGGCAAAACTTGTGCTGTTTAAGAATAAAGATTTATTTTTTCAATTGTTGCCACTTGTTCTTTTTGTTTTGTTTGGAAGCTTGCGAAATACCCTATTTTTTTCTGCAGTGAGCAAGTAAAATTTATTTCTTATTATAGTTCCTAAAATCCTTGTGTGTTTAATATTATAGAATTTTATCAAGGCAAATTATTTTTTCAATTAAACTTGCCGATTAGTAACAAACTGTTTTTTAGCCGTAAACTATACTTAAAACAAAATATGATTTTTTAAAGTATTTTTCCCATGATTTATTTAAAAAATGAAAGCCGAAAAACATTATTACAATGATTTTTGAAAAATCAGGCATTTAAGGGTTAATTTATAAAAAATTAAAATATTTAACGAAAAAATTTAAAAAAAAAGAGGTGCAACTTAAAAAAAAAAAAATCGTATTTTCAAAAGTAAATATTTTTTTCAAATATACTGAATCAAAATTAAAGTAAAATAATTGAAAAAGACATGTTCCAAGTTTGACGCGTTTATCTTTAACGTTTCTTGAGTTATAATGATTTAAATGCGAGAAAGGGTGAAAAAACACATCATGAAGAAAAACGCATTTTCACAAGAAGTTGTTTCCACGACAGCCATTGCTTGAAAGCTAGATTTTGAAAACAAACCAAAACGAAAAAATTAATATATCTTGTTCCATTAAGATAGAAACATGATTTACGCATCATGTTAAGTAGAACAAAAAAGAGAAATTTTTAATGTAATAAAAGTGTTTTAGAAAATTTGAAGATTTTTGTGTCCCGGACCACCTTAAACTATGTTGTTAAAGTGTTAAAAACATAAAGTCTATCCCTAATTTTAGTAAAGGCACCATAAGGATCGTCAAAGAAAAAAACACACAAGCAGGAAGTAGGAATTCTGCTTTTTCAGAAATTAGTGTCGCCCCCAATGAGGAAAAAAATAAATATATTATTATTATTAAGAGACGGAACCCGTCAAATTTCGTCGAAAAAAATGTTTAAGAAGGAACTCTTTCATTAATTTATATTTATAATAAACCTACAAAATTAGTAACAATAGAAAAATGCATCTTATACTGGTTAGTCTAACTCTCAAACAAATATTATTTTAACCTAAAGGTCACTGCTCTTCCATAAAAACACTCCAAATTTTTGTAAAACTATGCGTTTTATCAGTGTGTGATTTCAATTGCGTTGTTTTCAAAAGTGAAGCATTTCCACCTTCAAAGAATTCCAAAGCCGTTGGAGTGAAAATGGTCCACTTCCACAAAACTTATTCCAGTTTTATAACTTAAAATACAGGCTTTTATTTTATATAAAAATAACGTCATTTGCATCCGTTTAAGAATTTCACATTGACGGTCCAGTCTGAAACAACATCTGTAAAAAAGTATGCATAGGACGTCCCTATCGCGGAATGATACATAAACACAGCAAAAAGTGAGTCGTCAGTTTTCAAACAAATTGCAGTTAAAAGTACTTTTTTCCCCTTGTACGAAGGTGTAAAAATATAAAATGTGCGATGCTTAGAAGTTTAAAAAAATGAAAGTAGTTAGTATCAGTATTTAACCGTACAATGATACATCTGCTTCGTTTTACGGCTGGCTTAATTAAAAGAAACGTTATTTTTTAGTGACGACTTAATTGTAACTTGAAAGAAATAGCATATCAGAGGCTAAACCCGGAAAGTTTATTGAAAAGCATAGGTTGAAGTTTTATAAACGAGCCAACAAACATCAATATTTGATTTAAATTTCTCTTTGGCGTATTATCTGGACTCCCTTTAAATCAACCCGAGTTTCATTTAAACTCGAACAAGATGTTAACTTATTATATGCAGATTTAAATTATCGCCTTTAACCAAGGATTAAATTGTCCCGTGGCGAATTATTTTCCCTCCACTTTCTTTCTAATTTTTTACGTTAACCGTTTTATTTTTTAAATAATGTACGAGACGTGTTTATTAAGTAAGTACCGTTTTGATATTTAAAAAAAAACATAAGGATATTTTTAACAGTTTTATTACACGAAAGTCTGGGCCATAATCTAATTTTCAACATAATTCCCGCCTCTAGTAAGGCACTTATCGTATCGTACGACTAGCTCTTGCATCTCATCTTCATAGAAATCTGACGCCTGCTATACTAAACAAAGCATCACCGCCTTTGTAGTGTTGGCCACCAAGGTGCTTCTTTAAGTGCAGGAAACGGTAGTCAGTTGGCGCTATGTCAGGTCTGTACGGAGGTTGATAAAACTGTTCCCAACCATATGATGCGATGATGTGTTCGACGGATACAAAAGCTGTTCTTTCGAAAAGATAAGCATCTTAATATAGGCAGAAATTATGTAGATGAGTAATGTCCAAGCTTTCATCTAAAATAAAATTGTTAAAAAATGACCTTGTATTTTTTAAATATCAAAACGGTACTTACTTAAAAACACCCCTCGTATGTGTATCTAAAACAAAGAACCAAAGTTATAATTTTAAAATGCAATTTTAAGGGAAAAAATCAATGAAGCTTACCCCATAGTCCTAAAATATTCATAATAATTGATGCATATTTAAACGAATACAGAAATATGCGAATTTTACCAATGCAATCATTGATGTTAGATCATTTAAAAATCGCATAGAGCATTTTTAAGTATGAATATCTTATATGTTCTTTATCAGTTTGCGTTTTTCGTATTGGAAATTCATATTATGTATGAATTTATTGTAATTATTAAATTTAATAACTTTATTTATTAAATTTATATAAATGTATATATTTCAAACTATGCTAAAAGCACTTAAAAAAATAATTTCTTGCTGTTCACGTCTGGAAGTCCGAAAACTTCCGATCCAAAACATCAGCTTTCACCGCCTTTTCTGAAAAGACTTCTGCCGTTACCAAAAAACGGAAAAAAAGTTCTGTTACTTTGTTTGTGAATAAAAGCACCTGCCAATTTGATACGCTTGCGAACAGAAATGAATTTAGAAAATGTGTCAGAAAGTAGTCAGTTTGGATTTGAGAAAACAGCCTTAAGAAGGTGTTGAAATAGATGTTCCCTTGGGCACCATTAGTTTTGTTCGTGAGGTTTTATTTATTTTATTTTATTTTACTTTATTTTATTTTATTTTGTATCCCTGTGTAACCACAACTTTTTGCCCACGCTTACTGTTTTGTTCCCAATCATGAATTCAGGAAAATTCGTCACAACTTTTGAAGAAACTACTTCTTCACCAAACTATATACGTTAATTTTTCTTTCTTCGACGCAATCCTTTGCAGATCTCAACGCATCTATCCTTCAGTGGCCTCGACGTTAATTTCCCGAAATTTTCAACTCCCCTGATAAATGACCTGCACTCTATCATTTATCGTTTGCGGGAAGAAGGTTTCGTGCCCTGTATAAACGTAGCCCCTGCCGACCGAAAAGGGTCGCTCTGGTATCACGTGATTTATGGGTGGCGTGAGAAAGACATCATCGGTCGCGTAATCCATCAGAAGATGGACAGATGGACGAACTTTTCGCTTTTGCTGTCTGGGTTGGGGGGGTGGAGACACGAAAGAAAGTTTTTAGAAATAGTAGATGAACTTAGAGTTGGACATTGGGTCAAAATAATGGAGAAAGAAATGGATGGATTTTCTTTGCTGAAAAACTTACTTTGATTTGACTGAATGTGCTTTTTCATTGACAGACGCGAACACTTCACGAATATGATCTATAGATAAAACGAGTAATTTTTAAGAAAAAGTAAAACGCAAAGGAAGCGTTTCTTATCTGATTGCCAGGTATCTATTTATTGCATGCCTGTTGACGTACTTTAGTGGGAAAGTGGTTTGAAAAATAGAGGGTTTGTTTGACAACACTTTATTGATATTTCTGTATACTCTAAATTTCATTCTTGCCAATATCGCTTAGCTTGACGCGTATTCTACATAATTTTTTTTACACATCCGTGTAAAAATTGTATTTATGAAAGTACGACTATTTTATAAACGTTTAATTACTATTGTGTACGTTAACAACATATTCAAATTTCATGCTGACTGCCCAGTTTTTACAAAAGGAAAGCATACACTCTTAAAACTGTGCCTCTGATATAAGAGGTACATTCGGAATTTTTGTGCCTCTGAATATTAAGAGGCACACGGTGCCTGTGAAATTAAGAGGTACGCGCTGCCTCTGAATATAAGGGGCACACTGTGCCTTTGAAATTCAGGAGATTAAGAGGCACTGCTCAGTGCCTTTGAAATTAAAAGGCTGAATGTGCCTTTGAATTTAAATTCAAGTGCATCTTACTTACCTGTGACTTTCACGATGGTGGTACATGTTTTTTATTGTACATTGATCTGACTTCGAACATAACTCTAGTGAATAAATTAAAATTTACATAGGATACTCCCTATTTTTGCTGATTATTGGACAATTTCTAAATAGTTTTAGACTTATTATTTCCAGTATAGGGCTCAGAATAACCATTTTTTAATATACGAAATTTTGAAGTAAAATTTTTGTGATACATTTTATATCTGCAATAGAAATCTAAAAAGAAAATGATTGTTTAGAAAAAAATGGTGTTAAAAAAATAGATTAAATGGAAACCTTACAGTAGTAAGAATATGTAAAGTAATGTTCTCCATCATATTAAATGCCATATTTACATGAAAAATAAATGACACAAATAGATTATTTTTGTAAGAGTTAATTTTTTATATGGTTTTCATCTCGTAAGCTACATTCAAATAAACTTTCTCATTACTTTAACAAATAATAATAAAAAAAAAAAAATCTTTATTTTTATAACAAAATCTTACCCAGTTGGGATACTTCAAACTTTATGAATATCGAGTGTTTTCTGGCTCCAAAATCAAAGATTTTTGCATCACAAAATGCAGAAAATTAAAACGAAATTTAAAGTATCATAACTCAGTAAGTTTTTGTTGTATGTATTTTTTTCTTTTTTGTTTAACCTGTTAGGGAATGAAGTTTTTCTAACTATAATAAGGAAACATATAAATAAAAAATTAAACTGCCCCCCCTCCCCCCTCAAAATTAAATAAATAAACTGTTTTTAATATGATTGACAATATTTGAAATATTTTTTCAATTTGAGTTATACCTCTACAGCTAACTGTTTGAAAATTAGCTGTAAAACAGCTTGGACAAAAAAAATTGATGTACAAAAAACAATCTTGTTATGATTTACATTTATTTTCATAACTGTTCAATACACAGAAAACTTTTTTTTTTTTTTTTTTTTTTACTTTTAAAGTATAAAGTTTTAAAATTACAAATTTATGTTTTCCATTTTAAGATTTAATCAAAAAATAAATTTAGGAGTTTATATCCTAACATCTAATTTTCTACTTATCTACAATAAAATATCTTTGCATTAACCATGTTTTCAAATTAAATAATTTTCATATCTCATATTACTCTCTCATTTATTTGGCAATATTTATTGTAACATGTAAATAAAATCACTGGCTCGTTTAAAATAAAAACTTGTTCTTTGGTGGTATTTTTTTATTATCTTAAAAGTTTTTGGATGCATTTTAAAGTATTTGCATAACTTAATGTATAATTTTTCGAAATAATTTAGAATAACATTACTACTATTTAGTAGTGATAAATACTGATATTTTTTTTAAGTGATTTTGTTTAATTAAATTATATGCATATAATTTTACAATAAACTCTGCCTACTTCAAAAAGAAAATCAAGTCCTGGCGAATCCGTAGAATTAGAATAAACTTTGCCCAAAATAAAATATCTAAGACAAAAAAATATTTAAAAAATATCGCAGTCCCTATTGTTTCTGCCTTAGACATTCCTACTTCCAAACTTTTTTTTTTTTCTTTTTCATTTTTCATATAAAAGTAAAGCATTTCTCAGAAGGTACTGAATAAGTTAGAATTTGAAACTGATTTTGGGTGCAGTGAGCATCTCATTCTATAATCAAAGATGTTCTACACTTAGGAGAAAAAGAATAGCTTTTTCATTGTAAATTTCAAAATGTCGTTCATGTTGGTATAAAGCTGAATTATGTAACAGAGAAAAATGAAAACTTTTGAGAACAGTCTTAAACCAATGTTAAATAAAATAATCGAAATAGTATTGCAACATAACTATGTGATAAATAAAGATCATGCAAGAACTATATACAGGGGAGGTGAAAAAAGTAAAACATAAGAGAGAACTGGGGGGTATCGGCAGCAATATTTGTGCTGGATGTTTAATAGCATTTTTTACATGCCCAGCATTTTACCATTTCTCGTGTTATCTAATTCCTCAAAAACTATATTCTGAAATAAAAGAAAGGACATAAAAACCTTAATTATTCTTGTCATTACTGATGCCTAAGAATTTAACATACGCTATAAAAGAAATAAAATAATACAATAGATATGAAAATAGAAATACAAGACATGTACGTAAATACAAATGTATTTTATTATATAATATACACTTCACTCATTAAATTGAATATAATGCTGCAGGAAAATTTAAATTTCAAACACAACTTAATAATAAACAGTTGCACATTCTATAGAACAATTATCTTCTAAATAGACAAGTTGGTCCCCAGAAAGTAACTAGTCGCCATTTCCAAAGGAAGAAAAAAAAAGCAGCTTGGAGCAGGTTTCTTCTGTTGCGAAGTATATTTATCCTAGGGAGAAATTTATAAAAAAATATTTTATATTTATTCACAAACATATTCTAATATCTGTTTTAAAAAATTCTATATTTACAGTAGACTCCCGATTATCTAATCTAACATGATAGAAAGGCAGGCTGGATAACAAAAAAGATGGATAGAACGGGGTTTTATAAATAACCTTACACCGCTATCCTATAATTAAAAACATTTTTAATACCAAAACTAACTCATATTCATGTTTTCTGAACTCTTTAGTGCAAGCCGACACTTATATTCATATACAGGATAGATGATTTTATGTAATATATACAGTTTTAAATTAAAACCTTAACGTAAAAGTAAAACATAAGCCAAATTAAAAACAATTTAAATTTATTTTACTGTTCATAATGAGTGATTACACAAACATAAAAAGTTAGACTCGAGATAAGAGTCAAAACTGACAGTTTTTAGTCTTTTAAAAAGTATGACAGATGACTGCTTCTCAATTTTAGCACTTTTCTGCTACAACACATACAATATAGGGTGATTATAAATAGTAGCAGACAGACACCCATATCTGACACCTTCTTAAAATTATTCCTAATTTTAATGATTTTTTTTTTTTTGCAACTACGCTAGATAGTCGGAAGCCTACTGTAGTTTGTTTGCTTTAAAAAATATTTACTGTTAATGCAATATTACTGAAATTACTGTAACTGTGATTATTAACATCTCACATGCTAAATCTCATTACATGGCAATCAAAATTCCATTTTTTCTCCCTAATCAAATAAACCAAATAATTTAATATAATGTGTTTTGATTTTAGGTGATAATTATATAATTTTATTAATAATGTAAAATTTCAGGTTTAAAATGTTCATTTTGAAAATTAAAAAATGAAAGGTTGACAGCTATGTTATTAAGACAGTTTTTTTTAAGGAAGTATTTTCAAAAGATTTAGAA
The DNA here is from genome assembly GCA_963932465.1 of Maratus speciosus. Lineage (NCBI taxonomy): Eukaryota > Metazoa > Arthropoda > Arachnida > Araneae > Salticidae > Maratus > Maratus speciosus. The sequence goes on along the minus strand of OZ010786.1, from coordinate 664,998,258 downwards.
GAGCTTTTAGCACGTTCATTGTAAATATTTCCTTTACTTTAAACCATTGTGCTATTAAATTAAATTATCTATTTGAAAATAAAACTAATTTAAACTGAATAAACACATAATAAAAAAATACATTTTCTTTCACTGATAAAGAAACAGAAGGTCCATTTCATAGGGAAAAAAGGAAAAATTAAGAAGGCAAATTCTACCACTTGTGTTCTGCATGGTCAAAGTAACCTGTGAAAAGCTATGGTCATGATCTAAGTAAATTTTTCTACATTTGGTTACAACCAAATCTAAACAATCATGGGCATAGATATGCGTAAAATAAATTTCATTAGTTTCTCATGCTAATTTAAACAAATATATCAGAGTTTAAGATTTGTGATGTACAGGTTTCCCTCGATTACAGAGGTGAATTAATCTTGCAAGTATTACTGCACTAATCAAAACATACATTGAATTTGGGGGGGGGGGGGGAGTGAGAAGCTGCAATAAATCCACAACCATCCTTTTCAAAAATCCAATATACATAAACAGAAAATGTATTAGTCTGAATTGAAATTTTCCAACTGAGTGAAAAGATGTCCAGGCCGAGAATTTTTGACATTTGACAAACACATTTGACGTAAATTGCCTATGCTGTGGCTGTTGAGCTACCTAGACCGACAGCTAGGAAACTATTCACTTCACTCAAATAATCTTATTGGCAAATATCATCAAGTCTGTCATGTAAACAACTCAATACATTATACCGTAGATAATAGAACTTTATTAAAAATGGATGCTCTTAGAAATCAGGTTATCTGAGAGAAATGTGTCGTCTGGTTGTCAGTCCAGAAAACTCAATAGCTAGAGAATTGACAATTTAAGCCAAAATTCTTGTGTTCAACTCTCAGCTTGGATATTTTTTCACTGAGTTGGAAAAATTTCAATTGGTATTATACAAATCAGTTTGACTGAGTTAAAAATAATAAAATGTAATAATGTACAATGATATTGTTTTATATTTATTATTGTTAAAAAATACATATTGACTTGAAACTTTAAGAAGATTTTATCTTATTTTCACAAATTTACGTTAACATAAACATGTGAGCTGATTTAATAAGTAGCACTCAATAAACATTGAAAAACCAATTTAAATTTTCCGTTCTTTAAGGTTATGTATAATAGCATAGTTACCATTAGGTTCATTTTTAAATTTTGATATAAAACATTTTGTAATACAATTACAATATTTTAAACTTGCAAGAATTTTAATTTAGTTAAACAAAAACTTATCAATTTCTAACTGCACAGTTTTTTTTTTTAAATACACCTTGTGGTAACATAGTTTTATTGTCCCATGCATCCTGTCCTTGCATGACTCCACTGATGGCTGGGATATTTATAAAATGCTGTCTAATTTTTGAAAAGATTCCTAAAGTTTTTTAACGTTATTTCTTTTCCTAGCATTTCCTTCAAATTTCAATTCTAAACATTCTCCCACCTTGCTGCAAAAAAAGCATCACATATTCAATGCTTATAGCGCATCAATCACATTTTTGCTCATACTAATAAAGGAAGCATCTAAAAAAGTTTACTGTACAAAAAAAAAAAAAAAAGATACTTGTATAAGTGAATTATGATTTTGATTTTATACGTCTTGTAAAATGTTCAATTTTGTAAAGTTGGTGTGATAAACCGGCTTACTCTTTCCCAGGTATCTAAAATATCTATAATAGAAGGCTAACTCATGTGACTGCCATCAACAGTTCCGGGATGACCACTTCGATTTTTATATATCAGGCGGCCATTTTGTTAGCTGGCCACTGGTGATAAATTGCCAAATATTGTTCCGTCGTGATCATTTCATGTATATTATAACAGTCCAAGTTAACTGTCACAGTTATGGGCTGACCCTTTCACTTTTTTTAATGTGCAAAGTGGCAATTTTTAATCAAAATTATTTTTTTCAAATAAAACTACATAAAATTTGCCATGATCGCAAAGAATTCTTAGTACTTTTATGTTAGGCAGGACCAATAGCATTTTTTAACTTGCTAGTTAGCATTTTTTTATTTTTTGTGTGGTAAATTAAAACAATGCTTTGATGTCGAAATTAAATGTCGTGGTTTATGGTATTTTTTTTTTTTTTTTTTCTTAAGAAAAGTGAAAGTCATTAATTTTAAATGTTTCAGTTTTAAATTAGTGTATTTTAAATAAAATGATTGAAAGGATTATATTTTATATGAAATATAAAAAAAAAAAATGTTATGGGAACATAGTTTGGCAATTTATCACCCACATAAAAACCTATCACTTACATGAAAATACAAGTTTTGATTTTTCAATCAGAATCTTCACATTTGGCAAAATATTGAGCATGTAAATTAGATAATGTATAAAAGTAACATAGTACAAAATGCTTAGAATTAACGGTTGACCGAATACCGAATAGTCGATTCGGTATTCGGTATGTAAACCGAATATTCGGCTTCGGCCAAATACTTGCAGATAAGTATTTTCTTAGAAGTAGAATAGGCTAAAGGATGAGTTTCAATATTATGTGCACGAGTTCAGAGTTCAGCTGCTCTGCAAAAAACAAGTCCAATGCCATTTTTAATTTAAAAAAAAAAAAAAAACCTTTTCCTTCTTAAAATAGTCTACATAGGGGCGAAATCAAAACAGCTGTCTACAATAAAGAAAAAAAAGTAAAGAAGATGGGTATCTTTCCCTTATCATTTAATTTTAATTACTTCTACATTAGTTTTTGTAATTTAAATTTATTTAATGTGTATTTTCTTTAATATACACATCAAATAAGTATATCAGAGTTCATCTCTATATTTCTAAGGTGTATATTTAAAGAAAATACGCACATCAAATAAGTATATCCCTATGCTTATCCTATAGCTTTACCAACCATTAAATTAAAATTACTAAAATTTGTCATCTTCATCACCACAATGTTAAAATATTAATCAAAATATAGATATCTATCAATAATTTGACAGAAAATAGTTAAATGTATAAATTGATATGATACATTTTGCATTTGAGAACACTCCTATTCAATATGTTCATAACTAGACTTAGACAATCAGTAACTCTGTTTAATGACAACATTGTTTCTTTTTATTTGGAATGAACTTTTGTTTTTCTGACAATACTTATCCTTAATAATAGCCTCTATAGTTTAATACTTTCATAGCTTATTTTGGGTATTGACTAGCGATAAAATGATAATAAATAAGTAATGGGTTAATGAATTTGTGAGTGGGAAGAAGTCATTTTTTTGTGTAATTAGATTTAAGAATAAAAATGTAACTAAATTAAATTATTAATTTAATTAATAAATTATTAACTTTAATTTTAATTAAAGTTTATTAAAAAAGCTAATATATATGTAAACACATGTATTAAAAAATTTTTAAGTATTCGGCAAAATTGCTGCTTCAGTCAATCCCTACTTAGCATAGTACATTTATGAGAGACCTAACTGATCGCCAAGGGCGACTATGGCTAGTTATTAATATTGACTAAATTACTAATATTAAGATGTGAATATAGTGCCTAATTAAATAGAATTGAGAGCTAGTGGCATATAGCATAGCAACAGTAACATGAATGTAGCATTACTGATGCACCAATTGAATGCATTAAAATTATGTGTTTCAAATGCACAAAGACCACATTAATGATTTTTTTTTTCATTTGTATCAATTTAAATTCTTACCTGTGTTTCATGTTGAATGGATGTTCCTTTGGTTGTACTTGGATTCTGCTCTACTACTAATAGATTACTAATAGTGTCTTTACTAGCAGATTCTGCTCATGGGGGATCAATAGATGAATGTAAAGCATCTGCAATAAATATTTAAATGTAAAAACAAAGTTTAAAAATATTCAGTACTGAGAAATCTAGGGCTGGCATAGAATTTTTAGTTTGCAAGCTAACATATAACAAATCACAATACCCATAGTTAATTCAATAATTGCCTAAAGGTGTCAAATAAAAACTATAAAAATAGTATAAAAAGTTTAATAAACTGTTAACATGTTTCGGTTCCACCAAAGTCATTATCAAAACAAAAACAAATATTCTATATAGTTGCACGATCTATGATGTAATTTCCAAACGCCATTATTAAATTTTTCATGCACTCTTTCAGATTATACATGTACATGCATGATTATTGAAATAAACATCAAAATAAAAATAAAATAAAATGTGTAATTTGAGAGAGTATACATGAAAAAATGAATAATGGCAGTTCCAATCATTACATTTTAGATCATACAAACATGGATTATTCTTATTTGTTCTGATAATTGCTTCGGTGGAGCCAAAACATGTAAACATTTCATAAAAACCCTTTTTACTATTTTTATAGTTTTTATTTAACATTTCTTAGCAATTAATGAAGTATATGCATGCTAACATGTAACCCCCCCCCCCCTCCAGAATACCTAATTTTTATTTTATCAAAACACAGTTTAATAGTTATTGATTGAGTGGCGTTTTAACATCAATATGAATAATTTAAATTTTCCCACTTAATAAGCTTAAAACTCTTGTTTTAGATGAATTTAAGTTACTGATTATTTATTTACCATTTTAGAAATTCACCAATAAAGCTATATAATATATATATATATATAGGAATTTTAAGAAAAAAAATACGAATTTTTATGTTCTTGGTACTGCTGGCAGGGAGAAGGAGAGGGGGGGGGGGGAGTTGGAGGATCTAGATGAACGATTACTTAGAATAAAAATATTAAAGAATGTTAACAATGTCAAATTTTGTATACTAGGGGTTGAAGGAAAATACGACAAAAAAAAAAAAAAAAAAAAAAATGGAGGAGAGGGGGGGGGGGAGGTGTTAAGGGTACAGGGATTTTGCTCTTTTTTTCTTAAAGCAGATGTCTGCTTAAATGCAAAAGAATGCAGACCTTCAAAAGTAGATAACAGCAATTTGCTTAAAAAAAAAAATAAATAAATGTATATATATATATATTTTTTTCCTCGTTCATTAACCATAAGAAATACATAACAATATGTGGCAAAGTCAGCGTTGACAGTTGACACTGAATAGTTTTTACCCTCTTTCAAAAAAACTATAAACTTAAAAAAAAAAAAAATGCCTATTAAAAATTAATGCCATACTATTATTATTTTGAAAGACATCTTAACATTAGTAATACTAAGAACAAAATACTAGCATTTTTTATTTCTTTAAAGTCAACATTACTAGAAAATTAATCATAAATATTCTGATACTTCTTTTGCTACTTCAAAAACTGAAAAATATCCTCTAATCATCAAAGATTGTGCAAATTATAGAATTTTAGATATTATACATCTATATTTGTTAATATTTTTCTTTTGCAGAATACAAAACAAGTTATTTAATGCATAAATGAATGTTAAGGTGAAAATATAATTTTAAATAAGTTATGCAATAAAAATATCTACTTAACATTAAAAAAGGTTATCAATTTCATGCAAGTGACCAATATAAGCATAATTAATACATAGAAATTAAACAAGCATTTACATGGACCATCTATGTAATAGTTGTTTTTTTTTTTTCAATATTTTACATTTATGTTTGGTAATTTTATCTTGCAAATTATGCAAAAAGTGCAATTTCCTGTTTAGAAATGAAAGACTCTTGATTAAAACAAAATAATAATATCTATATTTTAAATCAGAGAGAAGCAAGTAAATTAAACTTAACATTTGATTGAATTAACAATTTAAAAAAACAGTAATAATTTTCTTTAAAAAATGTTTAGTGCTATTGAATATCTTAAAAATCTTAACTATAAATTCCATTGTTTAAGTCTAAATATGTAGTGTGAATTAAAGGTGATAGCAAACTAGAGGCCTGCGAATTAAAGGGAGTTGACTGCACTTTCACCTAAAAGTATTGTCTAAACATTGTAGTTTAAAAAATATAGGGTTAGGTGATTTTTAAAATCATTTTTTTATTTACAATGTTTTTAAATAAAGTATTTACTTTTAATTATTCTGATTTTATTTTTTCAGAAAGGGATGGAACAGAACAGGTGTTCAAGTGATCACATTTACATTTTTTTTGTTAGCCAACTACAGTGAACTCTCATTCGTGCAGACCTGCAAGGAGGGGATTTTTTATATTACATTAAACAATATACTTAACATTAATTAGAATATCATAGAGGATATGAAATTGTCTTCATTAACTGGTGATATGTTTTAATCGGAGATGCATTAATGAGAGTCTGCTGGAAATCATGAAAGCAAAATGCTAATTATCAATGTCAGAAAAAAAAAAAAAATTTGAATTATCTTTATTATTATTTTTATTTTTTACATGTACTAAAAATATGTTAATGTTTTAAAATTAAAATTTTACAAATATGAGCCTGATAGCCAACTAATGGATTGGTTTTTGAAATTTATTTTTCAGTTACCAATAGTTTCATTTATCAACATCAATTACATGTAATATTGCAATAAATAAACAAATAAGGGAGGTTTCATTTTTTTTTAAATTGACTTTTCAAGATTTTAAACTTTTGTAGTAGGGAGGGGTTCAAGGCCTGCACAATCTTCGGCCAACCGTGGCAGCTGCCCAGGACCCTGTGCCAATTGAGTCTTGTTAGGGGTTTCGAGCGACTCTGCGCAATTCAAAATAACATCTCCTATAAAATGTTTTTGCTATATGTTTTTAAATGGTTCTTCGTGAGAAAAAAGTGATAATTAACTTACAGGTAAAGTTGATATAATTGTGGGGAAATGTATAAATTTGAAATCCTTAAGGGGACAAGGGACCTTAAAATCCTTAAAAATATTTTTTTTTTATTTTTTGTAAATTTCACCTAAATATTATTCAAGGGTACATTATATGCATTATGGCATGCATTTATCACAAAAAAAATTAAAAAAAAATTTATTTTTGAGAAAAAAGGGAATTTTATGCATCGTCTTAGAAATCTTCGAAATGCCCCCTGCGTCTTCCATATCAATGAAAATCCCCAATATTTTTTATTTTGTTTTATATAGGGTGAACTTCCAGTAATTGACCACATGCCAGTAATTGACCAAAAACACATTTATGTGTTAAAAACAAGAATCAATGTGTTGATAAAGTATTTTTGAATGCTGAATAAAAATGTCTAACATACAATGAATTGCATAGGAAAAAAATATTTTTGCTATCTATATTCTGATTGAATGTAAAAAATCAAAGAAAATGCACCTTCTAACAATATCAAAAGTGAATACATTCTGTAATAGTAGTGTTGTTTTGCAAGTTGTTTTATTAATCTTGCAGCATCAAGTTTAATTTAGTTCCATTGGTTCATCAAATGAGGTGTGTAGTTCATTTTTGTTTGTTTTAAGTTAATCATTATGCATTTAATATTAAATTCATAAATTAAATGACGTTAAGGGGGGTGGTCAACTACTAGATGTTTGAATGTTGAAAGCATTCAGTTTGGTCAATTACTGACTTTTTGCTTGTTTGCATCCATTCCTTTTGATACTTAAAAAAATACAGTACAGAACCAATTATCCGGAATGCTTGGGGTCAGATGTATTCCGGATAACTGGTTTTTCCGGTTAACTGGTTGTGCATTAAAGCAGCATCCATTTGATAAGTTTTGTGGAATATGTGTGGTTGTGACATTATTTCTGATTTTAAATTATTAGATTACTTGGATTAAAAATCAATGCAAGAAAGATCAAAAGTTAACCAGAGTTTAAAAGAAGGTAATTTATGGGAATCCTTTATGAACAAAAATTCTTCTGTTTCCTCTGCATAAAAATTTAAAACATCTAACATACAACTAAATTTGATGACAACAAATACTAGATGTTGTCATCACATTATACAATTGTTTCAAGCAAAGCCTATGTCAAACTGGCAGTGTATGACACCTTTTTCTGCAAACAATTTGAAATCAGCCTATCAGAAATATCATTCCGGATAACTGGTTTTCGGATAAATGGTTCCATACTGTACATAGATTTCTATTATGAAAGCAATATTCACCAATTTTTTATTTAAAAAATGAGTTCTTTCAGTAGTTGACCAGGGTGGTTAATAACTAAATATGCTTGGTCAATTACTGATCAAGCAAACACACATTTGTTATGTTAAGAGGATCATAACACATTTATATCATAATAATGCAAGAAAGGTGTAATTAAAATGTAAAGATAACAAAATTAGTATAGTGAGGGTCTAAATATCATTAGGGTTTGTCACACAAATCTTATAAAAAAAATGTTTTACCAAACATAGTTCGTGGTAGATTTCTTTTACAATTGTTGTGGAAGTATGCTGTTAAAATTGCTATATAAAATGTTTTTATGCTAATTTTATCCATGACAAAGTTCAACCCCAATTAACTGCAGTTGTATAATAATAAAACATAATAACAATACAGAATTTACATTAACATTATAGTAAGTTTTGAGGGACAAAAATAAAAATATTACTTTTAATCAGTGATTTGTTCAATATATTTTTTTAAACTGTAGAAATATATAGTTCAAATTTAATTTTGGAACAGATGACATAAGCTCCCCCCGGCCGCCATCTTGGAATTTCCTTGGCATGAAAACCCTTTTTCCGCCAAGTAGTAAATGTCGCCAAGCACCGGTTTATACGCATGTTTGGCTTAACGAAAATAAAATGTAAATAATAAACAAAATTCGCTAAAATGGCAACCAGTAATCCTTGTATGTGCGCTTCGCGCACATTTTCCGAAAAAAAAAAAACATCACTGCATTCAACACTTCTCGAGGTGTAGCATTCTCAAAATTCAGCAGTTTTCGCTTTCTAGCAATCTCATAATATAAAAACTTTTAAAGCAAAAATACACATAAAAAACAAAATTCGCTAAAATGGCAACGAGTAATCGTTGTATGTGCGCTTCGCGCACATTTTCCGAAAAAAAACATCGCCGAATTCAGCATTTCTCAGATATAGCATTCTCAAAATTCAGCAGTTTTCGCTTTCTAGCAGTCTCAAAATATAAAAAACTTTTAAAGCAAAAATACACATAAAAAACAAAATTCGCTAAAATGGCAACCAGCAATCGTATGTGCGCTTCGCGCACATTTTCCGAAAAAAAAAAAAAAAAACACCGCCGAATTCAGCATTTCTCGCGATATGGAATTCTCAAAATTCAGCAATTCTCGCTTTCTAGCAATCACAAAATGTAAAAAACTCAAAAGCAGTAAAATACATAAAATTATCAACATACCTTAACAAACATCTGCTTTCTTGAAAGATCCAGCTCGAAATATTATCGCCGACATTTTCCTAAATAGGCTTATCAATACGTATTCACAAACTATAAACAAACCTTCTTTTCTTGTCAAAATTTTCTCATATTTCCTAATTATTTCAACAACAGCGTTTAAACGGACTACAGAAAACATAGTTAATCAAACACATTCAATAAATTTCACATAAAAATAAAAAGGCAGAACTATACAATACGATATCAAAATACATTCACAATATTCCAACATTAACTTCTCGGTTGCCAGAACGACACGTCACAAAAACACGTCACACGACATTCAACATATCGAGGTTGCCATATCCATAACTACCGTCAACACGCCAACAAAAAATCGCCAAACATTTCAAAACAACAACGGCGGAGGGAACATATGGCATCTAAGCCTTAATTTTTAATAATAATTAGTGTTAACTACTTTGCACAATAAGCATCCCATTTACATAAAGCGTAAAGTGCTGTAGAATGTACATCTATGTTTTCCATACAGAGTGACTGACTAGCCAAGTTCAGTGATGAATTTCCTTCACTTTTTTAGGTTTTCCATGCCAATAAAAACAATTGGTACTTTTCGGGGTACTTCCCAGTTATCCCGTCAGCCAATTTCGCTAATTTATATAAATCGCCAAACCAGTCGTCAAATTATACACATTGACATAATTATTATTTTAAATAACGAAAGAACAAATAAATTAATAAAACATTAATAAAAATACAAATAAAATGTCAAATTAATGGCTTTTATTTGCCATTATTGGCATTTAATCTTACAATTAATTAATGGCAACCATTATTGGCATTTAATCTTACAATTCGGCGACAGTAATTTGGTCGACGGGATAACGAAGAAGTATCCTTTTTAGTTAGCCAGTTTGCAACAATTTTTCAGGTGTCGAGATTGTGTGATGTTACATAACCAAAAACCTTAATAATTGCCAAGGAAAGAGTAAAAGAGGATAAGCAAAAAAAAAAGAAAAAAAATCTATAAGAGGTTCGAACAGTCCGTATAAAGAGCACAGCTACATATTTTGCTACTACTGCAATTTAAGAATCCTTGGCTTTATGATTGAAATTCTTTTTCTAAAAAAATTCTCAAAAATTTCAAATTCATCAGTTTTTTTTGTTTTTTTTCAGAAATTTGAAAATTTCCCGACTTTTTTCTGGCTGTCCAGGAGGCTAGACATCCAGTTTCTGTAGAATAAAACTTGGCAAACTTCCCCATTTTTTCATACGATTAATTTTAAGAAGGTTTATCAGTTCAACTTCAGAGTGGTCAATTACTGACATAGTGATGGTCATTTTCTAACATTAAGTGGTCAATTACTGGCAAAATCTCACTTGACAACTATTATATTAAATAAAATAAAATTGCAAAAATGTAGGCAAAAAATGTTTATTATTGATCCTTATAAGTGATTGTTGCTTTTAAAAAAAAGTTTCAAGAAATATCTCCTTAAATTTAGCACAGAGGAAAAAAAATGCGAAGAAACTTTCACTAAATGGTCAATTACTGGGTAGTTCACCCTATATGAATAAAATAGAGCATCGAATTTTATATATTTAAATTTAAAGGTAAAAAAAAAAAAAATGAAATTTTTTCGAAAAAAATTTAAAAAATTTTCAATTTTTAAATTTTTTTAACTTTTAAATTCAAATATATAAAATTTGATGCTCTATTTTATTTATATATAAAAAACAAACTTAAAAAAATATATTGGGGATTTTCATTGATATGGGATGCGGAGGGGGCATTTCGAAGATTTTTAAGACGACACGTAAAATTCCATTTTTTTCTCAAAAATAAATTTATTTTTTTATTTTTTTGTGCTAAATGCATGACATAATGCATATAATATACCCCTGAATAATATTTAAGATAAAATTTACAAAAAATAAAAAAAAATTGAAATTTTTAATTTTTAATTTTTTTTTATCGATAAATTCAACTATATAAAATTCGATGCTCTATTTTATTTATATATATAAATCAAACTTTTATAAAAAATATTGGGGTAATTTCATTGATATGGGACGCGCAGGGGTCATTTCGAAGATTTCTAAGACGATGCGTAAAATTCCATTTTTTTCTCAAAAATTAATTTTTTTTATATTCTTTTTGTAATAAATGCATACCATAATGCACATAATGTACCTTTGAATAATATTTAAGATAAAATTTACAAAAAATAAAGAAAAATTTTGAAATTTTTTCGATTTTTTTTTTTTAATTAAAATATATAAAATTCGATGCTCTATTTTGTTTATATATATAAACCAAACTTTTATAAAAAATATTGGGGATTTTCATTGATATGGAAGACGCAGGGGGCATTTCGAAGACTTCTAAAACGACGCGTAAAATTCCATTTTTTTCTCAAAAATAAATTCTTTTAAATATTTTTTTTGTGATAAATGCATTCCATAATGCATATAATGTACCCTTGAATAATAATTAAGGTGAAATTTACAAAAAAAAAAAAATATATATATATTTTAAGGTCCCTTGTCCCTTTAAAGCAACCGTGAACACCAGTGTTGAGCTCAGACATTTTTCTCCGGGAGGGATTTCTGTAACTCAGGGGAGACTATAGAGTTTGGGGGGGGGGCAGGACACAAAATCTCAAATCTTCAGGGGGAGACATCTCATTGCTCGGGGAAGGGGGAAATGTCCCCCCCCCCCTGAATTCAACAATGGTGAACACAAAATAAATAAAATAAAATATGGTAAAGGATAGAAGTTTATGAAAGTAAAAATAACTATGCACTCTAAAATGCAAAAGTAGTGGTATTTTTCATACATTTTATTATCTATATTATATATAATATTCTATGATACCGGGTGTCCCAAAAAGGACTGACTGATTTTAAAATTCAATAACTTGCAAACGGTGACAGATATTTAAAAAATTCTTGAAGGAGGGTTATGCATAAGGTCAAAAGTTTTTTTACAGTGATTTTCAATTTTAGTTCGAATTACAAACAATAGATGGCACTGCGATCCATAGACGCTGAATTTAGGCTCGATTTTTGGTACTTCGTGGCCCGGATAATACATTTCCATCTCCTTTTTCAGCATGGAACAAGAGAAAGGACCAGAAATCGAGCCTGTATTTAGCGACTATTGCTTACAGCGCCATCTATTGTTTGTAATTCAAACTAAAATCGAAAATCACTGTAATAAAACTTTTGACCTTATGCATAACCCTCCTGCAAGAATTTTTTAAATATCTGTCACCGTTTGCAAGTTATTGAATTTTAAAATCAGTCAGTCCTTTTTGGGACACCCGGTATATACAATTTAGGAAATAAATCTTATTAGTCCTGTATTGCAGTATACGTGGGGCCTAGGGATGCACCAAATATTTGGTATTTGACCATGTTACCGAATATCAAATATTCGGTTTGGTCGAATATCGAAATATTTGGCAAACCAAATACTCAAAAAAACTTTAAAAACATATTTTTAAAAACCTTATACAACTTCTACATTTAACCGTCAACTTATAAAGAAATTCAGAATAATTAGAAAGACAATCATGTTTAAATAAAAGGGAATGTTTTTGCATTATTTATAATTAAATGACTGATTACTTATTTTTAGAGATTTACAAACATGGCAGAATAAATTAAAATAATTAAGGAAATTTAATCCATAAAACATGAGTAAAACTAGCCAAACTACAAGAAAACAGACATTTTTCTTTTCCCCCCTCTCATTCTTAGAAATTTCCTCCCTTTTCTATGGATGGAGCAGAAATTGTGATGATTGACTGATCTACTGAATACAGAGAACTTTACATTTTTAATACTGCTGGAGGGAAAGGGGGGGGGGATTAGTTGTCTGACCAATATAAAAATAAAAGAATTTTAACATTTTAAAATTTTGTGTGCTGGGGGGGGGGGGGGGGTAGACTGCACCTCCCTAATGCTACATGCTCCCATTTAATGGGGAAATGTGCCAGTAAAGGACACCCTCCAAAGATTTTTGTGTTATATAAAAACATAACCATTAAAAATTTAGCTTTTATTTATTTATTTATTTTTTTTTTTTATTTATTTATTTTTTTTTTAATCATTTCTCACTCTGCATATTTTATAATCTAGCAATCAATCAAAGCAATCAGGAACCAGAAAATAGTGTTCTAAGGGCATAGTAAAAAGCGGGGTTCATATATAAAAATATATTTTTAAGTCACGCTTAAGTTATTAAAAATCTATCACTTTCTGTGTTTATTGTTATTCATCACTGACAAAACAATTCTGTGCATAAATATTATAAATATTAATTAGATTTACAGTAGTAATAAAACTTAAATAAAACTACTAAATCTAAAGATCAGGGTCACAAGCACTTTAAAAGCAATTCTATAGTTTTATTTTGAAATAATTTTATTTAGTATTATTTAAAGCATTCAACTTGCAGTTTTAATTCTTTTGCATTTGTATTACTAATTAGAAGTAAAGTAGTTTCTGGAAATAACTTTTAAGAATTGTGGAAAGATTGCATGCTTCGATACTCAAAGGATATATATATATTTTTAACTAACTTTCCTAACCCATCATTGCCAGAATAATTTAATAACTACTTATAACTCTCTGGAATTCAATACTAAATCAAAATATTGATTTTGTGAGAATAATTAATTTGAATAATTAAACATTGTCATATATATATTTTTTATTATTGATACCTTACTTGTTAAATTTATTGGAAAACAACTATTTTGTTTCATTAGTATGCTTTTATTAGGTTCTGGTTCTAAATACAATCATAAACATAATTGAATTCTGGGTGGGGGGGGGGGTCTTGATTTATTTCTATTATTACAATTAAATCTAGATTTACAATGGGGAAATTGGCTATGAGAATGGTCGAATAATTGTAGATAGATTAATATAATATGAAGGAAACTGGAATATAATAATTATAACTATTACTAATTAAAAAATAATTTTCAAATTTCCTTAAGAGTGTCCATTACTTACCCGGTACAGTATATACATAATAATGTAACATAAAACATTTATTTTTGTGAACTAACATTACATTATACAATTAAAGAAAATAATACAAGTACAAAATTACTTACTTATATCGCAGACTCCTTTTCAACTTCATCGGTCAAAAGGTGGGAGATTACAGAACTGGAAGAAGCCATTGTAACATTATCTTTGTGCCGAAGCAAAATTCGTGCCAGTTGCGACAAGAACAGGCGATGTTCAACATAATAATAAAAGGAATTTAATATCTGCGCATAAAATGACGAAAGTGTATTGGAATGATTTGAAAGCAATGGCGGATCACATATTATTGAAGTCTCGTTCGAAGAGTAACAGAATCGACCGCCAAAACAAGAAGAAGAATGTAAATATCGCAATGCACGACGGTTGCCCGGTTGTTACGCATGCGCGTATTTTCCCGTGCCGCTGAAACTAAACAGGTTTTTTTTTTAAAGGCACGAATATCGCTTGGTGCGGCTTGGTGCCTCTGATAGATTTGTCTATCTTATCAGTGCCTTTCATTTTGTTGTGCCTTTGATGTTTCTCTCCTAATCAGAGGCACTTTGCGTGTGTGCTTCTCATATTAAAATAATAAAAGGCACAATACCCTTGTGCCTTCTATATCAGAGGTACACTTTTAAGAGTGTATAATACCTCTATTATGAAAAAAAAGAAAAGAAAAGAAAAGTAACTAACGCTGCTGCTACTACCGTACACTGTAAAACAAAAAAAAAACAAAAAAAAAAAAAAAAAAAAAAAAAAAAACACGACATTTTTACAGTTCAAAGTACTGTTCATCTCGCGCACAAACTCGATCACAGTGCGTAAAATTGCGTGTAGTTGCGTAAAATTGCCAGCACATTGTGCTGTTAATTTTAAGCAAATACTGTATTTTCTTGTTAATATAGTCAGGAAACCAAAGAAAGATACAGCACATTCACTGTGATCGAGTTTGCTCCGGCAAATCTACAGTGGTTTTTTTACAGCGTAACTGACTTTATTGTGTCCGGAGTTTTTTTTTTTTTTTTTTTCAGTTTATATTTAGAAAACTATTGCATTAAAAAAAAATTGTAGTTTTATAGAGAAATGTATGATGAGCAGACGTTCAGAGTTTTTAAATCGAAGAATTATTTTAAGCGCTATTTAATGTTGAAATCGGTCAAGATAGTTCTGTTATATAAGTTTTATAGGATAGAAAACTATGTATAGCCATTTACCCATCTTTTACAGGCATATATGTGCCTATATTGTGGTTTGCAGTGTCCAATAATTTTTTAATTTGTCTGATTTCTAAAGTTTTTTTTAATTTTTTTTTAATTTCCTTATCTGAATAGAGATTTTTTTTATAATTTTGAAAAAGCCGGGTTTTTTTACGCGTTGTTGCCAGATTAAAAAAAAAAAAAAAATCCAAAATATTTCCAAACACTTTTCAATTGAAATATACAGTTACATGTCGATATTAAAAGACAAAGAAAACTTTAAAATAATTAAATTATTCTTTGCGAAAATCAGCATTGATTAAATTCAGACTATTTTATTTAAAATCAGTATTCTTTTTGCAGTTTGTTTGCTTTTTCGTCTTAAAATAGATCGTGTGAATGATATTCCTGAGTCTGTTAAACTTCGTATGGTTGATTTGTATTGGCACGGTAAAAATCAATTTTATATAGCGAATTATTTACATTGTTCGCAATAAAGCGTTAGTAAAATACTAAAACAATATTCAAACTAGTATGTTTTGGTCATCACAAAACTTTCTTCTGTATAAATCACGTCAATTAAATCATTTAAATAGTACAAGTACATCAATTTAGCACAAATTCATATCAAAGTATATCTGAATTTGAAGTTTGGTGAAAATTCGTGCATTAGCTCTTGAAATAGAGCTATAGCGGAAATTCTGAAAAAGTAGCATAGCAGCGCCACCTGTTGAGCGATTTATATCAAAAGTTTAACAGCACTAATTGATATAAAGGTATACCTGAATCTGAAGTTTGATGATAATTCGTGAATTAGTTATTGAGATAGAGCTATAGTGGAAATTCTGAAAAATATAACATAGCAGCGCCATCTATTGAGCGATTTACACCAAAATCTATAAAACGTCAATTACTAATTGAATCAAGGATTAATTGAATTTGAAGTTTGATGGAAATCCGTGCATTAGTTTTCTGGAGATTGAGCTATTGTGAAAATCGTAAAAAATGCAGCATTGAAGCGCCACCTGTTGAACGATTTACACCAAAATCTATAAAACGTCAATTCATGTCAAGGACTAACTGAATCTGAAGTTTGATGAAAATCCGTGCATTAGTTCTGGAAGTTGAGCTACTTCGGAAATCTTGAAAAATGCTGCATAGTCTATACCTTTTGAGCGATTTACACCAAAAACTAAACGGCTCTAATTCATATCTAGGTATACATGAATCTGATGTTTGTTGAAAATCCAAGCATTAGTTCTTGAGATAGAGCTATTGCGGAAATCGCAAAAAATTCAGCATAGCAGCACCACCTGTTGAGCGATTTAAGTCAAAATGCCTAAAACGTCAATTCATGTCAAGGGCTAATTGAATCTGAAGTTTGATGAAAATCGTGCATTGGTTCTGGAGATTGAGCTATTGTGGAAATCGTGAAAAATGCTGCCTAGAAGCGCCACCTGTTGAGAGATTTACACCAAAAACTAATCAGCAGCAATTTACATCAGGCACTAACTGAATATAAATTTTTATTAAATTACGTGCGTTAGTTCTTGAGATAGAGCGCCCACAAAATTTGTGTCACATACATACCGACAGACTGACAGACATACGGACCGACAGACAGGCAGACAGAGTCACAGGCTCAGAGACAGACATTTTGTAAAAACATGTTTTTCGGGATCTCTGACCCCCGAAACGTGTAAATCCGTCGAAAATTTTCATGAATCGAATACTTTCTTCTTGAAAGTAAAAATGGAAAATTCCAAAATAATTGAAAACCAAAAACATCTGCTAGAGATGACAGGAAACTGAAGCGTATAGTTAAGAAAAACCGTCTTAAAAGTGCGCGATTCTTTCACCGAAAATGGAAAGAAGAAGGAGTTCAAGTTTCTACATCGACAACATAAAGAAGTCTCCATAAATTTAAGTTTGAATCTCGTGTACCAAAAACAAAACCTCTCATGACTGCAAAACAAAAGCGTATAAGATTGAATTGGTGTAAATCAGGACGTTTATGGAGCGAAGAAGATTAGAAAAATATATTATTTAGTGATGAAAGTATGTTTTGTGTTTCATATGGTAATCAAGGTATTCGAGTTTGGAGAATGAAGCAAGAAGCATTTGATATAGAATGCCTTAAACGCTCCGTAAAATTTGCTACTAGTGTCATGATTTGAGGTTGCATGAGTGCAGAAGGACCTGGGAAGTTATGCGTCGTCTGCGAAAAGAAGTTAACTCTCAGACATATCATGAAATTTTGGAATATTACATGATTCCATCATCAGAAGATTTATTTGAAGATGATTTCATCTTTCAACAAGATTTAGCGTCATCGCATACCTCGGTGTCCACTAAGAATCGGTTCCGCCAACGCAACATTAAAGAACTTCCTTGGCCACCAAACTCATCAGATCTTAATCCCATTGAAAACTTATGGTGGATAGTGAAGAAAAGACTTTTAGAAAATCCTCCTTCAAGCAAAACTGAGTTAGTTTTGCTTGAAGTAGTATAATGTCTATTTGGTCAAATATTGATAGAAATCTTTGTATAGTATGCAAGATCGATTGTACGCTGTTATGAAAGCTAAAGGGGATGCTGCAAAGTATTAACTACCATTTACTTCATATTCATAAGGTAATATTGTTGCGTAAAATAAAATATTCTACTATTTTGAACTAATCTAAATTTTATTGTAATGTTTTGATGTGTTTCAGAAAGTTGTATACCTAATTTATTGTACTGTATTTTATATTTTGTAAATGTTAAAATCTTATCTAAACATTCCAAATTTAATTTATAAGAAATTTAATTGCATTTACTTAGTATCAAAAATAAATAAATGAAAAATAACTCTTTCTTATAACTTTTTCTCAATTATTCTAATATTTTGAATATGAGCTGTATATGGACAAGCATTGACCTTTTGCAACACAACACAAGGAAGGCGTTGAAGACAGGGTACGACTTTAAACACCAAAATGTCTCTGATGTACCCGTTGCTGTTGCGATTACCCATAATTCTTAGGTGATGCGATCAGGGGTGGATCCAAAGACTCGTTTTGGAGGGGGGGGGGGGGGGGGGGGGAGCGATACTGAATGATATATAATCAACACAGTCATAGTTTCTATTGGTTAAATCATTCCTTGCAGTTAATTGTTATATGAATGTGAAATAATTAATTCTATTGAAAATTACTATAGACTCCCGATTATCTGACGTTCAATTAGCTGACACACTCGGTTAACCCACCCTCTTATTATATAAGCCTCCTCTCTACAAAATATGGCTTACTGTTACTTATTGTGTCGAAAAATTAAAAATGTTACCATAGAATTTATTTATTAAATGTCTCTTTTTTATTCTTTTCCTTTTTACACTTTTACTCTATAATTATTTATCTTATCGGTTTATTGAAAAAAGGGACTGAATAAATATCTCAAGGGGGCTTAACAATCCTTGAAAAGTCAAAATGTGTCACCTAAGCGTTGCGTTTACTTCTTCATAATTTACTCATTATTAGTTCGTCAAGATTAACATTTGTTACTGAGAGCTAGGTCTGCTTCCATAGCTTCTCTACAAGAGGTAGAAAAACAGCGAAAAATGGTAAACCAAACAATGAATGGTGGGTGACAGTAGAGCGGCATTTTCTATTCTAATCACCTAGAAGGCCTTTCATTAAGTAAATACATAAAGGAAGAAATGATTTACCAAGATAATTTAAAGATATTAGCGCACCATATGCGTTTTAGCTTTTAACTGACTAAGACATAATCCTTTTTTGTTAATTCATCAAATACCCCTTGAAATTCACCAATGTAGGTTGCAATAGCAGTACATCTATATTATAAAGGACAAACATATCTGTGTGTAACGCATACGTCATTTTGCGAATGGCAACACTTTGAAATTTAAAATGAAATTTCGGTTTTGCAATTTTTGCTAGAGCAAATTTTTAAACTTCTAAACATCGCATATTTTCAATTTTTACACGGACGTATAGGGAAAAAAATGTACTTTTAAGTGCTATTTGTTTCAAAGCTGTATCTCAATTTATTTTTGATACATTATTTTTTTTAATACTTTTTTAGTACCAATTTTGTAATCGTGGCAACAGAAGTATACTCTATTTCTCACAAAAGTAAAGGGAAATCAGTAGATTACTGAATCTTTTTGTTGCCATCTTCTCATACAAATTGAAAAAAAAAAAAATGAAATTAAAATACGTGCTATGTCAAGAATATAGTCTTTTATAAAATCCGGTGGATTTTGGTTTTATTTCATCTTTATTTATCAATAAAAGGATTTTTAGTTTATTGCAAACTCACTTTACAAACGATACAACACTTTCTCTTTACAAAAATATATTTTAAATAAAATTTGTGTGACTTTCCGCCACATGTACTTAATTCGTATCAGAAATCATAAAGAATGCATTTTTATTTATTCGTGTGTAATAATATATTCCTAGTTTTGAAAAAATACAAATGAATAATTTATGATAAAACATGGAGCTAATATAAACAAACAAGTGAAGTCCTATGAATAATTAGATACCCGATTTGTCTTGCCGGGCGATATTGCGTTTTACAGGGTTTGTGTATTATTCCGCGATAATGACGTCATATGCATACTTTTCTATAGATGTTGTTT
The DNA here is from genome assembly GCA_963932465.1 of Maratus speciosus. Lineage (NCBI taxonomy): Eukaryota > Metazoa > Arthropoda > Arachnida > Araneae > Salticidae > Maratus > Maratus speciosus. The sequence continues at coordinate 664,978,131 of OZ010786.1, read as the reverse complement.
AATGTTGTATAATTGTATTAACTGGATCATAAAAGTGAAATACTTTAGCGAGTAAAAATGACGTCCTTTTATTAAAAAGCGTGTTTTTTAATTCTTAAAACTGAAATATATTTTGTAGAAGTGCGTCATTTCACCCCAGCTGCTTTGAAATTATTCACAGGTAAAATACTTCGCTTTTAAAAATAACATAATCGAAATCAAAGGCTAATAAAGCGCAATGTCTTACAAAAATTTAGAGTGTCTTTATAGAAGACCAGCTACACACAGTGTGCATGCTCAGATGGGAAGTTTTTGTCCGAAAAATAGTGATATACATTAAGGAACTTGATGATTCTCGCATGGATGAATTCCCTTCGTCGAGTTAAACAAGCAAACAATGAGGATCTTGCCAATAATTTGTGGTTTAAAATAATATCCGGTTCCCCAAGTTTTTGACCAAAATTATCTTGACTAATAAAATTTTATTGTTATTCTTTAAGACATTCTACTATAACTTTATCAAAATAACAAAATTTACTTAATTTATTTTTTTATAATTTTACATAACCTACACATTTAAAACACAAGGCTGTTTTTTAGTCATGTGCCTTGAGCTTTCTACTCAACGAATTTTACTAATAATATTTTTTAACTGGAAGCTGTTTATTTGTAGATGTGCCCGCACTAGCTGTTTTTTTTTTTTTAAATATCCCCATTTTTATATTTTAATTTAAAAAATATTTTATAAAATGCCTTCAAAGTGTGGTAATTAGATAGCTTTCATTATTGAAGAAAAGAGAGAATATTGAGGTTTATTTACCTTTATTCATGCCATTTTCTGATTAGAAAAGAAAACATTTTTTTTTTTAATTTCTATGATTTAAATTTTGTTGTATAGGGTTTATTGGCGCAAAATCCCATTAGGGACATACTGCGACAAAATATTTTGAACGGAAAAGGACGTACTGCTTTTGAAAGCACAAACTTTTCCTTATAAAGTTTGCATATTTTTTTTCCTTCTGAATATGTAATGATACTAATTTTGAGACACTGGGCGAAATGCTTAAGTAGGTGATAATGACGTCGTAATTTAAAAGAAAATGATCATTTTCTTAGATAATACTAAACATTTTAACACAAATGTGTCTAAAAAAATAAATTACGTCAATGTTTACTCTTCGGTACTGAGATTGTAGTATCTGAAGTTAAGAGTGCGACTGTTTACATGTAAATATGTTGTTGATAATCGTGACTTCATGTTTTAAGTTAAAATGATCAAATTAAAATACCATTTTTTTAAACATGGTGAATACGATAATTGTAAATTTTGCGAATGTATAAATGATGTCGGGTTTAGATTCTCGGGAAAAAAAAGTTCTATAATCGTGTCAAAGTGAGATCAATTTTGTTGTTTTCATTCCGGAATACCAAACATAAGAGCCTCAATTGACAACTTCATCATAATAACTTTTCATTATAATATTTTACTGATTACATATGCGATTAAAGTTTAATTTTAATAATTTGGAGAACTGAGTTTTATAGACATAGTATTTTGTTAATTTTAGGTTAAAATAATATTTGTTTGAGAGTTAGACTAACCAATATAAGGTACATGCTTTTATTGTAGCTAATTTAGTAAATTTATTGTAGATCAATGAAGCAGTTCCTTCTTAAGCATTTTCTTCCGTCGAAATTCGACGGGATCCACCTCGTTTTTTAAAAACATCACTGGCTTTTTTCAGAAAAAATTAAGATGCTTGAAGTTTTAAAAGGTCCTTTCTTTTTCTTGTTTCTTTCTTTCTTTGGAAATTGCTGCGAATCCCATTCTTTTCTCAAACAAAAGACCTCTCTGCAAAAATATTATGCAAAAATTAGGAGTGCAGCTTCTTTGAAAAGATGAAAAAGTTTCCACACTAGGGATCCGCATAACGGTGTCAGTGTTCCTTTGTAGAAATTCAACAAGAGGTACACGAAGTGGCGTCGTCCCTCACTTCAACTCATAGTGTCAAAAATTATGGCGCCATATGTCTTTAGAAAGGACATAATCCTTTTTTGTTCATTAATTGCCAAAACTTCAGTGAGGTTTACCATTGACACCCGAAAAGTGTTTGGCTTTCGTTTGCTTGTCCACCTATACCGCGAAAACTGCCGTTCAAAGTGTTGGATATATATCTTGGGGGGGTGGGGGGGGGTGGCGACGACCGCCTCACCTGGATCCGCGCCTCGGGAATCTCCTCCTGGCGCTAAATATGCGTTTTTTTCGGGGCCCTTTGACAAAATTCGCGTTTTTTTCCCAGCGATACTTTGGCGAAATTCGCGTATTTTTTTCGCGATCCTTTGACGAAATTCGCATTTTTCCGAGATCTCTGGACGAAATTTGCGTTTTTTTCGCTATTGCTTGACGAAATTAACGTTTTTCCGCGATTCTTTCGCGAAATTTGCGTTTTTCCCGCGATTCTTTGGCGAAATTCACGTTTTTTCTGCGATTTTTTGACGAAATTTGCGTTTTTTTTCTGCGATCCTTTGACAAAATTCGCTTTTTTCTGTAATCCATTGACAAAATCTGCGTTCTTTCACGGTTCTTTGACGAAATGCGCGTTTTTTTTGCTCGATCCTTTCACGAATTTGGCGACTTTTTCTGCGAACGATTGACGAAATTGATTTTTTTTCGGCGATCATTTGTTGGAATTTGCGATAAGCGGTGGATTTATGTTCCTTTTGTCATCGCCAAAAGGTTGGTATTTTTTGGCGGCGATCCCTTTGTTGGCAAATGGTTGGCATCTGTTTCTGCTGTCAAACTGCGGATGCACGCACACAACATACCGGTCTTGGTGGAAGTGACAATTCCAATGACAGTTTTTGGAAGGAAAAACCGGTTTGGCGCGCTATCCTCCCACCATCACGTGATGGTGGGAAGCATGATATCGGATTCAAGAAAAGATTACCACTTCTGCGTCCAGTTATATTAGAAGTTAATGGTCCAGACACACTCCGGAAGGTGGCTTTCACCAGTTCTTTGTCTAACGCAGATGTGGTCTTTTCTGTATCTCAAATTAAAGGAGTATTCATGGGAAAAGACGAGTCGTTGCCATTCGTCACGCTAGTGCTCATGTCGACAAGCCAATTGTAGCCGCAGGTGCCGATGGTTTTGCTTGTGGGAAATCTTGCACAAAGAAACTCTTGCATCCAGTCCACGGTGCAGCATACGATGATGAATTGTTGGAGCAGAAAATGACACAACTGTAGCAATGCTCCAACGTTCAGTCAACTGTCCGGCTCAAGTTGTATGGTCCGTAACTGCCATGCGAATCAGGTGTCTATCATCCTATGCTGACGTAACATTTCGTTGATTTCCGACCCGTTCGGTTATCTTGTGTCCAATACTTCCACATACACGCACGCATCACTGTCGTGGCATTGCATTCCAAACGATCTATTATTGCACGATAAGAAAAAGCCCCTTCACGTAGGCCATCATTCATATCTGTTTAAACTCAAGTAGCTTGCTCACATAGCAGACTTAACACTGGCAGATAACCATATACTGTTTTCAATGTCCCTCTACAGCTCTCTAGTTATACGGCTAAATCAACAGTTCAGAGAGCGCTGCTCAGCCCATGCTTGCGATGAGACTTTGAAATTCAAATCATATGAAAACAACACCCTAATTTATATTTGCTGTCTGTTTCAGCTCATTGACATAATACCTGCATGATTTTGTAATTATTACAAACAGGAGTTTGCTTAAAACGTCATATTTAAAAGGATTTTATCATATTGTCTAAAATAAAACATTTCTTCTAGACGAAAGTATATAAAAATCTGTGAAGCACTGACATTTTTAGGTAGATTTCGCAAGAAATACTACCTATTACATCCTCCCCTGTGTTGGAATTTTTGAAAAGGTTTTGCAAATCTACACCGATCATGACGCCTAGAACCCAAAACCACCCCCAGTTCAAAACTTTATCTATCTATCTATATCACTTTTTTATGGACACTATAAGTTCCATAATTCTGCACAAATCTCTTCTAAACTGATACCTAAAATCAAGGGGCAGAAAATCTCGGTCAAGTTCGTTAATGGGCAAAATCGGACCAAGGGTGTGGAAATAGGGAGGGGTTTTGTGAAAACAGAAAAACCCTCATAACTTCTTAATTATAATGTATATCAAATCAGTGCTCAAGGAGACAAAAAAATAGGGTTTTAAGAAGAAAAAAAATTCATAACTTTGTCAATTCACAAGATATCAAATCCACTTAAATTTATTATAAATATTCTTAATCTTATCTACAACTTTTATATTGACAAGTGTTTGATAGGACCAACTCTTACAGCGAAAAAACATAAAAAAAAGGAGAGGGATGAAGAAGAAAAAAATTCATAACCTCGTCACTTCACAAGATATCGAATCCGCCTAAATTTATTATAAATTTTCTTAATATTATCTACGAATTTTAAGCTGACAAATTTATGATAAGTCCAACTCTTACAGAAAAAAAAGAGAGTTGAAGAAAAAATTGTCGTATTAACATGATTCTTATAAAACGAGCTCTTACAGAAAAATGAAATAAAAAACTCGTCAAAAGCGGCCAGATAAAATTGTTAAACTAGGTTTATTTTTAATCTTGATTTAGTTTTTGTTGCTGAAATTAGTACTTAACTCGAAATCTATTTGTGCTGTAGGCTGAGCCGGCAGGGATTTTTACTTACCCATTTTGTACAAGGTGATTTTCAAATGTGTGATAGATCTTATTTTCATTGAATTCTTTTCATAAAATAACCTTATTTAATCAATAAAGGAAACAATCGTCAGCTATCTTTTCAGCGGTGGATGTGTCCGGTCTTGGCATACAAAAATTCCCCCCAGTCAAAGAGAAACGAAAGGCAACCCTATTGAAAATCCCGATACAGAAGATTGCTAACATTGAAACTTCAGTAATCGGGTTATACTTGAAAAAAGCAAATTAATGTGTTTTTGGAGCGTGTGGGGTTTGGGCGGGGGTTGATAAGCGTAGCTCGTATGGGGGCAGATTCCCTTTCTGTAAAAAAAAAAGTAAGAAAAAAATCATGCGTCAAGCATAGATTATGAATCACTTTCCAACACATTCAGAATAATGTAACAAAACTGCACTGTTTAAAAAAATAAAATATTACGTCTAATTCAACCCTATGGAAACGCATAATACATTTCAAAACCCAATTTCAGCTGTTCCCATCCACAATCGGAAAATTATGCGATTTTTTTCAGCAGCCCTGTATAGGATTTATAGATTTGAATCTATTAGCTACATGCAAGCCAAAATTGAGTTCACTTAAGAGATACATATACTTCAGTTGAAAATTTACCTTCAGTAATTTCTCCTAATAAGGAGAACGGCATGTGAATACTTTTGTGCAGCCCTGATTTTGATATATGGAATTTATATGTAACGAGTAAGATGCAACAAATTAATTAAATTTAAAAGCGCATACCTAATTTTAAACCGTGCACTCCAGCAATTATGACTCAAAGACAGTACTGTACTGTAACCGATTTCTTTTGTGTGTCCCTGTAAATGAATAAAAAATGCTATGAATGTCCTGTTCTAACGTGATCGTTGTGAAATTCAGTGATTTATATCAGTTTCAATACATTTGAAGTAGCATAATGTCATTAAAATACCCTGATAACGATTTTCCCCCATATACCATCATGTAATGGAATACTTTTGAGTGCCCCTGTAAATGAACTATTAATCCTACATACTTCGCATACAATACCAAACATGCTTTTGTGACCCTCAATAACCTTTATCAATTTCATGAAAATCCGAGTATATTTACGGGAGTTATTCCCCATATACCATAATGTAATGGAATACTTTTGAGTGCCCCTGTAAATCAACGATTAATCCTACATACTTCATATACAATACCAAACATGTTTCGGTAACCCTAAATAACCTTTATCAATTTCATGAAATTCCGGGTATATTTACGGGAGTTATTCGCCATATACCATAATGTAATGGAATACTTTTGAGTGCCCCTGTAAATGAATGATTAATCCTATATACTTCATGTACAATAACAAACATGCTTTCGTGATCTTAAATAATCTTTATCAATTTCATGAAATTCCGAGTATATTTACGGGAGTTAGAGCGTGGACAGACGGACAGATTATCTGACGGCCAGACTATCTGACGGCCAGACAAACCGAATGCATAAACAGTTTTCAACTTTGTTGGAAAGTGTTAAAAAGAAAAGGACAAAAGAACAGGCAAGAAAACAAACATATTATTTTTGGTTCATTGTGATGAATTTGAAACTGGACGACCACTAAAACGCAACCTTTCCAACAGAAAAAAGGTTTTATAAAAACTAGAGTATCCCTTTAAATGTTATGCGAGGACATACATACCCCCCCCCCCACCCACCCACCGCCACACGCAAACAAACAGTATAACTTTTGTTCTAGACAGCTAATAAAGCGATCCAGCTTATAATTTTAATTATAATGATTATTGAAAACACTACCTTACTCGTATTTAAAATTAAATTAATTAAAAAATAAAAGTGTTTCATTTGTTTTTTCATTTCTTATTCCAGAATTCTGGGTTAATATTTTGAAAAGACTGTGATGTTTCCACATTTTTACAGGCTTCCCCTCACTTTTTTTTACATAACAGATGGCGCTGGAGTCGTTTTTAAAGGATTTTTTAAGTTGCTGTTGCTTCTTCCAGTTTGAATATAGTTTCTGACGATGTAGAAAGTGGATTGTTTCCTGCCGATTTGTGTTTTTAGAAAGTTTGACTTCTGATGATGGTTTTGAAGATTAAACCGAAACGTAGAGTTTTATATAATTTTTGTGATTTTATTTTTACACCATGTTTAAATTTATGAATAAAATATACATTGAATAGAAAACTCTATTTTGTTTAGTATTTGTTAAGAAAGTTCGAAAAAATAATCACGCTGTGCATTTCAAAAACGACATTTTCAATAAAATCCACTTTTCAGCATCAATCTGGCATAGTCCGATAAAAGTACGAGAAATTCATGACAATGTGTTTCCGCGATGCCGTGGATTAACTGGGTTCTTTGCTTGCGATACTACAATGGTAGGGTAAAGTGCCCATATTTCGTCCCCTCTCCTAATTTCGTCCGCCTTAACTTCTCCGCTTCTGCGAAAGTGGCGCCACTTATGACGCAAGGCACAGGGGACGGAAAACAAAAGGGGTCAGCTTTGAAAGTTTCGTTCGTCAAGACTCATACATAAATTAAAGACGGCGAATTTCCTATTTTTAGAAGACCTGAGTTCTTAGTACGTCGTTTGTAGAACGTTATTTACTGTACTGTAAGTATTTATTTCTTATTCATTGCATGTATTTTACGTTGGTAAGATGATGACAGTAGCATACAGTGAGTTTTAGGACGCTCAGTTCATCTTACGGGAACTGAAGCTCTGTCCTATTGGGAAGTGGTGTGGTCCCAATTTCGTTCCCATTGCAGTTCTTATTTTCGTCCCGGGGACGAAATTAGGTATGCTTTTTCATGACATTTTTCTTTTCAATTTTTTCCTTCATGTTTGGATGCCTAGTATTTATGTTAATCGTTATGTTATTCTTCCACTGATAATTAGTACATTTCTTTGTGCCTTACTTTAATGTAAATTAAATTACTTACTCATTTAGAAATAAGTTAAGCCTCGGCGTATTGTATTTTTTTTTTTTGGGGGGGGGGGACGAAATTAGGACAATTTTTTTCCTTTGCATTTTTTATATACTTTTGAAAAAACAGTTCTTCGCATTGTTAAAATTTTTTTGTACGATATTTGCCTATGTTTCTATGTGCGTGGGTAGTTCGTCTATCTAAAATCCAAATTTCGTAGATTTTTCACTGAAAATTACAACTTCCAAGGGCCTAAAAGTGACTGGGGGACAATACTAGGGCACCTTACCCTACTTTTCTTGCCATAAATACAACAGTCACTATTTATACCACTTTAAAAAGTGGGTTTTACTGATTTCATTTTTAAAACGGGGCGGGTTTTATTTTATTTTTATTTTCACATATTTTGCTCTCATTTTAAAGCGTCCGAATACATACAGAGACAAATCAAAACTTCTTGGATGTAATTTAAGGAGTGGAGAACATACTACAACGATTTTGTACCGAAGGTATTTATTCGATCAATAATACAAGGCATTTCACACCAATCCGAAGCAGATATTTGCACGGGTCGGGTTGTTCCTGGCCCATTTTCGGGTTCGGGTCGGATACCCGAAAATTATGTTTAAAGTCAACCATATAACCCGATACAAACGGACCCGAACTACACAAATCCGAACCCGACAGGAACACAAAATAAAATAAAATTATGTATAAATTTTAATTAATTTTTTAATGAATTTTCAGCTGTGGAATATAATTCAGCACCCCGATCCAGTGTTCCAAGTAGAGTTAGAGCGCAGACAGACGGCTAGACAAACCGAATTCATAAACACTTTTCAACGATGTTCGAAAGAGTTAAAAATTAATAAAACTAATTGACTATTGAAATGTTCCATTCGATAGGCGACTTTCATCAAAAGAGGTAATAGAATTTCGTTGCATATGTATATGCACGTTTACGCATATTTGTTGAACAAATGCTCCAATTTCATGCTTTTTTTTTATTCGTTCAGCCGGTCTCGTTCCAATTTCATTAAGATCTAAAATTTTATTAACACGTCATTAATTTAAATATAATGTCTAAAATTTTATTAACACATTTATTGTCACGTCAGTCACCGGTGTCGTTTAGAACGCATCATGCACCAATGACTGACGGTCTAAAATATGATATATAACTAAATATATATATATTGTTTTAAGTAATTACTGAAAATTTATTTAAAATTTACTTACCTTTCATTTATTACGGGATTATCCTTTCTTAAAAATTACTTAAAACATTGTAAATTTTTCAGCTTCAGTGTCCGTCACCGTTGCAGTCAACGTGTTAATTGTATTTGTCTGTGTTTTTGTTTTCTTGTATTTGATTTCACGGGCTTCAACTTTCGTAAAAAATTGACCGACGGGCACGAATGTATTTTTTAACGATATACAACATTTTACATTTTTAAAATAGTCGTAGAATTTATCTTATATAGTTTTATATATATATATATATAGATATATATACACAGGGTGCAATATGTTATCTATCGCCGACCTTTAATTTCTCAACCGTTGGTCGCAGACATATAGTTCCAATTACAAAAACGTTTCAAATGAGCTAAATATTCATGTTGTGGCATTATTTAAAGTAAAAAATCATTTTTATAAAAATTACGAAAACTAACTTTTTATATGGCCCCCTGGTCCCTATAGTTATATTTAGTAAAAGTTTACTCATATCATAGCAGATATAACACAAAAAGTTTGACATCTGTACTACAAAAATTGATCCAGTTATTAAATTTCAAAGATTGAGATTTTTGCACATGATTTTGTCTTTCATTGAGGGATCAGTTAAAAGATGAATTAAAGTAATTCGAGATCAAAATCAAGGTGCAATGTCCTTTTTACAGCGAAACCACCTTTAGCCGGTATCATCAAATCGGGGAATCACGAAATAGGGTTATTTTATCTAAATATTTGAGCTAACTTTTATGGGTCGAATAACATTCAAAAGTACCGACGATACCGGCTAAAAGTGGTTTCGCCGTAAAAAGGACATAGCACCCTGATTTTGATCTCGAATTACTTTAATTCATCTTTTAACTGATCCCTCAATGAAAGACAAAATCATGTGCAAAAATCTCAAACTTTGAAATTTGATAACTGTGTCAATTTTTGTAGTACAGATGTCAAACTTTTTGTGTTATATCTGTTATGATATGTGTAAACTTTTACTAAATATAACTATAAGGACTGGAGGACCGTATAGAAAGTTAGTTTTCGTAATTTTTATAAAATTGATTTTTGACTTTAAATAATGCCACAACATGAATATTTACCTCATTTGAAACGTTTTTGTAATTGGAACTATACGTCTACGATCAACGGTTGAGAAATTAAAGGTCGGCGATAGATAATATATGGCACCCTATATATACAGAGTTACCCGAATAATTGTAACAAAATATCGTCTAACTGTGTGTTAAAGTGAATGATATTGACAATAATGAGATCTAATAAGAAGTTATACAATCCGCACTTTGGTTTGTGTCACGTAGGCGATAATTTAGCTACTGATCGATTTTCGTGTTGATTTCAAATAGAATTGTCGGGTTCGGGACTGGTGTGATATATATACCGTACCCGGCTCTAATGCGGGTAGTAATAAAGGATTGCCACATAAAACATGATGCCAAGCTAGAACTGAAACTAATAGTACGAATTTCATAAAAAATTTAATTTAGGATAATTGAAGGGTGTAGAATTTATTTATGGTGTCAAACTTGGGCATTGCTATTGAAAAAAATAAATTTTGGGTTCGTTTTCATATGTAGATGAATCCCTAAGCAAATTTTATATACATCATTAAAAAGTAGACTTTATTTCTAATCGTTTCGTACCAGCACCATTCTTCTACAATAATTTCTTGCAGAGTTATTAGGGGGTGTTGACTTTTTTTTTTTCAACGACTGTACATTCAAAAGGTTTTTTCTCATGGGGAAAAAAACCCCGAAAGTTCTGTAAATATGTGACTCTTTTTATATAAAAAGAGTAGAACATTCCAGAAATAGTTACATATTTAGATAACTTTTTTTTTCTTTTTTTTCACGAGAAAAATAATTTTGAATGTACCTGTTCGGTCCATTGCTCCCGTCTAGTAAGGCGGAGGGTTAAAGTGTATTGAGGGGTTACACCATCTTGAGAATAAAAAAAAATCTATCTTTTTAGGTGTGTTCGTAATTATATAAATACGTAGCACCTATAGTTGTCGTTCAGTCCGTCTGTCTGTCCGTCCGTCCGTCTGTCCGCATATAACAGAGCAAAACTACCCAACCGAATGGTCTGAAATCTTAAATATATAATTGTTGCAAAACTTTGTCGAGTCATTTCAAATTTCATGAAAATCGGATGTACAGTTTAACGACAGGGACAGTCAAAAGTTTTCCGTTACGTTACGGCCAATGGGAAAAAATTATTGCAAGTGCATTTTAATGATGTTACAGCCTTTCGAACAGAATGAAATGGATGTGCACTTATGAAGTGCACTAAAATATACATTCAGTACACTATGCGGTGCAAAAAATATTCATAAAACTAGTTATAGTATACGAACGCATCTGATTTACCATGTTTGAGGAGCAATTTCCAACTTGTTTTTTCTTTGACTACATGAATTGTTTACAATGTTTTAAGCATTCAACCATTTCAAAATTCAAAATATTTCCCCATTTAGAGAGCTGGGATTTTCCGAGAACTTGGATTCTCAGCCAGTATGTATAATCGATATGAGAGCCCGACAAGAGACTAAAGAGACCAGGAAATTAAAAAAAGCTGCTTAACCCTTTATGTCCCAAATTAGGAATTCATGAAAATTTCATCTTCTAAAAAACATTTTTCGTAAGTTTTTGGAACAATATTAGAAGATTTATACAATCATTTAACAAATTTTAGAAGGATTTTGCCAATTAAAATTAATTAATTAAATTTGAATTTATAGAGATTTTGTGCAATATTTAAAACTCCACTCAAATCTTTTATTTAAAATCTTTTTTTAGTAATTTGTAGAATTAAGAAATGTACAAATATAATGTACATAACACCCCCCAACCTTTCAGCGTAAAGAAAGCTGAAAAGATGCAAAGACAAAAGAAATAATCCTTTTAAAAATATTTTTGTTTTGTGCATCCAATAATGCTTTTGGAACAAGATAAAGTAAACTATCGATAAAGTAAAGTAACTATAACTCATTCTAAACTGTATTACTACTAATCGAGATGTATTAAATGAATTTTATAACAAATTATTTTAACGATACTTTAAAGTACCGTCGGGGCTTAAAGGGTTAAAAAGAGTCGGAGGACATCGCGACATCACTGGAAGACATCGTGTACGGCGCAGGAATCTCAGTTTGAAGATAATTAAAAAATATATATTTGGTTTCGTTGTTGCGGTACTTTTTTTTTTCTTTGGCGTTTTTCCTGGAACTACTTTTTTGAAAATGATGTATAAGATATCTCAAGATCTACTGAACCGATTTTAATGAAATTTAAACTATGTATTCTTTATAATATTATCTAAGATGTAGCCTAAGATTTTTTTGATTGGATTCCGTATTCATTTTTTATAAATTTTTTTAAACTGAAAATTCTGATAAAAAAATATTTTTTTTTTCCAAACAGCTGTCATTTCTATAAAACAACAACAACAAAAAAAAATATTTTTTTTTTTAAATCCTGTGTTAAATATTCTATTACCTTTAAATATCCTATTATTTTAAATAAGAATAAACATTATCTTTATATTTTTAGACGATGCTTCACAGAGAAAAGAAAACACCGCCAGAGAGGCTTTTCAAAAGAGGGCTTAATCTCCGTCATTTTTTAATTGTTTTTATTAGTTTCTTTTTCATTTCTTCATAAAACTTCTATGTATATGTGTAAAACGAAAATTATCATCTATATGTAATAGCTGCGTAAAAAAAAAAAAAAAAAAAAAAAAAAAAAAAAAAAAAAAAATCAGTTATTTTTATATCAGTATTTTAATAACTGCGTTAAAAAAAAAAAAAAAAAAAAAAAAAAAAAAAAAAAAGTTATTTTTATATCAATATTTCCGAGTCCCAAAGTGGTGGAACTCCTTAATTAGTTTGCCAAACTCGAATATCTGTTTTTAAGATTGTGATCAATTTTCAATTAAACATTTTCAGATTGAATGCGTCATTGAATTTATATGAGCAAGAGTAACAATGTTAATTCACTACGTTTATCTGTAAAACGCGTTTGTTAAACAGGAAAATGTTTACTTGAGAATAATTAGGATCCAAAATTCTATATTCCGAGTTCCGAAAACTGATTAATTCACATTAAACACGACTCGGGATCGTTTCCGAAAACCAGTGGCAACAAAAGAAACTTTATTTTTTATAAATGCTTCTTTAAATCTCGAAAATAGATTGGTTTTTATACTTTCTAACAATAAAGGAACGGTTTTCGGAATCATGGGTCACCTGAAAGAGGTTATTATGTGTTTTCGTTCGTCCTTAGATTATATTTTCCTAAAAAGAAACTTAAGAAACTTTTTCTTTTTAAATACTCCGTACTACTAACTACTTTCTATTGACTACTTTTTACAACTTTTAACTACTTTTACTACTTTTTTCTAATAACTTTTTACTACTAACTACCTTTACTACTACTACGTAACATTTTACTATTAACTACCTTTACTACTACTACGTAACATTTTACGGAACAGATATTATATATTCCCGCGGCCGCCATCTTGGATTTTTTCTTGGCGTGAAAATCCCTTTTCCGCCAAGTAAATGTCGCCATGTCGCCAGATTTATGCACATGTTAGGCTTAACGTTGTTGGCAGAACACGTCACTCGTCGGGGTTGCCTTATCGATAAACGCCAACAAAACATCGCCGAGAAATCCAAGATGGCGACCGCGGGACTATATAACATCTTAGCACATTTTACTACTACGTAACTTTACTTTACGTTAGGTTACTTTACGTAACTTTTTACTACTAGTTAAAATAACTTTTACTGCTAACTTTTACTACTAACTTTTACTACTACTACGTAACTTTAAGTAACTTTACTTTACGTTAGGTTACTTTACGTAACTTTTTATTACTAGTTACTATAACTTTTACTGCTAACTTTTACTACTAACTATTAACTTTTTACTATTTTTTACTTTTTTACTAACTACTGCGTTTTTACTATTACTAACTACTACTATTACTTTTAATACTACTTTAACTACTACTTTTACTAACTACTACTTGCAAGTGACTCAATAACAAATCAGTACTCGCGAATGCGCGTATGTAAAACTGTTTCAGTTACTCTTTATTGGTGACCTTGAACCAACAGTCAACAACGCTTACAGTTGATACTATTAAAATTAATAGGTGCTGAGGATTACATATTTTTGAACACCACTATTTACGAATAGCCACATTCGTTTTATTTAATTGCAAAATTCTGCATTTCAATAAAACGAATATTCGGAAATAGTTGCATTCAAAAGAGATACGACGTTAATATGTGTGATTTTTTGAGAGTTTTGTCAAATACCTAAGAGTAATATGATCAATACATTATTACCCGACTGAAAAGAAGGGTTATGTGTTTCACGCGTATCTGTGTATGTGGGTTTCTTTATACCCTCGAAACATCCCAACGGCTGGATGGATTTTAATGAATGAGGTCTCTATCAATTCGTCTTAATGGCTCAATGGTTATAGGCTAGGTTTTGTTTTCATAAATTCAAAATGGCGGCCGTAAAATACAAAATGGCGGTAGAGACGAAAAAAAATTACGCACCCCATTGAGTGGCCTATCATTGGATAGGTCTTTCAAAATGAAGACGATGCTTCATTGACTATTTTACAGTCAGAAGCTCTGTTAAAATATTATACAACCTGGAAGTTGTGTGTGTATTGTGGATCTCTAGCTTTACTACAACTTTAACCATCATAGACATCGATAGACCTCATCAAAACAGTGCTTATAGATAGGAACTAACCATTAAGCACAACTTAAAAGTAAAACAAGTAAATAAAAAAAAAATAGGTAAGTAATACAAACAAGCAATATAAAAAAATATATTTTAAGTCAATTCCTACTTAGGTCAATAAGAGAATTTTTTTTCTCCCATTCTTCTTTTCCCTTGAGTGGCGCTTAAAATGCCTTGATCAAGAAGAGGGCTCTCTCGGTCTTAAAATACCTTGATCAAGAATAGGGCTCTCTCGGTCTTAAAATACCTTGATCAAGAAGAGGGCTCTCTCGATTATTGAAAATTAATTAATTTAATTTAATTAATGAATTGATATTTGAAAAAAAAAACTGAAGCCACTGTAGCCATGTGTTATCCACTACAAGTTTTTAAAAAAATTATTTGAGCTTGATTGGATGAATAATAAGTATTTTATTAACGATTGAAAATTTGAGCAAGGTATATATAGCGAGTGTGTGAGCTATTATTAGGAATTGAAAAAAAAAATAGTTTCACATTGATGAGAAATAATTAATTAGTTCGCATTTTACGCAGTCGGGTTTTTTGATTTTTTAAATTTAATTGTTTTTTATTTGTATAATTTGACAAATAACAAACACTAACAATAAATTCCATTTCTATTAAAAACAACCTGTGTCCAAAACATTTTTGTTTATTTTTTATTTTTTTTTATTAAAAAGAAAAAAAAACTAATAACCGACTTAAAAATTTATCGATTTAAAAAAATATAGCTAGCAAGAAAAAGTCATTAAAATTTTCTTGCATTTGTATGCAACATAGTATTTATTAATAGTTAAATATTTTTGAATCTGTGAAATTTTTCAAATGACATTCAAATTCTGTGACAAAAAAGTGTGGCAAACGGTGCACAGTTACTGCCAAAAGATTTATAATATTCACTTTTAAAATATGTTAAACATTAATACGTAAGTCATTATTATTTAGTCATCTGTACTTTATCTTGAATCATACCTTAAATAAATTTATAGTAGACACTCGATTATTTGAGGCTCGATTACATTGGCATACTGGATTAACCGACACCCGTCACATAGCATCATCATCTACATAGGTGCCTTGCGTCCTAAATTAAAAACAATAGAAAAAAAAAATATTTTTTAAAACACAAAGCTATAAATTTGTTAAAATTGCTTAACAAGTGATTGAAATATTGTTAAGTTATTCACGTTTGAAAAATGATTTTCTCTAAATAATGCAGATTTTAGTCACACAAAATCATTTAAAATAAATTTAAAAATTCCGGAAATTCGGAGGAAATTGAAACAAAAAATATCCCTGCCGCCAAAGCCCGCCAAACCCTACCGGGGGGAAAGATCTAGTTGGGCCTCCCCAACATTTTATAGCCGCAATTTGGGCTTATTTCAACCAAAAATAGCTGATTTTTGGCTTTGGGACTTCTTTTAGAGGTGTTTGTTGGGGGAGGGGACAGCTAGTCTTTTTACCATTCAAATAATTAAATCCTAACAGCCACAGGAAATCTAGTTGTAAACAAATCATGTTAAAATAGAATTAAAAAAAATATTTCTTGAAATTGTCTTATTTTTACTTATAACCAAAATAAGAAAATCAAATAATTAATAATTTTCCCTTATTTTTCATTTAGAATATTTGGTTTATTGCACTTATATTGCTTTATAACAGTAGCAATTTCTCTTTTTATTTAATGTGATCTTAATAAAAATCATTTATACGTATAAAGTATAACAACATCCTTCCGATAATCCAATGATTTCAATTTTCCGACATATCTGTGGTTTTGTGAATGCCGGATAAACAAGTATTGCTGTTTTAGACTGTAGTTTAAATATTGAAAATAGTTGACATAAATATCAGAAGATGGCAGCACTAAAATATCTTGAAGTATTATTATATTCTATATTTTAATATTATTATTTTAACTTTTTTAAGTAATGACCGTTTTTTAAACATTTGATTTATATTTGATTATAATTAGTATAGATTACTATTTACCATTTCTAATAAAAGATGCGAGGGCTAATTTGTAACTTATAACACGTAATTTGTAACACGTAAAACTGTTATAACATTTTGAGTTTAGGGTTTCTCATATGTTTCCCATTATAGATCGCAGATGGCAGCACTATGTAATTTTCTTGTATCTTAAAGTGGAGTTGGAAGGATCTTTTCCTACAATATTAAATTAATATACCTTTTCTCAGAAACTACTAAATACATTCATTTGAAATTTTTTAGATACATAATATAAATAAATCCTGTTAAAGTAAAGTCAAATTTATAAACAGAGTTTTTTTTTTTTTTTTTTTAAATCTGGAATAAAAGCCACTTTTAAATAACAAAAAACTTGCATTTTTCCAAAGAAAAACATTTCAATAAAAATTTTGTACATATGTAACAAAAATTAGCTTCAGATGGATGAGGGATATGTTTAAGATATTCATGCCGGATTACTGACAATAATATGTATTAGTTTCTACAAAAAGGTACAACGAAGTACAAGAGAGGTTACATCGAACAGGACATTTTGAGAAAATTTGGTTTAGCCCCTTGAGGGGCAAGCAATTACGTTTGTGAAATGCTGAATTCCCACCGGAATCTTTGAAAAATTCTATTTCAAAATAAGTAAAAAGCAATTTTATGGCTTTTTTCCACCAAAGTTAGAAAAGTAAAATTTAATAAAATTTTTCTGGTGTAAAACTTCATTAATCGTAGGTGGTATATAATATATACCGGTGCCCCTCAAGGGGTTAAAGTTTATGTATGTAATTTTTATGTATGATGTAAACAAAGTGAATTACTTAAAAAAATTTTACTCCTGTTTGTCGTAGAAACAAAATTAATATACCATTCAAAAGGAAAAAAAAAAATTTAGAGCCGGGCCGTGTCCTGGTCTTACATTTTTCAACAGATTCGGGTTGGGCAAGATTTCTTTCACTTCAAGGGCGAACCTGGTCTGGACTTCATTCTTCCTCGAGGTCTGCACTGGCCAAAATTTCAAGTCCGAGGCTCGCCCGGAATAAAAGCTAAACATTCGGTCCGCGTCCGACCCAGCCCGTATGAAAGGCATTATTGGCCCGACCCGTGCACAGGAATGTAGTGGAGGGTACACGGGGTATACGCCGTATACCCTTTGGATTTTTTTAAAGGAACCCCGTATACCCTCTGTTTCTCAAGAAAGCTATAGTGTATATACACTAGGGTATACCCTCTGCCTTGAGCGTATAGCCTCTGCTTAGAACGTATACCCTCTGTTTTTTTTTTTTTTTTTTTTTTTTTTTTTTTTTTTTTTATGACTACACCACTGCCCGTGCATTCCTCTAAATTCTTCTCCCCAAGCTCACGTTGGACTGGCATCTTGCTTATTTGTTATTCGTAAAAAATATATTGATGTTGTACATTTGTTTAGTGAAATCTTTAGAAATTTAACTTGGTTTAATAAATTACAGAGGTGCATTTAAAAAAAATCTACTTTTTTTTCTTTGTGGAACTTTAAAATACTGATTCTCTTTTATCATCTATTTCTTTCATGCTAAACTAATTTTCTTACTGGATTTTAATTTGAATGTAATTGTCTAAGTCATATTTTTACGTAGTGTTTATGTACATAATTGCCTAAATAGTCATTAATATTATTGTTTTTCTGTATTCATGAATTTCGAACATAATCTTAAAATAAAACATGATCATTAGTAAGTGTGCTTTATGAATAATTTTAATTGTAGATGCAGGCCGGGCTCGAGCAGGTTTTTCAGTTTTTATACCGGGCCGGGCCAATAATTTGTTTGGTTGGACTTGGGTTTGAGCCAGGTAATTTGAGGCCGGATAAAACTCCAACCGATATATCTAAGCCAGCTTTAATGCTTTTTTAAAATTCTTTATTTAGTCATCATCCTATAGCTACTATACAGGGTGTCCGGTCTCAACGGTGTCCAATGGCTAATTCCTAAACCGTTAATCATAGACATATAGTTCCAATTAGAAAAATGTTTTAAATGAGGTAAAGAAGTATTTTTAAAGGGATTTAGGTCAAGAAAAGCATTTATTTAAAAATTACGAAATTTTAATTTTTATACGGTCCCCCGGTTCTATAAGTGATATTTAGTAAACTTTTCCTATTTCTCTAACAAGTACGGCAAAAAAAGTCCCTTTCATCTAACACTAAAATTGACCGAGTTATGACATTTTCAATTTTATGACTTAAACCACTTTTCTGTAACCGAAAACAGATGAGTTGGACCAAGCTTTCAGGGGTCGTACGCGAAGTGCTTAAAGTATTATAAAGGGTGTCCACTCCAAACGATGTTCAATGGCTAATTCCTAAACCGTTAGTCAAAGACATATAGTTCCAATTACAAAAAGATTTTAAATAATGTAAAGAAGTATTTTTAAAGCGATTTAACTGAAGGTGCTGCCCCTATAAATATTACGGTAGTGTTAATTTTTAATAATTAACTTTCAGATTGGTTAAAATAATTGAAGAAGTGAGTTTCAAAACTCGCCTGATCGAGAAAATCAAATTTTGGGAAATCGCATAAAACCTTTAAATGCGCCTATTGGTATTCATTGAAAATTTGGAGATTGTAGTGTTTGATTGGTACAGTTTTACCAATAGAATAGATTGATAGAGAAACATGATTTTTTAAATTTCGGATAAGGCGAGTTTCGAAACTGATGTCCTCAATTGAAATTTGACATTTTTTTTTGTTTTTTTTTTGGTAAGGACATGAGTGTGTTTCTTTTGATGATTTTATTTTTAAAAGTTGTATTACTTTTATAAGCTTTTAACTTACGACGTTCGTATGTATGTCTTCCTAATTCAAAATTTGTATTCCAATTTTAACTCACTTCCAAATATCCGATCAAGATTAAATTTTGCATAATTATGCAAATCCAGTGACAATGTAATATTAATAAGATTTTAGGTATGTACCATTTATATTTATTTTACAGGACCACTCCAAAAATTTTGTATAAATTATTGCCTACAAACAAAAAATTTAAAATCAAAATCAGTAACATTTATGTAAGGCATAGAGATTCACAATGTAATTTTTCCAAATGAAAGTGCGTTGCGTTTATATTTTTTATACAGTGCCGCACAAAAGAAGTCAGATACATTACGATGTATGAGCAGGGATTGTTCAATTATACATTTTGATGATATTAAGCTTTTTTCAAATTCAACTTTTTAGTTCTTTATAAAAACTTGTTTGAAAAAAATATTTTAGAGACCAAAATCAAACCAGTACTTTTAGAAATAATATTATAGGATATGGAGGTCGTATTAAATGGCCTCCCAGGTTGCCAGATTTGAATCTTTTAGATTTTTTTCTTTGGGGTTTACTGGAAAATAAGGTATATCAAGTCAAGTCAACACTGAGCTTATGGAGCGTCTACAGGAAGTAAATATTGTAAGGTATATGAAAGAGAATCCACTAGTCGAGCAGATTTGTGGAATCGTATTGCTATGGTGTGCAGATCTGTAACACCTACAATGTTGAAAAAAGTAGAAGAAGAATTTATTTCACATGTACATTTCTGCATTGTAGCCGAAGGGACTTCGAGCACGTTTTAAGATAACCTTAATTTTTATTAATTGAGTTTTAGATTAGGTAATCTAACTATGTATCATTTTCTAAAGAGTTGTGACTGTTGCTTTTATAATCATTTAACAAAATTTCTGTTTTTTTTTTTTTTTTTTTTACTTATATTTTTAGTACAAACTGTATATTTTGTTTTAATATGTCAGAATGAACAAAAATCTCAAAATATATTTGTAATGTTAATTTACTCTCAATGTTTAATGTTAAATTTATATCTGACGATTATTTTTATTTCTAGTAAATTTGTGACTGACCCCTATTTTGCAGCTAAAAAGATACTTCAACTTTAAACA
The DNA here is from genome assembly GCA_963932465.1 of Maratus speciosus. NCBI lineage: Eukaryota > Metazoa > Arthropoda > Arachnida > Araneae > Salticidae > Maratus > Maratus speciosus. Next base: position 664,957,574 of record OZ010786.1, on the reverse strand, counting down.
TCTATTACTCGGTCAGTTTTAATCGCAGAGGAATGGGACTTTTTTTGTCTTACTTGCCAGTGCAATAGGATACTTTTACTAAATATCACTTATAGGACCTGGGGACCATATAAAAATTTAAATTTCGTAATTTTTTAATAAATGTTTTTCTTCACCGAAATCGCTTTAAAAATACTTCTTTACCTCATTTAAAACATTTTTGTAATTGGAACTATATGTCTATGACTAGCGGTTTAGGAATTAGCCATTGGACACCGTTGAGACCGGACACCCTGTATATACCGGTTGTCCTAAAATGGACTGAAAATTCAGTAACTGGACTTAATATTCAGTAACTTGCAAATGGTGACAGCTATTTAAAAATTCCTACAGGAGTGTTGAGTAAGATGTCAGGAGTTTTTTTTTAGCCCCCGGTACGGTATGATAATTTTTTTCCCAGCTTATTTTGTGTCGTCTCCAAAAAATAACGTTACCTTACAGAAGCCAGCCGTAAAACAAAGCAGTATGATTAAATACTCTATAGCAATTTTTTAAACTTCTAAGCATCGCACATTTTCAATTTTTATACCGTCGTATTGGATAAAAAAAAGTACTTTTAAATGCAATTTGTTTGAAAACTGTATCTCCATTTATTTTTGAAATATTGGTTTTATTTGTGGTTTTTAGCACCATTTGTTTAATTTTCGGAACTCAAGTATTCCATTTATGTAGAAAGTAAAGAGAAAGTAGTTGAAAAATAGCAATTATATCTTTTTGTTGCCATTTTCTTATAACAACCGAAAGAAAATGTAATTTAAATACTTGAAATAATATAAACGAATGATTTCTGTTAAAACATGGAGTTTCTGTTAAAACATAAACTATATTTAATTTTAAGTATCTATATTAATGTTACAAACAAATGAAAGCCTATGAATCATTAAACAGCTGTTTTTTTTTTTTTTTTTGGCCGATTATTTCACGATAGTGACGTCCAATGCCTACTTTACTGTAGATGTTTAAGAGTGGATCGTCAAATTGGAATTCTTAAGCGGATGCGAATGACGTCATTTTACATAAAATAAAACTGTGTGCTATAAGTCTAAAATTTAAATACGTTTTGTACTATTTATATATACATATATATATATATATGTGTGTGTGTTATCGGGGGCGACACTAAATTCTGAAAAAATAGAATTCCTGTTTTCTAGTTTTTATTATTAATATTAATATATATATATATATATATTTTTTTTTTTTACCGCGATTCTTGATTTTAGTTTAAAATAGCAACAATAGATGGCACTGTAAGCAATAGGAGCTAAATCACAGCTCGAATTTTGTCCTCTCTCTTCTCTCAGTATTGATGACGCCATATATTTAACCTCCAGTCCAAAAAGCGGGTCCCGATTTAACGACTATTGCTTTCAGCGCTATCTATCACTGCTATTGTAAACTAAAATCGAGAATCGCAGTAAAAAATTTCCTGACATCTTACATAACCGAATATTCGAGGTTTCTGCTAGCCGAGCCAATAACAAAGTTTGATTGATTTATTTATTTATTTTTTGTGGATGAGCCTTGGAAAAGACTACACTTTTTAGTTCGCTGTACGTGCTATACAGGCTATTCTGCCCCCCAAAAGCACTCAACTTCCAAGAAACATTGGACCCCGAGAAGTTAACAGCGGACAATGCTTTATTAATAACCCTCCTGCAAGAATTTTTTAAATAGCTGTCACCATTTGCAAGTTGCTGAGTTTTAAAATCAGTGAGTCCGTTTTAGGACTCCCGGTGTGTTTCTTTAATAAGTCTCGAAGTATTCTTTACTGAATTACAACTGATCTTAAATATAAAGAGAGACAAGCAGTCTTATACCAAATTACAGTGCAACCTCGATTATCCGAGCTAATTGGGACCGTTATTACCTCGGATAATAGAACCTGTGTGTAAAATCTCGCCGTGCTTGCGAATTTAACATCTCTTAAATTAAAAAACAATAGAACGTCTTTTAAATAATAAAAATAAAGATATGTAAAATTAGGTTTCACAGCTTAACAAATTTTAAAAGGAAATCAACTATTAGTAGTAAATTTTAAAAAGCAAATTGAAAAATTTACGAAAGTTCACACGGCCACTGGAAACAAAGCATTGTCCTCTGTTGACTTCTCAGGGTCCAATGTTTCTTGGAAGGTGCTTTTGGGGGCAGAATTGCCTGTATAGCACGTACAGCGAGCTAAAAAGTGTAGTCTTTTTCAAGGCTCATTCACAAGGGAAAAAAAAAATCAAACTTTGTTATTGGCTCAGTTAACAGAAACCTCGATTAATCGAAGCTCGGTTAATCGAGGTTCTACGGTAGTATTTTATACATAATTCTGAAATTTTGCGAGGCATCAAGCTTCAAATTGTCTCTATGAGTATATTGAAGAGGAAGTAGTTGGCCTTCAAAAAATTGAGCATTTAATCAACTCCGGGAATGTAACTTCTCAAGTGCCCTCAGATACATGTATCCTCTAGAAAATGTTTTGTATGAATACTTTGAATATTTGTTGTCCTATGACTGTATAAGATAATTCTAAGAAAAATCAAGTCGTTTGACAGTTTTGCGCGCTGTTGCAACACCGTATGCGCCAGATATTGAAGTATTCCATATTGTCCAAAAAGTCCATAATACACGAACTTCCTCCATAGTCTCCCAGCTCAACAACACGAAACTTTCTGGCACGTTTACGGATTCGTTTTTAAAAGTAAAAAAAAAAAAAAAAAAAAAAAAAAAGAAAAAAAAATTGAAATAATTTGGAATCAAATGGGTTTTTTCATTTTTCGATAAATGATTTACCAGTTGAATTATTAGCGCTTGATTGACATTTACAATCTTTATCGGGCTTATCACTTCGATAAATGATTTACCAGTTGAATTATTAGCGCTTGATTGACATTTACAATCTTTATCGGGCTTATCACTTCGATAAATGATTTACCAGTTGAATTATTAGCGCTTGATTGACATTTACAATCTTTATCGGGCTTATCAATTCGATAAATGATTTACCAGTTGAATTATTAGCGCTTGATTGACATTTACAATCTTTATCGGGCTTATCACTTCGATAAATGATTTACCAGTTGAATTATTAGCACTTGATTGACATTTACAATCTTTATCGGGCTTATCACTTCGATAAATGATTTACCAGTTGAATTATTAGCGCTTGATTGACATTTACAATCTTTATCGGGCTTATCACTTCGATAAATGATTTACCAGTTGAATTATTAGCGCTTGATTGACATTTACAATCTTTATCGGGCTTATCACTTCGATAAATGATTTACCAGTTGAATTATTAGCCCTTGATTGACATTTACAATCTTTATCGGGCTTATCACTTCGATAAATGATTTACCAGTTCAATTATTAGCGCTTGATTGACATTTACAATCTTTATCGGGCTTATCACTTCGATAAATGATTTACCAGTTGAATTATTAGCGCTTGATTGACATTTACAATCTTTATCGGGCTTATCACTTCGATAAATGATTTACCAGTTCAATTATTAGCGCTTGATTGACATTTACAATCTTTATCGGGCTTATCACTTCGATAAATGATTTACCAGTTCAATTATTAGCGCTTGATTGACATTTACAATCTTTATCGGGCTTATCACTTCGATAAATGATTTACCAGTTGAATTATTAGCGCTTGATTGACATTTACAATCTTTATCGGGCTTATCACTTCGATAAATGATTTACCAGTTCAATTATTAGCGCTTGATTGACATTTACAATCTTTATCGGGCTTATCACTTCGATAAATGATTTACCAGTTCAATTATTAGCGCTTGATTGACATTTACAATCTTTATCGGGCTTATCACTTCGATAAATGATTTACCAGTTCAATTATTAGCGCTTGATTGACATTTACAATCTTTATCGGGCTGTCACATACATAAATTCGGTACAAAACACGAAATTTGACAGCATTTTTCGAAAACTCCTCTGCTTTATGTAAAAATAGATATAAATCGTTCGATTCATACTGTATCTGAATAAAAGCATCTTCTTTTCAAAAATCGGACCAATCTGATAGAGTCTAAACCCACCCGAGACCGAAATGTTTAAAATCAACCCGATCCGACACAAATAATTTACCGTCAACCCGACCCCACTGAATGACGACTCGCGTTCGGGTAAAATTCGGTTACCCAACCGAATGCGAGACTCCAGGACCTAGCTGCAAGCCAGCTGGGTCTTATTTCTTTTTCTGAAGACTTGGGGCCAGGCTGAGCCTGGAACACATCCTTCTTGAGCCGTGTCCGTGCGGCAATATGTCTTTTAGAAACTAAAATTCATATTGTTTAATGGAATATTTCGAAATTTATTTTTCTGCAATAAATTACAAGAAAAAATATTTTTTTAATATGCCCCTTTTTCTTGATAGAGCTTGAAAAGTACAATTATTTTCCGACTATTTTTTAGGTGCGTTCGTAATTATATTAATACGCAGCAGCTGGAGTCGTCGTCTGGTCCGTCCATCTGTCCGCATAGAACAGCGCAAAAACGACGCAATTGAATGGTTGGGATTTGGTTCTATAGATTAACCAAATTTAATCTATAGAATCATTACAGAGTTGCACGAAGTCATTTAGAATTTTATGAAAATCAAATCAAAAATTAAAAAGATATTAATAAAATTGTTCTTCATTCTGTTAAATCCTAGCCTACGTCATTCATTCTATGATATCCCATAATAGGTCTAGGTTACCATGGTGATGACGTCCTATTTGAGTGGGAGTCTTTTTATTTCCGTATGACTGAATTTAATCGTAATAAATTTTGTATTGATCCTTTTTTGCATAACAGTCAGTGCAACAGCTATTGCATCAAGATCTGAATATTTAATTTTAAAAAAAGTGCCCAGTTAAACTGATGGCAATGAGCTCACAGGCTATTCACACTAATTCTATATTATACTCTTATTTCAAAGAATTATGCCCACAAAAATTAAATGAAGGGGGATTTAGCCCACGTTCCCCTCACTTTAAACTTAACCAATGAACCTCCAAATCTAATCAGGGAAGCAACTTAACATAATAAACTGGTATAACAAATTTGAAGCAGATAAGATAATTCTGCATGAAAAAACCATTTCGCTAAATTAAGGGGGGATCTAAGCTCTTTTCCCCCTTTATACTTAACTAATGAACCTCCAAATCTAATTAGGAAAGCTCCTTATCAGAATGAACATAGAAAAAAAAAATTAAAGCAAATTGGATAATTCTGCATGAAAAACCCATTTATCTAAATTAAGGGGGGGGGGGGGGGTCAAGACTCAGACGGCCCCTTTAAACTTAACAAACAAACCTCCAAAATTAATCAAGGCAGCTCCTTACCATAACAAACCGGTATACCAAATTTGGAGGAAATCGAATAACTCTGCATGTAAAACCCATTTATCTAAATAAAGGGGGTCTAGCCCCCTTTCCCCCCTTTATAGTTAACTAATGAACCTCCAAATCTAATCAAGGCAGCTTCTTAACATTATAAACCGGTATACCAAATTTGGAGCAAATTGAATAATTCTGCATGAAAAACCCATTTATCTAAATTAAAGGGGGGGGGGGGGAGATAGCCCCCTTTCCGCCCTTTGTACTCAACTAATGAACCTTCAAATCTAATCAAGGCAACTTCTTATCATAATAAACCGGTATACCAAATTTGGAGGAAATTGAATAACTCTGCATGGAAAACCCATTTATCTAAATAAAGGGGGGTGTAGCCCCCCTTTCCCCCCTTTATACTTAACTAATGAACCTCCAAATCTGATCAAGGCAGCTTCTTAACATAATAAACCGGTATACCAAATTTGGAGCAAATCCAATAATTCTGCAAGAAAAACCCATTTATCTAAATTAAGGGGGGGGGGCTAGCCCCCTTTTCCCCCTTTATACTTAACTAATGACCCTCCAAATCTAATCAGGGAAGCTCCTTAACATAATAAACCGATATACCAAATTTGGAGCAAATTGAATAATTCTGCATGAAAAACCAATTTTTCTAAATTAAGGGAGCGATAGCCCCCTTTCCCCCTTTATACTTAATCAATGAACCCTAAAACTAATCAGGGAAGCGCCTTATCAGAATGAACCTAGAAAAAAAATTTGAAACAAATCGGATGTTTCTATCAAGAGTTATCGCGTTACGTACATACGTGTGTACATACATACAGAACGGCGGGCACATTAGCTCTTAGGCTTTGATAGCCTGTGAGCTAAAAAAGAGTTATAGTACGAACGCACCTCATTGGTCAAGTTTGACGTACATTTTCCGACTTGTTTCTTTTTTATACTATCTTTTTAAGCAACGTTTTCAAATGGCAACGTTTTTGCATATTTCTTAACCCTAGAATGGCACACATATATATTTTTTGAACGAATCTGACACACTGGGGTCTACAATACCCATAAATGTTTATTTGCGATTTTTTTTTTTTTTTTTTTTTTTTTAGTGATAAAAAAGTAATTGAGGTAGTTTTACACAGTCTAAACGAGAGACAAAAAAAGATGAAAAAGCAAAATAAAGTATATTTAGTTTAAAAATGTCCATTAGCTTTAGAATGACGCAAATATATTTTTCGAACAAATCTGACGCACTACTGTATACAAAACCCAGAAGGCTGCTAGCTATCCGAAAGTTCGCAGCGATTCCAAACGATATCGAAGCGGGTGTCGAATAGCTGTCAAAATCCATTGGAACAATAAAGGTACCTTTATACTCAAAGTGTGAGTGGCTGTCAGAAATTGTGGGGATTGAGACATCCCAGTGTGTCATTCTAGGTATTTGCAAAATAAAATCTCGGGATTTGTGAGACACGCCAGTGTGTCTAGGAGTTGACAAAATAAAAACACGTTGATTGAGAGACTCCAGTGTGTCATTATAGGATTTGACAAAATAAAAACTCGGGATTTTTGAAACTCTAGTATGTCAATCTAGTAACTGACAAAATGGAAACTCGGGATTTTGGAGACCCCAGTGTGTCAGTCTGGAATTGACAAAATGAAAACTCTCGGGAAACCCCAGAGTGTCATTCTGGCAATTGACAAAATGAAAACTCGGGATTTCCGAAACTCTAGTGTGTCATTCTAGTAATTGACAAAAGGAAAACTCGGGATTTTGGAAACCCTAGTGTATCATTCTGGAATTGACAAAATGAATTCCCTTGGGAATCCCCAGTGTGTCATTCTAGTAATTGGCAAAAGGAAAACTCGGGATTTTCGAAACTCTAGTATATCAATCTAGTAATTAACAAAATGGAAACTCGGGATTTTGGAAACCCCAGTGTGTCATTCTGGAATTGACAAAATGAAAACCCTTGGGAATCCCCAGTGTGTCATTCTAGTAAATGACAAAAAGGAAACTCGGGATTTTGGAAACCCTAGTGTATCATTCTGGAATTGACAAAATGAAAACTCTTGGGAAACCCCAGATTTTTATTCTGGTAATTGACAAAATAAAAACTCGGGATTTTCAAAACTCTAGTGTGTCATTCTAGTAATTGACAAAATGAAAACTCGGGATTTTGGAAACTCCAGTGTGTCATTCTGGAATTGACAAAATGAAAACTCTTGGGAATCATCAGTGTTTCATTCTGGTAATTGAAAAAATGAAAATTCGGGATTTTCAAAACTCTAGTGTGTCACTCTAGTAATTGACAAAATGAAAACTCGGGATTTTGGAAACTCCAGTATAGTATTCTAGAATTGACAAAATGAAAACTCTTGGGAAACTGCAGTGTGTCATTCTAGTAATTGACAAAATGAAAACTCGGGATTTTCGAAACTCTAGTATGTCAGTCTAGTAATTGACAAAATGGAAACTCGGGATTTTGGAAACCCAGTGTGTCATTCTGGAATTGATAAAATGAAAACTCTTGGGAAACCCCAGAATGTCATTCTGGTAATTGACAAAATGAAAACTCGGGATTTTCGGAACTCTAGTGTATCATTCTAGTAATTGACAAAATGAATACTCGGGATTTTGGAAACCCTAGTGTGTCATTCTAGAATTGACAAAATGAAAACTCTTGGGAAACCCCAGTGTGTCATTCTAGCAATTGACAAAATGAAAACTCGCGATTTTCGAAACTCTAGTGTGTCATTCTAGTAATTGACAAAATGGAAACTCGGGATTTTGGGAACCACAGTGTGTCATTCTAGAATTGACAAAATGAAAACTCTTGGGAATCCCCAGTGTGTCATTCTAGTAATTGACAAAATGAAAACTCTTGGGAAACCCCAGAGTGTCATTCTGGTAATTGAAAAATGAAAACTCGGGATTTTCGAAACTCTAGTGTGTCATTCTAGTAATTGACAAAATGGAAACTCGGGATTTTGGGAACTCCAGTGTGTCATTCTAGAATTGACAAAATGAAAACTCTTGGGAATCCCCAGTGTGTCATTCTAGTAATTGGCAAAATGAAAACTCTTGGGAAACCCCAGAGTATCATTCTGGTAATTGACAAAATGAAAACTCGGGATTTTCGAAACTCTAGTGTGTCATTCTAGTAATTGACAAAATGAAAACTCGAGATTTTCGAAACTCTAGTGTATCATTCTAGGAACTGACTAAATGAAAACTCGGTATCTTGGAAACCCCAGTGAGTCATTTTAGGCATTTACATTGACAAAATAAAAACTCGGGGATTGAGAGACCTCAGTTTGTCATTCTAGGAACTGACAAAATAAAAACTCATGCGGTTTGTGAGACCCCAGTGTGTCTTTCTAGATTTAAAAGCTCCATAAAATAATGTCTTGCAAAGTATGAATATTCTAATATAATTTTTTTAATATAATTGTCTCAGTAATTAATAATGTTGATGATCCGCATTTATACTAAACCAAAATTCAAACTAAAAATAGGAAAATGTTATATTGTTTGGACTGTTCCAGAATTCAAATTGAAGTGGGGAGGGAGTTAATGTTATTCCTAGTAAATCATATCAAATCCTGGAAATGGTGTATGATAGTGTATCATTACACGTATAAATAGTTCGACATAGAATTACAATTGATTCCATAATGAATAACTTTTGATATCCTGATAACTTCTTTATGATCTTAGCTCTTTCAAAAGGTTAAAGTTCTGTAATTTGCTGGGTATAACACAAAGTCTCACCCCACTTCACTTTCAATTTTGGTCCAAACAACCTGTCTTTCCATTATTTGTAGCATGAACTTGGCGTCTGTGCTTTTGTAACGATTTTAACGCAGATGATGAGCACGTGAGATGCTCGAAAGTACTTAGTTTTGATATTTTAGTTGTAGAATGTATATATTTTAATAAAACACCTTTCAGTAATTTTAAACAGAATTTTTTGCTTCACAAAATAATTTACATGATTGGCCACAATAAGGTGAATTGGTTCAGGAAACTCGATATAGTTTACATCATTTTCACTTAGTTGAAATTATTGTCTTGGTGATAAGTCCATTTGTTTTTGGCAGATGTGCAGTGTTGTGAATTTCTTTAATAACACGGAATTATAGTGATTATTGCATAAAAAACAGCACAGAAAACAACCCTTTATGCTGTACATTAAAGTTTTAAATTACAACGATATATATATTTTATAAACTAGGTTTTCAAGTCGTGTGTGGTTTCATTCTTACTTAAAAAAGCACTTAGTTCATGTATATATTGATTTATTAGCCGTAGATGAACATATTAGACCGGAATCCCGGCGCAATCATCCCCCAGTAGCCCGAACACCGTGGCTACTACTAGTTAGAGACTGCTTGAAATCTTAGTTTTTTTACGAGAAGAGCACTACCAACAGCCAAAATCTAAGTTTAACGTTAATTAACCACCTGACTGACTGGTTGTCAGCAACTGGTTGTCGGCAATGCAATTTTGTTCTTATAGGAACCCACTCCATATAATTAGCTTCCTTCTTTCACATCGATACTGAGAGAAGACATAGGCCAAAAATAGGGCACAGATTGAGCGCCTATTGCTTGCAACGGCCTCTATTGCTGCTAATCGCAGTAAAAATAACTCCTGACATCTTACATAACCCTAACGCAAGAATTTAATAGCTTTCACCCTTTGCGAGTGATTGAATTTTAAAATCAGTCAGTCTATTTTGGGACACTCGGTATATTTAATTAATAAACCTCAAAGTGCATTTCTACCCCATAGAAATTGAGATACAGCGACAAATGTTCATCGCAAAAAGTACAGCATCGCACTGCCCCCTGATCGACATAGTTCTTCATCTTAAATAATAAATTTGGTGATATTTCATCTCAGAGATTCCTATATATATGGGGCATTCTCACAATCTTTTTACTTTCATGTCACTGAATAATAATTTTTATTTTAATACACTTTTTGTGGTTTTTTTATTTCATATACTGGGGAACATCCCATTGCATGATTGCACAACAATATTAACGAGATAAATAAGTTTTGGACGATGTTGGGGGTCCAAACACCTGGAAAACTCCTATACCGTCCCGTGTGCCTGATGCTGATCTTTAAGTTTGGAGCTGTCTGGATAAAATTGTTTCCATAAAAATAATTCGATGTAATTTTTTTCTGAAACTGGAACTATTGTTTTATATAAATATGTAGCTAAAAATTAACTTGCACACATTTTTAGGGTTGTTAATATTTTTTAAACTCTGTCCCTGGGTTTTAGATTCCTTACCATCCCTCTTGCTAAAAGTATACAGAAAATCCTTTCAGATGCCGCCACAGAATTTTTTTCAAGTTTTTTCTCATGCAGAAGTATTCTAGAGAAATAATGTCTAAAATTCTTTGGCTAGAGATTTATTGTAGAATTTAAATCAGCATTTAAATATCAATTTCAAGCATCGTGGCTTTATTGGTAGTCTCACCGTCCCCGAGGTTTATTCCTGTGCTTTTCGAGATAAATTTAAAAAAACAATTTAATTTAATCCAATGTTAACAACTGTTTCTAAAAATCAATGAACATTGTGACTATCACTTAGTCTTAACGTGATTTTCCTAAAAATAGGTGGTAAATTTCCTTACCATTCCATCCTTACCGTCCCTTTTTTCCAATACCATCCCCCTTTTTTTTATCTTACCGCCCCTTCTTTAACACCTATTTAAGACAATGTTATACAAAAATTCTGCATTAAAAGTACTACATTGTTATTATTTCTTATTTGAATGTCCCGTGTGTACTATGCAAATTCGTTAGAAGTAAAAATTTAGAAGAATATAAAAAGTTATAGGGGTAAAATGGTAAGGAAAACTAAACTCGCCAGTTTAACTTAAACCTCAGTTAAATAAAAAAATTTTCGCTGCTGACCATTTTTTCTTTATTTTGAATCATTAAGGCATTCGTCTATCAGATTAAAATGTTATTTTAGCAAGTTTAATTTTATCAGATTCTTTTTCCCAAAAGTCAAAAGATTGTGAGAATGCCCCGTAAGTTGTATCACGTAAGTTGTAAAAAACACAGAATAGCAGTGCCACTTGTTGGTGGATATGCTTCAAAATTTATTCAGAACCAATTTATGCCAAGCTCTAATTGAATAAAAAATTTATAAAAATTTTCTGTTTTTAACACATTTCAACGTAGGCATTTATGATTTCGTCTGCCGTCTGTCCGTGCTCTAATGCTCGTAAATAGACTTGGATTGCCATGAACAAATTTTGAAAAAAAAAAAAAACCCAGAATTTCTGTTTTCTAATTGTAATTCTAGCCTAGTTAATTCTAGGAAGTGGGTAAAAATCGATTTTAAATTTACATCTTAAGACACCAAAGTCCTTCCGGCCAGTGTCGGGAGGAAGAGGTAGCTTTCACATTCCTTATTTTTAAAAAGCTAGCTTATATTATTCAAACACACGAAGCTCAATTTAGTGGAAACCGATTATAGAAGATTCAATACTAATTTTTATCAATACCAAATCATTATGAATGAGAATTTCGCGAAATCAAGCAGGCCAGCGAACTCGGTCGAGACATTGGTATGTACTTTGTACACACTAAGGTACATCCATATCGGTTCATGAATACGCCTGTTATCGCGTGACAAAAATCAGGACGTTTCAAAATGTCAGCCACGGTAGAAATTCAAAGTGCTATAACTCAGACATTTTTTAAGATATAGACGAAACAAAAACTGTTTCGGAATCTTTGTATCAAGGTCAAACACATAAGAAAAAAATATTTTTCAATTTTCAATTTCTTGGTACCACATTTTAAATTTTAAATTTTTAAAATTTTTTTAAATGACCGCCATTTTGAAATAAAATGGCGGATGAAGCTGGCCAACGAACTCGGTCGAGACATTGGTATATACTTTGTACACATTAAGGTACATCCATATTGGTTCATGAATACGCCTGTTATCGCGTGACAAAAATCAGGACGTTTCAAAATGTCAGCCACGATAGAAATTCAAAGTGTTATAACTCAGACATTTTTTAAGATATAGGCGAAACAAAAACTGCTCCGGAATCTTTGTATCAAGGTCAAACACATAAGAAAAAAATATTTTTCAATTTTCAATTTCTTGGTACCACATTTTAAATTTAAATTTTTTTTTAATTTTTTTAATGACCGCCATTTTTAAACAAGATGGCGGATGAAGCTGGCCAACAAACTCGGTCGAGACATTGGTATGTACTATGTACAAACCGAGTTTCATCCAAATCGGTTCATAAATACGAGAGTTACAGTGTGACAAAGATCAGATATATATATAAGTCAATCATTTACAATATTGCAGTTTTTGATGATGGTCGGTAATGTTTAATTAATGGTTATATATATACAATGTATATATATATGGATATATATACATATACATACATATACATACATATATATATATATATATATATATATAAACTTTTGAATGGAGTGTGGTTTCGGGTTCTGAGTGTCATGATCGATGAAAATATACCAAAATGTTTTGAAATAGCTTACCTCCGAACGACTGCAATAGGTAGCTTTTTGTAATGAAAGCTACCTAAAAACCCGGTTGAGTTAAATAAAAGGGTGTAAAAAGGATCACTGACTATAAAATATTTTCTATAGATTGAAGAGTGCGTAGCATTTATCTTCATTTACAGAGGTGTACAAAAGTATTTCGTTACAGGACGACTATGATTGATTTATGATTGTATAAAAAATGAAATTCCTTAATAATATTCTAGAAAGTGTTTCATAATGTATGCGTGATGCATGATTTGTTTTGTTCTTTTTATTTTTGAGTAAAACTGTGTCACGCACAGACAGGCATTTTTCAAAATTAGTCAAACCGTGTTCAGGACATCTCAAAAGTGGTCAAAACATTAAAAAATAAGAGTAGAACGTTTTCATCACTCTAATACGTACTTATGAATGAATGCACAAGACAATAAGAATTATTGATGAAAATTAAGCAAATTTGGAAAATTTTAACAGGGATACACTAATTTAAAAACATAGAAACACGAATTTTTATTCTATAAAAATGGAAAAGTCTACATTGAAGGTATACAAGTGTCGTAGGATAAAACATGAGCGTTGAACACATTTTTTGATGATCAGTCTATTTGCTTTTGGCTGCAATGCATCTCTCATCTTGCTCGACCTACAACAAATCAACAAAAATGAATTAAAACAAAGGCAAGATGACAAAATAAAATAAAATAAATAAATAAATAAAACACCAGAGGGGTTAAGGGTTATTCTCTACCCTTTTAACAATCTTTGTATATTAAGTATTTTGCAATATCATTTTGACATATTGTTAAAGAATTTTATGGAGAAAAAATATTTTATAAAATATATATATATATATATATATATAAAAATAAGAAGGGTAATGCTATTAATCCAACAAGGGTATTTCACTTGCTTCCTGGATTACAGAATATATTACCCAGTCTACTTATCACGGGTGAAAATAATTTTAGGTGAAATTTTAGGTTAGGAAAATAATAATAAGTGGAGACTATTATAGAATTTTTGTACTTAAATATATATCTTTCAGATGGCGCACCAATTAGACAAAAAATAAATTTTATATAAAAAAAATATCAATTATGCTAAATATTATCAATGTTATAGAATTATTTAAATTCTTAGTGTAGTTTAAATGAGTAAGAAAATAGAATGTTTTGAATGCTTTTTTTAAAATTTTATTAACAATAGTTTTAATTTTTTTTTTTGTGCATAATGATATATAGTGTGGTTTATATTAGGTTTATAATTGTCTATACATAAGGATTTGTTTGGTTTTGCTGTTGATATATATATATATTTTTTTTTACATTCATAGGCTTTCATTTGTTCATCTTGTGACATTTGAATAATAAAAATACTACTAGATGGCAGCACCAAAATTTGCCTTTTGATGATAAGTTATAAATTTTGCCTTTTGCAGCTTCTTTTCAGTAGTAATTTCCTACACCAGGTGGTTTTTTTCGCTAAATTTTGACGATATTGTTAAATAGTAATTAAGTAATTTAAAAGTGTATTTTAGTTATTTTAAATAATGTAATTACTTTCTATTTATTTTATTTTATATTATATTAATTGTATTTATCACGGTATTTCAAAATGTATTAACTGCATCCTTTGGTATCAGTTACTGTGATTTCTTAACTGTTTTATTCACCTTAATCTTTACGTTATTATGGTAGCCATGTGCGAGTGGATATATTGAAAAAAAAAACTGAAATATTAATCGGTATGTTGTGTAATATTTCTATTTTATATGCTATAAATGTTTAAATTGGTTTTATTGATTTTTCCATTTCATATTATTTGATTCTATTCTGTTTTCATTTTGAATCTATTCACTTGATTATAATGGTTGTTCGGGCACAGAGAAAAAAAAAATTTTAGCTTTAGCTTTTTTTTTTTTTCTCACAGAAAACAACCTTATTGCTTATATCATTGAATTCTGTGCCCTTGAAAACGTAATTCAATATATAAGCTTTTCCATTATTTGTCGGTGCCCACTTTCTTCTTTTTTCTTCCATAATATTCTTATAATAAATTATTTGGCACTTTATTTTATACTTACAGCTTTAATTCACAATATTACGGTTTTTGATGGTGGTAGGTTATGTTTAATTAATGGTTATATATATATATATGTATATATATATATATATGGATCTATGTATATATATATATCAACATTTGAACGGAGGGTGGTTTCGGGGTCTGGGGGTCATGATCGATAGAAATATACCAAAATTTTTTTTAATCGCTTTCCTCCGAACGGCTGCAATAGGTAGCTTTTTGTAATGAAAGCTACCTAAAATCAAAACCGAAACCGAATTTTGGTAATCTTCCTATTTTCGGCCAAAAGAGAAAACGAAAATGTTCAAAATTTTTTTTTAAATTAATACGCACATAGATCTATACAGAATTATTAATTAATTATATGTGTAATTATACGTGTGGCCCACGTTGGCTGTATGTGCCTCTGACCAAAAATTTTTATTTTCATATAAAAAAATATGTAATTAATTCATCATTGACACAGAATGATTTTCTAATTATACGAATTTCATCTAACTAAACAATGTTTTAGGTATACATACGTCGATTTATCTTTGATAATGATTTTTGTAATTAATAAACTACTTCTGCGGATTTAATTTAAAGATTTTCTATTACTGTGAAGTCTGCAGCTTTTAATGAGCACGCGAAAAACGTCTCCAAAGCTTAGTCCTATAGGCATCGTTTGCTTTATAATTTGCAGTCACGTCTTGAGTTGTCAGAAGTGACAGTTACAAACAGTAAAGTTCATAGTAATCAATAAGGAGTGTCTCATTTGTGCCAATACAGTTCCAATCAATGTTGAAATTTTCCGAAGGAAAAAACGAGATTCTTCGAATACAGATAGTTTCGATCGAATTTCGGTAACATTTTCGCCGAAAATTCGTTTTTGGCGAAACTCAGATTTTGCGCCGAAAATGAAAACGTAATTTCTGTCGATCTCTAATAAAAACACAGTAATTTAGAAATAGTTTTAAAAAAATTGCATCCGAAAGGATTGCAATTCTGAGATGCTTAGAAGTTTTGAGATATATACGAAATTGATTGCCGAAGTCATATGAAGGACAAAATTAGTCAGGGACATGATTTTAATTTATAATATAGAATAGATATTAAAAAGTATTTTTTAAAAATAAAATTAAAGCAAAATAAATCCCTATTTTCCTACATATATCAATATTTTTCAGTAGTTTTTTTTTTATGCTGCTCTTGTGTTGCGCCTATAGTATTAAACCCTTTCTACTCCAAACTTTTTTTTCCATGGCGGAACCATGGCTTTTTCTTGAAAGGATGAAAAAAAGGCAACTTTTTTAAAAATTCGCAGTGCGCAAAGTTTTGAGAAAAGGGCACGGAGCATTTTTCACTTTCCAATCGTCCACGTGCTTTTTCTTAAAAGGAGGAAAAAAAGGCAACTTTTTTAAAAATTTGCAGTGCGCAAAGTTGATGTTTTAGAAAAAGGGCAGGGCGCATTTTTCACTTTCCAATCGCCCACGTGCTTTTTTTTGAAAGGATGAAAAAAAGGCAACTTTTAAAAAAATTTGCAGTGCGCAAAGTTGTTATTTTAGGAAAAGGGCAGGGCGCATTTTTTACCTTTAAAAAGAGTCTTTGAAAAACATCTAACAGGAGCATTAGGTGGTTAGTTGACTTTATTAGTTTTGTTTTTTCCCATGTTGAAGTTTACTTCATTAGCCCTTTGCACTCCAAGCTTTTTTCCCATGGCGGAACTAGCAAGTCCGCGACATTTTTAAAGAAAATAAAATATGGTCTTATATAGTCAAATTGAAAGTAATTTTTTTTATTTGAATGATTATCTATTTTTACATGTTAGAAACATAATATTTAAATCTTATGCTCCATAGTTCTGTTAAGTGTGGTATTTTATAAAGCACTCACCAAGGTGCATGGAAGGCTTTTCGGGACAAGTGTCACAAAAGACTCGACAATCTTTGACTCTACCTGTTAGCATTACATGGAGTCCTCTATTTAATCGAACACGTGTGTGGGTATCAGTGGATATTGAATTTCCTCGGCTTTCTTGAAAATCTCCATTCACTTGATTAATCAATAGTTTCACGTATTATTAAATGGCTGAGTGGACGCTCATTTCTCTGCTGTTTTACAAGTTTATACTCAACAAAGATAATTATTATCTATTCAAAAAAATATGTCTTCAGGTGTTTTTTCTTTAAACAAAATTTATTAATTAATCTGTACGTTCTAATGCCACGACAATATTATACTGAGTGAGTACCAGTTTTATTTTTCTTATATTGTTATAACATTACTTTGTCAAAAGAGAGCACATCAAATAACAGTGCCGTTTTTTACGATGCTAAATTTTGTTTATGATACACATCAGTCGGTTTTATCTTCACAAAAAAATTGTTATAATATACATTTTGGATACTTCCTCTTATTACATCTATACAGATTCCAATTAGATCACTTCATTAATGTAAATAATATAACAGTAAGTAAGAACTAAGGTTGGAATTAATGTAAATTGTTCATGTACATTAATAGCGTGAGTGAGACTCACCGTTGGGGTACAAAGGTTTAAGAATTAGATTGTGTACAAGATAACAAATTTAAATATAAAACAAGAACGAAATATCATGCGCCTAGTATATATTACGAAACACTTTCAACACATTCAGATGTAAGAAATTATGAATGTAAGAAAACTTTACAGTTTATTAAACTTATAGATAATGTCTAAATAGAAAAATTAGTAAATGCATAACGCATTTTACCTACAAGTTAAAAAATTTAAGTATAAAATGCGAGCAAAACATCATGCGTACGGCATAGATTATGAAACACTTTCCAACACATTCAGATGTCTTGAATGTAAGAAAACTTTACAGTTTATTAAGGTGATAGATTATGTCTAAATAAAAAAAATTAGTAAATGCATAACATATTTGAAAACTAAATTTAATATAATAATATAAATTATATATATATATATATATATATATATATATATAATTTATTTATATAATATAATAATATATAATTTAATATATAACCCAAAGTTATAAAAACATGGAGGACTGGGAGAAGGAAAACACAATGGCAAACCTACGAGTCAACCGCTAAAATCGGCTTTTCAGGTGTTTTCCACCAAGATATATCTTGGCAGGCCGATTGCGTTTTAATATGCGAATCGAGTTTTAACTAATTCTGGAATTTCAGCCGTGAACTCGATGAGGTGATTGTCTGTGCTGCCACCTACCAGTCTAACTTTAATGGGAACAATAATAGACAAGTATGGCAATAGAGTAGGCAAAAAATAAACCAAAGATGATAAAATTATACTCTCAAGCACTAAACTACCTAAAGCGGAAGAAGATAATTTTGAGACTTCTCTAACCTTAACTCCAAACAGGACTACATGTGTTTTACTCCCGAGCCTAAGAAATACTACTACGAAAACTGTTATTAAATAGCTCTGAAAACATTATGCACAATACCACTAGAAAACATTTAATTGTCACTTAATGACGGGAATCCCGTGGATTACAGTGTACTTTTATTTGAAGAATTTAACGCAGCATTACCACAAGCGAGTTTCTTATCTGAAGAAATTTAATACAATACTCAATCGAAGTTGAATGTCCCTGCAAACAAAACAAGGCTCAATGAAAGCTAAGTAATTGTCTTGATGTTCCATGAGGGACGAGATCCACCCAAATTCGACGATCTCACTACTGTCATGATAATAAAGATATTTTTTTATTATCGTTTTAAAAGATATCGACTTTTAAAAATAAACTGGATAGCTTAAATTAAATTATTAATTTTCAGTTAAATAAATTTACCGGATGAACTATTAAGTAGTACATTGCATATTATTGATAATAACTCAGGCCTTAACGAAGATTCAGTGAAAAGTCCAAGACTTGTATGTGGCATTTATTAAAGACAAGCGAGCAATCATGTATTGCTGCGGGGTGACCCCGGTTCAAGAGACATGATCTGCTCTACATGCTTTTAGCAGTGTGGTCAGAGTAAGATTGATAAACAGTTGTCAGATTTGATTGTAAGTGTATCGAGTCACAAAATGTTTAAACCTTTGACAATTATAACCCCCCAAAAATAATCACTTAAAGGAAATTTTGAATTCTAAACCAACCAAGCGATTCATTAGCTGGTGTAACCGTAATTTCAACGTACTGATTCGATGCCAAGACTGAGTAATGGAGCATTTATATTTAGGTGTAACAATTTCGACATTACTGAATGCCTGACGCCTTCTTTAACATAAAGAGTAGATCTTTTAGTCTAAAATAATTCTCAGATTTTGAGCTATTAAATAATTCAAAATTACAAAGTCGCAAAAACTAGTGTCGAAGAATTAAGAGAAGTGTAAAGGAGGGTCGTTGTTAATGAGTTAACAAAATTCTTCCACCGTATATAAGAATGAAACGTAATAAGATTCAATGAAGCATTGGTGATTTTGTTTTTTACTTATAACCGAGAGACACAACGTAATAAGCAGTATAAAAAAGAAATGATAGCATACAAAATTCAAAACCAGGATTTAGGATCGTAGAATGGCGAAAATAATTTTGCAAGATTATTTTTGTCATGCACTCTAAAACCTTTTGTTATTGTTAGACAAACAGTTAAAATATTTAAATGAGTTAATAATAACTAAACTGGAGAGGCTTTAAATGTAAGAGATTCGTGACATAAGCACAGGGTACTCTTTTGTTTAAACTATGAATACCTACTTTCCAGAAATGAGCGATAATCACCTAGCCGAGTTCATTTAAAAAACCAGACAAGTTAACTATTATTAGCGTGACGATCATGGTAGGTTCACCTCTTTCTCCTCGTCGATTTTTCCTTTTTCTCCTCCTCCTCTTTACATCTTTCTCCTTGTCTACCAATCAAATTTTGTTGAGTATAAGTTAGTAGTCTCTTATTTATGTAGGTATAGCACTGACACCAATATCTAGTCTATAAATGAAATTATATAAATTAAGGATGATGTAATTTTCTTTTTATTTTTCTAATTTTGATGGATTTTGTATCTAAAATCAAGAAATTTTATTTTAATGTGCATTGTTAGACTTTTTAACCATTTGGAAAAATGGTTATTGTTCTCGTCAGGGTAGGAAATTAAAAGCATATCTGAACGTTTTCATTGGTTAAATCCGCAATTTATTCGTTATCTGATTGGTATATACAGTAATCTGTATTTCCCTTTGGTTTCAACAACGATGGACAACAGAGTGTTGCCACTATGACAAAAAAGTAATAAAAACTACAAAAAAAAAATTAATAAATCAGAAACAAATTGAGATACAGCTTTCAAACAAATTGCATTTAAAAGTACATTTTTTTCTCTATCCGACGGTATAAAAAGAAATATTGTCGGATGTTTAGAAGTTTAAGAATGAAATTTTATTTAAAATGGGTCGTGAGATTTTTTGGAAATCTGATGATAGAAAAGTCTTTTCCTGAACAACCAATGAAATGCTTGGATATTACATAAGTTTCATAGGAAATCTGACGAGTCGCAGGCGATTTTTCTTGCTTGCAATTTTTACGTGTAATAACACTATTAATCTTTAATTCATGGAGTACGTAATATATCACCAGCTCCGTAGAAGTTTAAAAATTTACAGTACCGAAAATTGTAAAACTGAAATTTCTTTTAAAATTTGTTCATGATGGGTCCAGGAATGTTATCGTTTAATCCATGGCGTACGTAATGTAGGATCAACTCTGTGCGATTTTTTATGTCTTAAATTTTAGTCTTTGAAAAAATCATTTTCCAAATGGTCGTTGTAATTTGTTAAATTGCTTTTTTTTTTTTTTTTTTCTTTTTTAAGGAATGATTATAAAAAAGGAGCTAGAGAGTGACCTTTGGATTCTGAGGTGGTGACGGTCATCTCCCTCGCTTCTTCGGCCTCTTCCTCTTCCGGCCAGTTCATCTCGATGGCCAACCAGTAGAACCAGGCGCCCAGGATGCAACCCAGGTGAGGACCCAACAAACCGATCCACCAGTAGCCGTAGTTGCGAATGCTACAAAGATGAAAAAAAAGAATAATATTAGGACAGTGATGTACTGGTTAAGGTTGTTCGTCACACAGCTTCCAAATTCCGCTCGGTAATGTTAAGTCTATGGGCGTTTGATGCATTGTTATATTTAAAATATCTCCTCGGGATATTAATATTTTAAACTTATTTTATTCTGTGTACTCTTCTTAAAGGATGCCTCTTTTTTTCTTAATTGTCAAAAATTTTCTAAAATCTATAGCTTAACTATTATAGGGAGTGTTAAAATTTTACTCTCAGTTCGTCTGCTTTTAACACATAAAATATTAAATTAAGAATAGATTTAAGAAATAGTTTGAAAACTAAGGAAAAAAAAAACATGCTTTTAAGAAAAACACACTGAAAACAGAAATAAAAAATATTAATATCCCGAGTAGATATTTTAAATATAATAATGCATCAAACGCCCACAGACTTAACATGACGGAGAATTCGGAAGCTGAGTTACAAGCAGTCTTAAGGACCGTCGTTCATTTTCGAGTGGACCATCTTACAATCATTAGGCTTCACTCGATCTTACAGGCTATAACACAAGCGTGAAATACAAGAGAAGGGCTGGAATCAAAATCTAGTTCTGGCTATGGCCCCTGCAAGAAGTTGCCACTGTTCGCCAAACTTAGTTAAGGCTTCACTCGATCTTGTTTGTGCTTAACTTTTAGCCATGATTAGTTTTAAAATTTGTATTATTTATTTGCTATTTATAATATAAGGAAGATGATATAGTGGTGTGTACCGTACTGCTGTTCGTCATCTAGGAATAAAGGTGTTTCTTTTCATAATTTTCCTTCAAATTCTGATTTATTTAAACAGTGGCTGCAAGTTATTTCCCGAGATAATTTAATTTAAACAATAAATTGCCCTCACCAGTAGTACAGTAAGCATTTCAAGCAAGAAGATTTTATTTCTGGACTGAAACTTAAAAGACTATTCCATTTCTGAAAGCAACAGGAGTTATAAAAGTTCTTTGTGACTTTCTTTGTCAGAAGCTCCTAAAATGCCCATTATGGAAATGTCATTTGAATGATCACAATCAAAATGTGTGTTCATGTATTTGCAAGTAATACCCCTGATTTAAAAAAAGTATCGTAAAAAATATGACTGATAAATCAAATTCAAAATTCTGGCAACATTCTTTTAGAAAATTTTTAAAGTTTACATAAGAATTTTTTACACTTGAAATCTTCACAGAAATATAAATATGTGAATGTGTATATAAATATATAAAAATGTTCTGTTTTTGTTCACTTTTTGGTATTTACATTCATCTATATATAAAATATATAAGAGTGTTTCATACAAGCATTATTTTTGTATTTCTGCTTCATATATTTAAAAAATTATTTTATTTATACTGGTGTGATAAATAAAATGCTTTATTTTCTGTATTTGAATACACAAAGGTTTGTTTTCCTTTTGTAATTGATAGATTATAAAATGATTTTTTTAATTGTTCTTTTTTTGTTTGTTTGTTTGTTTTCCTTCTGTAATTGATATAACGTAAAGGGTAATTTCTGTATTTGAGTGAAAAAAACAAAAAAACAAAACAAAAAAAAAAACATTTGTTTTCCTCCTATAATTGATATATTGTGAAGGATTTAAAAAAAGATTTTTTTAGAGAGTTGGAAGATATTTACAATGCTAAATAAGTAAATATTTCTAGTATTAAACTGTTCTGTGTATACAAATGGTACATTTAAAGGTATATAAAAATATTATACAGACATACAAACAATAAATACAATAAACCCAACTGAATGCAGGCGTTATTTATGTGTGTATGTGTGTTTTAATATATATTGTAGTATGAGTGTTTTATTATAAAAATGGTGCATTATTCCTCAAAAAATATAAAATTTTGAGCTTAGATTAGTTAATTGTATTTAATTCTGTCATTTAATCAGAGAAAAATAAGCGGAGTGTGGTGCATTTTGGCTCTTTAAATTGTACGGATGAGATTGGTAATCAGCGACATCTATCGATTTTTTTTTGGCCCGTTAATGATTCCAGCGAAAACTGGTGTTTATTAGAGCTGCGAGTTGGGCCATGCCATCATATTTTAAAGTTTTTCCGGTTAAGCCTGGCTTTCGATTGAAATGAGAAATCATCCAATCTTTGAGTTTATTTCCTGACACATTTTGGTTTACATATATATATATAAAATTGTGCATCGAAGTTCATATATTTGAATATAAAGTTAAGAAAAAATATTTTCTAATTTTTTTTTTTTAATTTTGAAGCTCAAAATTTCAAAAAATTTAGAAAATATTTTTTTATTTATATAAACCAAACTTATATATATATAAAATATTGGAGATTTTCATTAATATGCAGTTCGCATGAGGCATTTTGAAAAGTTCTAAAATATTACGGAAAATTCCTTTTCTTTCACAAAATAATAATAATAATAATAATAATAATAAAAATTTTTGTGGTAAATGTATGCCATAATGCATATAATGTACCCTTGAATAATATTTAAAGTGAAATATACAAAAAATAAAAAATTGATTTTAAAGATCCCTCGTCCCCTTAAATCCTTTATTTATTCCTTTTATTTATTTTAACGTTTCTTTATCATTTAATTGTCACTTTGTGGAAAGAATAAATATAAATGTAACAATATATGTATTTTTAAATATACTCTTTTGTGAGCATTGAATGTTTATTTAAAGTTGTAAATTTTCAAAACTGGGTGAAAAAGTACCCAGGCCAAGAATCGAATCTGGGACCTTTCGTCTGAAGCTGCCGATGCTCTGCCAACTGAGCTATCCTGGACGAATCTGGAGGACTCATTATCCATCTAGAAACCTTAATGATTATAACATCTGGTTTGATATCTGAAGTAGCTACACAGAATAAAACACAGGTAAAGGAAATTGCTAGTTTGGAAAAATCACCACTTTAATTAATCGTGTGAAATTACGTATGCTGGAGTTCTATTACTTGCGATTTATGAATTCAATGGTAATGCCTAAGTTCATTCTAATAGACGCTTTCAGTCCTGACGTTTTGCTGGAAAACCGACCCCAAACTAATGGTTGCTATGCTGTATTTTCTATTTTGTTTATATATTATAGCTATATCTTATATCTATATCTCACAGATAAGTGTTTAATACTTTGCAAGCAATGGGGTTGTTTTCCTTGGATTTATGTTTAATAAGAAATGAAACAGCAACCGTTTGTTTGGAGTTAGTTTCTACGCAAAATGCCATAACTGACGTCACACTGAAAGCGTTTATTCGTGATTTTTTTCGAAATAAAACATGTTATAATGCATTAAATGTGCGTGGACACCGATCATGATTATGGGATTAATATATTTGGCTTAGCTTTTTTTATGCTTGATGGAAAGCGCAAGCTATTGAATTTATTTAAAAAATATATAATGTCTGCTCTGTTTCTTTTTAAGATATGGCAACAAGAAAGAAAAAAAACATTTTTATCATTTCTTAATTGATTTCTCAACGTACAATCTAATTAATATGGAACTATTAATTAATTAAAGCGTATTTATAGAAAATATATTACACTCTTTATTTTTTTTATTTATATTTTCTATTTTTTCGTGTTTAAAATATATAAAAATATGCACTATAATATGCACTGTGAAACTGCAACAATAACTTGTTGCAGTTTCACAGCCAGTTGGGGTTTATTTTGGCAACCGTGCTTTCGCGCATTACTAAATAAATTGTTATTGTAACTCGTATACAGTTGTAACCATAAAGAATATTAGACATTAATCACCTCTGCCGGGTCCAGGACCTTATTATTGAAATGGCACAAAAAGCACAAGCTTCCACTACAAAATTTGAGAGGACCCCGAAGTGACTGAAAGGTCGTTCCTTCAATTACAACTTTTTTATAGAAAGTTTGCAAAGAGTAAAATAACTTTTGCATAAAAAAGTTCTAAAGATTTCCTTAGCCAGTTTTGTAGTATCCCGACGTCCTCTGTAAAATCTGCTCAAATAACAAACAAATATAAACAGTCGCCATTTTTTTGAGGTGCTGTGGTGTCAAATATAACAGAGAGTAAAGTAAAAATTCACCATAAAATTTGTATAACATCTGAGTTCTACTTAGCCACACATGGAAACTTATTTGTATCACTGTGTTTCCGTGTTTGTAAATATCATGAAACTTCTTCTAATTGAAAGTCCCTCCTCCCCAAAATAATGTTGTGATTCCCTAATTTCAGACATTAACCCTTTATCTACTGACGATACTTATAAATACAATTAAAATAACTTGTTATAAAATTCATTGAATACATCAATTAGTTGCAATACAGTTTAGAATGAGTTATAGATATATTACTTTATCTTGTTCCAAAAGCATTATGGGTGACACAAAACAAAAATATCTTTAAAAGGATGATTTCTTTTGCTTTTGCATCTTTTCAGCTTTCTTGGCGTTGCGGGGGGAGGGGGGGGGATTTTTCAATTCGGAAATATTTCTATATTTCTATTGTAAGACCATTCTATTTGCACATTTCCTAATTCTACAAAATAGTAAGAAAACTATTTAAAATAAAAGATTTGAGTGGGGTTATAAATATAGCACAAAATCCTTATAAATTCAAATTTAAATAATCCTTCTAAAATTTATAAAATGATTATGTAAATCTTCTAATGTAGTTTAAACAATTCACAAAAAATGCTTTAGAAGATAAAATTTTCATGAATTTATAATTCAGTACATAAAATTAAGCGGACCCTGGGCTGGCCACTGGAAAAGTACCGTATTTACTCGTGCATAACGCGCACCACGTACTTTACAAGAAAAAAGGGCGAATTTTTTTTTATCTGTTATATTACGCGCACCATAAATTTGACATGCAAGTGAAAGTCAAGTTTATTTCCAACGCTAATAAAATTAGCTTTTAAAAAATGTTACTAGCGCTGTTGTACAAAAAAATGCAAGGAGTGAAAAAAAGATGCAGCAATACTTCTATTAAGTAAGACTTTTCCAGTTTTAATTTCTTCTTTGAATATATTTCCTGATTCATATGTATATTGTGTGATTACATCCAGCAGTAAAAAATTATTCCGTGTATAACGCGCACCTAGGGTTTTTGCCCTAAAATTTTGAAAAAAAAGTGCGCGTTATACACGAGTAAATACGGTACCTTAGAATTACATTAATTTATAATTAAGTTCTAACAATATCAAAATGTTGTATTGTCATCGAAAACACACCTATGTACATAATTTTTTATAATTCTAGCACATTAGGAAGTGAGTGAAACATAGATTACAAAGTTCCATATTTACATACAAAAAATGGGTTGTTAAATAAAATAATGTAAAATGAAAATCAAGAATCACAAATGCACATATATTTGTTTTTCGAACGACGTTTTTATGAGTATTGGGTATACTTTTGGGGTACTTTATATTTTAATAATACAGTCGGACCTCTATTTAACGAACCTCTATTTTGCGAATTTCTCTATTTTGCGAACTTTTCCTTGGAACCAAGAACATTTTGCGAATTTCTTCGTAAAATAACCTCCAAATAGCGAAGTACATTCTCTATTTAACGAACTTTTTCTTCTGATCAAAAATTTTTTTCTCCCCATTTCTCAAAATATTTCTGGACATTTTAAACTTATCCTTTCTTTAAACACATTTTATGATGTCCAATGGCCTTGAACTGGTTTTATCAGGCGCCTTCTTTGTCAGTAGTGAGAATTCGGTAAGTACGGAGGACGAAGATGATAATCCCTTAGAGTAACTTTAAAAATGTGGATATAGTGAGAAAATAAGAAGAAATTAACATTGATGTGCTGATTGATGATTGTATTTCACTTAATTCTGAAATTGAGACCTCGGAAAACACTATCCGAATGGGATATTTTCGACAGCGTGAAAAATACAAAGGATACAGCAATGAATTGCGATGAAGAGGAATATGATGATGATGGAAAGGATCATGACGCAGGAATTAACAAAACTTCGTATGATGAAATGCTAAAATCATTTGAAACAATCGGACGCGGATTATAGTTAAAAGAAAATAGCATGAAGGGGTTTTTAGTGCATTGCAAAGATGCGAGACGTATTATGAGAGACAACACTTTTTTAAATAAAAAACTCAGGCAAAATGAACAGAGTTTTTCAGAAATTAAATTTAAGGACGCATATGTTAATGTATGGTTAAAAATATTTGTTATAATAATAATAAATATGATAATGTCATTAAAATTCCTTAATTTTAATGTAAAACTATTTACTTTAAACAGAAAATACAGTGTATTCCCGGACAATGTTTTGTTTTCCTTGCAGATTTCAAAGATTTAAACACATAGAAAAAATGAATTGATGATGGATATTAGTGGGTAAAATAAATAAAGCAAATCGATATAATTTATTTAAAAATTGTGATTAATTACTTTTAGTAAAAATATTTAGTGTTTATGAATTTAAAATCTGTTTTATGTAGTTTAAAGTATTTTAAAGGGTGAATCTCTATTTAACGAATTTTCCATATAACGAACTTTTTTCGGGATTTAGCGACTTCGTTAAATAGAGGTTCGACTGTATCATAAATAAGAAGCACAATACTGACCTGAATGTTTCGGATCCCCACCCGGCTATGGCTGTGAAAACTCGGGTTGGGAAATCGCGGGCCGGGTTGATGGGCGCCATGCAGTTCATGCAGAAACACTGCGCCGTCACCTGAATCATGAAACCGATGAAGAACGGGTAAAGGTACTTGGGGATGTTCAAGTTCCTTTTATCTACGATTGCCATCACTGTGAACATTACCAGGATACCAACTACAACCTGAGAAGAAGAGAAACAAGAAATATAACAAAAAAATTGATTATTATTATTTTTTTTCTTTACTCACGCGGAAACACCTATCCGCTAATGTTAATCCAATCCCAAGACATTAAAAAAAATATTTCGTTTGTACTTCCATGTTTTAAAATGATATTTTTATTATTTATTTTATTTTATTTCTGCATTAGATAGCTGAGGTCAATCTCTAAAAAGGCAATTGTTTTACTTTTTCTATTTTGTTTGCAGGTATTTTTCTTTAATGAGTGTACTTTCACTTTTGAAACAGGTTCCGAAAGTGAAAGTATCCAAATAAAACAAACAAACAAACAACTATTTAAAGAAAATTGCAAAAAGTAAACAAGTGGGAAAGTGAGTTCACAGATTGCACAGAGGGCTTCGTTTAATATTCCTTTTAAAACAGTTTATCAATCAATAAGTACAAATTGTTACCGTATTCCATCGCATTAGCCGGCATGCCGCAAAATTCGAGGGAGACCATATTTTTGAATATTAGTCCCTGGTCTTTCCCGGCATGCCGGAAAAAGCGATGATAGTAATTTCAACAAATATCTTAAATCCTTGCTACTAAATTTTTTTTAGGGGGCGCAATCAAATATTTAAATCCGTTCCATTTTCTACCGTTTTAGATGCGGATTTTCGATAGAGTCCTGGGATAAATATTACTTATTTAAAATTTAATATAAAATTTCAAAAGTGGACATACTACTATTTTCGAATAGCAATTTCAACAAATATCTTAAATTCTTGCTTAAGTCTGCCACCCCCTTGACTAATACATCTACAGGTAGATTGTTTAACGGAGTTTCGTTCAAAAACAGTTTTATTAAGAATATAGTCTGCCCCCTGGTGGTGGAATGTGGAACTAAAAGATTAGAGAATTTTATTTTATTTTTTAGCAAGATTTTGCAGTGCGTGAGCAGAACGCTTGCTAAACGGTACTGTAGGCAGTGGGGACCCGTTTCAAGGTTCGTTCGGTTCGAGATTGGATCTTTTTATGAGATTTTGCAGTACAAATTTCAGGTTCATTTTAGCATATTATTACGGGCCCGGACAACACCGGGCGACTTAGCTAGTAAGATAAATAGAATTTAATATTTAAATAAATATAAAGGAATATACATATAGAGAGAGAGACAGAGAGAAAAATGAGTATTGATTTTTTACCTTAAAAGGAAAAATGTTGTTAGAAAAACCAAAATAAATCAGCCGCCCTTCCTCCAGTAGCGAAACCTCACATTTTCCGGCATGCCGGTAAATACGAGTTTTTCAAGCATGCTGGTGTACCACGATTTTTTTCGGCATGCCGGTTAATGCGGGGGAATACGGTAATTTATAATTATTAAAACTTTACATAGATCGGGTAGAGATAGAAGAATGAAGGTGGAGGTAGGGTGTGTGTGTGAAGAATAACATTATTAATCGCATGGACTTTCACTTAAGGTATTACATGACATATCGTAGGTTAAATTTGAAGTTTGTGAATTTTTTCGATAGCGCTGCCTGGCGACAGAAAGATAAAATGGGGAGAAGAGACTAATTGTTGAGTTTTGTAATGTAAATTTTTTCTTAATTTTTTGAAAATTTTATGTGGTAGTAATGGGCAAATTAAAACTTTAAAATGCCCTCTAGTGATGAAAAAATAAGTAAGAGGGGAGGGGGGGGGTTGATTCGTAATGTAGGGGCCAAGAGCTTTAAAACGCTATATTACAAAAAAAAAAAAAAAAAATCCTGGACTGGAGCAGCAATTTAAGATGAAAATGAAAGGTGGTATAGAATTTAACTAATAATATTGAAGTAACATAATATGTTTAATATGTGTAACTTCTTTTTGGTAGCTTTCATTACAAAAAGCTACCTATTGCAGCCGTTCGGAGGAAAACGATTTCAAAAAAATTTGGTATATATTCATCGATCATGACCCCCAGACCCCGAAACCACACCCCGTTCAAAATTGATATATATATGTATATATAACCATTAATTAAACATAACCTACCACCCTCAAAAACCGTAATATTATAAATTAAAGCTGTAAGTAAAAAAAAAAAAAAAAAAAAGTGCCAAATAATTTATTATATGAATTATTATGGAAGAAAAAAGAAGAAAGTGGGCACCGACAAATAATGTAAAAGCTTATATATTGAATTACGTTTTCAAGGGCACAGAATTCAATGATATAAGCAATATGGTTGTTTTCTGTGAGAAGAATAAGCTAAAGCTAAAAATTATCCTTCTCTGTGGTCGAACAACCATTATAAACAAGTGAATAATTTAAAATGAAAACATAATAGAAACAAATAATATGAAATGGAAAAATCAATAAAACCTGTTTAAATATTTATATAATATAAAATAGAAATAATACACAACATACCGATTAATATTTCAGTATTTTTCAATAAATCCACTCGCACATGGCTACCAGAATATCGTAAAGATTAAGGTGAATAAAACAGTTAAGAAATCACAGTAATAAATACCAAAGGATGCAGTTAATACATTTTGAAATACCATGATAAAAGCAATTAATATAATAAAAAAAATAAAATAAATGGAAAGTAATTAAATTATTTAAAATAACTAAAATGCACTATTAAATTAATTAATTACTATTTAACAATATCGTCAAAATTTAGCTAAAAAAAACCACTTGGTGTAGGAAATTATAACTGAATAGGAGCTGCAAAAGACAAAATTTATAACTTAACGGCAATAGACAAATTTTGGTGCTGCCATCTAGTAGTATTTTTATTATTCAAATGTCACAAGATAAACAATTGAAAGCCTTTGAATGTAAAATTTTATTAACAGCAAAACCAAACAAATCCTTATATATAGATAATTATAAACCTAATATAAACCACAGTATATATTTTTTTAAAAACTATTGTCAATAAAATTTTAAAAAAGCATTCGAAATTCTATTATCTTACTCATTAAAACTACACTAAGAATTTGAATAATATATAATAGCATATAGCTATATGCTACAAAATAAAATAAATTCAATAATACTTAATAAAAATATATATTAAAAATAATACAAAAATCGTTAATAATAACTATTATATATAAGATAATTATAAAATGAACAGTAAATAAGAAACATATGTAAGTATATAGAAATTCCTATAACCTAAAAATCTCAAATATAGTGTGTGGATTATTTTCATACAACCATAAAAATCCTAAAAGTATGAATGTGGGACATTCAAACACATTAAACCGATAATAAATTTTATAACACAAAGTGAAAATAGATCAATATTAAAAAGAATAGAGGAATAATAATAAAAATAATTACCCAATTTTAATACATACAGTATAACTTTATTTATATTAAATGTATTTATATGTATATTAATCACTATAAAAATGGCATACTATTAGTAATTAATATGATATTGTCCTTAGTAAATTAAAATTTAATAACAAATGATTGTAAATAAGATAAAACTTTAATTAAGCTAAATATGTTAATGAAAGTCACCAATTACATATAAAATATCAAATCAACATCCTTATAAAATACTTATCAAAAATATAGTAATAATACAAAAGCCCCATTTTTTTTGATTAACTATTGCGTATTATCCAGACAACACCATCCTCCTCCGTACTCTAACATCTACCCACCCATCCAACCTATAATAATTTTTTTTTATATTATTTTACAATTTTTATTTTTTTAGATATATTTTTTTGTAATTTTGTTTACGCATGCGTTAATTTGTTTTAAAAGATCATATAAGTAAAGTACTAATTGTATATTAATGAATATATGATTTTTTTTGGAAAACCATGATTTAATACTTCATAAATTAGTTTATTAATATTATTGTTAATTAGAGGAGAAGAACATAAACATTTTATTCTATATAAATGATTAAGTATTATATTTCGAAATACAGAATGATGTAGACAAGATTTAAAATTTGTAAATGTATTAACTTTGAATTTAAATTCTTTACGTTTATCATATAAATCTGTGATTGTTTTGTTGTCTTTTATTGTAATTTAAGATCTAAGAAGTTAATTGTATTGTTAGATAAAAGGTTTTCCGTTAATTCCAAATTAGTAGATAATCTACTGGAAATTGAGTAATTACAGATTGATCAGTTTCAATTAAAATTATGTCATCAATATAACGATATAAATGTAGATTATTATTAGTAAAAGTACGTTCATATAAGTATAAGTCGGATAGTAAACTGGATGTACAACCGCCTTGTGGTATACCGACATGCTGTAAATATAAAGTGTTATCTTGCAATATATAATTATTATATATAATGAAGTTTGTTAAAGATTTAAAATATGCAAAATCTATATTAGATGGTAATTCCAGTTTTTTATCTTTTTAAATAATGCATTGATAATTTTATGTAAATCTAATAGGTCTATATTATTAAAAAGATCTTTGAAGTCATATGTCGTTATATTATATACACAATGAAGATTTTTTAAAACATTGACAAGTTGATAGCTATTTTTTATAGAATGTGTATTATCATTGCTTATAGTAGGTACATATAATTGATTAAGAATTTTTAAGAGAAGTTTATTGGCTTTATTATTATATGTATTGCAACCAATAGTTACAGTCCTAAATTTAATTGGAGTTTTATGAAATTTGGGAATAAGAACTAAATATGGATAATTAAAGTTAGTAGATAAAATATTTAATAGTTTATAATAACTTCGAATTTTACGATTATTTACAATTACATTTTCATTAGTTTTTTGAAATGACTTATTAGAAGATATACAATTTGTAAGAAGTTAGTGACAATAAGATTTACATATAATGGCATAATTATTAGGAGATTTGTCTACATATGTAATAACGTAGTTTTTTTGTATTTTAGTAATTTGTTGGAAAAAATGCTTTGTATTAATAGAAACCAAATCAGCAATATTGTTTTTTAAAGCCATAGTTAATTTTTCAATTACTAATATTTTCCATTGATTAAAATATTCAATTGGCTTATTATAAGAGATTGAAATTTTATAAATAAAAATATCAATATCATATTATATATATATATATATATATATCTGACCTATGTCACACTGTAACTCCCGTAATTATGAACCGATTTCGATGTAATTCGGTGTGTACATAGTACATACCAATGTCTCGACCGAGTTCGTTGGCCAGCTTCAACCGCCGTTTTGTTTCAAAATGGCGGTCATTTAAAATTTAAAAAAAAATGTAAAACTTGAAATGTGGTACCAAAAAATTAAAAATGGAAAAATATTTTTTTCTTATGTATTTGACCTTTATACAAAGATTCCGGAGCAGTTTTTGTTTCGTCTATATCTTAAAAAATGGCTGAGTTATAGCATTTTGAATTTCTAGCGTGGCTGGCATTTTGAAAAGTCCTGAATTTTGTCACGCGATAAAAGGCGTATTTATGAACCGATTTGGATGTAACTTGGTTTATACATAGTACATACCAATATCTCGATCGGATTCGTTGGCCAGCTTCATCTGCCATCTTGTTTAAAAATGGCGGCCATTTAATTTTTTAAGAAAAATTTAAATTTGAAATGTGGTACCAAAAAATTGAAAATTGAAAAAATATTTTCTTCTTATGTGTTTGACCTTGATAAAAAGATTCGGGAGCAGTTTTTGTTTCGTCTATATCTTAAGAAATGGCTGAGTTATAGCATTTTGAATTTCAAGCGTGGCTGACATTTTGAAACGTCCTGATTTTTCTCACGTAATAACAGGCGTATTTATGAACCGATTTGGATGTACCTTGGTGTGTACATAGTACATACAAATATCTCGACCGAGTTCGTTGGCCAGCTTCATCCGCCATCTTGTTTCAAAATGGCGGCCATTTAAAAAAATTAAAAAATACAAAAATTTAACTGAGATACCAAAAAAATTGGAAAATGAAAAAGATTTTTTTCGTATGTGTTTGACCTTAATACAAAGATTCTGGAACAGTTTTTGTTTCGTCTATATCTAAAAAAATGGCTGAGTAATAGCATTTTGAATTTCTATTGCGTCTGTCATTTTAAAACGACCTGATTTTTGTCACGCGATAACAGGCGTATTTATGAACCGATTTGGATGTAACTTGGTCTGTACATAGTACATACCAATGTCTCGACCGAGTTCGTTGGCCAGCTTCATTCGCCATCTTGTTTCAAAAGGGTTGCCATTTAAAAAATATTAAATTTAAAATTTAAAATGAGGTATTAAAAAATTGGAAAATGAAAGAGGTTTTTTTTATGTGTTTGGCCTTGATACAAAGATTCCGGAGCAGTTTTTGTTTCTGAAAATTTGTTCTTTTGTTTATATCTTAAAAAATGGTTGATTTATAGCACTTTGAATTTCTAGCATGGCTAACATTTTGAAACGATCTTGTATTTGTCACGCGATAACACACGTATTCGCCTATTTCGATGTAAGAAGGCATGTGGATAGTATACATCAATACCTCGACCAAGTTCGCTGGCCAGACTCATCAGCCATCTTGTTTCAAAATGGCGGCCATTAAATTAAAATATATATATATATATATTTAAAGTGAGGTGCAAAAAAATTAGAAATTGAAAAAGGTTTCTTTCTTAAGTATTTGACCTTGATATAAGGATTCAAGAGCATTTTTTGTTTGTCTTTACCTTAAAAAATGGCTCAGATATAGCAGTTTCAATTTCTATTGTGGGTGACATTTTGAAAAATCTGATTTTTTGCATGCGACAGCACTCGTATATATCAACCGATTCCGATGTGAGTGAGCATGTGCACAGCAATTACTAAGGTCTCGACCAAGTTCACTGCTTAGCCTCATCCACCATGTTGTCTTAAAATGGCAGGCACTTTAAGAAATTGCCGAATTTGGCAGCCAAATATAAGTTACTTTAAAGAAAAGCAGCTTGGATAATGCTGACTAATTTCGCGAAATTCTCATTCATTATATTGATAAAAATTAGTATTGAATCTCCTATATTCGGTTTCCACTAAATTGAGCTTCGTGTGTTTGAATGATATAAGTTGGCTTTTTTAAAATAAGGAATATGAAAGCTACCTCTTCCTCCCGGCACTGGCCGGAAGGACTTTTTGAAATATTAAGATGTATGAGATAGATGAAAGTTTTGGGATTGGCACATCCAACTAGTTTTAATTATTATTCTTACTTCCACTTTTTCTTACAAAATAAATTTATTTATTTGTTTCATTGGCCTTCAAAACTTTCATTCTGTTGGAGAAAAGATATCAACTTTATTTCCAACTACAGTGAATAATGAAATTCCTTTTCTTCAATTCCTTGAAAATGATATTATTACTAAAGTTAAACTTACACAAGGTGCAAAATTACTTAAAAGATGACACAGTGTTTAAAATGTTAAATTATTTTAATACCTTAGTATACTTTCAACTATAAAACATAGTCTTCTTCGGAGGAATATAAGAAATACAACAGTTATTGATTGAACGCCTAATTTTCAAAATCCACGTAGATGGTGACGAAAGGAGTGAAAGTGGAAGTTAATTTATAGATCCGGAAACATTGGGAAAATAAAATAAAATAAAACATGGATATAGGGAAGTGGAAGATTACTTGTTTTTTCTTTCTTTAAGCAA
This sequence comes from Maratus speciosus, assembly GCA_963932465.1. Lineage (NCBI taxonomy): Eukaryota > Metazoa > Arthropoda > Arachnida > Araneae > Salticidae > Maratus > Maratus speciosus. Next base: position 664,922,058 of record OZ010786.1, on the reverse strand, counting down.
ACTGAGCCAAAGTAATTTTGCACTTAGTGTAAGTTTAACTTTAACTTTTAAAGATGAATTAAGCATTTCTATTTATTTATTTACTGATATTATTACTTTCTTCTATTTTCAATAGAAGAAAGCATTGTAATCGTAATTTTTCCGACTTCCGGTTTTCCACGTATTTACACGTTTTAGGGGTCAGAGATCCCAAAAAACATGTTTATAGAAAATGTCTGCCAGTCCGTGTGTCTGTTGCCATTGTACCATCAAAACGTGTATGAAGTTATGCATAGAATTGAACCAATTTTTTATTAAGTTTTTGGCTATAGCAAGCAAGCCCTCCCTTAATTTTGAAAAAATCGGCCGGAAGGGAATGCTGTAATAGCGATTTTTGTGCCATTTTTAATATTGTACCATCGAAAAGTGTATAAAGTTATGCATAGAATTGAACAAATTTTTTTGTGTATGTTTTTGGCTATAGCAAGAAGTTCCTCCTTAATTTGGAAAAATTCTGACGGAAGAGGACGCTGTAATAGCAATTTTTTTGACATTTTGAATATTGTACCATCGAAAAGTGTATAAAGTTATGCATAGAATTGAACTATTTTTTTTTTTGAGTTTTTGGCTATGGTAAGCAGGTCCTCCCTTAATTTGGAAAAATTCCGAAGGGAGGCAGCGCTTTAATAGCGAGTTTTATGCCATTTTCATTGTTGTACCATCGGAAACTATATGAAGTATATATTATGTATAGAACTGAACAATTTTTTTTGTATGTTTTTGGCCATGGCAAGAAGGTCTTCCTTTAATTTGGAAAAATTCCGATGAAAGGAGACGCTATAAGAGCGATTTTTGTACCATTTTCCTTATTGTACCATCGGAAAGTATATGAAGTTATACATATAATTGAACCACATTTTTTGAGTATGTTTTTGGCTATGGTAAGCAGTTCCTCCTTGAAATATTCTGCCTGAAGGGAGCACTGCAATAGCAATTTTTGTATAATTTTTCTGAATTTTTCGTAGTTCTATTGTACAATGGCGGCTCGTGCAGCGACGGGAACTTCGCATCTTGCTAAGCCGTCTATTCGCAAACAGCTGATGTACAACAGAATAACAAAAAACTATTGATTTTAATAAATGTCATGATCGAGATGAACTCGTTTTTATTCCGATTTAATTGACTGCAGCAGAAATTTAAGATGAAAATCAAAGTTGGTATAGAATTGAACTAATAATATTGAAGCATTAATATTTGTAACCACTTCTTGAAATATTAAGATGTATGAGATAGAAGAAAGTTTTGGGATTGGCACATCCAACTAAGTTTTAATTATTATTCTTACTTCCACTTTTTCCTGTAAAATAAAATTTATTTTTTTGTCTCATTGGCCTTCGAAACTTTACAGGAAAAATATCAACCTTATCTCTAATTACAGTGAATAATGAAATTCCTTTTCTTGAATATATAATGTGAAGTTTAAAAAAGTTTACCGTCTTTCTTAAAAAGCGACTATAATGATAAAAAAGATGTTACAAGTTAACCCTTAAATGCCTGATTTTTCAAAAATCATTGTAATAATGTTTTTATGCTTTCATTTATTAAATAAATCATGGGAAAAATACTTAAAAAAATCATATTTTGTTTTAAGTAGGGTTTACGGCTAAAAACAGTTTGTTACTAATCGGCAGTACTGGTCTTTAAATGAAAAAATAATTTTCCTTGGTAAAATTCTATAATATTAAACACACAAGAATTTTAGGAACTATAATAAGAATAAATTTTACTCTCTCATTGCAGAACAAAATAGGGTATTTCGCAAGCTTCCAAACAAAACAAAAAGAACAAGTAGCAACAATTGAAAAAATAAATCTATCTTTATTCTTAAACAGCACAAGTGTTGCCATCTACATGTTGGAAATCCATATTGGCAACATTAGATATTATAGCTTCAATATTATTCTAATGGTATTTTAGAGCCTAAATTGGGTATGTTGCCGAAAAGCAACACCCGGCATTTAAGGGTTAAAAATATACATTTTATTTAAAACCTCTTAGTACTTTCAAGCTTTCAAAGCTCATGATCAGGGAATATTTTAATAACTAAATGTTGTTTATTTATACAAATACGTCACTTTGTTTTGAAAATGAGAGAGAAAATAATTATTAGAGTTTCAAAGTGACGCGTATTTGTATAAATAAACAACATTTAGTTATTAAAATATTCTCTGATGATGATCTTGGAAAGCTTGGAAGTACTAAGAAGTTTCAAATAAAATGTATATTTTTAACTTGTAACATCTTTTTCATTATTTTAGCCGCCTTTTAAGTAAGACATTGAAGTTTTGAAGTTCACATTATATATTTTACGTTTGAGTCAAGGTGAAAAATTGCATTCCGTCTCATGATTTTATCCTTTTCTTGAATTCCTTGAAAATGAAATTATTTTTCTTCGTGTAGTCGGGAAAAACTAAGAACACCCGAGAACCTTATAATCGAATTTCATACGCACCTCGCTGAAAAAGCAATTCCATATGGATATGTTGTCTCTGGAGAAATATTTGAACGTCAAGAAACATTATTAGAAAAACATGAAAAATATGCAAATTAGCTACAATATTTCACAGTCACATGCCACTATAATCTCAGAAACAACGTTTTTGAGAAGTAAATTAGGTAGTAATCATAACATAAATCGAAAAACCCTGTCTGATATTGCTTTATACCTTAAATTTGCAAATAATTGTATAAAATTGACTAAATTTGCATAAAGCAAATATGCAAATATCTCTCAAACTTGACGTGCTGGAGTAAATCTAAAACTAGATTCGGAATCAGCACAAAAAACCGCATAAAAAACAACTATTTTCTGTTTTAGGACAGAGCAAAAGTTCAAATTTGTTGACCAGTGTTATTATCCTTACTTCCACTTTTTCCTATAAAATAAAATTTATTTTTTTGTTTCATTGGCCTTCGAAACTTTTCACTCTGTTGGAGAAAAAATATCAACTTTATCTCCAACTACAGCGAATAATGAAATTCCTAGTCTTCGATTCCTTGAAAATGAAATTATTTTTCTTCGTGTAGTCGGGAAAAAAAATAAGAACACCGAAGAACCTTATTATCGAATTTCCTACGCACCTCGCTGAAAAAGCAGTTCCATATGGATATGTCGTCTCTGGGATAAGTGGCGAACACCCAAGCACTCCTGTTCTGTCCGACTACGGTCAGTTCAGGATCGTATATATGAAAGGCATCTGAAATTTGAAAAATTATATATATATACATAAAGGATATAGATTAGACAAGCAGCAACATCAGCTCAAATTAATATACAGTAGAACCTCGATTATTCGAAGTAATTGGGACCGACCCTGTTTCGGAAAATCGAAATTTTCGGATAATCGAGAATGCTTCAATTTTAAGATTAAGGAGAAATATATGCAATATTTTTTTATTATAGTAACAAGTTCTTAATAAAAATAAAGCAATAGCAAAATAAAAACAAGAATAAATTACTCGAATTTTAATTTTGAAATTAAGTACCTTTTACATATATCACAAGGGTTTGACACAATGTTTTGTTTGTCGCAGTTTCGATTGCCTTTGCTTTGAAGCTTTATCACGGAGTTTTTAAATATTATTAGTTCACCAGTATCACAGTCTTTCTGCTGCTCCAGCTATGCCAAACCTTTTGCAAAACATTCAAAAGCTTCAGAATTGCTAATTTGTTCGTTTTCTTCGTTTAACTCCGCAGCTTACGGGAGCTCAAGTTAAATTCGAAGGTACTCTTAGAAAGGGGATCGACTTTATTTATATGTACTTGTAATTCCGAAAGGACCGCTTGCACAGAAGGAATATGATACTTAGAAAAAAAAAGGTTTCAAAGCGAATTTTGTACGCAAGAAATGTGATAGTAAAAAAAAAAAAAAAAAAAAAAAAAAAAAATCTTTAAAATTGGACTTTGGTTAACCGAGAGTTTCGGATAAAACAGGTTCTACTGTACACACATTCAGATTAATTTTAACACAATTATTCTAATTGGTAAATAAATCATATTAGAGGCAAATTTCCAACTGGGCGAAAAATGTCCGGACCAGGATTCGAACCGGGTATCTCTTGTCTGAAGCTGTTATTGCTCAACCATCTGAGCTATCCCGGACGAATCTGGTGCATCTAATTCACCCAGCTTACCTTATTGATCATAGCCCCTGGACTGATACCTGAATCAGGTCTACAGAACAGAATCAGCTCAAATTTATTTTGTTGGGCTAATTCAGGTATCAGACCAGGAGCTATAATCAGTAAGGTTAGCTGAGTGAATTAGATCTACCAGATTCGTCCAGGATAAATCAGATGGTAAAGCCTTGGAGGCTTTAGCCAAGATATCCATGGTGGTATCATGGTCCGGACATTTTTCGCCCAGTTGGAAATTTACATCTCATGCAGCCTTTTGTTTGCTAGTATTTAGCATACCTGAAATAGTATACAATGGATTTTCAATTTGAATGTTAATTTCAAGCTCATAAGGTTTTTGTTTCATAAAATGTGTTTATACCTTTTGTTTTTATCGAATGTCACTAAATGTTTGAAAATATGCCCGGATTTAATATCACAGATAATGATTGACAGTTTCGTTTTATGGGTCGAAAGGAGCATACTAAAGCAACGAATATACAGAGTGATCCAAAAATCATAAAATAAATAAAAATTAAGAAAAATCGAAATGTATACGCAGTAACATAACATGACTTTCACATAAATACACGGAGATACATGAGATTTTCGATAGCATAAAAATTGTTGCGAGAGAGTAGCTGCATTGGTCCCAAAAAATTAACATTGTAGTGGTCTCAAAGTTGCTGCCTGTCGCTGCTGAAGCCATCAAGTGACAGGAATTAAATCAGAAATAATTTTTCATGCTCTGCAGAATAATTTTCTTCACCCATCAGCTATTCTCACTAATAGCCTGCGTCAAATTGGCCATTTGTAATTAGTGCTGCTTGGTGTCCTCGCGTAAATCACGGCTCCAAATGCTCTGGACACCAACAATTTCTTCTTACAGTTTATTTCGTCATTTTTAATCGCAGATAATTCTGCCATTAGACAATGCGAAGAAAATTACTTTAAAATACTGGTGTCCAGAGCATTTAGAATTGTAATCCTAGAAGCATTGTGAATAATGCTGTTTCTCTGTATAAACTGCTGACTCAACTCAAACGCCACTTGTTGGGGACAAATGTAATTATTCTGGCTGTGAAATTGTTGCTATTAAAAATCCCGCTATTCTGTATATTTTAGCGAAAACTACATTGTGGTAGTGTCTATACTTTTCGATTTTGGGATAATCCTGTATTTTAAAGCATTACTATGCTACTAATATTTTTTTCATCTGGATATCGGATTAGTATAAAAGTTTCATTTTAATTATTAAGTGTATTTTAATATTAGATGTGATGTTTTAAAATGTTTTATCTTCATGTTCTTCAATGTAAATGAAATAGTTTTTTTTTTTTTTTTTTTTTACAAAATTTATATTAAGAAAATATACTTTTTTTGGTGATAAACATAACAAAAAGTTTTCATACCTTATTCAGTTTTGATTTACTTTTATTTCAGAAGCTTGGAAATTTGGATCCTGCTACGCACATGCTAAGAAATTAAGAAATTTGCTGAAATTACGCGATAGTGGATGAAGCACTAATCTCTGCCATAACAATAGATGTCATGGGGACAAATTGGGATATTTAATCAAAAGCAGTCTCCCCCATCCCCTCAAATATAATAAATACAAATGTTTCTTTATAAACCCATTGTCAAAAAATTTATTTTTCCTTCAAAAATCGATTTTTTGATAAAATAAAAAGTTATTTATCGATTTTTATGAAAATTAGATTTCTGGATTCAGCGTTTTATTTTGTGCTAATTCAACTAATTTCAACTCGATAAATGCAATATTAAAAAAAAAAAAAATTCTATAGAGCTGGAAAACTGGCTACTCTCTTTAGTCACGTGTTGTTTTGGAATAATTTCAGGTCCCTCTGGAAGAACGCATCTCATTGGTTACGAAGATGCTGGCATCTGGTCTCCTCTGATTTAGAATGAATTGTGCGGTTAAATAAAAATCTATGCTTTAGTTAAATTATGAATATTTTTTCATTCTTTTAATTGGTGTTTTTAATTAATAACTCAGCTAATTATATAAAAAAAAAATTAAATCCTGAGTCTCAGGTGCACCAGGAGAAGCCTTAGAAAAAATTTCAGCTTTGTACGTTCGATAGATTTCGCTAGCTATTGCAGACAGAGCGAAACTTCTTTTATTAACGTAGATTTATTTCCTATTTTTTTAGCCCTTAAAATGTTTCATTTTATTAACCCTCTCGCTGCGCATTCCGCGTTTTGCACGGGCAACGTAAAAGTAGCAAAATTTGCGCAACCCACTTTTTCCATGATCTTATGTTTTATGATCTAGTTCTATATTAAAAAAAGAGCTCTTTTACAAAAAAAAAAAAAAAAAAAAAAAAAAAAAAAATACACATTTTAACTTAAAAATATATGTAGATTTGAAATCTACCCTTATATATATATAAAATCCTAATGAAACGATTTTATGAAACGATTTTATGAAATGACTGATTAAACGACTGATTATGTTTCATGGCGATTTCTCCTAAAATATGGAATATTATGCAGCGAAATTAGCAACGAAACTCCGTATTGATCTGCAGATTTCAAAACTGGTATTAGAATTATAAAATTTGAATTAATTTTCGAGATATTAATTTTTTTCTAATTTTAAACACTTTCTAATTTTTAACTCTAATGATGGCAACTCAAATTTTAATCATAACATTTAAAAAAAAAATTTATTTTAGAAACGCTATTATTTTAAACTAATTTGGAAATCAGTTTTGTTTCCCTTAAATGTATGCTAAGAAATGTATCATGTTACTTTTATTCATAACTCAATTTAATTGAACAATCTTTCGCCAAATCGGAAGATCCTGATTGAGAAATCAAGAACTCGGTATGATTATGTTAGCGGGACGCAGGTGATAAATCGCCAAACATTTTTTCCGTCGCATTTTTTTTTTTTTTTTTTAATTTCATTAATGTCATTTAAAATATAATCCTTTCATTCATTTTATTTAAAATACAAGACTTTCATTTAAAACAGAAACATTTAAAATTAACGAGTTTCACTTTTTTTTTTTTTAACGAAACGGAAAGAAAAATATTAGGTATAGATGTGATATATGCACCGGGGTACCTAATTGGCGCCAAAATGGCGTTATTTTGCTTGACATGGTAGCCCGGCTATTGTTGTTTATTTATTAATAAATGTTTATTTAATTCTATTTGCTTTTTTAAAATTATATAAATTGTTTTGTTCTACAGTTATAATTTTTTTTTAATTTATTGTTATTTCATTTTAAAAAGAATAGAAAATAATTTAAAAATACATATGCAACTGGTATTCGAAAACGAGGTTTTCGTCAAATTGTAGTAAAAAAAAAAAAAAAAAAAAAAAAAAAAACACGCCAAACCTGATGCGTATATGATAGATGTGCTAAACATTAAATAATGCAACAAACCATGACATTTAATTTCAACTTAAAAGCAATGTTTTTATTTACCACTCGAAAAAAAAAAATGCTAACTGGCGAGTTAAAAATTTGGTGAGATTTGAACCCGGCTAAGATAAAAGTACCAAGAATTCTTTACGATCATGGCAACTTTTATGTAGTTTTATTCAAAGAAAAAAAGTTTTGATTTTTTTAATCAAAATGGAAACCTTTCATAAGAAAAGCGAAGGGATCAGCCTGTAATTGTTTATAACGGTTACATCACTTGGGCTATTATAATATAGATGAAATGATGGGGATATAATAATATTTGGCGATTTATCACCTGTACATGGATAACATTAAAGTACCAAAATGGCACCTGGAATGTAAAAAGCGAAGTGGTCCGCCGGGAACTATTGATCATAGTCACATGACTAAGGCTATTATCATAGATGTTGTTTTCAATTGTAAAAACAGCGCAAAGAATAATATTTCCTTACGATTAAAAATTTATTTACACGTGACTATTAAAAACGAAAAAAAAAAAAAAAAACTTTAAAATTACTATTAAATGAGTACGTGTTAAAAGCAGGAAAATATTGAAAATTATGTCATTAAAATTGTATTTACTCGTGAAAATTAAAAGAGAAAGGAAAGTTTAAAATAATAAATGCATTAATATGCTTTTAAAGCAGTAAATTGTAGTAATTATGTCACATTTAAAATGGCCAAACATTAATACTGCCAAACAATTTAAATGTATCTATGCGGGACATTAATTACATATTTCGAGATGATCTTTTTAATTAATGTTCTCAATTCTAAGACACCGCGAATAATAATATTTCCTTTCTAAAAACAAAAGTATTTTCATGTGAATGCTAAAAAGAGAAAGAAAACTTTAGTGAAACTTAGCTCAGATTTAAAATGATACATTTAAAATGCCTGTATTGTATTATGTTAATTGTTTTATAACGCTGTTAAAAATACCGGGAGGCAAAGACAACGTTTACTTAATTCATTTTATTTTAGCTTCTTTTCAAATGTTTAACTGATCTTCTTTAATCAAACACAAAAACAACCATTGGATGCCTTAACAGCAACTGATTTGGCCTTAAATTTTCGCAATTAAAGTTAATTGAATGGAAACCCGTTTACAGGGAAATCGCCTGAGGTTTTTTCATTATAATTCAATCTTCTCTAATCTTTTTAAAGCCGATCAAATTAGCGTGTTTTTAGATTCTGTGGTGTCTAAACGGGGGTTGGCGAGCGTAGCTTGCAAAGGACAGAGCCCCCTAGTATGTAATAAAATAAATGCGCAATTTTTAAATCTATTTTGATTTTTAAAAAAAACCGCAGCGAGAGGGTTAATTGTTCTATTAATTTTCATGTTGTATTAATTATTGTTGTAAAATATTGATGTTGGATTGATCATTAATTATTGTATTAATTTTTTGTATTACTTTTATTAATTTATACTTAAGTTCTAAAAATGCTAGTGTAATCAAAAACACATCTGTGAACGTCATTTTTATAACACTAGCGTATCTGGAAGTAGGTTAAAAATCGATAAGAAAATCCCGTCTTTACATACCAAAACCAGGTCGAGTTAAATAAAAGATAAAAAATAAGAAACATGAATATAACGTCTTGATCTCTTAAGAAGCCAAAGGCACACATAAAATTCTTGCTAAAAAAGATGAACTAAACAAGGCTTGAGCGAACACTTGTATAAAAAAGACAGCTCTATGAAAGTGTTACTTCACATAATTGCATAAAATGATAATTCTATGCAATTGTTACATACTCTTCTTCACGTTCCTACCGTAAATTGAGAACCTGGCGCCTCTGCCTTCTTGAACCAATTACTATATGAGAACATCTAGTTTTCTTAGCGATGTTTGAAAAAAAAAAAAAAAAAGACTAGTAGACGCCCAATCATAATCTCGTTGACTCCGTTAGTGTTTCTTTCACTTAACCAATATATATTGACTGATAAAACAGAATCCTTCTCCTTCGCTACACTTCAGCGAAAAAGAATCAGGTCTGATTCTTACTGATTGGTCAATTACTACCGAATTTGTTTGGAACGAGGAACTTGATTGGTAGAAGACGGAATTCAATTTCTTGGTCTCCGAGAAGGAAATCTCGGAGTTATTCAATGTCGTTCGTTCCGAGAAAACATTTTTTATGCCTTCTTTACTGAAGATGTTTTCTCCGCTGGTGGAATGAAATATTCAGAATATGATAAAATGATTATTCTAAGTTTTGATTAGCATAATATCCGGGAATGTAGGAGGCTGGACGCACGACTGAACACTGAAGTGTTGTAATCTAATAATTTTGTGGTTGAAAGCATGCATTTGAAAATACGAAAAAGAAAGCTATAAATTAGTAATTATTATATATATATACAGTGAAAATTCCCTTTAACGAAGTCTCATCGTTACACTTAAGCACTTCGTTATGAAGAAAATTAGTTAAACGGAAATCAAATCAAATTCATGAAATTTGTATAATAAAATATACATGCATAAAATGAAAAATGCATGTAAAATGGAAATATTGGAAAACTGTATTTTAATGCAGGCAGTAACCTTTTTTTATGCAATGTAGACATATGTGAGAAAAGTTAAATAGAATAATATCAAAGAAAGTCTCATAATAAAAAGAGATAAACAAATAAAAAAAAGAAAATTGCCCAGTTAAACTGATGGCATTGAGCTCACAGGATCTTCACACTAATTGTATATTAATACTCTTACTTCAAAGAATATTGCCCTCATAAAATAAGTGAAGGGATTAGCCCCCCTTTTCCCCCTTTAATCAAAGAACCTCCAAATCTAATCAGGGAAGCTCTTTAACATAATAAACTGGCATACCAAATTTGAAGCAAATCAGATAATTCGGCATGAAAAAAACATTTCGTTCAATTAAGGGAGTATTAGCTCCCCCATTTCTCCCTTTATGCTGAACCCATGAACCTTCAAATCTAATCAGAAAAGCTCCTTATGAGAATGAACATAGAAAAAAAAAATTAACTATATTAGATAATTCTGCATGAAAACCCTATTAATCTAAATTAAGGGAGATTCTAGCCCCCCCTTTCCTCTCTTTATAATTATTTAATGAACCTCTAAATCTAATCAAGGCAGCTCCTTAACATGATTAACCGGTACACCAAATTACGAGCAAATCAGATATTTCTGCATGAAAAACCCATTTATCTGAATTTAGGGGGGGGGAGGGGCTAGCCCCCCTTTTCTCCCTTTATATGTAACTAATGAACCTCCAAATGTAATCAAGGCAGATCCTTAACATAATAAACCGGTATACCAAATTTGGAGCAAATCGAATAATTCTACATGAAAAATCCATTTATCTAAATTAAGGGGTAGCCCCCTTTCCCCCCTTTATACTTAAGTAATGAGCTTCCAAATCTAATCAGGAAAGCCCCTTAGCATAATAAACCGGTATACCAAATTTGGAACAAATTGAATATTTTTGCATAAAAAACCTATTTATCTAAATTAAGGGGGGGACTAGCCCCCCTTTCCTCCCTTTATCCTAAATCAATGAATCGCAAAAACTAATCAGGTAAGCCTTATCAGAATGAACCTGGAAATTTTTTTTAAGCAAATCGGATATTTCCATCAAAAGTTATCGCGTTACGTATGTACGTACGTACGTAACGTACGTAGGTATATACAGAACCGGCGGGCTCATAAGCTCTCAGGCTTTGATAGCCTGTGAGCTAAAAATGAAGCGTAGCGTACCTTTTCCCTTTTTTTCTCAGTAATCCAAATCCTTAACTTAAAGTCTTTAATATTTCTTTATACAGGTTTCTTATGAAAAATACACTGTTCATAAAAATTTTCGCACTTTTATAAGCATCCGAACAATTCATCTAACATTTTGGTGAAACTGGAATCCCCTTCTTATTGTATCAAAGTCTTTTAAAATTCATTCTTTTGAAGGAATATGATTAAACAAATAATTTAATTTTCATACAATCCGCTGAAATAAAATCATACATCCATCGCAACACCAAGTTTTCCATTTGAATGTTGTAGTACACGCACGAAAGTGGAATAAACTTCGTTATATAGAATAAATTTTTCGTAATAGGGAGATTAATTTACGTGTTAAAGATGTTCAAAGTCAAGGTTCTGCAGAAAATTTTGTTAAGTAGAAAACTTCGTTAAAGGGAAGTTCGACTGTATATATATATATATATATATATAAGGTATTTCGGGAGAAGATGCCACATAATAGGATGCTTTGCTTAGTAGAGACATAATTGAAATGATAAGATAAAGAAAAAATACACCACTATGCTCTTTAATATTTAATTGGTTATGTACAGTCGTGGAAAAAAAAAGCAAACACCCCCTACTAACTCCTCAACAAATTATCGTAGAAGAAAGTTACTGGTACCGAACGATTGGAAATAAATTCTACTTTTAAAGGATGTATATAAAATTTACTTAGGGGGTCATCTACATATTAAAACGAATCCAAACTTCATTTTTTTCAATAGCAATGCCCAATTTTAACGCGATATTTCAAATCTTCGGTTCAAACTATGCCTAGACACCAAATTTCAAGTCATTTGAATGATAAGTTTTTGAATTATAAACATTCAAAATTGAGTGCTTCTAATGTTAAATGACATTTTCATATGTTTATTTATATCTCCTGAAATTATACTCCTAATGTGCAAATTTTTTGTGTAGCAATAATACTAATATACTCAAACATAAATACGCTGAATTTGCAATTTTTATAATTTTATGACATGAATTATGAATTATGAAACTAATATTCGATAAAATTATGAATTGCAACCTACAATTTTTTGGATGGATTTAGATTTATTAAGGTCTGCTTTATGGAAAACCAAAATTTCACACTTTTCTTCCAAGTAGTTTTCATATGATGCTTAAAAAACGGCAAAATGATGGTTTAAGGGGCCGTCTATGATTTAAGTGAGTAAATATTTTGAAATTTATTCTGCTGTACTGTAATCTAACAGGCTTCATTGACTCCTTGAGTGGTGCTTAAGGTGCCTTGATCAAGTAAGGGGCTCTCTCGGATAATAATCGAGTACGGAACTTCAATTTGGATACAGCCCTTAAAATACGCTCGTTTTAAAATAATTAATTTCTCGGTAACTTGTGGCACGAATTGCATAAAAATTCGTTTTTAGGCTAATTGAAGTAGAATTCATTTCATTAGGAGTAGAATTCATTTATGCTGTCAGAATTGTGTACTGCTATTGAAAAAAAAACAAAGTTGTGGTTCGTTTTAATATGTAGATGACCCCCTAAGGAAATTTTATATACATCATTTAAAAGTAGACTTTATTTCCAATCGTTCGGTACTAGTGACTTTCTCTTCGATAATTTTTGAGGAGTTAGCAGGGGGTGTTTACTTTTTTTTTTCCACGACTGTGCACTCTTTAATTCCTTTCTCAGTGTTTAAATGATTGAAAAATTTAATGTTAAATAAACTCGTGTAATTGTAGCATGTTCCCTCATATACGGGGAAGATGCCGCACCCCAGAAAATCAGAAAAATAAGACTAATATTGGAACATTACCTGTGAACTAACAATAACTATGGTCAAACAAACAAATCTGTAAACTGAAAACACTTTTTTCAAATTTACTTTGCCAAAATTAATAATGGCACAAATCTGCACAACATTTGATTTAGTGCAAATGACCAACATTGCAATCTTCGCGCAACCATTTCTTGTGTTGATGCAATGAACCCAATCATACTTGAGACCTTTTTTTAGCGTAAAAGTATCCTTTACATACAGCACAAAAATCATCATCATTATCCTCATCAAAACTATCACCACTGGTATCCGGAGGAATTTCTTCACTTGAGGAAGACGCAAATGTCTCTTTTACTTCTGTTTTTTTTCGAAGGTTTCTTTTTATTTATTTTACCTTTTCCCGATTTTCTCTAACCTTTCCCCGCATAGATTTTCTTCTCTCTGATGCAGTTAAGACCTCTGATGCTTGTTTCTTACGGCGAGATGGTTTAGGTTTTCTGACCTGAGGAATAGGACTGATTGCTTCTAGACAGAAAATCCCATTTTCTGTGCTAGTGGAGGCAATTGCTGGTGACAATCCACTGCCACTAGATCTGCTGTTGGAAGCAACTGCTGGTGTAGGCCCACATGATCTGTTGGTGAAATCAACTGCTGGTGTAGGCCTATTGTCACATGCGCCACTTGAGCCACAATTATACAAATTGACGCAATTTTTATTTTAAATAACGGAAGAACAAATAAAGGCACAGATGTCATATTGGCGCGATTTTCTTTTGACGCCAATGTCGTATACGCAAACGGTACTGGCGCCAAAGTATCGTTATTTTGCTTGATATGGTAATCCGGATGTTGTTGTTTATGCTGTTCATGTTTTCGCCAAAATGGCGTCGGAAAAAAATCGCGTATATGACATCCGTGCCCAAATAAATTAGTATAGCATTAATAAAAATAAAAATAAAACGTCGAAATAAAAAAATCACTTGATGAAGTAAACACATGTAACTTCCTTACAGTCAAGTGAATGTGACATTTACGATCAACCATTATTGGTATTTAATCTTATAGTCTGGCGATAGATTATTGGTCGATGGGATAACCAAATAGTACCGCTTTAATTTACCACTCGAAAAATAAAAAAATGCTGACAGGCGAGTAAAAATGCTATTGGCGAGATTTGCACCTGGATAACATAAAAGTACCAAGAATTCTTTACGATCATGGTATCTTTTATGTAGTTTTATTTGAAAAAATAACTTTGATTCTTTAATCAAAATGAAAACCTTTGTTATGAAAAGCGAAGGGTGTTAATTGTTTATGGCAGTTACATGACTTGGACTATTATAATATAAGTGAAATGATGGCGATAGAATAATATTTGGCGACTTATCACCTGTGGCTGGCTAACATTAAAGTACCAAAATGGCCGCCTGGAATATAAAAAGCGAAGGGATCCGCCCGGAACTGTTGATAATAGTCACATGACTTAGGCTATTATTATAGAGATTATTTTCAATTCTAAAAACAGCGAAAAGAATAACATTTCCTAACGATTAAAAATTTATTTACACGTGACTATTAAAAACAGAAAAAAAAACCCTTTAAAATTACTATTAAATGGGTAAGTGTTAAAAGCAGGAAAATATTGAAAATTATGTCTTGAAAATTGTATTTACACGTGAATATTAAAATAGAAAGGAAACTTTAAAATAATAAATACATTAATATGCGTTTAACCCTTTCAGGGGCAAGGTACTTCTATTCGTAAAATGTTGAAATCAGTGAATGGCACCAAAATTTACAAACAAATTTCGAAATACGAAAATGCTTTTGTTCACTTACTTAATAAAAGGAAAATTTTCATTCCAATATTCTGGGCCAATGTGGCATTTAAGAATTAAAATTAAGTGGTCCAAAAATGAACCACCAACCTTGAAAGGGTTAAAGCGGTAAATTGTAGTAATTTTAGTAAATTGTATTATGTCAGTCGTTTTATAACGCTGTTAAAAAATACCGGGAGGCAAAGACTCTGTTTACTTAATTCATTTTATTTTAGCTTCCTTTCAAATGTTTAACTGGTCTTCTTTAATCAAACACGAAAACAACCATTGGATGTCTTAACAGCAACAGATTCGGCCTTAAATTTTCGCAATCAAAGGGAATTGAATGGAAATCCGTTTACAGAGAGATCCCCATAGGTTTTTTTCATTGTAATTCAATCTTCTCTAATCTTTTTTAAACCGATCAAATTAGTGGCCTTTTAGATTCTGTGGTGTCCGAACGGGGGTTGGCTAGTGTAGCTTGCAGGGGCAGAGCCCCCTGCAAGCTATATTATACACACATATATATAGGGGAATTAAAACCATAAAATGAAATAAGAACTCATACCTGTTTTGAATAATATCCAGAAAAAAAGGAAACATATAACAAATAAAAGATATATTAAAGTGGAAGAAAATGTTTATTGAAATATTTGTGGATCTGTGGCAGAATTTTCAAGTCCAAATTACCACAGATTCCACAAACAATGTACAATTTCATCCATGTACAAGCTATAATACGCTACATTGATACAGGATTTCGGAAATCGTACATTTAAAAAAACCCTACAGAATGAAGGAATTAATAGTTAAGAAATTAAATGATTCAAATGAGGAAGCATTTCCTGATAAAATCCCAGATATACATGCATAATTTCACAAATCTGCGCATATTGACAAAAAGCATTGATAAATTCAGTACATGTTCAATCCAAATATTTAAAACATAGAATTAGAGAAGTTTAAATATCAAGATAATGCCAGAAAAACAGTGAACAGTGCTACCTTCTAGTAATAGATATTACAATGAGGGAAAAATATAATTATTCATGTAACGTGGAAAAAAAATAATAAAATATACATGCATATCCGCAAGATAGCATCAGATTAGATTGTAGTGAAGAAAGCTGTGCATTTGTTTTTGGCTCCCTTATCGCACGGCTCCCTTATTTTGGCTCCCTTATTCGTGAAGCGAGCTTCACTTGTGACAAATGGAAAAACTCCTTCTGCAGTTTTTGTGCACATTTATGGTTTAAGTAGTGTTTTCTCACCTGTGGGAAGAGCATGTAGCAAGTGACGATGAATTTTTTTTGGATAAATACCCGCACAGATCAATTTCTAGATCCATAAAACCCATAATAGATCGTTTTCATGAAAATCGTTAGAACTACACAATATGAACTTTAAAAAGTTCTCCGTTTACTTAAAAGGTAACAGATAATAATAATACAGATATTGCACGTTTAAAGTATCCATTTTATTTAAAATTCTGAGTACTTTCGGTCTGCAATCCTGCAGCCATCGTCAGGGAATATTGCATTTCGTCTTATGTTTTTACTTATCGTTAGAGCTGTTTTCAGAACCCAAAAACCACATAAAAATACAAAACTTGCTTCTTTAATAGTATAAGATTTCAGTCAATAGATGGCGCTGCTTAGTGTCAAACTGTTCAAATTAACTTCAAATGCTCAAATAACAAATGCTCAACTTAACTTCAAAATACAAACTCTCTTTCAACAATTATAAAGAACTACAAGTAAAAACTAATAAATCCTTGATAAAATTTGCATGTAAATTCGAGCATTAGCTTGAGGCAGCGCCATCTATTAGCGATGAATTAAAATTATTTCTTGAAGTACTATCTATAAAACTTATGAGCTAACTGATAAACATTTGTTTCATCTTTATACTATCCTACGTAATATATTATTGAATTTTTAGGGAATTTATTCTGAAACACTCTGCGTATTGTAGGTACTAGGGTAGCTTACCGTAATAAGTGAAATAGAGAACGGCAGCTGCAAAGAATCCTCCGAGGTGCTGCCCCAGCAAGTAGTGGGGGACTTTCCGCCACGGCAGCTTGCCCACTGTTGCAAAAGCCACAGTCACACCTGGATGGATATGACCTCCTGGAAAAAAAGACTAGGGTTAGTTTGAGGTAATTATGAACATGGGGGAATTCAGAACAAGCACCACTAACTGATACTAAAGTGAAGTAGAAAACAAAGATTTATATCCCTGCCCTTTTTTCACTGTTGGCACCCTCGTTTGCGCTTATCAAAATCCTTAATAGTTCAAAGTGACAAACAGTTTTGCAGTGCATGTGAATATGCTTTGTTTCTGTCAGATAAAATTGGTGTAAGTTGCTGTTCTTAATCAATATTGGTTAAGCTATAAATATTCTATCAGAATATCAACAAGTTTTTGCTCCACCAAATTTTCAATGACCTACAGGACCATCTTCATAATTACCCGCACTTATTGTGATATGGGAATAGCTGCTAACTTTTACGCTTTTTTTTTACCACTAAAATAAAAAAGAAATTTTTGACTTATTGAATCACAGAGTTCGCCGATTAAATATGGAAAATTTTACTATTGAATGTTAGTGGTAAGAAAAAAGCGTAAAAGTTGGCAGCTATGTATGGAGTAGCTATAAGCAGTTTTTCCTCAGTGTTTTGTTTCATATTAGACCATATTAAGCTTTATATGGAGTCATAACTGTTTTTACAGTTTAGGGTTGAGTTGAGTTGGGTTGATTTTTGACGGCTGATTACTACTCGAGGGATATAGGCTCTAGGGGGGAGTGCCCTCCCTGGGGGTCTTTCTAAGGGAACTTAACCCGTATTTACGCAAGTATTTCCAAGGTTCAAAGAAAACCACGAAAACTCCGAACGGTTAGGCTGACGGGCGCGATTGGGTTCGAACCCAGCACCACCCGTCTACCAGCTTTGAGAGAAGAACCTCTTGGCCACTGGTGGGCCTGTACAGCTTATGAAATTGTAGGTTTGCTCTGAAAATTTTACTCAGTATTGAAAGTTTAATACATCTAAATGTCAGAAATTAAATTAGCAACCACTATAATGGGGCCTTTTAGTTCGTTTGAATAGAGATTTTCATTAATAACTATAAAGCAGTGGGTTCCCTAACATTAGGCTTATTTGGGAAGATTTCCGTTATAATAATAATATAAATTTAAAACAGACAGGCGCGTGCGTAGTACGCTCAGTATACTCTATTGAAAATGCTTAGTATATAGAATTACTTCGAGAAGATTCAAAATTTTGAAGTTTCTGGCGTTTTATCAAATTTAGAAACAGTAATATAGCAACAGTAATATTGTAAATACAAAGAATATTCAGAAGCACCAAAAAATAGCATAAAGTAGAACAAAACACAAAGAACAGCCATGTTTGACTGAATGAGACACACACACAGCCACAAACCCCACCGTAATTTCTTGCTTTTCCCTGCGAAACGACTACATTTGGATTTGCTCATATTTTCCCCTTGATATTTTCCCACTCAAAACGATAACACATATTTAAAAAAAAATACAAATTAAATAGCTTACAACGGAAACTTAAATTAAGTTCTATTAATGCTCACATATTTACATACCAGTGTAATACATATAATGTAGCGGGTATACTATATGTCGTTCACATTTCAAAAATTGTAAAGAATTAAAAAATAGTGACGCAAATATTGTAATTGTGTGCACCATAAAAAAAAAACAAAAAAAAAAAAACAAAAACAAATTAACAGTTCAAATTCTCACCTATAGGTGATGAAATAAGTTCCACATTATTGAAAATAAAAATATTGAGATAGCACAAGTATTTATTTTCATTTGAGAGTATATAGTATATACAGTATATTCTCAGCTGCAAATAAATACCTCTATTGTATAATATCGAATTATTTTATAGATTTCAATGATATGTATCTTAATAGCGCAACTTGTGACGTCATGGTAATGCGGACGCTCAGGGTTCCAGTTAGATGGCGAGTTTTTCACATTTCTGTCCCATTTGGGTCACAGTGCTGTAGGGATAAACAGATAACGAATCCGATGAGCAAAGTTTTATTAGATACAGTTTATAGATTTAGTGCGAATCCGGAAGGACCACACATATAACAATTCAATTAAATTCACTTGTACATGGTGCTTTACATTTTTTTTTTAATTTTTCCTCTATGAAAAATTTTCTCCTGAAGGAGGAATTCCACTTTTTTAAAAGTAATTTTGAGCGTTCTGTGAATGGATGAAAAAATGCAAAGAAAATATTAAGAAGTAGAGTAAATCAAGATCACATGACTCATCAGGTTAATTGTCCCACTCACTGTATTTCAGCTACTGGACGTGTGACGGAACCAGTGGGGTTCTTCTCATCTCAATCGTTGTAAAAAAGTGTAGTAGACGAAGTTAGATCGATTTATTTCGTCAAATAAAAGTCTTATTCATCAAAAAAGATAAGTTTGGCTTTTTTGCGCGTTTTTATAAGACAGAAATACAGCAGACGAAATATAATGTATTTATTAAAGATTTTCATGAAACCAGGGGCTCTGCTCCCTACGAGTTACTAGAGATCCTACATTAGAGATGTAGGATCTAATGATGTGCGATCTTCTAATGTAGGATCTATACGAGCTACGCTCGCCAACCCCCGCTCAAACACCGCAAACTCTAAAGACACGCTAATTTGATCGGTTTTAAAAAATTTCGGAAGAATGAATTATAATTCAAAGGCAGTGACAATCTCCCTGTTAACGGGTTGTTTTCGTCTTTGATTAAATCAGACCAGTGAAACATGTGAAAATAAGCTAATATAAAATGAATTAAGTAAACAGAGTCTTTGGCTCCCGGTATTTTTTAACAAGGCTATAAGAAAATTTTCTTAAATAAGACATTTTAAATGTATTGTTTTAAATCTGACGTAATTTTCACCAAACTTTTCTCTCTCTTTTTAATATTCACGTGAAAATACTTTTTTTGTTAGGTAGGGAATATTATTTGCACTGTATTGGAATTCTAAACAATAGTTTAAAAAGATTATCTCAAAATATGAAGTAAATGTCTCGCTCAAATATATTTTTAAACTGTTTGGCAATATTATGGTTTGGTCATTTTAAATACGACGTAATATCCTCCTATTTAGGACTTCTAACGCATGTTAATGAATTTATTATTTTACAATATCCTTTCTCTTCTAAAATTCACGTGTAAATATAGTTTTTATGACGAAATTATCAATATATTCCTGATTTTAATACGTAATCATTTAATTCTCATTTGAAAGTTTTTTTTTCTGTTTATGACAGTCATGTGTCAATAAATTTTGAATTTGAAGGAAATATTATCCTTTGCGCTGTTTTTAAATTTGGCAACAATTTACAGTTTAAAATAAACCGTTTTCTAAATGTTGTAAAAAATATCTCTCAAAATGCTGAAAATTTGAATTTAAAATAGAAATAAAATCTCAAAAATTGAGTCGAATTAAAAAATTAAAGGCAGTCTTCACACTTGTTAGGGACTTCTAATGTATAAAATGATTTAAAAATGATTAATTCCTATGCATAGTTTTTCTCCTATAAAAAAACTGTTTTAATGGAACAATTATGACCAACTTTAACATTAAATATCTCTATAAATAATTTTTCTATTTTAAAACTGTCTGCATCAGCGTGTTTATCAAACATTTCTCTATAATACCACCGAGTTTCATATTTTTGTATGCAATATTTTTCTTAATATTAACGAAGAAAGACCTTCGGTCACAAGAAATTCAAAACCGGGGGCGGTGACAGCGTTAGTTACTTTTTTTAGAATAGAGAGATATTTAATAAACTAGCCGCCCTTGGCGACCATTTTGGTCTTTCTTAAAATGTATGTTTGGGAAAACATGCTAAGCATTGTATCATGTTACTTTAATTCATAATTCAATTCACTTGGACTCCCTTAAATATAATTAATATTATCCCTTAAGCTAATATTAGTTTTTGTTGCATTAAAAGATCTCAATTTGTTGATTTTCTGTAAGCAAGTAAACCCTATTGGTTTCCAATGGAAGTCTATGGGAATTTGGCGAAATATTACAACTATCTCCAAGTTGGCGTCCTTTTTGTCTACTCATTTTGGCCACCAAATTTGGCAATATATCACCAAGTTGGCGACAAACTTGGCGATATTTGGTGACAGAGCAGGGCCCATCTCTATGGTAAGCCCCCTTACAGGTATGGAGATGCATTAAATGCTGTTCAATAACCAATGAGATGCGTTTCATTCAGGCGTTGCCATTAAACAATTAACAAATCATCGCGATTTCAGTGCCACATACGATAGCGTAATATATATATAGATATTGTTTTCGAATAATGCGTTAGTCTATAGGTTTCAGCCCGATTTCTTTCTACTTCCGGAGCTACTGGCTTGAGCATATATACCGATCAAGTGGGGCGTCTAATCCTGAGGTCTGATATATGTGGCCAACATCATCGATTAATATTTTTGATAAAAATCCTATTTTATCTGGTACTTATATTATAGAAATGTTTTTTATGACGTTCTATATTAAATTTGGGAGTAGATAGGTTAAATGCGCACTTAAAAAAATCATTATTACAAAAAGAAAAATTAGGGGGGCTTAAGTGGGTCAACTATCCCTGACTTACCCTATATTGCGAGGCGTGGGGTTGTCTGGAAGATTTTTTATTATCGGGCACATTATCGGACAGTATCGGGCATTTTGCTTACTCAAATCCTTGGTGTTGGTTTCTGAAATACGGAGTAAAACAGGCATCTAATCACAGTCGAATTTATAAGCATCTGTAAATCAGGTAAATAAAGTTGTTTAACGTGTCTTTCCAGACTGAAAATTATTTTAGACTTTAAAGGTTGTACTCAAATCCAAACTGCTTATTTTCTGACTCATTTTTACATTCAATTTTGTTTTGAAACGCATCCAAATGGCGGATTCTCTTGTTCAGAACATAGAGAAGAGATAGGAGTGGAGAGTGCTTTGGTAATCCTAAAGTGGAACCAACATAATAGTCACGTGACTTTTACCGCCAAAGGCTAGTATATGTTTGCGAAAGGAAAATAAACAAATTACTGTATCGTTAAATTAAAGTGAGAATCTTCTTTGACTAATTTAAAAGAGATTTTAAGTTGCTTTCTTTTACTTCGTATACATTTTTGCACTACTTCACATGCATAATGTGGATGCTGAGTATTTTTATATTTTCTTTTTTCACGACCGGCAACAATTTTGAACTTGCCAAGCAAGCGATAACGAGCGAAATCTGGAAACATTTACATGAGTAGGACCGGTCATGTTGATGCCGCTTTTCAACGGAATTCTCTACGGAAAGCACACTCCACCCCTATCTCTTCTCTATGGTTCAGAAACCGTATAATATGCCATGCTTGTCGATTTTCTGATAAAGTCAGAATATATTGCAAAAAATGCGGTCAAAGTGGGCGCTTTTGAGCCGAATTTCCAGATGCGAAAGAGCTAGGAACGAAAAAAATGATCATTCTGAGAAAGTAATTGTTTATAAATCATTTTTAATTAATTGAGAGAAAAATGAAAACACACGGCTGCTTAACATCTCTTCAAAAATCTCGTCAGCAAGTTTCATGTTTTTACCTTTAAATATGAGTTTGAAAACGTGTCTGAATATTTTGAGTCGTTGAGCGTGAGAAAATATTTTTTGAATACAGCCTTAAAAGGGAAAGGAAGTTTCCGTAAGGTCCTTTTTGGAATAAAATATTTTGTTATATTTATACATTTTTGGATGATTTTAGTGCTGCATTTTTGCAGCTCGAGCAAAGATCAATTTGATGTACATATAGAGATTAAGATAAGAGTACATGGAGATTTTTTTCTTTTGAAAAAAGGGAGAAAATCTTAAAAAGACAAACCATTCAGAATAACATTTCTTTTGAAAAATTAATCGTTGTACTTCACATAAGTTCAACAGATGTCCCAAAAATGACCGGTGATTTTAAAATTCAATAACTTGCAAACGGTATTAAAAAATTCTTGCAGGAGGATTTTGCATGATGTCAGGAGTTTTTTTACTGTGATTCTTTATTTTAGTTCGAATTTCAAATAATAGATGGCGCTGAGAGCAATAGGTGCTCAGTCCATCAGGTGATCCATTCAATACATTTTAATCTCTTTTTACGGCATGGAAGAAGGGAGAGGCCGAAAAATCGAGCCTGGATTTAGCGGTTATTGCTTGCAGCGCCATCTACCGATGCTATTTGTAACAAAATTGAGAATCAGAGCATACAAACTCCTGACATCTTACATAACACTTCAGCAAGAATTTTTTAAATATATGTCACTGTTTGCAAGTTATAGAATTTTAAAATCGTCGGTTATTTTGGGACACCCGGTATATTGGGATTTTCACCTTTAGCAAACTCTCTTCCATTCTCTTTTTTGATTCAATGGACTTATACATTTATTATTGGTTTAAAATTGTTGTACTCTTTTGAGTACATTCTAAAATACGAAGAAAAATAAAAATCATACGTACAGTTACATTTTATTTTATTGTGTAAATAACTGTTAAAATGTGCCTACATTTTAAGAGTTTAGCAGCAACTTATAGCTAGAAAAAAGTTTCGGCTTTTTTCCTATTTCCCACTTTCATGTCTTTGAATATAATTTGTACCATTAATAACAACTGTACATGCCTCTCTACATATATATCTTTACCGTTAGGCATTGAACGACATTACCCTTACGAAAATAGTTCATAGAACTGTATAAAATTCTATGGAAGTCTTTACAAGTTCTATAGAATAGCTTTTCTATAGAATACTATTTCTATAGAGTTTTGAAGAGTTCTATATAATACATTTTTTAAAGAACATATTTCTATAGAATTCATAGAAGTTCTGTAGAGTTTTTTATAGAACAAAATTTCTTTAGAATACATAAACCTTATAGAATTTCCTAATGATTCTATAGATTTTTTAAAAATAAATATTATATATATATATATCTTTGTGTATTATCAATTTGATGTCTACTCTGTAGTTATCTGATACCTCTTCATAGGAAATTCCATTAAATTTTGCATTGTTATCATCGCAAAGATTCAATAAATGAATTTAACCAATCTCGTTATATATGTTATATGTATTTTCTTGTTGTTATTGCATGATTTATTGCATGTTGTTATTGTCCTATATCTATCTATGTTAAGTGTGTCGGGGGGATTTGTATTTGTTAATGTCATTTTATTCATAATTTCACAGTTTTTGTTGGTGGTCGGTAATGTTTTATTTAATGGTTATATATATATATATATATATATATATATATATATATATATAAAATACCAAAAACACATACTATACATCCAATCCCAAAACTCCTGAACTACAAAGAAAACTTAACAAAATAACCATGGAAAAATCTTACTAACAAAACCATGAACAAAAAGAAAACATCTAATGAAGACAGACTGCAAGGCTTGCATGCTGGGTTATACCGGTAATTACTCATGAAACTTCCCCCATGTCTGTCGAGACCAAACTGACCAAAGAAAGCTTTAAACAGGCCATACAAAGCAGCAACCCAATTTGAAAAGAACGATGCATCCAGACAGAGCTCCTTATAAAGCCTACAATTATTTGGCGATGTTTTTAATCGCCAAAATTAATGCATCGCGGTAATCTTTATCTTTGACGATATTGTTTGTCAAACTATTTAACAAACTAATAGGATAATTCTGAACCATTGCATCTTGATAGAGATTTATAATGTCATTTATTATACTATTATGATAAGAATTTAACTTTGCTATCCTTATTAAACTATTGATAATGATATTTCTGAAAATGGAAATATGTACATTGGAATTAAAATTTAATATCTTTATTGTTTCAAAGTTGTAATCCTCTCTCTTATCATAAATGCAAGTACTCAATCCACCCCTCTCAATGTCGATAGTGAGATCTAAATAATTTACATGTTTTCGTCATATGAAGTTTTCTTTAATGTCAAACCTTGGAGATAGTAGTCTAAATTTAAATCGCTATTGGAATCGTTAATCCCTACCACCAACACATCATCAATATATCTGAAACTTATAAAATTCTTATTTAATGTTTCATTAACCTCGTATAAAAATAAATAAATATCTGCAAGTACCGAACTGCAACTACCCCCCATAGGTATACCCCTTATCTGCTGAAACACATGCTTACCATCGAATAAATAATTTTCATTAACTACAAAATTAAATAAATTTGTTAAATGATCCAAATTTTTACCCAAAATATTGTACCGATTGAAAAAGTCAAAAATTTTATTTTTAAGATCAATGAAATCAATACTATTATATAAATCCTCAAAATCATAAACATATAAACCTTTAATATTATTCAAAGCTTTCAATCTATTAAGTAACTCAAAACTATTTTTTATAATACATGTGTAATTTTGTTTTAATGCCTCTTCAAATAAACTCTGCAAAATATCCAAAAACTTAATATTAGCAACTTCCAAATAAGTGCCAAAACTACATGTAATTGTACGAAAGGCAATGGGGTCCTTATGAAATTTAGGAACCAAAACCATATAATGCAATTCCTTATTACGTTGTGTGTATTTTAACCTTTTGTAAAAAGCACCACTTCTATTTTCTGTCTCTTTTACACTGGTATTTAACATCCTGTAATTATGTGTATTATTATAACATTGCCTTAATTGATTACAGTATAGCTTTTTACAAATAATTGCAAAGTTTGTATTTGCCTTATCAATATATGTTATAACAAAATGACTCTGTAAATCCTTAATAGAATCTTTTAATTCTTTATATTCTTCTAACGAAATCCCCCCCCCCCCCCCGTTTTACCGCAGTAAATTGAACTCAAATCCTTCAATATATTATGTTTCCATTCCAGAAAAGTTATTTCTGGTAAGCAAAATTTGTTCATTAGTTTATGTATAAACATATCAACGTTGATTTTTAATCGTTTTTTTTTTTTTTTTTTTTTTTTTTTTTTTTTTTTTATAAAATCCTTAGTGTTTAATCTTTTTAAACGAAATTTTGTGCCAAATTGCATATAATCCCTCAATGTTTTGTCCTTGACAATATCTAAATTTCCAGTCAATATAATTAATCTAAATTGCATGGTTTTAGTTATAACTATTGCAGTATTAACTCTATACCCAGTGCGCTTTTAAGTGTTAATTAAAAAAAATTATAAATTGAAATACCATTACAAAAATTTACAAAATACATTACAAAATACATTCTATTAACTAATATTTTTTTGTTATTGCTTCTCCCCAGATATTCCCCCAAATGCTGTGATCTAATCCTATACCTCAAAATGTCCAATGCCAAATCTATATTGTAATTACTCTTATGTGAATACAATAAGTTTAACAAATCACCTATAAAACGTTTTTTCACATTAAATATAATAAATTTTATATTTCTTAGTATACCATCAAAATCACTCTTAAGAATTGAACTTTTAATTTCATTGATATTGTCATATCCCTTTGCTGTTATCTTGTGGTCCATCTCCTTAATGAATTTATAATTCATGGGATGTTCAATACGTTCATATATAGAAACTTCTAATAAACTGCTTCTAAAGTTTTTCATAACGTTAGTTCTATTGAACATAACATTTAACCTGTAAGTGTATACCGTACCGTATATAATCATCCTATCACTTTCGCTTATCAATCTTTCCTTTTTATTAGGGACAATCTTTAAAATCGTTAATTCCATATTTTCAATACCATGCTTGTTGAAATGTCTAATTTTAATCTCTTGTTCTTCTTTATTAGTTTTGCAATGTCTGATATCAGACTTATGGTTGTTAAAACGCTTATTAATCGGGTCAGAAGTTTGACCTATATACGACATTTCACATATCTTGCATCTAAGTTTATAAACACTGTTGTATACCTTACATACTTTTAAATACCTAATGTCCTCGATAGTATTGTACTCTGTGCCCACACTCGGGCATACTTTATAACGTTTATCACTACATTTTCTTAATTTAAGATTACTGAAATTCATCTCCCTTTTTAAGTTTGTGTTGTAAAACTTTCTAGTTTTATATTTTACTACGAAATCTCTATCTGCCCCTCCATTGTAATCCTCATTATATATATATATATATATATTTGGTCTTTTAAAATTAATGTGTACTAATTTATTTACACCTATATATTAAAAATTTAAAAAATAACTAATTTTGTAATACATCAGTTTAATGTAACAGGTACTCCATAGATTTAATATGGTAATTATTTTATTCAGTTCTAATAAATTGGGATTCAATTGTTAATGTAATAACATATCAGTCGAACTACTGGTTTATATGATGGTTAATTTGTTTGTTTATGATTCAATCATTTTTTTTTTAACAGCACCAACAAAATAAATAAGTAAATAAATAAATTCTTTATTTTAATGAACATTTTTCAATCCTTAAATCCTGTTTTCTAAGTTACATATGGTTTTGGTTTTCTAATTTACCCAGTTTGAGAATCGGCGTAAATTTTATACAGGTTTAATGATTGGGAAGGCATACACACACAAAAAAAAAGTGAAATAGTATAATAAAAGTTTAGAAACTGTTAACGGACATACCGAACTGAAATTAAACGTCAAGTTCGATCACTGAAGTAGAAGCAGCATTGAGAGCAGTTAGTATTTGCGAGGGCGACCACCTGGAAACAGCTGCGTGTTGTTGGCAAAATTCGAATATATTTAAATGTTTTTTATAGAAACTATTATATTTCTATATAGATTTTCATAGAAGCTCTACAGACATTTCTATTGAACTTCCAGAGATATTTCTATATCTTTTACTTAATCTAGCTTATAGAAAAACGGGCCATAATTCTATAGGATTCTATAATACTATTTCTATATTTTTTTTATAGAATTCTATAGAAATTTTTTGTAAGGGTATAGTTAAAACAAATTGCGATTTATAATTCTAAACACAAGTTAAAACTTTACATATGTATTTGGTCCACCCTAACTAATGCAATTTCTCTATGCAACTGTGCAGTTACAGTAATATGTAAAACTAGGATAAATAGAAAAACATAAGTGAATAAACCCAAGAAGAGACTTACCAGATATGCCTCCAGCTACCGTGACGCCTAGAATGACGCCCACACCCCAGGCCCACGTGACTCCGAATACGTCAGGCACCCCTTTCCCTTCCAGGATGGTTGTGGCAAATGCTGCATCTCCGTAGAGCTGAAAAATAAAGATGTCACGTGATTACGTTAGAGAAACAATAATAAAATGCTTTAGGCATCAACCCCTTCGCGTAAAGCGCTTTTTTATTTTATTTGCGGAATTTTTAATATTTTGTCACTGTTAATTCCAGATAGAATCTTTTTCCAAATTTAATCGGGCTAATTCTATGATAAAATAACGTAAAATTATCTGTTAAAAATTACTGGTAGGAAAAATTAAAATTTTTTAACTCACTCTACGTCCGTATTTGCGACATTCGTTGCGAAGAGGTTAACAAAACCGTGTCCCCAAATGGGCTGACTAAAATCAAGTAAACGGTGTCAGATATTGAAGTTTTTCTTTCAGGTGAGAAATCCTTTACTATGATTTTATGTTTTAGTAACAAATATTACCGATAGATGGTACTTTTCCATCTTAAACTATTAGAAGGCTCGAAGTACCGTTGTGATTTCAAAATGCAAAAAAAAAGTTTTTGCATTTTGGAATCGCAGCGGTACAGGATTTGCAGGATTTACTGTAGTGAGGATTGTACTGGTGGGTATACGATGATATACACCGTATACCTTCTGGAGTACATTATCTGTTTCTCACATAAAGATATAGCCTATAACCTATGCCTATAGTTTATACAATCTGATTAATTTACGACAACTACAGCTTTGAATTGTAGCTAAATTAGCGATAAAAACAAAGATAAAATGTGCGATCAAAATACTGCTATAAGATATAACCGAATTTCTGAATTTTGGACTTTTGATCCTCATCTATGGATATGAAAAAAGACTGTTTTGTTATCATTTTGTCAAATCTCGTTATCGGGTGTTTGTCTTGGTTCTTCGCAAACTTGTCAATAACAAAGAACTTGGAATATTAATGAAGATTCACAAACTCTCTAAACCAGTGGTTCCCAACCTTTTTTTCGCCGCGCCCCACCTAAGCCTCTCTGAAATTATGATGTCCCCCCCTCCCTTCTATATCTCCACTATATATATAAAATCCTAATGAATCAAATTGAAACGAATTTATGTAACGATTCTATGAAACGACTGATTAAACAACTGATTACGTTTCAGAGCGATTTCTCCTAAAATATGGAATACTTTGCGATGAAATTAACACCAAAAATCCGTATTGATCCACAGATCTCAAAACTGGTATTAGAATTTTAAAATTAGAATTAGTTTTCGAAATATTAATTTTTTTCTAATTTTAAATATTTTTTTTTCTAATGATGGCAACTCAAATTTAAATCATAACAGATATTTTTTTTTCCTATTTTAGAAAAGGTTATTTTAAATTAATTTGGCGACGAGTTTGGCCTCAATTAAATGCATCATGTTACTTTTATTCAGAATTCAATTTGTATTTCATTATCATTTTATTTAATACAAAACTTTCATTTAAAATTGAAACCTTTAAAATAAATGGCTTTTACTTCATTCTTTGTTTTAAACGAAACGAAAAGAAAAATATTAACACAGATGTCATATACTCAACGGGGTACCTAATTGGCACCAAAATGGCGTTATTTTGCCTGACATGGTAACCCGGCTATTGTTGCTTATTTATTAATAAATGTTTATTTGAATTTATTTTCTTTTTATTTACAAAAAATGTTATGAATTGTTTTGTTCTATAGTTATTATTTTTTTTATTTATTGTTATTTCATTTTAAAAATAACAGAAAATAATTTAAAAATACATATGTAACAGGTATTTGAAAACGAAGTTTTCGCCAAATTGTCGTAAAAAAAAAAAAAAAAAAAAAAAATCACTCCAAACCTGGTGCGTATGTGACAATGCAACAAATCATGAGATTTAATTTCCACTTCAAAGCAATGCTTTAATTAAAAAGCAGAAAAACCAACGTTTAAAATGCACAAATAATATATGAAAAGCAGCAAACAGCTGTTTCGAATCTACTAGCGAGATTCTTCTTCAGTGCAAAAGGAACAGCGTGCTAGAAAAAGCAAGGCTGAGCCTTGCTAGCTAGCACGCTGCTCCTTTTGCACCCAGCTAGCACGCTGTTCCTTTTGCACTGAAGAAGAATCTCGCTAGTAGATTCGAAACAGCTGTTTGCTGCTTTTCATATATTATTTGTGCATTTTAAACGTTGGTTTTTCTGCTTTTTAATATTGTTGCACAAAGGCTTTCTTTGCTATTTCAATGCTTTAATGTTATTACTTCTCCCGTCCATCAGTTTCGCCAAATTATACAAATTGACATTTTTTTTTTTTTTTTTTTTTTTAAATAACAAAAGAACAAATAAATTAGTACAACATTAATAAAAATACAAATAAAACGTCGAAATAAAAATCACTTGATGGCGTGAATATGTGTAACTTCCTTAAAGTCAAGTGAATGTGACATTTACGATCAACTATTATTGGCATTTAATCTTACAGTTTGGCGACAGATTTTTGGTCGATGGGATAACCAAGTAGCACCGTTTTAATTTACCACTCGAAAAATAAAAAAATGCTAACTGGCGAGTTAAAAAAAGCTATTGGCGAGATTTTCACCCAGCTAACATAAAAGTACCAGAAATTCTTTGTGATCATGACAACTTTTATGTAGTTTTATTCGAAAAAATAATTTTGATTCTTTAATCAAAATGGAAACCTTTCTTATGAAAAGCGAAGGAATCAGCCCGTTGTTTATGGCAGTTACATGACTTGGACTATTATAATATAAACGAAATAATGGGGATAGAACAATATTCGGCGACTTATCACACCTGTGGCTGGCTAACATTAAAGTACCAAAATGGCCGCCTGGAATATAAAAAGCGAAGGGATCCGCCTGGAGCTGTTGATGATAGTCACATGACTTAGGCTATTATTATAGAGATTGTTTTCAATTTTAAAAACTGCGCAAAGAATAATATTTCCTAACGATTAAAAATTTATTATACAGAAAAAAAAAACATTAAGATTACTATTAAATGAGTATGTGTTAAAGGCAGGAAAATATTGAAAATTATGTCCTGAAAAATGTATTTACACGTGAATATTAAAAGGGAAAGGAAACTTTAAAATAATAAATACATTAATATGCGTTTAACTCTTTCACGGACAAGGCACTTCTATTCGTAAAATCTTAAAATCAGTGAATGGCACCAGAATTTACAAACAAATTTCGAAATACAAAAATGCTTTTGTTCACTTACTTGGACACCCAGCCAGGACGCCAACCGTTAGGCTAATGGACCGCATGTCCTGGTGGGAAAACCCTCTCCACCAATCCAGCTCCACCTCATCCGCCGGAACAGGCTTACCAACGGCAATTATTTAATCAAATAAAATAGAAAAACAAAAGCACAATCCTGTGCAGCATAGATTCCTGCTATGCCAACAAAAGTTAACAAAAACGCATGTTTATAGGTTCCATGCAAATATAATATAAAATAAAAACTAAGATTAACTAACCTGAATGAACAAAAACTTACTTACTTAAAACTTGTTCACTTACTTAATAAAAGGGAAATTTTCATCCCAATATTCTGATGCTAATGTGGCATTTAAGAATTAAAATTAAGTGGTCCAAAAATGAACCACCGCCCTTGAAGGGTTAAAGCAGCAAATTTGAGTAATTGTATTACGTCAATCGTATTATAACGCTGTTAAAAAACATCTGGAGGCAAAGACTCTGTTTACTTAATTCACTTTATTTTAGTTTCTTTTCAAATGTTTAACTGATCTTCTTTAACCAAACACGAAAACAATCATTGGATGTCTTAACAGCAACTGGTTCTACCTTAAATTTTTGCAATCAAAGGGAATTGAATGGAAACCCGTTTACAGGGAGATCGCTACAGGTTTTTGCAGTATAATTCAATCTTCTCTAATATTTTTAAAACCGATCAGATTAGCGTGCTTTTAGATTCTACAGTGTCTGAACGGGGGTTGGCGAGCGTAGCTTGCAGGGGGGCAGAGCCCCCTAGTATCATATAAAACTTATTACATAAAAAATAAACTGCTATTTTCCCGGAAGGATCCGAAAATAGCACTAACTTTGATAAGTTATTTCACATTCTTTAATTCATCAAAATCATATTTTTTTTTTATTACAAGTAAGTTTTTAACATAACTCTATGAATGCAATGAGGCCATGGATCTTTGCATTTACACCTACAAATGTTTTAGTGGTTTTTTTTTGGCAATTTACCTCAAAAGTGATAAATAGCCAGCATTTTTATCTCCGTAAAATTTCTTGAAATCTCTCTCACATTTTGTGTTACATCTCATAGAATTGGCACATTTTATAATGGATTTTAGTAATTCCTTAAGAACAAGTGACATTTGTTTATCACCGAGATTGTATGGATAACATAATTCACAAGTAACATTTCCGGATTCGCGCTTTTCCATTTTAAGTAACTATTTTTCTTTCCGCTCAGAACATACTTCTTTGATAGCGGGTCTTCTTTTGTCATTATTAATATTTGGACACCATGTTTTCTACGATTTCAAATTTTAAAATGCATATGTCATGAAGTTTGTTTACATATTCCGTATGGGATCTGTAGAAGAGCCATAAGAAGTTTACTTTCTACTATTTCCTTCGTGATGTGCACAGGGATTTATTAATTTCATAAAAATAGTACCTCATATAGATAATTCAAAATATTTTTTAGATTAAGCATGCCCAAATAGTCAAATTTTCAACAAATATTTTCCTACAAAATTTCATATGTAAAAGTTCCTTCATGAGGTATATTGCACTATGAATAGATGTATATAAGTTTTTAAAAAAACAAATTGTAAAAAAAATGTGTGTTTTACTAAAATAACATTAAAATCAGAAAAATCAATATGATTTTTTAATATATAAAAGGTAACAATTTTTTGTTGTTGTTGTTTAACTCAAGAACCTAAGTCTTACAAGGAAAGGACCAACCTTGTTAATCACAGATTTTGATTATTTTAATATATATTGTAGGGTAGAGACCCCTTAGTCTCAGGTTCAACGGATTTTATCCGACGCTCCTTAGTTCTTGAGAAACCGAGGGGGCGGGGGGGGGGGGTCTAACAGTAGTACACAGCTTAAATACTTACTTTACAACAAAAGGGATAGGTTGGTCGTAGCTGAGTTAGTATGACGTTTGCCGGCTGATCCGCGGGCCTGGGTTCGATACCGGGACGCGCTACATTTGTTTTTCTCATTTTTTGTTTCATAAATATATTTGTAAGTATAACTTAATAATCTCATTGTTAATTAAAATTTATAATATTGTATATCAATTATAATTTTAACCTATTTAATGTTTTACTTTTGACTAAATAGTTGTATAAAACATCATAAAACTTCATTTTTTTAAATCACTTTTAAAATGTATTTCATATATTCTTTATCGATGCAATGATATTGAGCAATTGTGTCAATTCGTGATTTTCAAGAAACATCATTTACGTATTTTTTTAACAAAGGAAGTCAATGCGATAATACTATTATTAAGTTTTTAATGTAACAAGCATAATTATATTGAAAATTAGCATCAGAATTAAATTACAACCGATTTTTTGCATATTAAAGATTTTTAAATTTGTAATACGTATGCTTGCACTTTCAATTATTTTGCTTTCCCCTTTATTTTCTTTCTGCTTTTATTTTCATTTTATTTGAATATTCTTTTATTTTATCATAACTAGATGGCGCCACAACAGGTTTTGCCACAATTTTGGAATTTTCCTCATTCAGTAATAGATCCAATTTCTTTTTAAACCTAATATGAAATAATAGTTTAAAAATGAAAAATGACTAACTCAAGTTTGTTAACATTATAATTAATGTATGATATTGAAATTTTTAATTTAAATTAATAAATTATAATTACAAGTAAATTTATAAAACAAAAAATGAGAAAAACAAATGTAGTGCGTTCGGGTACCGAACCCGGGAACGCAGATCAGCCAGCAAACGCCGTACCAACTGAGCTACGACCAGCTTATCCTTTTTGTTATAAAGTAAGTATTTAAGTTGTGTACTACTATTAAACCCCCCCGGTTTCTCAAGAACTAAGGAGCGTTGGATAAAATCCGTTGAACTTGAGACTAAGGGGTCTCTACCCTACAACATACATTAAAATAATCAAAATCTGTGATTAAGAAGGTTGGCCCTCTCCTTGTTAGCTTCCCCCACCCCCCACCCCCCACTTTTAATTTTCACTTCTGCCCAAGTAATCGCATTTTGTCATCCAATTCATATATCCAGTATACGGGGATGTTGTGTAAAAAAAAAAAAAAAAAAAAAAAAAAAAAAACCAGATACCTTTTTATATATTAAAAAAACATGTTAATTTTTATGGTTTTAAAAGGTCAAAAGGTTTTCGCATCATCATAAAACGATTTCAGATAATTATTCTGGTAGTAGTAGGTGTATTTTGAATTTTTAAATGGGAACGTTTTGAAACTTAATTTTTATTAAGTTATTTTCAATTATTTTCATATATTATTTCTATTTTTAAACTACGGCAATACTTTTATTAGAAAACAAAAATTGACAGAAAATTTGTTAAGAAGAAATCTGAAATTGCCCCCCTGAAAAGCCATATTGCCCCCCTGTTGAGCGTACCCCCCACGTTGGGAACCACTGCTCTAGACACTGTTAACGTGGGAAATTTTGACATTTGAATATTTGTTTATTGTAATCTACTATACATGTATAAAATGCAAATGGGAATTTCATTCCGAAAGCTTATAACTC
The DNA here is from genome assembly GCA_963932465.1 of Maratus speciosus. NCBI lineage: Eukaryota > Metazoa > Arthropoda > Arachnida > Araneae > Salticidae > Maratus > Maratus speciosus. The sequence goes on along the minus strand of OZ010786.1, from coordinate 664,887,152 downwards.
ACGTTTTGTTAGACGGTCTTTTATGGGACTTACATTGTCGGTTAGGTAGTTCTAGAGGAACAGATTTCGTATGCAACACATTGTTCTACGTTGTTTAGTTATGAGCTATGGGAGAAAGCTCTATAATTAGGTGAACCCGATTAACTTTCCTAAAACGTTTTACTGAAACGGGTAAGTTGCACTATTAGATAAATCATGCAAAGGAAAAGATGTAAAAACTCCATGTAAAATTCACATTCGTAATTTCAAAACTTATATTCTTACGTCTGCGTGTAGAAACGACTTTTATAGAAAATAACAAGTGATTCATCAACTATGACGGAGATGCTGTCTGGAAGAACTTTTGAAGGGAGGGTGAACCGAGTAATCGTCCTTGTACAATAAAATCGCTGAAAATCTTGCATAATCAGCCCGCACAGACATATGTGATATAATATCGAACAAGAAACATCAGCTCAAGTTCCTCATTTCGTAGCAAGCATGCTGACCACTGAACTGAGCCGGTCCTAGTTAAGTAAGAATTTTTCCTCATTATGTAAACTAAAATGCGTTGAAAAATGTCATACACATACAATAAAAAAAGCATAAAATATTACAAATTTATTTATAATTCCTGTACAGTATAACCTATTAAGATAAAATTGCCGGAAAACGAGAAAGGATACTTTTTTAAATCGATTTTCGTCTTAGCAGGTAAATTGTCTATCTACCAGGGATGTAGTGGAGGATATACGGGGGTATACGCCGTGTACCTTCTGGATTTTTTTAGCAAGTTCCGTATACCCTCTGCTTTTGAAATAAAGCACTAGCGTATACCCTATCTATGAACGTTCTTGACTTCAGCGTATACCCTCTGTCTATACCGTATACTCTCTGCTTTTTTTACGACTACAACACTGCTATCTACTACTATCGTATTGTATTCATTTTGCTGGACTATGATCCTTCCCTTTTAAAGCATGTTTGAATTATACATATGTTGCATTTATGCATTCTTTACTGTTAATTTTATGCCGACTATCTTGTAACAAACACATCCCTGCACATAGGCAAAAGAAAAAAAAATATTATTCTGCCCGCAGAAATACAATTATGTGTGTCTTTATATGAGACTGGCGGCATACAGAATATATAGTACTGTGCAAATTAATGTGAAAACGTACTAATTCTTACACTTTTACATGTTTTCGCAGTTGGGAATATGTTTGCGTCAAAAGTAGCAGCCATTTTGTTTTACTGTTGTGACAGTTAGTAAAAACGCATTGCAAGTTACAAACGTGTTGTTTTTTATATTATTAAGCATTATCGTTGTTTTTATTAAATTTCTTTACTATAAGGCTGTATTCAGACTATTCTAATCTTTATTTCCTCCTTATTTTAGAAAATGGATATTTTTCCCAAGAAGCGCAGAAAGAAGTGAATATATTTTAATTTTTTCTTTAAGGGGTCTCAGGACTCTTAAAATTGGAAAAAAAAAAAAAAAGACCATTTTCAACATTCAATATCTTAAAATGCACATGATTTTAAAACACAATTTTTATTGGGATGAAAGATATAAATATCTTCTTTCATTGCAAATATTTAAAAAATTGCAAGATGCAAAATTACCATTTACAGGGGGCTTCAAACTGTCTGTCATTTGAGGAGCAGAAAATGGGTATAACATCTTACTCGCAGGATTACAAAATAAATAGTGCAACTAGAATGAAAATTTTGGTGTTTACTTATACTTCAGAATGAAATAATTACACTGAACTTAAATAAATTTGTATTGAAAGCATTTTTATATTTTTAATACAAAGTTGTATTGAGCTAATACATAATTTTGAAAATTTCAACAGTATATTCACCTAAAAAAATATTTTTTTGAACAATAAAAAAGAAAATTTTAGGTTCAGTTTATACAGACTGACATGAAACACATCTTTTGAAAATTTCACGAAAGAATATTTGGAAGCTTTTGAGGTATCCTGCGCGTTATGCCCCAAAAAAGTAATTTGGAGAAAAATGACTTCAAAGTTTCCAAAACGCCGCTTCAGCTATTGAGCGGGTATCATTCTAACAGTCATAACTTCTGTTCTAATGGGAATTTCAAGGAAACAATTGTGTCAAAATGTTCAGACAAGATGAGAGTTTAACATCTAAAAAAATTTAAATTTCGAAAATTTTGAAGGTTTAAGAGTCCTGAGACCCCTTAAGTGAATACACACCAATGACTCAAAGAGATATTGCCAAAGAGCGTGGTGTGAGTTTAAGAGCTGTATATAAGATTTTAAGGGGTCTCAAGACTCTTAAAAGCGGAAAAAAATGTTGTGGTGTGTAACCCCTGACAGAAAACTTAAAACTTTTTGTGATTTCATTTCAAGACATTAAACTTTCTCTTTCAAAGCTTCGAGAAGTGCTTCTACAAAGAACAGAATATATTCAATATTTGCGGTTTAGCCTCTCCTAGTTTCTATTTCTACTGTGTATATGTAATCCTTGTGTGGACTTCATCTACGACTGAACTTTAACTTTTCTTTTACGTATTCTATTAGAACTGCTATAGCTGCCTATGATGTTGTGTTTACCAGGCTCCTAGAAGAATTTTCTTCTCTCGGCGCTTCGACTGTTGAACATAATAATCTAGAAATTTTACTTAAACATATTAAGCGGATATATACGTTATCATTCCAAGTTAAATCCCATCCACGACACGAAAATTATTACAATACAAATATAATAATATTTCTTTTATTATACACTTTAGATAAATGTTGTGAAATATCGAACAAGGGAGCAATGGCTGATCTAGATAAACGGGATTAGGGCGTAAACAGTGGTACTGAACACAGGTAAGAAATATCATTTTTCTGTTTTAATTTACTATTGCTGAAAATATGATAAGAAAGAAAAAGGCTGCACACTTGAATTTTTGAATAAAAATATTATCTCTCTCTAAAAAAAAAAAGACAGTTTTCAACGTTTAATATCTTAAAATGCGTATGATTTAAAAGCACAATTTTTATTGATATTAATTAAAAGATATAAGTACGTTCTTTCATTTGATGTATTTAAAAAATTACAAGATGCAAAATTAATGTTTATAGGAGGATCCAAACTGACAGACATTTGTCGAGCAGAAAATGTATATAACAGCTTACGCGTAGGATTACAAAATAAATTTTGCGACTAGAATGAAATTCTTTGAGCCTAATTACACTTCAGTTTGTAATAATTACCATGAACTTAAATAAATTTGAATTTAAAGTATTTTATATTTTTAATACAAAGTTGTATTGAGCTAATACAAAATTTTGAAAATATCAAGAGTACAATCACCTAAAAAAAATTTTTTTTGAACAATAAAAATAAAATTTTACATTCAGTTTATACAGACTAACATGAAATATATTGTATGTTTCGAAAATTTCATGAAACAATATTCAGAAGTTTTTGAGATATCCTGCGCGTTGTGCCCAAAGTTTCGGAAACTTCACTTCAGCTATTAAGCCACTATAAATTCGGATAGCCATGACTTCTGTTCTAATGAGAATTTAAAGAAAACAATCATATGAAAATGTTCAGAAAAGATAGACGTTTAACACCTTAAAAAATTAAAATTTCGAAAATTTTGAAGCTTTAAGAGTCCTATGAGACCCCTTAAACCAAAAGAAGGACACTGGGACAATTGAGGTGAATATAAAAGGAAAACGTGAAAGGAAGAGATTAAGCTTTTTTTAATAAGGGAAAGTAATTTAAATCCTAGAAAATCAAAGCGAAGAACAGCAGATAGATTTAGCACACACTGGAGTTATTATTCACGACTCCTCCATTCGAAAAAGACATATCGAATGTAAAAGAAAAACAATTAAACCTTAGAAAAAGCAATTATTGACACACTGCCATAAAGAAAAATTTCTAGGGCAAAAAGATATCATGCCTTGGTTGGCCAGGAAACTCACCAAATTTAAATACTATAGAAAATTTGTGGGTTATGGTAAAAGCTAGACTTCGTAAAATGGATTGTATAACAAAAGCAAAAATAATTGAGGCTATAATCCAGATATTGGCCGGTATCCAAATAGATTTTTCGCTGTTAACGAAATGAGATTGACCAATCAGAAGCCTGCATTTTTGCATATAACTATTTTAGGTGGACGAAGATAGTGACATTGCATTATCAACGAATTGCTAGATCTAGTGAGCCTTCCCTTGAGACTATGTTTGGAAATTAAAACTATCACCTTTGTGTTTTCAGTTGAACCATTTTTGTGATTTCCGCCATTACCGATATCATTTTCACGTACCTCCAACATACGTGTACCTCAGGTTGGGAACCACTGTTCTAGAGGGGCAACTGCAAAGCATTTATAAAAGAGGTCAAAGAAAACTTGCCTAAAGCGTAATTTCACGCCATATTCTGTCCATTTCGTCTTAGCTGGGTTTACTGTAAACAGTTTAACAATCGTATATGTTATTTCTGATGTCAACTTCCCTTTTTCTATGCACATACAAAACACCCAACGATCAATGTGGAAACATATTAAACATTTTTTAACGGATTTTTTTACATGGTATATTCACATTTTATTAAAAACATCGCTTGATTAAAAACTTCAGTTAATTAACACTAAAACTACCGCAAGAGGTCAAATAACCCTTTTTAATGTTTTTTTTTTAATTTCTCAAACTAAAACATTACGAAATTTCTTTATATTTCACGACTTTTATTAAAATATATGATCATATTATTCCTTAAAATGCCTCATCTCCGAACTACCTTTTTTTGCCTAGAAATTTTTTTTAGGCTTAATTACCGCAATGGGTCATTTAACTCCTGAATAAATTTATGTTAAATCATAAAGGTATAAATGTTTTAATTTTAAGAAGTTTACATTAGTAACTTGTGTATTTTTGCTATTACATCATTTATTCTACTGTATTACATCATATTTGTTAATATGTGATGGTGCAATGAGAAATTGACTTTGCTCCGGGTGAGATTCTAGTTTGAACATTTCAGGTTATATAGGGAACGAAATAATCTTAAAAATATATAGTGAACATAAAAAAAAATTCCACAATATTTTTTTATTAAATTTTCCAATTTCTTGAAATAATTAATTGTTTTCTTATTTTTTTTGCGTAATTATCTATTTTTTTCACTTTAATGAATAAACAATTTGTAATAATTATTTGAAAAAAAAAGGTTTTATTCATACACTAAAGTGTATCAATTGGTATATTTTTCGCAAAACATTGTAAAATAGATAACTTTTTATATAGGGGTCATTTGACCCCTTTCGGTAGGAATAGGACAATTCCATAGAAAATCATTTTTTTTGGGGGGGGGGGGAGGAATCAAATTTATAATATGTTTAATTTAAGGGTATGATTTGAAAACTTGATATTTTTATATTCTATAGAAAAAGTCAAACATTTTAAAATAGATAACTTTTTATATAGGGGTCACTTGACCCCTTTCGGTAGGAATAGGACAATTCCATATAGAAAATCATTTTTTTTTGGGGGGGGGGGGGGAATCGGATTTATAATATGTTTAATTTAAGGGTATGATTTGAAAACTTGATACTTTTATATTCTATAGAAAAAGTCTAACAAAAAGGCATTGTAAATTACTGTTTGCAAACTATGTTAATACAATTATTGTCTTTGTAAAGTCATAATGTTACGTCAGTTACAGGTGAAAAATGCCATTTTTTTCATTTTTATTATTCAGAAATTAATTAAACAAGTTACTGTTATAATTTGGCATTACTTAGTGTTGTTGAAAACATTAAATCCCTTTTTTTAACTGGATAGTTTTGATAATTTTTACACTTCAGTGAAGACAGAAAAAATGTTTGTCTATTTTATGTTACGTCAGTTACAGAATTTTGAATTGCAATTTTTGTTACGCAAGAGAGATTGAAATAATCTACAGGTATTTGGATATTAAGACCTTAGTAAGAAATATTTTAAATTGTAAAAATGTTCTAGCTTTATTAGTAAATTTTCTACATAGATTTGAAAACAAAATTCGATGATAAAATGTTACATCAGTTACGATGGAATTACCCAATAGATATAAAAAAATATCGGTACTTTTAGTGTTAATAAAGGATAAACAAGTAATATAAAAATTTTGTTTTTAAAGTCAATTCCTAATTAGGTCATCAAAGAAAAATTTAATATAATCCCTTAAGCTAATATTAGTTTTTGTTGCATTAAAATATCTCAATTTTTTGATTTTCTATAAGCAAGTAGGTTTACAATGGAAGTCTATGGGAATTTGGCGAAATATTAGAGATATTGCCAAGTTGGCGACCCTTTTGGCAACTCATTTGGGGGTCGCCAAATTTGGCGATATATCGCCAAGTTGGCGACAAACTTGGCGGTAATTGGCGACAGAACAGGGCCCCCCTATGGCAACTCCCTTATAGATATGAAGATGCATTAAATACTGTTCAATAACCAATGGCCGCCATTTTGTCTCCCATGTAAAACTAAAATTAATTAATTAAAATTTTATTAATGAATTAATAATTGAAAAAACTGTATTAACATCAATTGTCATCCAGTACAAGTCTAAAAAAATTTATTTCAACTTGATAGGATGAATAATAAGTATTTTATTAACGATTGAAAATTTGAACAAGATATATAAATAAATAAATAAATAAATATAGGGAGAGTGTGAACTAATAGTAGGAATTGAGAAAAAAAAAACATATCAGCAAATAATCTCAAAGACTACTATGCGAAAGTCTTGCGTCGGTCCACTCGTTTAAAAAAAATGCACGTAAAATCATTGCATAGGAAATGACCGAGTTTCCGAATTTCGCACTTTGATCTTCGTATTTATAAGCGGCGGATAGAAAAAACACAGACGCTGTCGTTATCGTTTGTCGGATTTAATCGAATCTCGTCATCGGGTGATTGCCTTGGTTCCTCTTAAAAACGTCAAAGATAAATGCAATGAGTAGTAACGATGACAGACAAATCGACAGAAGGAAGCGAGTCCGTCTTCCTTTTAAACTGGTTACGAATAGCGTGGGAATTAGTCCTGCGCGAACTCTAAAATTCTATTGTCCACCCGAAACTAACATTTTTCAACCCGAAACCAAAATGGAAACATATTAATCCATATTTTAATACAATTATGCAAAAGTTGACTACAATTATACCTTTAAGGATGTTCTCAAATCAAAAAGGGCAACTTCCTGACATGTTTTAATTTATTTTTGTTCGAAAACGCATGAAACTAGCTGGCGTTGTTGTTCAGAAACTATGCCATTGAGCTGTTTTTTCCATTTTTTTGCAAACGCAATAGATCTTTCAGAAAATACTGTCAAAGTGGATATTTTGAACCGAATTTCCGCATGGAAGTAGAAAAATCCCTCAAGAGTGGGCGAAAAATGGTTTATCACATGATCGAAATCGCTTATAACTCAATGGGTAATTGATTGATCAAAAAATGAAAAAAAAAACAGTTCGATTCCAAATAGCTTCCATGGCCAGGCTTTCCAATTTTATATCTTTCCGTTAAAAAATGAATTTGTAAATGTGTCAGAACGTTTTGCGCTTGTTGAGCAGAGCAGTTAAGAACAGCCTTAATATCAGTTTTTACGCAAAAAACTAATTGCAAAATTATGCCTTTACATACAAAAACAAAGTTAACTTTACCCGCGCTCCGCACTAGTGCGATTCGGGATTTCGTAACTTCAACTGCATATGACTTTGTAGGCAATAGAATGATAATAATTCCTATATGAAACTGATTGAGGAATCGATCTGTGATATTTATTTTTTTAACGAAAATTTCGTTTGCAAATTAATGCAAATTAATGACAGCATGTTTTCAAAAAACGTCCACATTTGAAATTTTGGTCGGTGCGAATTCGCACTATGTGTGGAATTCACAGGTTATATATAAGAGCGTAAAAAATCAAATCAAATTATCGCACGTATTTTTTTTTTTTTTTTTTTTTTTTGTATAGGGTATTGTTTTGTATAGGGTATTTTGTATATTGTATTGGTGCGTTAGAAATTTGCGTTAAGAGATTATTTTTTTACGATTTCCGCAATAGTTCAACCTCAAAAACTAAGGCACGGATTTTCATCAAACTTCAGATTCAGCTACAACTTGACATAAGTTGTTGCTGATTGGATTTTGGTGTAAATCACCTAATCGGTGCCACTGATATGCTTTATTTTTCAGGAAATATTAACATGTATGAGAAAGAAGAATGTTTTGAGATTGCCACATCCGATTAGTTTTATATTTTATCAAGTCTTTTTATCGTAAATTATTATATTTATACAGTGGTGGTCAGAATTATCAGAACAATTGAAAATTGTACAGAAAAAATTAATTTCTGAACTAAATAAAGTGAAATTTATACATAAAAAGCTTTTTTATGCTAGAAATGATTTTAGAATGCAAAACATTGGAAAATGCAAAATATGAATATTAGCGTTTGTATTTATTTTATTTTATGTTATTCTATTAACGATTTATTATGCTGTTAATTTAATATACCGTAGATTGTTATTTTGCTTTTTTATTACGCATTAAATATTACATTTATGATTCCACGTTTAATCAAATAACCCGCTTAATCGAATATTATTTCTGGAACCGTCAATATTCATTTAAACGGGGACGACTGTATCTTTACGTATATAATTCTAAGAATTATATGCGTAAAACCTGCCTCTTCATTAATTGCTAAAACGATGTTAATTAAAAACCAGAAAAGAAGTACCACGTCTAAAATTATTCCTTAATTACGAATATGGAAATAAACATCAGAGTGAAAATAAGATAAAATAACGTGTGTAATCTGAGCGAAAAGGTAATGGTATTCCAAATCATTGCATTATAGATTGTGGAATTGCAGAATGTACTTATTTCTTTTGAGAAAGAGTTCTGTGAAGCTGAAACGTGTAGACAGTTCATTAACACTTTTTTACTGTTTTATGATTTTTATTTAACACCTTTTAGAAACGATATTTAAGTTGTAATATACCGGGAGGCGGAACCACAGACAATCACCTCACCGAGTTCACGACTAAAACTACAGAATGAGTTAAAACTCGATTCGCATGTTAAAACGCAATCGGTCTGCCAAGTCCTATCTTGGTGGAAAACACCTGAAAACCCGATTTTAGCGGTTGACTGGTAGGTCTACCATTGTGTTTTCCTGCACCCAAAGTTACGAAAACAGGGAAGACTGGGAGCAGGAAAACACAATGGTAGACCTACGAGTCGACCGCTAAAACCGGGTTTTCAGGTGTTTTCCACCAAAATAGGACTTGGCAGATCGATTGCTGTTTAACATGTGAATCGGGTTTTAACTAATTCAGGAATTTCAGCCGTGAACTCGATGAGGTGATTGTCTGTGCTGTCGCCCCCCCCCCTCCCCCCGGTCTGTAAGGGCCGTACTTCATCACGGCAGTATTCAGGGGCCAAAACCCGCTTGTCGCACAGGTCAGAAATATTACAGACACAAGTCCAACAAGTGTTATACTGGCAACAATATAATTATAACAATAGAATTGTATATGTGGTTACCAAAATGCAGTTCATTTTTTTGCTTCAAACCGTGCTTTTTAAAATACAGTGACAGCATAGTTCTAACTATATGAGAGTTCCAACAATGATTAAAGCAGGAAAATTGAGCAAAAAACGCTTGTCACGTAAAATTATAATTTATATTTCTTTTTATGAATCATATGCATTTTAGGTAGCTTTCTTTACAAAAAGCTACCTATTGCAGCCGTTCGGAGGAAAGCGATTTCAAAAAATTTTGGTATATTTTCATCGATCATGACCCCCAGACCCCGAAACCACCCTTCGTTCAAAATTGATATATATATATATATATATATATATCAATATATATATATCTGACATATGTCACACTGTAACTCTCGTATTTATGAACCGATTTGGATGTAATTCGGTGTGTACATAGTACATACCAATGTCTCGACCGAGTTCGTTGGCCAGCTTCATCCGCCATTTTGTTTCAAAATGGCAGCCATTTAAAAATTTAAAAAAAAATTTAAATTTGAAATGTGGTACCAAAAAATTGAAAATGGAAAGATATTTTTTTCTTATGTATTTGACCTTTATACAAAGACTCCGTAGCAGTTTTTGTTTCGTCTATATTTTAAAAAATGGCTGAGTTATACCATTTTGAATTTCTAGTGAAGCTGACATTTTGAAACGTCCTGAATTTTGTCACGCGATAAAAGGCGTATTTATGAACCGATTTCGATGTAACTTCGTTTATACATAGTACAGACCAATGTCTCGACCGAGTTCGTTGGTCAGCTTCATCCGCCATTTTGTTTAAAAATGGCGGCCATTTAAAATTTTAAGAAAAATTTAAATTTGAAATGTTGTACCAAAAAATTGAAAATTGAAAAAATATTTTTTTCTTATGTGTTTGACCTCGATAAAAAGATTCGGGAGCAGTTTTTGTTTCGTCTATATCTTAAAAAATGGCTGAGTTATAGCATTTTGAATTTCTAGTGTGGCTGACATTTTGAAACGCCCTGATTTTTGCCACGTGATAACAGATATATTTATGAACCGATTTGGATGTACCTTGGTGTGTACATAGTACATACAAATAACTCAACCGAGTTCGTTGTCCAGCTTCATCCGCCATCTTGTTTCAAAATGGCGGCCATTTAAAAAAATTTAAAAAAAATTAAATTTAAAATGACATACCAAAAAATTGGAAAATGAAAAAGAGTTTTTTCGTATGTGTTTGACCTTAATACAAAGATTCCGGAACAGGTTTTGTTTCGTCTATATCTAAAAAAATGGCTGAGTTATAACATTTTGAATTTCTATTGTGGCTGACATTTTAAAACGACCTGATTTTTGTCACGCGATAACAGGCGTATTTATGAACCGATTTGAATGTAACTTGGTCTGTACATAGTACATACCAAAGTCTCGACCGAGTTCGTTGGCCAGCTTCATTCGCCATCTTGTTTCAAAAGGGTTGCCATTTAAAAAAAAAATAATTTAAAATTTAAAATGAGGTATTAAAAAATTGGAAAATGAAAAAGATTTTTTTTATGTGTTTGGCCTTGATACAAAGATTCTGGAGCAGTTTTTGTTTCTGAAAATTTGTTCTTTTGTTTATATCTTAAAAAGTGGTTGAATTATAGCACTTTGAATTTTTGTCATGGCAAACACTTTGAAACGATCTTGTATTTGTCTCGCGATACCACACGTATTCGCCTATTTCGATGGAAGAAGGCATGTGGATAGTATACATCAATATCTCGACCAAGTTCGCTAGCCAGCTTCATCAGCCATCTTGTTTCAAAATGGCGGCCATTAAATTAAAAAATATATATATTTAAAGTGAGGTGCAAAAAAATTAGAAATTGAAAAAGGTTTCTTTCTTAAGTATTTGACCTTGATATAAGGATTCAGGATCATTTTTTGTTTGTCTCTATCTTAAAAAATGGCTCAGATATAGCAGTTTCAATTTATAACGTGGGTGACATTTTGAAAAATCTGATTTTTTGCCTGCGACAGCACTCGTATATATCAACCGATTCCGATGTGAGTGAGCATGTGCACAGCAATTACAAAGGTCTCGACCAAGTTCACTGGTTAGCCTCATCCACCATATTGTCTTAAAATGGCAGGCACTTTAAGAAATCGCCGAATTTGGCAGCCAAATATAAGTTACTTTAAATAAAAGCAGCTTGGATAAAGCTGACTAATTTCGCGAAATTCTCATTCATAATGATTTAGTATTGATAAAAATTAGTATTGAATCTCCTACATTCGGCTTCCACTTAATTGAGCTTCGTGTGTTTGAATAATATAAGTTGGCTTTTTTAAAATAAGGAATATGAAAGCTACCTCTTCCTCCCGGCACTGGCCGGAAGGACTTTTTAAATTATTTTATTTCATTTCTTACTATAAATGATTACATTTTATGAAACCTGCATAAAAACTCGTTATTATAAATGTCATTCCGATCTTTAAAACAACTTATTATCCCTTTTAAGTATGTTTTATCAAACTTGCCAAATAATTATAAATGATTACATTTTATTAAAATTAGTAAAATTTTATTTAAAATTATTATATTTTATTAAAATTAGTGAAACTTTTTTTCTAATAATTATATGTTATTGAAATTATGTATTTTTTTTATAAAATAATAATAAATATAATAATTTAAAAAAATATTATATTTTATTAAAATTAGTGAAACTTTTATTTCTAATTAGTATATTTTATTGAAATTATATATTATTTTTATTTTAAATTATAATATTTTATAATATTTCAATAAATCTACTTAAAAAGTTATTATTATTATTATTATTATTATTATTATAAATTATTATATTTTTATAAAACCGGCTTATTAATCTCTTAAAATTAACTTAAATTTAAAAAATATTATGAAATTATTGTGTGCTGGTTTACATATATAATTTTAAGATAAATATGTGTTTATTTATTGTAAATTAATTGATTTATATTAAGCCTCTTTTATAGGGGGGGGGGATATGTTATTATAATGCATTACGTTTTATTAAACATACTTAATTTTTATTATAAATTATTATATTTTATTAAACCCGTCTATTTAATTCTCTAAAAAACTTTTATTTCAGATCTTTATATGCACAGAATGCTACAAATTATACCCATAATACTTTCCTTTTTATTATAAATTACTTAACCCCGACTTTTCTTTTTAATTTAATTTACTTTATTAAAACTATTTTATTCTTTATTGTAAATCATAATGTTTTATTAAACATGCTAAGAAACTGATTATATTAAAACTTTTAAAATCAGTTAAAGTATTTATTATTTTGTTTAATCAAACCTGCTTATAAAATTCTTTGAAATTATGTTAAATTTCAAAACAAATATAAGATTATTATATCCTTAAATATATAATTTTAAGCAAATGTAAACGTAAAAATCTGTATTTTTGTTATGTATTTTTTAAAATTTCTTCTTTATTCTAAATATATTATATGTGATTAAACATTTTATTTTATTATATTTTACTCTATTTATTTAAACCTATATTTTTTATTATAAATTGTTATTAATTATTGGAGATCTGCTTTTTTTACTTTCTTCAATAGAAGAAAGTATTGTAATCGAAATTTTTTTCGACTTCCGGTTTTCGACGGATTTACTTGTTTTAGGGGTCAGAGATCCCAAAAAACATGTTTATAGAAAATGTCTGTCTGTCCGTGTGTCCGTCTGTCTGTTGCCATTATACCATCAAAAAGTGTATGAAGTTATGCATAGAATTGAACCAAATTTTTATTTTAAGTTTTTGGCTATGGCAAGCAGGTCCTCCCTGAATTTGGAAAAAAATCGCCGGTAGGAGGCGGTGTAATAGCTGTTTTTGTGCGATTTTGAATATTGTACCATCCAAAAGTATATGAAGTTATGCATAGAATTGAACCAAATTTTTATTTTAAGTTTTTGGATATGGCAGGTAGGTCCTCCCTGAATTTGGAAAAAATTCGCCGGTAGGGGCGCTGTAACAGCGTTTTTTGTGCGATTTTGAATATTGTACCATCCAAAAGTATATGAAGTTATGCATAGAATTGAACCAAATTTTTTATTTTAAGTTTTTGGATATGGCAGGCAGGTCCTCCCTGAATTTGGAAAATATTCGCCGCTAGGGGGCGCTGTAATAGCGATTTTGCATATTGTACCATCGAAAAGTGTATGAAGTTACGCATAGAATTGAACCAAATTTTTATTCTAAGTTCTTGGCTATGGCAAGTAGGCTCTTCCTTAATTTGGAAAAAATTCGCCGGTAGGGGGCGCTTTAATAGCGATTTTTGTGCCATTTTGAATATCGTACCATCGAAAAGTGTATGAAGTTGGGCCTAGAATTGAGCCAATTTTTTTGTGTTTCTTTTTGGTCATGGCATGAAGTTCCTCCCTGAATTTGGAAAAATTCCGCTGGAAGGGGGCGCTTTAATTATGATGTCTGTACCATTTTCTTTATTGTACAAACGAAAAGTGTATAAAATTATGCATACAATAGAACCAATTTTTTTGTGCATGTTTTTGGCTTTGGCCAACAGCTCCTCCTTGAATTTGGAAATATCGCGCGGTAAAGGGACTCTCTGATAGCGATTTTTGTATACTTTCTTGATTTTTCGTTGTTCTATTGTCCATCGGCAGCTCGTGCAAAGGCGGGAACTCACTTCCTGCTAAGCCGGCTATTCGCAAACATCTGATAACAACAGAATAAGGAAAAACTGTTAATTTTAACAAATATCATGATATAGATTAACTCGTTTTTAGTTCATTTAATTGACTGAAGCAGGAATTTAAGATGAAAATCAAAGTTGGTACAGTAATGAACTAATAATATTGAAGTATTGACATGTGTAACTAGTTTTTGAAATATTAAGATGTATAAGATAGAAGAAAGTTTTGGGATTGGCACATCCAACTAGTTTGTTATAAATTTGTTTCCACTGTCATAGAAAACAGTAAAAAACAAGCAAATGAAATTCGGTTATTCAATTTTTAAAATGTTATATTCTTAGGTGTTTAGGTAAAGTCTCTAAATATTTTTTACAATCTACATATTAGTCTACGTACATACATTCTTATTTTATTATTTAATCAGGCTATCACATTAAATTATGGATATCCCAAGCAACACAGATATTTCCAAAGAGATTCATATACAAATTTCCTAACCTCGTATAAAAATAAACGAGCATATACTCGTCGAATTTCGACGAAAGAAAATGTTTAAAGAAGAACAGTTACATTGATTAATAATAAACGTAGAAATTTAATTGCAATAAAAAATTCGTCGAACATTGGTTAGTCTGACTTTTAAAACAAATATTACTTTAATTTAAAGTTCGAAATGATATAAGTGGAGAGAGGGTGACGGCGGATGAGGGTGTGAAATTAGAGAAACTCCTGTAGGTTCTCGTGAAATCGGAGATTCAAAAAGAGTTGTAAGTTTATTG
The DNA here is from genome assembly GCA_963932465.1 of Maratus speciosus. NCBI lineage: Eukaryota > Metazoa > Arthropoda > Arachnida > Araneae > Salticidae > Maratus > Maratus speciosus. Next base: position 664,872,143 of record OZ010786.1, on the reverse strand, counting down.
AAATTCTACGTAATTAATAGCAGTTCACAAATAGCGATGATAGGGTATAAGACAAGACATACATCAGTCACTCGGGAAGGACAGTGTGTAAAAACGTGCTTTACTTTTTAACACTTTCCAACAAAGTTAGTGTTTATGAATGCGGTTTGTCTGTCCGTCAGTCCGTTTGTTCACGCTCTAAGGCAAGTCAGACACTAAGGCGACACATAAGACATGTCGCTTGAATTCGCTAGAAAAACTGGTTTAAAACAAGTTTGAAACAGCTTCGTTCTTTGTTTCGACAGGTTTTTGCACTTTATGTTGCGCTTCATGTCGCTCTGTCGTCTCAGTGTGTGATATACCTAACTCCCGTAAATATACTCGGACTCCCATGCAATTGATAGATGTTAATGATGGTTACCATAGGATGTTTGGCATTCAAGATGAAGCGTGTAGCATTAATAATTCATTTACAGGGGCACTCAAAAGTATTCTGTTACATTATGGTCAACGGGGAAAAATCGTTTGCAGTGTATTTTAATGACATTAAGCTATTTCAAATGCAATAAAATTGATATATATCACTGAATTGCACTACAAGATGATTGCTATAGAATAGGTTGTTCCACTTCTGAACTAGATTCTTAAGGTAGTGATAATAATGTTGATGAATTATGCGAAATATCCTCTATGCGTAAAGTTAGGAGACTGAGGAAAAAGACGATAAAGGGGATAAAGTTATTGAAAGTACGGACACTGGAACAAAACGAACAAAAATGCAATCTACTTTAACACGTTACATATCCAAACCAGTAGGGCCATCCAAATGAAAAATAAGATTCAGAATGAAAAATGAAATTAAGATTACCTAGAGGTAGATTTTGAAGAGGAATCTATGAGACTAAAAATTCCTAGACCCCGGTGACAAATATCAGAACAATAATAAAATTTCCTATACATTATGTCCACTCTCAACGATGTCCAATGGCTAATTCCTAAACCGTTAGTCATAGCCATATAGTTCCAATTACAAAAATGTTTTAAATGGGGTAAAGAAGTATTTAAAAAGTGATTTGGGTCAATAAAATCATTTCTTGAAAAATTACGAAATTTAATTTTTTATACGGTCGGTCCTTCAAGTTATATTTAGTAAAATTTTCCTATTACACTTACAAGTAAGACAAAAAAAAAAAAAAAAAAAAAAAAAAAAAGTCCTTTTATTCTACGATTAAAGCTGGCCGAAGTAATGGCTGTTTAAAGTTGGAGCATATTTTTTGCTGCGAAATAGGGGTTATTTACAAATTTACTGGAAATATAAATAATCATCAGATATATAAAAAAAAATAGTTGACAGTAAAATTAACATTGCATTATAAATTTGAAATCTATAATCATTCTGAAATATTAATGCAAAATATACAGCTTATACTAAACATATAACAGGAAAAAAATAATAGAATTTTCGTTAAATAAAATGTTGAAAAGCAACAGCCTCGATTCTTTACAAAATGACACATATTTTGAAATGTTATTAGATTACACTTGATGCAAATTTGTATTGTGTCATGTGTTTTAGCTTTTGATAATTAGTTCTTATGTATTTTGTAGCCTTTATGTAGTAAAAATGGCCTTCATTTTTTATCACAAAGTACAGATTTTTTGCAAATCGTAAATTTGAAAGCTAAAAAGTGAAGAATTAACGAAAATCTGATAGTATAAAATAGATGTGATTGTTACTGCTTTAACTTTTGATAATTGACTTTTAAGTATTTTTTGCTTTGAATCCGAAAATGACCTTCATTTTTAACCATAACGTCAGGATTTTTCGCAAATTGTAAATTTCAAAGTTTAAAAGTTAAAAGTTTTAATTGAACCTCTTCCCCTCCCACATCATCGGATCCCCGAGCTGTTTAGCTGTAAGAATCCCAGTATAAGCCAAAAATTGAAAAAAAATGTTGAATTAAATAAAATTAAATTGAATAAAAGAAGTTTTACATCCATTTTATATGTATCAGATTTTCGCTATTTTTTAACTTTGAAATTTACCATTTGCAAAAAAGTCCACTATGGTGGTTAAATATGAAGGTAATTTTCACATTCAGCGCTAAAAAGCATATGCAAATCAATCGTAAATGTTAAAAAATACAACCATCGACTCTATTTTATAGTATCAGCTACTTTTTCAATTTTGAAATTTACTATTTGCAAAAAATCCTGACATGATGATTAAAAATGAAGATAATTTTCGGAATCAGTGCTAAAAAATACATAAAAATTATTTTTAAAAATAAAAAAACACAACCATCACAGTCTTGTGTTATCTAATCTAAAACTTTTTCGTAAACTTGTTGGCAGTAATCTATCCTAATTTTTTTGTGTTACCCTGTAAAATCCCCTGTGAATCATGAACACTTTAAACTTTATTGAAAAGTGTTAAAAATGGAAATAAACTAAAAAAATATATAGTACGGACACATCTACAAATTAGGAGCTTTGATTAAAAAAAAAATAATTATAAAAATTTGTTCAGTAGAAAGATAAGGGCTGATGACTAAAAAAAAACAGCCTTGTCTTTTAACCCTCTCTCTGCGTAAGTAATTATTCGCGATGGGTGTCTTTTACAGAATTTTTAATCGTTTATCACCGGTTCTTTAAAGCAGAAATTTTTGACTATCGTAATCGGGGAAAATGTCCTGATTAAATCAGACAAAGTTTTCGCTAAAAAATAACTGGTGGCAACAACCAAATAGTATTAATTTGGCGGGAAAATGCATGCCAGAGCATAGCTCGGGCTGCGCAGCGAGAGGGTTAACCCATTAAGGACCAACATGTTTTAGAGGAATTTTATTCAGTTCACACAGCTTTTTGTTAAGCACTTACTTTTACTTTAATAATCACTGGGTTCTAGACGATTTGGTCGAGGAGCCCGGGGCCACTTGCCCCACATCCCCGACACATAAGATTGTGCAGGTTAAATGGTTAAGCAAAATTCATAGCTGGTAGAAGTGAGGGCATAAAAGTTAAAAAAAACCTGACTGGGGAATGGAAGGGAAAAGAGCTAATAATCACTGAAATGTGTTAATTAAATAAGGCAAATTTCACTTTTCTATTTTACTGGTATCAAAAAAATTAAAAAAATCACAAATATAATGTTGCGAAAACGCAATGTCAGTCTTTAATGGGTTAAATATATAGATGTGCAAAAGAGTTCTCATGAAAATTTAACTATTAACAGTCGTGTGGATTATCGTAAACATGAAACTTTGATACAAAGAGTTTTATTGTTGAGTTTCAGGCATCCAATTCATTGATCGCGAGGAAGTTTATTTTAATCAATAAGGGACTAAATGTTGACTCTAAAATAAAACAGATATCAGGTTTTGCTCGTTGCTGATTGGCTCTCTCTTCAAACACAATATTTTTATAATCGCTTCGCATCCTCTTCGGCATAGCAGCAAGTTGTTTAGAATCTCAGATGTGACGAAGGGACTTGATAGCTTGCATTTTTTCTTTACAATTCTTTTTCAGACAAGCTGCGCACAAAGATGTGTTGTTGGGTGATACTTACCAGTTCCTGTTTATCACTTTCTCGTCGAACAGTGATATAAAACCAGAACTTAGTAAAAGGTATACGATGGTATACGCCGTATAACTTCTGGACTTTTTAAAAAGAAGCTCAGTATATTCTCTGAACAAGTAAAATTTGCGTATATTTTCTGGTATGTCCCTATCAGCTTATAGGGCAGTTCTGACATTTTTTTCCCCACGACTACAGCACTGTAGCAAAAACTGTTATGGATTTTCCTAAGCTTTAACCCCTTGCGTCACGTATACGTGACGCATAAGGTGCTAAGAATCCTTGATAATTCCCACCAGTTATATTTTTATTGTCAATTTTGCCTTATTTAAATCAGGACATTTTCTCGATGCAATTAGACAAAAATTTTTGTTTTGAAAAACTGGTGATAAAAGATTAAAAAAACTGTAAATAACGCTCTTCGCAAAGGAGTTAAGTCATTAAACATAAGTTTAATAATCATTATATTTAAGTAAAAAATATAGATATAATAAAATCTATAATAAAGTATATAATATAAAGTAAATAAAATATTAAGTATAAATATAATAAAATATATACATTTATTTTATTTTATATACTTCCCAATAATGCATAAGGATATAAATACACTTTATACTAAAAAGCGGGGCTCAAAAAATGAGTTTGCGAAGTCACCATTGGCGACCAAAAAATTTTAACTGGCGTCATGAAGCATCAACATTGAACGTTCCAATTGTACGGTTTATTTAATGGCTATAAACCAAAGTAAATTTTAGATTGGATTACAATAAAAATACATTGGATTAAAGAAACATAAAAGAAATAAAATATATAAAATAGTACATTGGATTAACCCTCTAATGCGTGATTTTTTATTTTTTCTTAAAAAATATATATATTTGCTTCCTTGACAGCCGTAAATTACAGGAAAAATATTGAAAAAATTTTCACTCTATTATATTTTTAAGTATTTTGAAGTTTTTTTAATTGTTGCCAAATGGCAACACCATGCATTAACCCCCAAAATTTTTTTTGAACTTTGCCAACTAGCAACACTGTGCTGTTTTATTGCAATTTTTTTTTTTTTTTTGTAAATTATATGATTCTAAATGCATACAATACTTTACATACACTTAGAAAAATAAAATTATATATGTATGATGGTATGTATGCATATACGTATATATATATATATATACTATATATAGATAATAATTTTAAATCAAAATTTAACTTACAAGTCATATAACAATATTAACCAAAATTCTAAATAAAGACGGCATGTAATATTATTATACATTAATTGTTATTTGTCAACAAAATAATAATGGTACAAATTATAGTTCTAAGATATTAAATGAACATATGAAGTTATATGCTACAATAGAATCATTTTTAATTTATAAATGAATAAGAAGATATGCTGTCCTGATACAGAACACAATAGAAGTATTGTAAAAAATATAATTAAATAAAAACATAATAAAATGCGAAAAAGCAGCCATATTTATCCTGTATTTTAAACCAATTGAAATCATTTAAATTTTAAAAAACAAAATGGTCTTATAAAGTGTAATATCACATGCAAAATATAATGAAAAAATTATAGGCTAATAAAATATACTCTATAAATATACGGACAATGCTGCAGAATACCATAGAGTTTTATATCAATAATATTTATCAAAGTTATGAATGGTAACCAATAGAACATTTATTGTTTTTGTTTAAACGTAGAGGTACCAAACACTTAATTCATTTTACCCTAGTGTAACCTATACACCCCAGAACTTTACACCGTTGTTTTTTATCTAAGTGTTGTGGCCAGTGATCAGTTTTATCCTTCCTGACATCTTTAGAAGTTTCATAAAGCTGAAAACAATGGACCACTAAATTGTTACTATACAATTTTAATCATTGGCTTTTTTTGATGATGTAACTGGTACCTTCAGGAGGGCATGGACACGGAAGCACAAGGGAAGGAGAATAGAGCTCCTTTAAATCTGAAAAAGATGTATTTTGGCCATTTTTTATCATTTGGCTCCCGTTTAACAAAAAAATTATATCTGCCATTATGGGGAGGGGGGGGGGGGGCTCAAATCGGGAGTCCCGGGGCAGCTGCCCGCATGTCCCTGCATTAGTCAGGCCCTGGCTTTACAGTAAACTGAGAAGATTTTGTATTTAATAAGAATCGTTTATCGGGTTAGGGTGACATATGGTGATAAAAGTGAAAAAAAAATTAAATATCATGAGAACCAGTTGTGAAACAAACAATGCTCAAAATGTTTACAAAAGCGGAACTCAATTCATGGTGTTGCCAAATGGCAACAAATGTATATTCATGTGCATGCAATTTTTGTTCCAATAAACATAACTGAAAATTATTTAAAATAACTTTTAAAAGTATATTCTTTTCAGAAATATTTTTTTCAAATGAAATTTTGCATGTTAAATATTTTTTATACGAGTTAGAAATCCAACTATGGCTAACAAAATGGAAAGCATCAAAAGTTGCTTTTTATTTGTAATTTATAAACAACTATTGCCAACTATGATACTTTTTATGAACTAAATCTAAATGCAGGACCAACATGAATACGTAAAGCATAAAGTTGTCAAGAGACAACGGTAAATAAACAATAAGGAGGGAAATTTTAATATGTTGCCAATTGGCAACAGTATGAACTAGAGGGTTAAAAAAACAAAAACAAATATACACAATGGCATATATGACAGTAGTTAAGAAGAAAAAAAAAGGAAAAAAATCCAGATTTTGAAGAACTATGACAAATTTTTTTTTTTTTTTTTTTTTTTTTTTTTTTTTTTGCAAAACTCTTATATAAGGCAAAATGTCCTAAATAATGTCCTGAGTATTGGTCAGTGGTTTGCATAAATAATTTTCTTGTAAATAATAATAATAATAATAATGATTTTAGTAAAAAAAAACAAAAAAAAACAAATTGTTTTTCCTATGGCGTTCCTTATTTTATTCAGCCAAATTTTATAATGCATCTTAATCTATTTTTTTTTTTTTAGAATTATAAATTTTATAAGTTTCGTAGAGAAACTTAACCCTTAATTGCCTGATTTTTCAAAAATCATTGTAATAATGTTTTTCGGCTTTCATTTTTTAAATAAATCATGGGAAAAGTACTTAAAAAAATAATATTTTGTTTTAAGTATAGTTTAGGGCTAAAAAACAGTTTATTACTGATCGGCAATACTGGTGTTTAATTAAAAAAATAATTTCCCTTGATAAAATTCTATAATATTAAACACACAAGAATTTTAGGAACTATAATAAGAAATAAATTTTACTTGCTCACTGTAGGCCAAAACAGGGTATTTCGCAAGCTTCTAAACAAAACAAAAAGAACACGTAGCAACAATTGAAAAAATAAATCTATCTTTATTCTTAAACAGCTCAAGTGTTGCCATCTAAATGTTGAAAATCGATTTAATAATATTTTCAGAATGTATTTTATTGGCAACATTAGGCATTATAGCTTCAATATTATTCTAATAGTATTTTAGAGCCTAAATTGGGTATGTTGCCGAAAAGCAACACCAGACATTTAAGGGTTAATTTATATTAGCAATTTATATTAATTTATGAATTGAGTTGACGATTTAAGACAATTCAAGCTATATTATTACTATGGTCATGACTGTATTTTGTAATCACTTCATAAATTAATTTTAGTTGTTATAGAAATATCCATGATTAAATACAAAACAAGAAAGAAAAAAATCATGCGTCAAGCATAGATTATGAAACACTTTCAGAATAATGTAACAAAACTGCACCGTTTAATAAGTTCAAATATTATGTCTAATTCAACCCTTTGGAAACGCATAACAGATTTCAAAAACCAATTGCAGCTGTTCCCATCCACAATCGGAAATAATCCGAATTTTTTCAGCAGCCCTGTATATAGGATATATAGATTCGTATCTATTAACGACATGCATGCCAAAATTTAGTTCACTTAAGAAATACATACACCTCAGTTGAAAATTCCCCTTCATCAATTTCCGTTAATAGGGAGATTGGTGCGTCAATTCTTTTGTGCAGCCCTGTATAGGAGGTATAGAATTTACATACAACGACTAACATGAAAAATAGTATAGAATTTTAAAGCGCACGTCCAGCAATGATTACTCAAATACAGTACTGTAAGTGTATCGTCATCATATTGTAGTGAAATTCAGTGATTTATATCAGTTTCAATACATTTGACATCCGTAATGTCATTAAAATACTCTGCAAACCATTTTTCCCCACATACTATAATGTAATGGAATTCTCTGAGTGCCTCTGTAAATAAACTAATCATCCCACATACTTTATACCAAATATTCCTTGGTGACCCTCAATAACGTTTATCTATTGCATGAAAATACGAGTGTATTAACGGGAGTTAGAGCGTGGGCAGACGGACATACAAACCGAATGCATAAACACTTTTCAACTTTGTTGGAAAGTGTTAGAAACAAATAAAAACAAATACGAGAAATGTGCTTTAGAGAAAATGAAACCAATCCACCGTGTTTCGTCTTTCGTGACATTTATCTTGGAAGATAAAACTATTCGTAAATAGCGACCAGCTAAAACATATCCACTTTTAAAGAAATCTTATCGATGATAAGCCGCACATTATCGTAACTCCGAGAGCGTAGTAGGACGAAAGTGGACTTTGAGATCAAAACATCCCTCGGATAGAAGGAGAAGAAACTATTACATCGGATAAAAATGTTTCAGCAAACGTTTCAGTGATGTTATTTTCCAGGGAACAGCAGATCAGGAATAAATCAACACTTCAGATCATAAATTACTCAGTAGATAAAGTCGACATTCAGTTAAATTTTCATTGATAAAAATGTTCCTTGTTAGGGATTTTTTCAGTTTTGTTAATCCGCTTCAGAGAATGGTTATACATTTCGGCACAATATACAAGGTGTTACAAAAAAAAAAAAATTGAAACATTCTTTAATTTTTTAGCGAGTAAAAATGTGTAGGATAGCTTTTTTTCATAGGATAGATGAAGTCGGTGTCTGACGTTTTACTTTTTCGATTTTGGTTGTCGTTTTTTTTTTTTTTATGATGATACTATCGCTTTCGAAACGGGTTCAAAAATTAAAAGTGTCCTCGAAAAGAAAAACTGAAACAAAAGTACAAAGTTAAGCATTCAACTGAAATACCCTATCAAACAAAATCATTTAAAATATTGAAATGCAAACGAGAAATCTGAAAAGAACGCTGACGCTGGTTTAAGATTAGTTTGCGAATGTCTACGCGTGATCAGCATGGGTTCGTAGAAAATAACATTAACATTAAAAAGTTACTTTGAAAAATTTTTATATCCCCCACCCACCATTTCTAGATAAAATTGGTCGATTAAAAAGTTTTTCTTTTTCGTCTTCAGGCTCATTACAAAAAAGTGCACATCTATACCTTTGAAAAAAAAATGTGTTATGCTTAATAAAATTAACCATTGTAAAAGGTAGTATGTATCAAATTAGAAATGCAAACTTGTGGCATATAAAAAAATGGGCGAAAATAAAAGAATAAAGAATACATTTAAATCTATAATACATAATAAAATAAAGTATATACGTAATAAATTATATACTATAAAATAAATAAAATAATAAAATATAAACACAGTAAAGTATATACTATTATACTTATTTTACATACTTCATAATGAAGTATAAAGCATATAAATATACTCCATATACTTTACATTTCAAAGTATAAAGGAAGAACCCTATAATAATATAAAAAATATATAAAATTCACCATGTTAAATTCACCAACTTTATGTACCTTTTTATCAGAAATGGTGAAAGATAGAGATATAGATTTTTTAGAGTAGAATAACATGATTCACGTATTTTAACAGACTATTTTCTTTCTAAATGAAACTCAAAACTAATTATTAATTATTTATCGAAAGTCATTTTTAAATTACATTTTTGGTAAGATTTCACTGCCTAAAATAAAAAATTCTCAACAAATCATTAAATCTTTGTGTTAAAATATACACTATAACAAGTAATAAAAAAATGTGAGTTCTTAAGTTTAATAGATATTGAAAAAAAGGAACATAAACATGAAAAATCCAAGTTTTGAGAGAAAGTCAATGAAAGATTTAAATGGCCATTAAGCTGTGAAGTACTCTTTGAAAGAAAGAATCATTTTAACACTTATTTTTTTTTATATATAAACATGTGTTGTAACACACCGTTGGAAAGATAAAAGTTTAAACTATTTAATGATATAAAAAAGTAAATATCGATATTTTGGTTGAATTTTGCTTTCCCGGTCCCCTTAATACACTTATTTTTTCCCTAGTATCTTATAAAAAAATGCGACAAAATGACATTTTTTACTTGACCATTGACCTTATGATAAATACTAATGCATTAGAAATATTTTATGATTCTTTAAAAAAAAAATAATCTGAACATTAAGATGATTGTTGTTAAAACATAATGTGTTTTAACAACATGTGTTTATAAATGTGTTTAATTATGTGTTTATAAAAAAACTACAGATCATATAAGAGTTTTTCTATAGAAATCAAACATATGGGTGGTCATTCTATGGTTAAACTACTAAAAAGTCGGAAATTGTACGTCAAACGTGGCAAATGATGTGCGTTCGTACCATAACTAGGTTTATAAATAGTCAGATCTTGGTGCAATAGCTGCTGCACTCTTACGCAAAAAGACATCAATACAAAATTTATTATGATCCTATAGATTAAATACAGTCATACGGAAATAATAGGACGCCATCTTCAATAGGACGTTATCGCCATGACAACCTAGAATCATGACCAATCATGGGGTGTCATTGAATGAATGACGTAGGATGAGATTTAATAGAATGAAGAAAACTTTTATGAATATCTTTTAAAGTTTTGATTCGATTTTCTCAAAGCGTGAAATGACTCGACACAATTCTGCATCGATTATACATATTAAATTTCAAACAATTCGGCTGTCTAGTTTTTTGCTCCGTTATAGGCGGACAGACAGACGGATGAACCATACGACGACTATAGGTGCTACGTATTTATGTAATTACGAATGCACCTAAAAAGGAGTTTTCAGCTGCGCTAGAAGTTAAATATATATTTTTTTTTCTTCTTTTTTTTTTTTTTAATTCATAGCAAGGAGAAAAAACAATGTTTTGTAACAATACTCTGATAGCATATTGGCATATGTTTCATAATCTTTGCCAGATGCTTGACTTTACTTTCTCGTTCGTATGCAAAAGAATACAGAGAAATTACGAATCTATCCAAACCATTTGGCCGATATTTATGGAATTCAATAAAAAAAAGGATAGATATACCCATTTAAAAATTTTTGTCGCGTCACTACAGAAAAAAAGCTCTTAAAAAAAAAAATCTAAATTGTACATGATATACATGGTGTGCCATAAAGGTTGAAACGTGATTTAATGTTTTACCTAATGGGGATAAATAGGCAATGTAAATTGCAAAAGTGTTTCGAAAAATATGTGAAATAAGATTATGTTAATGCCTTCCTATTAATTTTAAATAACTTACTCTTTTCAATCATATATTAAGCGTTCCTTGCATGAAAAGGACGTTAAGTGTGAGAACAATTGCATCATGTGTAGGAATACAGCTAAATAAAGCATTACACGGGTCATGTGAAAAGACACGTAATTCATAAAAAGCAATAAAAACATTTTAAAAATGTGTTCCCTTGTCTCCGATTCGTAACTGAGACCTTCTAATAACATATCTGTATGTATTTTGGAGATTACCACCACTAATATTTTTACAAGCATCAATTATCTTTTGTTTCAGGCCATACATAATTTGTCTTATCTGTCTAATTATCCATGTGCGTGTGATTTACAAATTAAAAAAAATATATTCATTTAAAATTAAAAAAAGGCCTCCCCGGCGGGGAATCGAACCCCGGTCTCCCGCGTGACAGGCGGGGATACTGACCACTATACTACCGAGGACAGATGGCCAACGGTTACCGAACCCGGAATCGAACCTGGGACCTTTAGACAGCCAGTCTAATGCTCTCCCAACTGAGCTATTTCGGCACAACCGTGCCCTTTCAGTATTCGATTTCCTCCCGTCTTTCACTGATAAAAATCGATAAAACATTTCAGATATTACGATAGTAACATACAGTCGTGGAGAAAAAAAAAAAAAAAGGAAACACCCCTTACTAACGCTACAAAAAATTATCGTAGAAGAAAGTTACTGGTACCATACGATTGGTAATAAAGTCTTCTTTTAAATGATGTATGTCAAATTTTACTCAGGAGGCCATCTATATATTAAAACAAACCATAACTGCGTTTTTTTCAATAACAGTGCTCAATTCTGATAGCATAAATGAACTCTACACCCTTCAATTAGCCTAAAAACAAATTTTTATGCTATTCGTACGACAAGTTTCTGAAAAAATATAGATTTTAAAACAAGCGTATTTTAGGGGCTGTATCCTAATTGAAGTTCGGTACTCGATTGTTGACCGAGAGAGCTCTCTTCTTGATCAAGGCATCTTAATCGCCACTCAAGCAGTCATTGAAGACTACTAGATTATCGGATAGCGTAAGAAATTTCAAAATATTTAGTCACTTCTATCATAGACGGCCCCTTAAACCGTCATTTTGCCGTTTTTAAGCATAATTTGAAAACTACTTGGAAGAAAAATGTGAAGTTTTGGATTTTCATAAAGCAGGACTTAATAAATGTAAATCCATCAGAAAAATGGTAGGTTGCAATTCATATTTTTTTCGAATATTGATTTCATAATTCATATCATAAAGTTATAAAAATTGCCAATTCAACGTATTTATGTTTGGGTATTTTAGTATTATTGCTACACAAAAAATTCACACATTCGGAGTATAATTTCAGGAGATATTAATAAAAATATGAAAATGTAAATTAACATTAGAAGCACTAAATTTTGAATGTTTATAATTCAAAAACTTTTAATTCAAATGGCATGAAATTTTGGTGCCTAGGTATAGTTTGGACCGAAGATTTGAAATATCTTATTAAAATTGGGTATTGCCATTGAAAAAAAAATTAAGTTTGGGTTCGTTTTAATACGTAGATGGCATCCTAAGCAAATTTTATATACATCATTTAAAAGTAGTCTTTATTTCCAATCGTTCGGTACCAGTAACTTTCTTCTACGTTAATTTGTTGAGGAGTTAGTAGGGGGTGTTTACTTTTTTTCCCCACGACTGTACATCCCAATGACAATGATATTAAATTTTTCCAATATAGCCGAAATGTATTTGACACAAATGTAAGAATGTGTCATGTGATATGTGTCTGAAAAATTGTTTTATTTTATGTACGAAGGTATTTTGAGGTGTTCTATCCTATCAAAACTCTAAAATGCTAAGATTCTAATTATTCTTAAATTATTATTTTATAACATTCAATATTTGTACATAGTATAGGTTTTGTATATCCTATAGTAGGGCTCAAAATGTAAAAATCCACGAACCCGAACGCTATTTCGAAATTATTGTTGACTGTAAAATTTTCATAACCATATAAAAATAATTTATGAAATGCACACAAGATTTGAAATAATTTTTTAAAAGTTACAGAGAAAACAATAAGCTATTTATATAAAACTGTAATAATATGTTATAATAATTGCACGAACGGTAATTACTATAACTTCACGAACCGGAAAACTATTATTTGTCATAATTTCAAGAACCCCATATTCGTTTAGATTTGCTCCGGTTGATTGCGAGCCATTTTTATATTCAATAGCTGAATGTTAATATGTTTTTCTGGGTGCGTTTAGTACCACCTGTTAAACTTTAAAACTAAATATAATTTACAAAGAAAAAAAAGCGTTCACAACAATTTCTCGAAATTTAATTTTTTATCGCATACCATTTTCAAGAGTTAGATCAATCCCAATAATTATTAACACTCACTCTTAGAAGAAGATAAGAAAAAAAAAGAATGAAAAATACAGCAAGTAAATTCGTTTCGAATCAAAGAAATAACATTCAAAAAACAATTTTTCTTCCCCTTAAAGTGTTCCAAATATGTTCTCAACATCGTTTAATGTTTCATTCAATATTTAAGTCGATGCAACCAGTTTAACAGAACGGTATTAAGGGGGTCCGGGACACAAAAATCTTCAAATTTTGAAAAAACATTTTATTTCATAAAAACTTTCTCTGTTTTTTCCTGCTTAAAATGACATTTAAATCACGTTTCTATCAGAATTAGAACAAAAAAATATAAATTTTTTCGTTTTGGTTTGTTTTCAAAATCTAGCTTTCAAGCAATGGCTGTCACGGAAACGACCTCTTGTAAAAATGGGTTTTTCTTCATGATAGGTTTTTTCACCATTTCTCATTTTTAAATTCTTATAACTCGAGAACCGTTAAAGATACAGGGTTCAAACTCGGAGCATATCTTTTAAAATTATTTTACTTTAATTTTGATTCAGCATATTTGAAAAAAAATATTTACTTTTGAAAATATGATTTTTTAGAAAAAAGTTGCAGCACTTTTTTTGAAATTTTTTCGTTAAATATTTTTAATTTGTTTATAAATTAATATTTTTAAAAATGCTGAATCAAAATTAAAACTTATATATTTATGTTTATTTAAATGAAAAAAAAATCGAAATTCTATAAATAATAAGTTATAACGATTCTAAATTACCCCACTTTTTTAATAAATTTTAAATTTTAAATTTTTAAAAAAAATTCTGAGAAGATTAATCATGTGATTTTGTTTAGAAATGATAAGGTCATCACAAAAAATTCAGAATTTTAACTCAATAAATAAAAATTATTTTAAAATGTGTCCCGGACCCCCTTAAGGCTAGCAAAAGGGCTTATCAAAAACTTCAAATGCCATTTTTTAAAACAATCAGTATGGGTTTTCACTCTCAAACCATTCACACTATCGGAGTTTCGTTTTTTGAAAATGAAACTTGTCTTTTTAGGTACATTCGTAATTATATAAATACGTAGCACCTGTAGTCGACGTTCAGTCTGTCCGTCTGTCCGCCGCATATAACAGAGCAAAAAATACCCAACCTAATGGTCTGAACTTTTAAATATATAATTGTTGCAAAATTGTGTCGAGTCATTTCAAATTTTATGAAAATCGGATGCATAGTTTAATGACAGGGACAGTCAAAAGTTTTCCGTTACATTACAGCTAATGGGAATAAATTATTGCAAGTGCATTTTAATGATGTTACAGCCTTCCAATTGGCCTGAAATTTTAAATCTATAATTGTTGCAAGATTTTGTTGAGTCATTTCAAATTTTATGAAAATCGGATATATAGTTTAGTGACAGGGACAGTCAAAAGTTTCGGTTATATGACGGCCAATGGGAAAAAAAACATTTCAAGTGCATTTGAATGATGTCACAGCCTTTCGAGCAGAATTAAATGGATAGGTACTTATTGAAGTACACTAAAATAGACATTCAGTACAATTTGCGGTGCAAAAAAATATTTATAAAACTAGTCATAGTACGAACGCAACTCATTTGCCACGTTTGACGAGCAATTTCCAACTGGTTTTATTACGAGGATAAAGTTTTAAAAAATGAATTTTTTAATAATATCTATTTTTCAAACAGTTTCGAAAAAAAGTCGGAAATCGTACGTCAAACGTAGTAAATGAGGTGCGTTCGTATTAGTTTTATAAATATTCAGATCTGGGTGCAATAGCTGTTGCACTCTTATGCGAAAATGCAAGAACACAAAATTTATTATGATTCTATATATTAAATTAAGTCATACGGAAGTAATAGGACCCCCTCTAAAATAGCCATAACCATGGCAACCTAGAATCATTGGCATCATTGAATTACAGTAGAGCGCCGATTATACGAACAAATTGGGACCGACCTTAGGGACGGTCCATAAATGATGTCACACTTTTTTTCAATATTTTTTATCCCCCTATCCCCCTTTGTCACAAAGTGTCACACGTCACCGTGCCCCCCTCCCCCCCTTGTCACATGTCACGCTATATTATATAAACATATACTTGCAGTTCAGAAACAAAGCACTACGTTATATTTCAAACTTTATTTTTAAACTTTAACTAAGTGTTTTAACGACAATTGTGAGCATAACAATAAAAATGATTCGTGTACTTATTTTGTATGAAATAAGATTAAGGTATACAACAAAAAACATAATTAATATACCATAGTAATAAAATATTAATACGAAAGAGCAATTGAAAACAGTCGTATTTTGGAATTTGAAATGGAATTTAATAAATTTAACTTTAAATCTACGTTATAAACACAAAATACTTTAATTTCAAAATATCTTCAAAATTTAATCTGCTGATTTTTAATGCTTTTATTTTAACCAAAATGTGTGATGTCACCCCCCTCCCACCCCCTTGTCACAAACTGTAACAATTTCACGAACTCCCCTCCCCCCCTCCAAGCGTGACATCATTTGTGGAAGACCCCTTAGTTCGGATAAGCAAATGTTCGGATAAATGGACAGGGAGTTTAAGGGATGTTCCTGACTATACTAAAACCTTCACACTTTATCCAGGCTTGGGACTGGCAGCATCAGTTAATGCTAGCGTGTTTAAAACCCGGGAGAACTCGCTGCATGAGATTTTCTCTCACAGTCGTACTTTTTTAAGACTCTTATTTAAATCATTTTTCATTTTAATTAAAATTTCAAAATGTTTTACAATTATTTTACCTCTTTTGTGAATAAAAGTACTAAGCCAACCAAAAAAAGTTGATATTATATTAATGTAAACTAAAAGAAAAGCAATTGGGCATTCTGACTAGCGAGTTCTCCCGGGTTAAAAACTGTTTTTTTTTAATCATTTAATTTTTTTTTTCTTTTTATCATTTTCTGAACTCCAGAGATCATAATTTAAGCAAAAAAGCATTCGATTGTTGCTTGCTTCAAAGAAGACGTTCTTTCCAATGCTGCCCTATCTCGAATTCTTTTTAAATACGTTAGTTGAATAGGATCAGAGTTCTTCTGCCGTTCGAGCGATTTCGTAGCTGTTTTCAAACAGTCAGAGGTTTCATTATGTGATGAACCTGGGTCATTTTCAGAGAATTCGTTTTCATTTCTTAAATTTCTTTTTCATCTTAAATCTCATCCACAATCTCATCATCATTAACCCCTTAATTATCGCTCCCGTCAATATCACGGGCTGTTATTTCTAGTTATTTCTAGTCGTTCGTTATTTCTCGTGCCTGTCATATTTCCGGGCTGGAGATTTATTGCTGTAAAAAAATTCTGAAACCAGAAAAATTTAACTGTCTTACTTAACTGTATTACTTGAGTGTAAACTTAACTAGTCTTTGAATATTAACGTTTGGGTTTGGCTTTTGGCGTGATGTTGGACTTTGTATTGCATGTTTCGAAATATATCACACTCAAAAAATTATTATTAATCAACATTTAATGTATATTATATTATTTCAAATATTATTTGTAAAAATTTGTTTGATGATAAATAATGATCTAAAATGTGAAAAATAAAGGTCTTATTCGCATTAATTTGTATGGTGTAAAACAAACATTAAAACACATAATTCTCGCATGATGGCTTTTCCACAAATGTGAATATGTTCTATAACGACTTTTTTTTCCGACTTAAAAAAAAAAAAAAAAAAAAAATTATTGCATATTTTATACAGAAACCTTATAATTATTCAATTTCTGTAATAATAAAAAAAATAGGTACTTTTTTGATGGTTTTTCCAAATATTAAGCGACCGTTAAGGGGTTAAAAATTTTTTTTTGAGAGAAATAGGCTGTTCGGATAAATGGAAATTCGGTTTAAAATTTTTCTTGGAGAGAAATAGGCTGTTCGGATAATTGGAAGTTCGGTTAATTGGAGTTCGGATAATCGGCGCTCTACTTTAATTACGTATGATTGGATTTAATTGAATGGAGAAACATTTTATTTAATATCTTTTTAAGTGTTGATTCAATTTTCATAAAATTTGAAATGGCTCGAAAAAATGCTGCAACTATTTTATAGATTAAATTTCAAAACATTCGGTTGGGTAAGTTTTTGCGCTGTTATAGGCGGTCAGACAGACGGAATTATCAGGCGATGACTATAGGTGCTATGTATTCATATAATTACGAACGCACCTAAAAATGGATTAATTTTATTTCACTTCAAATTCGAGATAACAAGTTTATTTATTTATTTGCCGGGTTTGAGTCGAGTTTTGGTTTGACCTTAAGGCTGCCAGCCAGTCAGCTTCCGAATTCCCCTCGGTTATGTTAAGTCTATGGGTATTTGATGCATTCTTATATTTAAAATATTTTCCCAGGGAATTAATATTTTAAACTTCTTTTTTCAATATTCTCTACTTAAAAAGATGTCTCTTTTTTTCTTAGTTGTCAAAATATTTCTAAAATCTATGCATGATTTTATGCAGATATATTTTATGTTTTAAAAGCGGACAAACTGGGAGTAAAATTTTAACACTTGATGTAAAATTAAGCGTAGATTTTAGAAATATTTTGAGAACTAAGAAAAAAAGCGATTTCCTTTGAGAAGAGAACACAGAAATAAGAAGTTAACAAGTAAAAATTAAATTTAAAAAATCAAAAACCCGATTGCGTAAAAAGCGAAACTAATTAATTCTTTCTTATCAATGTGAAACAATTTTTTATATTACTTACCTATTTTTCTATTTACTTGTATTGATGGCTTGTGTTTAAGTGTGTTTAAGTGTGTTTAAGTGTTGTGTTTAAGTGTTAGTTTGTATCTATAAATATGGTTTTGATGTGGCCTATAGATAGATGTCTATGATGGTTAGAGTTGCAGTAAAGCTAGAGGTCCTAATCACACAACTTCCAGGTGGTATAATATTTAAACGGTGCTTCTGGTTGTAAAACAGTCAATGAAACAACGTCTTCATTTTGAAAGACCAATCCAATGATAGGCCACTCAATAGGGTGCGTAAAAAATGTTTCGTCTCTACCGCCATTTTGTATTTGACGGCCGCATTTCGAATTTCTAAAAACAAAACCTAGCCTATAACCATCCGACGGTTAAGACGAATCGATAGAGACCTCATTCATTAAAATCCATCCCGCCGTCGGGATGTTTCGAGTGTATAAAGAAATCCACATACCCAGATACGCGTGAAACACATAACCCTTCTTGGCAGTCGGTTAAAAATATTAATTACCCGAGGAAATATTTTAAATAGACGAAAGCCTCAAACGCCTATAGACTTAACATTACAGAGGAGAATTCGGAAACTGAATGAATAGCAGCCTTAAGCAGAGTTTTCGTATTCTAGTCGTGTTAATCCAACCCGAGAACTCTAATGTGTTTCTTCAAGCTTTCTGACCAGAGTCATCTATCTAGGTTTTATTCAGAATTTTGCGACACGTACCAATTTTTAGGTGCGTTCGTAATTATATAAATACGTAGTACCCATAGTCGTCGTTCAGTCCGTCCGTCTGCATATAACAGAGTCAAAACTACCCAACCGAATAGTCTGAAATGTTAAATATACAACTGTTGCAAAATTTTGTCGAGTCATTTCAAATTTTATGAAAATCGGATGTATAGTTGTTTAATTACACGGACAGTCAAAAGTGATCCGTTTCAGGACGGCCTATGGGGAAAAATTATTTCAAGTGCATTTTAATGATGTTTCAGCCTTTCGAACAGAATGAAAGTGATATGCACTTATGAAGTGCACTAAAATAGACATTCAGTACAATATGTGGTGCAAAAAATATTTATAAAAGTAACTATAGTACGAACCTCATTTGCCACGTTGACGTGCAATTTTCAACTTGTTTAATTACTTTGTTTAATTTTCAACTTGTTTCTTGTAATAAACAATCTTGAAAACTTGTAAAAGTTTTCAAGATTGTTTATTACAAAAAGCGGTACTAGTTATTTATCCTGTCGACCAAAAATCTATCGCCAAACTATAAGATTAAATGCCAATAACGGCTGATCGTAAATGTGACATTCACTTGACTTTAAGCAAGTTACACGTGTTTACGTCATCAGGTGATTTTTATTTCGACGTTTTATTTGTAATTTTTATTAATGTTATATTAATTTATTTGTTCTTTCGTTATTTAAAATAAAAATTATGTCAATTTGTATAATTTGACGAGTAGTTTGGCGATATATATAATTTGGCGAAATTGGTTGACGGGATAACTAAGTAGTACCCAAAAAGCATATATATTATAAAAATAAGAAAATAGTTATTTATCTTATTACTATATATTAGACAGAAAAACTGAATTCATAAACACTCTTCAACTCTGTTGGAAAGTACTAAAAATGAGTTCTTGGAAAGTACTCAGTTCTTGGAAAGTACTGAGTTCTTGAGTGTTAACCCTTTATGCCCTGACGGTACTTTAAAGTATCATTAAAAGATCTTATCATAAAATTCATTTAATACATCGGTTAGTAATAATACAGTTTAGAATGAGTTATAGACGCTTTATTTTATCTTGTTCCCAAAGAACTATTGGTTGCACAAAACAAAAATATTTTCAAAAGGACGATTTCTCTTTCATTTTCATGTCTTCAGATTTCTTGACGTTGGAAGATTGTGGGTGAGAAGTTTTAGTTCGGAAATATTTCTATATTTCTAAAGTAAGAGCGTTATATTTGTGGGGCATTCTCACAATCTTTTGCCTTTCGGGGAAAAAAAATCTGGTGGAATTAAACTTGCTAAAATAACATTTTAATCTGATAGACGAATGCCTTAATGATTCAAAATAAAGACAAAATGGTCAGTAGCGAAAAACTTTTTTTTATTTAACTGAGGTTTAAGTTAAACTTGCGAGTTTAATATTCCTTACCATTTTACCACTATAACTTTTTATTTTCTTCTAAATTTTTACTTATAATGAATTTGCATAGTACACACAGGACATTCAAATAAGAAATAATAAAAATGTAGTACTTTTAATACAGAATTTTTGTATAACATTGTCTTAAAGGGGTGTTAAAGAGGTGTAAAGGGGATGGTAAAGTAAAAAAAGGGGACGGTATAGGAAAAAAGGGACGAAATGGGAAAAAATGGGACGGTAAGGATGTAACGGTAAGGGAAATTATTACCTATTTTTGGGAAAATCGTGTTAAGATTAAGTGATAGCCACAATGTTCATTGATTTTTAGAAACAGTTGTTAACATTGGATTAAATTAATTTCTTTTTTTAATTTACCTCAAAAAGTGCAGAAGTAAACCTTGGGGACGATAAGACTACCAATAAAGCCACTATCTTGAAATTGATATGTAAATTCTGCAGTAAACTTTCGGTCAAAGAATTTTAGACATTCTTTCTCTAGCGTACTTATGCATGAGAAAAAACTCGAAAAAAATTCTGTGGCTGCATGTGAAGTGATTATCTGTATAAGTTTAGCAAGAGGAACGGTAAGAATGAAAAAAACCGAGGGACAGAGTTCAAAAAATAATATCAACTGTAAAAATGTGTGAAGGTTAATTTTTTGCTACATATTTATATAAAACAATTGTCCCAGTTTCGGAAAAAAATGACATCTAATTACTTTTATTGAAACAATTTTATACAGACAGCTCCAAACTTAAAAATCAGCATCAGGGACACGGGACGGTATAGGAGTTTTCCTGGTATTTGGACCCCCAACATATCCAAAACTTATTTATCTCGTTAATATTGTTATGCAATAATACAATGGGATGTTCCCCAGTGTATGAAATAAACAAAAAACAAAAAACAAATATATTGAAATAAAAATTATTATTCAGGGACATACAAGTCAAAAGATTGTGAGAATGCCCCTTGTACATTTACTAATTCTATACTAATTTCGAATGCTAAAAGGTGTAAATTAAAACTTTATTTTTATTTTCATAACCATTCAGTAGCTCGAACCCTATTCTTGGTAAGTGAAAGGGTGCTGCATCATTACCTATTGAGTTTTTTCGCGTTACAATCTCTATGTTTTCTCTTATAATGGATGGATAGTATAGGCTGGACGGGAAAATTATTTTACTTTTATTGAAATTTACTTGGATGGTTTCTTCTAGATAAAATCTTGCTAGGGCTGTGGTTTTTCTATTATATTTAGTATCGGCTATATGTTCCTTTTTTCTATACTTAAATTTCCTGCCAGTCAAACCAATGTAGAAATTCTTTGATCCGTATAGAAAAAAAATGTGTATACAAGGTATTAATTTGCTACACATTTACGTTTCCTAATTTTATAAAATATTTTAAAAAATATTTTAAATAAAAGATTTGAGAGGAGTTATAAATATTGCACAAAATCCCTATAAATTCAAATTTAATTTTTATTGGGAAAATCTTTCTAAAATTTATTAAATGATTGTGTAAATCTTTTAACATACAGTAGAGCCCCGATTATCCGTGGAATTGGGAGGCAAGGGCACCGCGGATAGCAAAAATCGCGGATAACCCGAAAAAAAAACTGAAAAAGGGATGCAAACATGAAAAAAGAAGAAAATTCAACATAAAAACTATGTTTTAGTGCACAAAAAACATAATAAAACGTTTAAAATACATACATATGCACAGTACATCAGAAACCTTCGCTTTACGTCTAAATCACTAAATTAAAGAACAAGAAACAATGCCAAATGTACTATACAAAAAGAGATGAGTTACACCTTTTGAAAAAAATCAGTCACTTGTTTTTGCTTCTTGCTTTGGAACCACATTTTCTTTATTCTAAATTGTAAACTATTGTTTTTCTTTTAGTATGGAATAATTTTTATCTCGAAAATGAAGTTATTCTTGATTATGATCTCCTGGAATTTATCAGAATAGTCTTAGTCAGAATAGTCTAATTGTTAAACATTTTAATTACTGAGTTTACGTTTGGTTAATAAAATCCAGAAAAGACATCAAGACTTTATATCTGATATTCCAAACATGCCAACCGAATCTAGAAATATTCTTCTATTACTTTCGAATACATGAATTTTTCTGTTTATATTTATTAGTAGGGCTTATAGTATTTTCATTGCTGTTGGCTTGAATTTAAAAAAAAAAAATGTTTCGCGGATAAACTGCACCGCGGATCATCCGCTCCCGGATAATCGGGGCTTTACTGTAGTTTAAAAAATTCACGAAAAATACTTTAAAGAGTGAATTTCATGAATTCATAATTTGGGGCGTAAAAGGCTAAAAAACGGATAAGAAAGTTTCTCAGGGGGGGAAAAAAACATAATTTTGAGAGTAGTCTTAGAAATGACTTGTTCTGAAATAATAACACATCTCTGGAAAACAATATACAGGGTCAAAACAGAAAATGTACTCACTATGAGTATGAAAGTTCCACAAAACTCTGCCAGAAATTCCCGGATAGAGGTGTTCTGTATCTTGTAATTCCTTAAAATCCTAGACCCCGGCGGTGATCCCATGGCTCGTTGTTTTTTCTCACCACGTCTTCACGAAGGCGATCTTTTTGAAACTCACTCTTAAAGGAGCCTCTATGGATGTATCACGTGACGAAATTGGATGATGGATCCAATCTGGGATCTCCAATTGATCGCGAAAGGTCAAGATGCTCGGATGAAAGAAAGATGAAAACGTTTATCTTATTTCTTTCTTTCTTTTCTGACTACGACTCCTCCCATAATTTGTCTAAACGATGAAGAAATTAATTTTTCTTTAAAATTTTCATGCATTTTTGAGCTTTGAATCATCACTGGAGATATTGGTTCTTTCATTATACAAAACTGTATGTTATTAGTGCATGATTTATTTCAATCCTTAGAGGTATGGTAACCTTGTATGGGCCGGGCTTCGGTCATATTCACAATATCTACTCGGCTCGGATTTGACACTGATATTTCTCAATATATTTTTCTGGTATCAAGTTTTGAATATTCTGAAACACTTAGTTTTGTTATTATTTCTTCGCATTAACCCTTTAGAGCAGTGGTTCCCAACGTGGGGCGTACTCCCCACCGGGGGGGGGGGGGGGGGGGCAATTTGACGCTTTTGAGGGTCAATTCCAAATTTCTTACTCACTCATTCAGAAATGTTGGAAACTAACAATAAAAGGAATACAAGCAAAATTTTAAAAAATCAGTTTTTTTAAATTGAATTTTAAAAAATTTCTTAATCAAAGGTTTGAAATAGAATCAACACCAAAATAATTATACGAATAATTAAAAAAAATTTTTTTGATATGCTATGTTCTTGCAGTATAAAAATTCTCTATAATTTTTCTCGTTAATTCTCTATTTTATAATTTTTTGCACTTTTTTCGAATATTTAAATGAGCTTTCTACTTCTATTCTTTCAGCTATATGTCACATGAAGAATCTTTTACACGTAAAACTTCTTACATTTATATGTAAATCTGACTGTCTTGGACATATTTAACTTAAAAAGATTTATGAAATATCAAAACGAGGTTATTACCGACTTTGAAAATTTATAAACCTTAAATAGCTTTAGAAAAGGAAAGGGTAAATAGCTTTAGAAAATGAAAGGGTAAATAGTAAATATCTATAGATCTACTGCAGGCATCCTACACAGTAAATAAATTTATATGATGACATTTACACTATAAATTTTAAAATCAGATAATACATGAAAGGAAATTGAGGCGTTGGACATAGTGGGCCAACCTCGCTAGCTGCGATTTCGATAAAAATGCTTTCGAAATTTTTGTGAAAGTCTTGCCAGTTTTTACAGTGGCCTGAGGAGATAAGACTTCTTCAGGAAGCATAGGGTGATTAAGTTGGCAGTGCCAGAGTGAAGTCACTTGATTCGCTTTTGCACTGGAAACTTGATATGCAAGATAAGTTGGACTATCTATTAAACTGGCTGTATCACTTAAATAGTTTCGAAATTACTACAATTCATAATGTTACGAACAGACGCATACAATGCTTTGACACCCCAATTAATTTTTCACAAAAATATATGATAGACCAGTTTGGTTCTCAACGCCTCAATTAACGTTATTGGGAAAGGGAAAGCAGAAAAATGTGTTGTTATGTGGGATTGCCTACTTAAAATTGATAAAGATCAGAAACTTGAAATGCTTCTTGTAAATTATGTTATTCATAGAAAGAAAATTTAGTGTTAAAAGCTTTTCCACCAACTCTTAATAAGTTTAAAACAATGAATTATAAGATAGGTGAATATTATCCATTTTAACCCTTTAAGACCCGGAACATTTTCACATTTAAATATTACATTCTTCTGGGCTTTATCTAAGAAAGCCACACCCGCACGATCGTACGGGTTGGGCTTTTCCTGTGAAATAATTACTTATAAGATGATTTGGGATGTATTGGCTGAAATACTGCGATGGAATCCTTACTCGCTCTAAAGCCTAAAAAAGGAGAAAAAAAAATAATATTGGAGTTGTACTTATCGACTTCAAAAAATTCATATTTTAATTAATTTAAAAATGTTTGCCTTATTTTAAAATTTTTTTATGATATCGATTTTATTTTTTCTATAAGTCTGTAACTTTTTTAAATTAAAATTTAAGAAATGAAAGACATACCTGCAATTGCATGAAATCTAAAGGAGCAGAATGAGGTACAGAAATGAACTTCTTAACATCCCACATATATTGTTTTGTTGTTGTTGTTGTTTTCATTATCTTAGCCTCTGCCGAAACTGGCTTGGAAGTAGAACTTTGAGGAATGAGTTCAGGGGAAAGAATGATCCAAAATTGCCATTTCCTTAGAAATATTTGTATTTTTTTCCTCATCGAGCCCATTTGAACTTGACTATCCTTCTAATAAATCTGTTTCAAATATTTTGTCCGCAACCTCTAAACTCAGAGTCTGCTTTATTCATCAACTGCAATATTTCTTCTAGTGTGAGAATTCTTTTCAGTTTAGGCATCTGAAAAAGTATTTTATTTTGCTTTGTTAAAAGTTAATAAAGTATTAAAAAAAATGTCTTCGAAAATTTTATTAATTGAAAATAAAACAAAAAGTAAAATTTAATTGAAAAAGAAAAAATATTTCATCCATGACAACACCCAAGAAAATATGGCATTAATTATATAACAACACATTTCGTTTTTATTCTGGCTGTCACCAAAATTATTGAAACAGAAAACAAAATGAACATTGAGAAAGCTGTTACCTTTACAGTAGCACTGACTATCGTAACGCCCAAGTCGCACGATCGTGCGGGTAACGAAATCTGAAGTCCTATGAGCAACATAAATAGTGTTTAATTAATATTTTTTAATATTACACTTATTTAGACATTAAAGCAAAAATATTTATCTAAGCAATTAGAAATATACTGATAATTACCTTTTTACGATAGATAAAATGATGAGCTGTTTTCGTTGTACTTGTAAACAAAGCTAATCATGCCGGCTAAAAGTAAAACATGTACTACAACCGTCATCCGTTGATAAAAAATGATACTTTGCTCTTTTTGCAAACCAGAACAATCCTTCGATTCGGGGTTTTATTACATGCGACTGTGTCAGAAGCAAAAATTTACATGTAAGTCTAACCCGCACGATCGTGCGTGTTGGGTCTTAAAGGGTTAATGCTAAATTTAAGCCTCTCTTCAGGATATTTTGTAAGAATAAAAATGCAGACCGTATATCACTTTTCTTTACTATTGAGGGGAAGTTGGAAAAGTACAAGAAAACTGTTTTTGACACAAAGGCTACGGTGTATAGCCTCATTGCATATATAGAATTGAGTTAAAAACCCATTTGTGATTGAAGATTGGCCTTTTGATAAGTAAAAAAATGTGAAATGAACAGTTACTGTTCAATTCACATCATTTCGTTCTGTACATCAACAGGTTACTGTTGCCTCCACCGTGTGAATAAAATTCATTTTTTAAGTAATAAGACACGAAATTTACAATGTAAGGGGGGGGGGGCATGGCGATTTTAGAGACGCTTTGGTGGAGCGTGGCCAATAAAAGGTTGGGAACCACTGCTTTAGAGCGTAGCTTTGCACATTCGTATATACCTAATTCACACCAGAAAATTAAAATAGCAATCTTTTTGGTGTAACGTCAGATTCTGTGAACTACGTAATTGCTAGAACGTATTCTATCATGGGAATTAAAGGGTTAAAGGTTAAGTTTTATAAAATAAATAATTATATAAATTAAGGTATTTGGAGACATACTTATTAAAATATTTACTAATTTGCAATTTTTTAGCGTAAAACAGCTACACGACAGTAGTTTTTACTTGTATTGCAGATGTGCAACAGAAGAAAAGATTGACATATTATATGAAAAATGTATCTCTGATTTTTTTCATTATTTTTCCTGTCTAATAAACCTTTCAGAGAATCATACATATTTAAAAAAAATAAAAATAAAAAATCGCGCATTTAAGGGTTAATGATAATATCCTAATCCGAATAATATTACAAATATGAAATTTTAAAAATGTTTGGCTGAAATCAACATCAAAACGAATGATTAAACGCCTTTGTATTCATTATCCATTACATTCATTTTTTTTTCCAGTGTACAATATTTTGACTTACCGTATTGAAGTTTTACATTTTTTTAAATTTATTTGCAATACATAAAATAGAAGTTATACAAATAAAACGTACTTTCAATCAAATGTAATAATGAAATATTACATTACTCGGTTATCGAGAGTGAATTAGTCACTCCTGAAAGAGTGACTTATGTATGCATTGCTTATTAACCAATCAGAACAGCAAGGCGACAACGCCCTTGTAAGATAAGAAAAATGATCACTTTTTCGTCCGCCATCTTAGGATTAACAGATTAGGACATCATTAAAATGACTCTTTATGGAACACATAAGGTAAGTCTTATTTAATTTTAACCCTTTATTCGTGTAGATATGTTAAGATTATGAGCAAAATAGTTGCATGTTGCATAGAAAAAGATTAATCGCGGCGTATTCTCCTGATTTCTATTCCTAGAAAATTGATTTTCTAGAAAAGTGATTGTCTATTATATTTCTTCATGTAGCGGTTTGGAATATACAGTAAACTCTGTCTAAGGCGCAGTCGTTTGGGGCCGAGGAAATTTTTCATTGTAGACAATATTGCGCCTTAGACAAATTTTACTCTATGTCTATGGATTCGCAGGGACTTAAAAATCTTTCTGAGTTAGATAGATTTCCGTCTTACACAGAATCCGCCTTACAGAAAGTTTACTGTAATTGTTTTGACAATTGAATAACACACAATACTTAGCAAAAAATAATCAAAACTTCATTAGTTCGGCCAATGTGAATTAAAAAAAAAATGAGTGTAAATATTTTATTCTTCCCATTCAATACTGTGATCCTACTTTTGCCAACGATAAAAAAAAAAGTTTTATCTGTTTCGTTTGCAAAGCTGACTCAGAAGATATCTGGATTTTTTCAATTCATAGCAGAAACGATGTAAACATTAATTTGCCGTTCTATGAGTTTTTTTAATACTAATTATATACAGAGTATTTATCATCATTGTTATTGTTTCGGAGTTAAATATGATATTTGATGATTACGCTATTACGAAAAGGTTGGTATATTATTATTTTTTTTAATTGTATGTAAGTATTTTTCTGCGGTTTATGATTTTAAAATTTCGAGACTGAGTAATATAAAAAAATTAATTATAGACAATCTGCATCTGTTATTAAATTTCCTTCTATTTTAAACGCATTTTCTACGTTTTTGATACACTTAATTTTTGACACTAAACAATAAAACATGATATTTAAGCATTGAAATAAAATGTTTTTATGCCTGTTTTGAAGTTTATCGATAAGACTTCTTTAGTATATTTTTTAAAAAGTTCATATTTACTTACATAATACAGAACTGAATGTATTTTTAAAGAGATTAATAACTACTTTTTTACATTAAAATGTTTTTCAAACAATTAGAACATTTCATATGAAGTCATTTACTTTATTTTTATTAAAATTCATACAGATACAAATAAATGTAATGTGTTTATTTTTATATTTATTTTTTTTCTATTTTCTAGGCCAATCTTTTCCTGTAAAAAACATAAAATCTATTTTGCTCATATTCACAAAATACAATATCTACAGAAATAAAAAAAATTAAATTAAATATGGCTTACCGAGTCGTTTCATTAATAAGTATTGTATTAATTCCATTTTTCAGCAATAATGGTCTAAAATTAGAAAACATGATTAAGTTAAGGAATATGTTTAAAAGAAAAATATATACATATTCCAGAGAACTTGAAATTTAGACTCCATGATCATATTAAATAAAACAAAAACAAATCCAAGCGAATAAAAAAACAAGTGGGTAAGTGTGATCACAGATCGCACAGAGGGTTTCGTTTAATATTCATTTCAAAACACTTTATCCTTTTGAAAAATCTGTTAGTTCCACATTTCGCAACCAGGGGCGCACTCTATTCTAAACAAATCTCTATCCGAACGAAACTCCGTTTTACATACTATCCGTATATATATTAGTCGAAGGGATTGGGCCCATAGCACCCGTAGGCGGCCCTGGCGGTAAAAAGTGGAACTCAAATATGTAAGGCTATGGTGCTTAATATGAAAGAATGGTCAAAGGGGTGTCGGCAAAAGTTGGAAAAGTGCTCCCCGCGTGAAAAGGACGGAGGTTAGAAAAATTGCTTAAAATATACGTTAGAGCCCGGAGGAGTAAATAATATAAGACTTTTTGAAAATTTTATGATTTGCCGTGTGGTCTGAGGTATTCAGCTATACGTACGCAAAAATTCATGTCTCCAACTTAATTAGGGGCTCTCTTAGAAAAAATTGTTTAAAATACATATGTGGTAGCTCAAAGGGTTAAACGTAAGACTTTTTCAAGATTTTATAATTTGTCGCCTGGCCTCAGGTGTTCTACTATAATAAGCATGCAAAATTTCAAATCTCCAATTTAATAAGGGGCTCAGTTAGGAAGAATTGCTTAAAACACGCATGTGGGAGCCCAAAGGGTTAAATGTACGACTTTTTCAAATTTTTATGATTTGTCGCATGATGGTGTTCAGCTAGTATGCAAAATTTCACGCCTCCAACCTAAATAGAGTGTCACTTAGAAAGAATTGTTTAAAATACACATGTAGGAACCCAAAAAGCTTAAATGTACGACTTTTTCAAAATTTTATGATTTGCCGTTTAATGTGTGATGCTCAGCTATAAATATGCAGAATTTCACGCCTCCAACATAATTAGGGGCTGACTTAGAAAGAATTGTTTAAAATACACGTTGGAGATCAAAGGATTAAATGTACGACTTTTTGAAAATTTTATGATTTGTCGTTTGATGCGAGGTGCTCAGCTATAAGTATGCAAAATTTCACGCCTCCAACCTAATTAGGAGCTCACTTAGAAAGAATTGTTTAAAATACACATGTGGGAGCCCAAGGGGTTAAATGTACGACTTTTCAAAATTTTATGGTTTGTCATTTGATGTGAGGTGTTCAGCTATAATTATGCAAAATTTCACACCTCCAACCTAAATAGGGGCTCACTTAAAAAGAATTGTTTAAAATACACTTGTGGGAGCCCAAAGGGTTAAATATACTACTTTTTGAAAATTTTATGATTTGTCGTTTGATGTGAGGTATTCAGCTATAAGTATGCAATATTTGCACTACTCCAACCTAATTAGGGTTCACTTAGAAAGAATTGTTTAAAATACACATGTGGGAGCCCAAAGGGTTAAATGTACGACTTGCCGTTTGATGTGAGGTGTTCAGCTATAAGTTTGTAAAATTTCACGCCTCCAACCTAATTAGAGGCTCACATAGAAAGAATTGTTTGAAATACACATGGGGGAGCCCAAAGGGTTAAATGTACGACTTTTTCAAAATTTTATGATTTGTCCTCTGATGTGAGGTATTCAGCTATAAGTATGCAAAATTTCACGCCTCCAATCTAATTAGAGGTTCACATAGAAAGAATTGTTTAAAATACACATGCGGGAGCCCAAAGGGTTAAATGTATGACTTTTTCGATCTGTCGTTTGATCTGAGGTGTCCATCTAAAAGTACGCAAAATTTCATGCCTGCAACCTAATTAGGGGCTCACTTAAAAAGAATTGTTTAGAATACACATGTGGGAGCCCAAAGGGTTAAATATACAACTTTTTGAAAATTTTATGATTTGTCGTTTGATGTGAGGTATTCAGCTATAAGTATGCAATGTTTCACTCCTCCAACTTAATTAGGGTTCACTTAGAAAGAATTGTTTAAAATACACATGTGGAGCCCAAAGGGTTAAATGTACGACTTTTTCAAAATTTTATAGTTTGTCGTTTGATGTGAGGTGTTCAGCTATAAGTTTGTAAAAGTTCACGCCTCCAACCTAATTAGAGGCTCACATAGAAAGAATTGTTTGAAATACACATGGGGGAGCCCAAAGGGTTAAATGTACGACTTTTTCAAAATTTTATGATTTGTCCTTTGTTGTGAGGTATCCAGCTATAAGTATGCAAAATTTCACGCCTCCAATGTAATTAGAGGTTCACATAGAAAGAATTGTTTAAAATACACATGTGAGAGTCCAAAGGGTTAAATGAATGACTTTTTCAAAATTTTACGATTTGTCGTTTGGTCTGAGGTGTCCATCTATAAGTACGCAAAATTTCATGCCTGCAACCTAATTAGGGACTCACTTTGAAAGAATTGTTTAAAATACACATGTGGGAGCCCAAAGGGTTAAATGTAAGACTTTTTCAAAATTTTATGATTTGTCGTATGATGTGTGGTGGTCATCTATAAGTATGCAAAATTTCAAATCTCCAACATGTGTAGTTTCTGAGAACAGGCTCTGTGACGGACAGACAGACAGACAGACAGAGGAGCGAGACGAATAGGGTTTCGTCAGATGAACGAAACCCTAAAAAATACACATTCTTAATATTTAAATCATGCTTAGAACTCATTTAAAAAAGATGTGAGTTTATAAGTATTGTTTTTTAAGTGGAAAAGTGAAAAAATATTTTATAACAATATGACTTTGCAAAAATAGCAATAATTCACGGAAAAAGTACGGTAAAAAGATAGGAATTTATATTTAAAACAAAAATTAAAAAGAAATCAAACATTGTTAAACATATAACAGCCACCTATTAAAAAGTTTTATAAAACTTTAAAAGTAGTATCTTTATAGGGCATGCAATGAAAGCAAACACAAAGGATAAGATTGGAATAAAATACATTAGTTTATTTCTGTCAGTAATCTAATTTAAATTCACGTGTAACTTTAACTGAAATTTTCCTTAAAAGTTCAATTAATGTTACAAACAATGAATTAAAAAAATATTGCTAATAAAGTATTTTATTCCAATCTTTACCACGCTTGTATCTATTTTCATTACATGTTGTAAAAGATGTGATTCTTTTAAAATGCCCATAAAATAAAAAAAGAATTGACTCCATCAAAAATGAACATTCACTCCTATGAAAGAGGGACTATCCACTCCTACCAGGGGTGAAAAAACGCACTCCTTTAGCAAAAGTGAATAGTCACTCCTCCGAAAGAGTTATTATCCACCCCTGTTTCAAGTGAATATTCACTTCCCAGGAGTGACTATTCACTCTTTCACAGAGTCAAAAATTTCACTTTTGCTCAGAGTGAATAGTCACTCTAAAGAGGTTGGTCATATTTTGACTCTGCGAAAGAGTGACTATTCACTCTTCCGGAGTGATTAGTCACTCCTTTTTATTTAGAGTGTAATAATTTCGATCATATTTAATTGACGAAAGCTTGTCAATAAATAAAGCCAAAAAAAAAAATAATAATAATAATAATTAAAAAATTTTGGTATATATTTTGAATACGCTTAATTTTTACACTGATCGCTATCGCTGATACTTGAACTGAAATATCAATATTGGTAAAATAATGGGTTTACATTGTAAATATTTGTAATGAAATGTAAATACTACAGAAATTCTGCTATACGTTGCATAAATGCAACAAAATGTTAATATTGCAAAATATTTACTTTATGTTGGAAATAATAATTCTTAAATGCATGAATTATTCTTTTAGAATTGCGTTTTCTATTCTTATATTAAGGATTAGACACCGGAAATTTTAAGATGGATTTTTAAGCTTATTTAGTAGCATATTTTTGTATTTTTCACACGATTAAAAAAAAGTATAGTTTATTAAAAAGTGATCTATAATCTATCACTATATATTTAAGGGTCAATAGTAAAATTGCAAAATATTTTTTGCCAATATTACGCAAATAGGTGCAAAATGTAAATTGGAAAAACATATTTTGCATTTTTGTAGCCGATTTTAGCCAAATATTTTCTAATTTATAGGATTAATTTCATACCAGAAAAATATAGGGTAAGGGAGTACTCAGTGAGACATGGTACACAATGAGACAGCAGCCATTTTGACATATAGTTATAACTCTGAACCACCTCATCTTATGCAACACGTGAATGTAGTTTCGGCACTTCGGTTACTCGTCCAACAAAATAGTAAGTAATTATTTATTTTACAGGGGTTGGAGTTACATAAACGTCCATTTTAGACTTTATTTATTTCATTATGGCATATATTTACTTAACCAAACCTAGTTATATCTAATGATAGGCTATGTCCACAAAACGACACAAGCATTCAAAGCTATGAAACTGATGATGAAACAGATATGGCATCCATTTTGTTACAACGTAACGAAAGTACACAGTGAGACACACAGTTGTGGTACACAGTGAGACGTGCCTCATTGTGTATCTACTATGCGGTTCTGACGTAAAAAGAGTTATTTATTAATAAAAGAAGGTATTTTTTTTTCTCTCTCTCTCTATCTCTCTGTGTGTGGGGGCGTGCGATGGTTAGTGAAATCTACTAAACGTAAAGTTTGCATGAAAGTAGGCCAATGTCAGCCATTGTCCAACCGAGGCTCATATTAAAAAAAAAATTAATCTAGAAATATTAATTAGAAGTCATAAACTGCAGAAAATTATTGATAGAGTATAAAAATGCTTGATTTATGAAAATATAAACATTGTCTCACTGTGTACCTCTTGTGGTACACAGTGAGACAATTTTCGATACTCCTTTATGCTGCTTCTGGGCTTTTATAAATAACTTTTTTAAAACCATTCATACATTAATGTATAGCGTATTTGTGTAGCTTAAAGTTGTAGCAAAAATTTTTTCAAAAGAATAAAAATCGTTGCCATTAGTTAAGTAATAATAATTTTCGTCTCACTGTGTACTACCTTCCCCTACTGAGAAAACAAAAACAAAACAAAACAAAAAAAACAGTGTCCCATCTGAACCTAATATACTGTGAATATGCGGCCCACGGCGACAAAAAGAGGACAAATTTTCAAATTTGCAGGGCCAGCAGAATAAAGACATTTTTTTTTTTTTTTTTTTTTTTTTTTTTTAACGGGCCGGAGCCAGTCGGTAAAAAATTAATCGGTTCTATCGGCCAACAAATTTAACAAACTTAAATATAACAAATTTAAAAGGATTAAACTAAGCTGATAAAATATAAACAATTTTAAATGAGCGTGACTGGGACGAGAATAAGTATAAATTCGCTGTATGAGCCGATGACGAAATTTGCTTATGACTGTTCTCAAATCAGAAAGGGCAACTTTATGACATAAGTATAATTGATTTTTGTTCGGAAATGCATGAAACTAGCAGGTGTTGTTGTACAGAAACTGTGTCATCGAGCTGTTTTTTCCGGGTTTTTTTTGCAAATGCAATAGATCTTTCAGAAAATAGTGTCAAAGTGAGAGTTTTAAAACAAATTTCCGCGCGAAAGAAGAATAAGCACTCAAAAAAGAGTGAAAAATGTGCTTGACACGTCCTCAAAATCGCTTATAACTCAATAGGTAATTTATGGATAAAAAAATGAAACACAGTTCGATTCCCAATCGCTTCCATGGTCAGGCTTTCCAATTTTATATCTTTCCGTTAAAAAATGAATTTGTAATTGTGTCAAAAAGTTTTGCGCTTGTTGAGCAGAGCAGTTAAGAACAGCCTTAACAACATCAATATAGAAAATTATTATGTCCAACGTAGAGGTCGGCATCGTATAGCTACATCGTGTTTGAGCCCAGGCTTAATTTTTAGAGCACACTCGAGCCAGGCCGGAATCAGGCTTACATTTGATCCCTACATCAACTGGAACTGGATTTAATTGTTCCCATGATCTGTCACGCAAGCAATTTGTTTTGTAAAAATAGTAATAGCAATAAGGAACTACTATCAACAGGATTTCTTTGGAAAAATACTTAAATAGATTATAAAGAAACATTTTCAAATATTTGCTTTTTTTATTAGACAGTTTCAAAAGTTATATTTTTAAAGTTATCTTTTGTATTAACCCCTTAACGGTCGCATTAAATTACGGTTTAAAAATTCAAATAGCTTACTGGCACCACTTTTTTGAAAAAGAAATATTCACCTTATTTAATGACGGGTAAAATGATACCATTATCAAACTAATTACACTATTTTATAAAACTGGTGGGAACCAAACAATCTGAATAAAAGTCCTTCCGGCCAGTGCCGGGAGGAAGAGGTAGCTTTCAAATTCCTTATTTTAAAAAAGCCAACATATATTATTCAAACACACGAAGCTCAATTTAATGGAAACCGAATATAGGAGATTCAATGCTAATTTTTATCAATACTAAATCATTATGAATGAAAATTTCGCGAAATTAGTCAGCTTTATCCAAGCTGCTTTTATTTAAAGTAACTTATATTTGGATGAGATGTTGATGTATACTATCCACATGCCTTCTTATATGGAAATAGGCGAATACGTGTGTTATCGCGTGACAAATACAAGATCGTTTCAAAATGTTTGCCATACTAGAAATTCAAAGTGCTATAATTCAACCATTTTTTAAGGCATAAACAAAAGAACAAATTTTCAGAAACAAAATTTGCTCCGGAATCTTTGTATCAAGGCCAAACACATAAAAAAATCTTTTTCATTTTCCAATTTTTTAATACCTCATTTTAAATTTTAAATTTAATTTTTTTTAATGGCAACCCTTTTGAAACAAGATGACGAATGAAGCTGGCCAACAAACTCAGTCGAGACATTGGTATGTACTATGTACAGACCAAGTAACATCCAAATCGGTTCATAAATACGCTTGTTATCGAATGACAGAAATCAGGTCGTTTTAAAATGTCAGCCACAATAGAAATTCAAAATGCTATAACTCAGCCATTTTTTTAGATATAGACGAAACAAAAACTGTTCCGGAATCTTTGTATTAAGGTCAAACACATACAAAAAAAATCTTTTTCATTTTCCAATTTTTTGGTATCTCATTTTAAATTTTAAATTTTTTAAATTTTTTTAAATGGCCGCCATTTTGAAACAAGATGGCGGATGAAGCTGGCCAATGAACTCGGTCGAGATATTTGTATGTACTATGTACACATCAACGTACATCCAAATCGGTTCATAAATACGCCTGTTATCACGTGACAAATATCAGGACGTTTCAAAAAGTCAGCCACGCTAGAAATTCAAAATGTTATAACTCAGCCATTTTTTAAGATATAGACGAAACAAAAACTGCTCCCGAATCTTTGTATAAAGGTCAAATACATAAGAAAAAATATTTTTCCATTTTCAATTCTTTGGTACCACATTTCAAATTTAAAGTTTTCTTAAAAATTTAAATGGCTGCCATTTTTAAACAAGATGGCGGATGAAGTTGGCCAACGAACTCGGTCGAGACATTAGTATGTACTATGTACAAACGAAGTTACATCCAAATCGGTTCATAAATACGCCTTTTATCGAGTGACAAAATTCAGGACGTTTCAAAATGTCACCCACTCTAGAAATTCAAAATGCTATAACTCAGCCATTTTTTAAGATATAGACGAAACAAAAACTGCTCCCGAATCTCTGTATAAAGGTCAAATACATAAGAAAAAATATTTTTCCATTTTCAATTCTTTGATACCACATTTCAAATTTAAAATTTAAAAAAAAATTTTAAATGGCCGCCATTTTGAAACAAAATGGCGGATGAAGCTGGCCAACGAACTCGGTTGAGACATTGGTATGTACTATGTACATATTGAATTACATCCAAATCGGTTCATAAATTCGAGAGTTACAGTATGACAAAGGTCAGATACATATATATATATATATATAAACTTTTGAACGGAGGGTGGTTTCGGGGTCTGGGGGTCATGATCGATGAAAATATACCAAAATTTTTTGAAATCGCTTTCCTCCGAACGGCTGCAATAGGTAGCTTTTTGTAATGAAAGCTACCTAAAAGACAGATCCCGTGAATATCACGGGAGCGAAAAGTAAAGGGTTAAAGGGTCTTTTTTAGGGTTTCGTTCATCTGAAGAAACCCTATTCGTCTCACTCCTTCGTCTGTCTGTCCGTCACAGAGCCCGTTCTCAGAAACTAAATTTTGGTTACTTATAGCTGAACACCCCACATCAAACAACAAATCATAAAATTTTTAAAAAGTCGGTAATTAACCGAATTACGGGCTAATTAACTTCTAAAATTAACACCAATCCACCTTTTTAACGCAGTTTCAAACAGACCTTTTCCAGATCATTGGAGTTTCTCCTAAGGGTTGCCAGTAAAATCAGCCGATGCACGGTTACCACGGAAGAAATTAAGCCGAAAAATGAAGTGGACATTTTAAAGCGAAATCGCATATCAGAAAATATTGGTCCAAAGAATTTGTAAATGGTATAGACAGACGCGGAAAAAAATCTACTTTCACTTGATATAAAGTTCACATTTCTGCGATGTGTATAAGTTAAAATATCCACTAAAAACCGATCAATAAAAATTTAATTTCTTTAATTACAAAGACAAGGAAAAAAGATTTCATTTCGGCGGGAAAGCAGGTATCAGACATGACGACGCTGCGGTTTTCCATAGTAGCATATTTTAATACGAAATTTTAACTTTTTAAATATTAAATTTTTTGATTAAATTTTTTGGCATCCCGATGTGAAATTTCTCGCTGATTTCATTGATACCCATTTCTAAGTCCTATCTTAATTACAAGCTAAAATATTAATTATTATTTAATTAATCGGTTTATTGCTATCAAATGCTTCGATTAAAATGGAGACACGTGCTTTTTTAACCACGAAATAATTTAAATTAAGAAATCTAACAATTTGCGTGGGGTTTTTGACCAACGCTATGAGATAAGTATAACTCATTCATCATCATAAAGTTTACAAGTATTCATACCACTATTTTCGAATAGTAATTTCATGAAACATCTTAAATTATTGGTTAAGACCGCCACTCAATCTGTTTGAATCTTTAAGAGAGTTTATAACACATAAGAAAAAGTGTAAAATAGAATGGAGTGTGATATTTAGACACCCAGCAGGACGCCAACCGCAAGGCTAATGGACAAATGTCCTGGCAGTTAAATCCGCCCTCCACCCAGTTCCACCTTACCGCAGAAACGGGCTAAACCAGTGGGCGATTATATAACTAAATAAAATAACAAATCGCATAACCTATATGCTCATAGCAACTCGCTATGTCAACACAAACGTATGTTTAAGTTAACATACAACTGAAAATACACAGTACAAGAAAAAGGGTTTATGGGTAACCCACAACCAAAATGAGAAAATTAAAAATAATAACATAATATGGGGGTTTATGGGTAACCCTCAACCAATAAATAGACCAAAATACTAAACAATGATACTACAAAAGCATAGGTTTATGGGTTACCTGTAACCAAATATAATGAAGAATGATGCAATTAAAAGTCTGCAAGATTAAATGTAATTCTTTAGAGCAAGTTCTAAATTGTTCCACTATATAGTTCAGCTCCAATCCTCGCTCTTCATAACCAATCAAAAAAGATCCAAACCAAACAGCTTCTCAATTGATGATAATAGAAAATCAACCAGTACTGAGTTCATCAAGTGATTCTGGTAGTTGCATAAAATAAAACATAGATGATAACTTGTAGAATAATATGAAGTGACAATGGGCAATCAAACTATCTAGTGTCACACACAGTACACACAAACTAATGGTCAGTCCACCACTCTAAATCACAACTATTACGATAGAATGTTAATGTCATAAGTGCGAATATTAATATACTGATATAAATGCAAATAAAACACAATGTTTATATCCCAAGAGATGGCTTATAGTAAATAAATAAATTTTAATATGTCCATATGCAAGAATTACTCTTGAACACAAAGTAGAAATGGAAATTACGAAAATGAGATAATGTAACACTATTCGATACATCCAATATACTTCTTCATTTCTGAACATTAGTCGACAGGCAATGAAACTGATAATAATGCACCAGCATTAGAACAGATAAGTAAAATATTTGAACCATCTCGTACCTTGTGAGATATTAATTCACATAGTCTAGTTGCTTAATAGCCCACAATAACAGAGACTTCAAATATAAGCCAAAATGTTAAATACAGTTAAATTACGTAAAAGACTCAAAATTTATACCTTATGAATGAGTAATTAGCATTCAAAGCATTATAAATATCCTATAGTTGTGATTATCAAATAAAATTCTTCCAATGTTGTATCTGACGCTTGCAGAGGTATCAAAATGAAAGAAAAAATGAACTAATGGACACTTTCCAAATAAATAATGAGTAACATCGCCTTCCTTACCGCAGTCACATTTTGTTGAACTTCTCTTCCCAATTTTACTTAAAAAAGATGGAAAGCTGCCATGTCCAGTTATAAAGTACTGTATCACCTGGTTTGAGCAAATGTAGTTAAAGTTTACCTTCCTGATAACGCCATATGTATCCCTTCCTTTACTGCTTGAATTCCAGTATCTTTGCCATTCAGCACAAGTTTTTTCCCGAGTTACCCGTTTAATAAGAGAAATTAGGAAAGTCCAAAGCAGCCACAATGTCCGCATTTTCTTCAATAGTTGCTTGCTTTGCTGATTCGTCTGCTTTCTCATTTCCGATATTCCCAACGTGGGCTTTAGTCCAGTCTATTGTAACTGTTTTTAAGGGA
Source organism: Maratus speciosus (assembly GCA_963932465.1). Taxonomy (NCBI): domain Eukaryota; kingdom Metazoa; phylum Arthropoda; class Arachnida; order Araneae; family Salticidae; genus Maratus; species Maratus speciosus. The sequence continues at coordinate 664,832,587 of OZ010786.1, read as the reverse complement.
TCGCTGATTAATAATTCGAAAATATCTTTAACCAAGTTATTAGATGGGAAAGTTCTGTGAAGAACAAGAAATGAAGCCTTACTATCCGTAAATATCCAACTTTTTTGAAAGTCAGAATGTAATGACCAATCTATTGCATACTTTAACGCAGATAATTCTGCTTGATATATTGAGTTGTGCTTATCCAATGATATTTTAAAGTCATAAATAAAAGATCCACTATGAAAAGTCGTAAATGCTGCACCAACGCCAGATTCCATTTTAGAACCGTCCGTATATATCACTGGAAGTCCCAGATCAATAAAGTATAAATCGGATTTCTCTGTAAAATTCAGATTATTTATATCATTATAACTTGGAAAGTCACTTGTTGTAAGATTTCTCATAATATTAGTAGAGTTAATAATAAAATCCCCTACTTGTATGCTTGCATTACTAAACATAGTTTCATATTTTCTAAATTCATGTTTAAGTTTAATATGGATTGGTGGAATTCCTGTCAGAGTACATAAAGCACCAATACATACCGTTTTGTACGTTGAAATAATAGATAATAATCCGAGGCGTTGACATGAAGATAATTTTCTTAATGCATGAACGTGTAGATCTGGGAACCAGATTTCGAAACCATAGCAGATCTGTTTTTCAATTACTTGATTATACCAAGTTTTCCGAAAATAAGCGTGCAGTCCCTTATCACTACACTTCGTCTTGCGAACATTTGATGTAAAGTTGCGAATCTTTTCTCTCATTCTTTCAAAATGGCCGATCCAGTTAAATTTACCATCTAGTTGAAATCCTAAATATATAATATTATCCTTCACCGGTACGGTAACCCTGTCTATCTTAAAAATCGGGTGTCGATTATCTAATGTAAATCATCCAAACAACATGCTAACACATTTTTCTTTACTTATAGTTAATCTCAAGTCCTGACAGATCAAATTCATCAATTGGAGCCTGTCATTCATATTATGTTCCAAATCGTTACGAGTATCCCCATAGGCAATAACGACAAAGTCGTCAGCATAGGACAAAATATCTTCAAAGTTTAAATTAAATCTCTTGATCAAGTGATCTGCAATAATTAGCCATAACAGAGGTCCAAGGCAACTGCCTTGAGGACACCCCTTAAAAAGTTGAAACCATTTGATTCCATGCGTGTAACTACACCCAATTTTTCTGTTACTTATATAATTTTTCAAGATACATTTTATATACAGAGGAATAGGTAAATGATCTATCAAATTAGCTAAAATTTCCCAGGCAACAACATCAAATGCAGCTTGTATATCTATGGATGCGATTGCTACATATTTATATCTCTTTAACTTATTTTTAATATTGTTCCTCAGAAAATTCATAGCTGTGATCGTGCTGTGCTTTTCTCGAAAGCCATGCTGAGCCTCGTTCCAAAAATTAGCAGCTTCAAGGTTTGGGACAAGTCTGAATTTTACTATTCTTTCCAAAATCTTCCCAAAAATGCTCAATAATGTTATCGGTCGATAAGATCTAGGTGTTTTTCCGTCTTTGTTACGCTTCCTAAAGAATATAACCAGACCATTTTTCCAAATAACTTTAGTTAAATTGAAACTTTAATATAGCTTATAAAATATAACAAAAATTTTAAACATCCGGCCGCGTCAAAAATCATGGTGACCATTACCCCCCCCCCCCTCAAAGGGGGCACTTTTCTAAATTTGGAAGATATCCGTCATGTGATATATCGTAGAATTTCGGAGAGGGGGGGGAGGGGTGGCACGAACAAAATTAGGAAATATAACAAGGCGAATCTGTTTGAAGCTTTACAATAGTTTAGGAAGAGTTTGCCAAAATTTAGAAGGTGTTCTACGGCGATAAGTGTACTGGACGTTTTGAAAGGAATATTAACCTTTTACTGATGTGACTAAAATTTGTCACACAACTGATGTGATGTGGTCTCTCAGACCCATCGAATAAAATGAATAAAAAAATAACTTAAAAGTTTCAATTTACTTAAATTTTGTCCTAACAATATCGTTGTTCTTCGCTTAGGAGCATGTGAATTAAATTGCATGAAAGAAGTATTTTATTCATATTATTTAACTTCAGTATAGAAAAGATTAGTTTTTTTTTCAAAGTAAACGGTAGTTTGTTAATTTTGCTAATTGAATATAAAAATTAATCGTGTACAAATTGTTTTACAAATTATCATTTCAACAAAGTATGAAAATTGAAATGCAGTGCTTATTTAAAAAAAAAATAATATTTACCTTACAAATATGCAAGAGTCAAAGTACTTCATTATCGCAGTCAATACATATTCTTCGTGTACATTCAATGTATACTGACTTTTGGCATAAAATGCACTTTTAAGATGTTTTTCTCTAAACTATTCCTTCGGTAATAAAAATTATGTTTAACTCCATCAGAAATATATACATTTTTACCATAGGAAAGTTCAGAATTCGTATCGTGATCTCTTCCGTCAGTAAAATCTGCATCGTCAGAAATTTCAATAATTGAAAACTCTTGATCTAACCAGTTGTGCATAGTATCTTCTATTTCCTTCTGGCTGAGGAAAGTAGAATGTTTTCGAGGTTACGAAGACATCATATCACAAAAAAAAAAGAAAAAAAAAAGACACCAAAGAAATTATAAAAAAAGTACAACTAATTACGATTATTGTACTACAGTTTCAAATAATCACACAACTGATGTGATGCGGTCTGGCAGATCCCAACATAATGACTAACACGTTTAAAATCAACTCGCCGAATTATCGCTTTTTGTGTAGCCTTGGCAAGGTGGTAGAAGAAGGTACCGGTACGGACAAGTAATATTTGCACTTTTAAGGGGTAAAAGTGTGTATAGCTGGGAGTCGCACGGCCTGTGAGACCGCGTGACATCAGTTAACGGCCTACTTCAGTCATGCGAAAAGACCCGTTCGCTGATGCTATTCCTATGAAAGGAATTTTTATAAAGATATCTTGGTCGCATTTTAATATTTTTAGATGATTTTTTTTGCAGGGGCTAGCTGAGGTCAATCTGTAAAAAGGCCGTTTTTTACCTTTTCGATTTTCATTGGCGATTTTTTTTCAAGACGATGCTCTCATTTTAGAAACCGGTTCTGAAAATAAAAGTGTCCTGATTAAAAATACTTGTCAACGAAATTGAAAAAGTAGAAAACGTCCTGTTACCGTTTTGTTAAACGTCCTAAAACGTTTTGTTATTTTAAATGGTTGCCAATTGTAAACTCAAATTAAATTCAAATGATTACGTGTTAAAAGCAGGAAAATATGGAAAATTACGACATAAAAAATGTATTTACGCGTGAATATTAAGAAAAGAATGAAAACTTAATAAATAAATAAATAAATCATTAATATGTGTTAAAAGCAGTAAATGGGGAAATTACGTCTTTTTAAAATGGCCAAATAAATAATTTTGGCAAATAGTTTAAATTTAAAAACACGAGACCTTCATTTCGTATTTCCAGATGATCTTTTTAACTATCATTGCCAATTCTAAGACCCAATGCAACCAATAATATTCCTTTCTAACAATAAAAATATTTTAACGTGAATAGTAAAAAGAGAAAGAAAACTTTGGCGGAGATTACGTCAGATTTAAAATGCCTTATTTAAAACAATTTTCTCATAACGCTGTTTAAAAATATCGGGAGGCAAAGATTTTGTTGACTTAGTTCATTTTATATTAGCTGATTTTCAAATGTTTAACTAATTTCATTTAATGAAACACGAAAATAGCTATTATAACAGCAGCTGATTCTGCCTTAAAATCCCTAAGTAACAGGGAAATGAATGGAAACCCATTTACAAGGAGATGGACACTGGTTTTTTAATTATAATTCAATCTTCCGTAATCTTTTTTAAGCCGATCAAATTAGTGTATTTTTAGAGTCTGAACTGGGGTTGGCAAGCATAGCTCATAGGTACTGTAGTACAGTAAAAAATCTTTATTGTATTTTAAGAAAAGGCAGATTTTTTGTGGAAATTGAGTCAGGTCGGGCCTGATTTTATTGCTTTTTTGCCGAGCAAAATCTGCGGTACAAATATTTACACCTTAAAAATGGAAAAAAGTCTAAGATTTATTTTAATTTCATTTGAACGGAATCTAAGTATATAGGTGTTTAACGTATTATATTGGATGAATTTCATTTTTATTTTTTAATGTTCAATTGGTTTAACTTATTTGTTACGAAAATTTAACATTAAACGTAGAACGAATTGAATGAAATATCTTAATATCTGCCCCTTCTCGGGAAATAAATTTAGTTTTTTTAATTTGTTCTGCAAATTAGGTTTTTGTTCAATAATATTATACATATAAATATATTATACTATATAATATTATGTATGATATATATCATTATATATCATATTATCATCCTTATATATCACTGAGATTATGACTGTGACCTATTCTGAGATGTATTCTGAAATACATCACTGAGATCACTATGGAATCACTGAGTATCTCTATGTATCACTGAGTATATATCACTACGTATCAATATGTGTCGCTGTTTATATATCACTATGTATCACTATGCCACTGAGTATCACTATATGATCACTATGTATCACTATGATCACTATGTATCAGTATGTGCAGGGCTTAATTTGCGCCGATGCCCACCGGAGCTCAGCTTCGGTACTTCTCCGTTTTTAGTAAATATTTATATATTGGTCGGAAATCACCGGAGTTCATAAATACAGGGCTTCGGTGCCCAGTTCAATAGCGATTCCGAAAAACCGAAGCCTAAATTACCCTTTCCTTTCCCTCACATTTCCAAGTGTGTCGCAAACGTACGAGGTAGAGATGAAACGGTGAGTTCATTGAATATATGTATATATGCATAGCATACCTGCGATTAATTCGTTTTTGTGTTAACACTATTTACGAATCACAATCCTTACCTTATTTAATTTCAGAATTCTGCGATTAATAACATTAAAATTAGGCAAAGATTTCTATTTGGAAGGAGTGATAAACTAAAAGGTGGAATAGTTTGACAGTTAAGTATATGCAGATAGATATATTTAAAAATAAACTTAAGCTAAAGAAAAAAAAAAAAGATTCTTTAAATTTTTGCAAATAATCTATGAAATATGCAAATTGGAGTGCTGGTGGGTGGAGGTTGGGTACGCTACGGTTTTAGTACTGCAGAATATCCGGTGCGCTCCGGTACTTTTTTTTGTTACAAATTAAGCCCTGACTATGTGATGTATCACTGAGATGGTATCCCTAAATGCTTTCTACAGAACATAAAGTAGGATTTTGAGTTCATTTACAGAGACACACAACAGAATTCGTGTATAGGACTGATTATGAACGATTATTGCAGGAATTGCGTTTTAAGCGTGGTATGCATTTTTAAAATTAACAAATTTTGAGTGTGTTACGTGGCATGTATAAATTGTATAGACTTTATACAGGGCTGTAATAAAACACTAATATTACTAGCTATAGACAGCAGTTGTTAAAAAGTTCTTTCGGCATGTGCCGGGAGGAAAAGATAGCTTCCATAGTCCTTGTTTTCTTTTTTTAAATATCGTTTATTTTACTCAAATACAAGAAGCTAAAATTTGTGGAACTCGATTAAATGATTAATAAAAATTCCTTATTTCTTGGTTTTAAAATTTTGCAAATTTTACTCAAATTTTAAGAAGATAAAATGCGAACCCGATAAAAGAATATTCGTGAATACTGAATTTGAATAGGAATTGCGCGAAATGAGTAAACTATAGCCAAGTTGGCATCATTTATGGTTGTTTAGTTTTGGTCGCCCAATTTGGCGATCTTTCGCCAAATGCCGCCAAGCTTGGTGAGAATTTGAAGCTAACGTACATTAACACTCATAAATTAATACCTGATTTTCTTTAATTGTTTTTCTTGTTTCAAAAGGTCAACCACCCTAGAATTTTAACCTGCTATTATATCTCAACCATTTTATAAGTTGTAGACGAAACAAAAAATACTCCGGAATCCTTGTATCTTAACACTTAAACATAAAATAAATCTGGATTTCTAAATTTTTTATGTATTTTTTTTTAGTTTTAAATATTTAAGTGGTCGCTATCTTGATGCAAAATGGCGGATGAAGTTGGTCAGTGAGCTCGGTAGAGACATTTGTATGTGCAATACACACAAAAAATCTCATCCAAATCAGTTTATAAATACGAGAGTTATCGCGTGACAAAAATCACAGATATACAGGGTGATTCAAAAAAGATGGGAAAAATTTTAAGAGGTGATAGTACACACCCAAACAAACATTTTGTATCAAATAATGCATGGTCGAAAACTAAACGTAAAAAAAGTTAGAGGGCGCCAAAAGTTATGTTCTTATACGAGGTAAAAACACACAATGAACGATTAAGTTAAGTTACGAAAACAAATTTAATGGCATTTGATTACAATAAGTGCTCAAAACATTGACCGGCAGCTGTTATGCACGCAGTACAACGGCGAAGAACAGATTGGCGAATTTTCTGAAACACACCAGGCATATCGCGAACTTCCCCTACAGCAGCCGAAAGCATGGCGACAAGTTCTTCTGCGGATTCAATGGGAGTCTCATACACAAGAGCCTTTAGCTGTCCCCACAAAAAAAAAAAATCCAGACATGAAAGATCTGGCGAGCGCTTTTATATATCTATATATATAAAAGAAAGTCTGGATTTTGTATTAATCAACGCGCAGCCAAAACTACTGAACCTAAGATCTTGAAAGTCGGGGTAAAAATACTTCTTATGACATGGAGTGCCGCTAAGAAGGGATTTTCCAAAATTCCACCCCTAAGGCGGGTAAAAAGGAGAACGAACTTTAAAAAAATTCCTTAAAAATCTGATTTCATAGTTATTTTTCAACTGATAACATATTTTGGTGTATTTTTGTATGCTGAATCGAATGGTACTAACTAAATTTTTTTAAGCCCAATAGTTCGAGAGATATTTCATATTTTTCTAATTTGGCACCATCTTTGGCGCCAAAAGCTGGATTTTTCAAGTGACAATTTCTAAAAACTCATTCTTTTCATTCTGTTACTATAGCAAGGGAAAATATTCAAATTGAATAATTTTTTAACCAAGCCTTTTGGTTAAATAAAAACAACTTCGTCACTTAGAAAAAAAAAAAATCAAACGCCTCAAAAACTAAAACTAAATAATAAAATAAAAAGACTGTGGTACTTTTTCGTTCTAATTTTCGTCGCGATACCATGCCAAAATGTATGGTATCGCGCCATTTATTTCAACCCTAATCGTGCAAACGATTTTTATTGCAAACCGTGCCACATATTAACATTTGCTAATTCTTGAACGTTAATACTTTTTTTGCAGGAATTTTTAATGATGGAATTGATCTTATTTCATCATAATCTCGCAAAACCTTTTATTTTGTTATCTTTTTAATAGACAATATTTATTACACTGATACTGATATAGATTTTACCATTTCGAAGTTATCTGATGATAAGGAAGCTACAATAAAATTATTTCAGAAGTTAGGAATTATACATATAAAAAAGTTTTGTTCAGAAAACCATGAATATCTTCATTGAAAGAATGCAATGTTTACTGAAATGTGAGACATACGTATTACATACGCCATGCTTCAGTAGTAAAAGACATTTATAATTTCAAGACTGCAGTTTAAATTGACTATATTTTATTACTTGCAAAATATTTATTTATTCTTATATTTTAAGTATTTATTTTGGTACCCGTCGACCAATTTCGCCAAATTATATAAATCGCCAAATTATACAAATTGACGTAATTTTTATTTTAAATAACGAAAGAACAAATAAATTAGTATAACATTAATAAAAATACATTTAAATCGTCGAAATAAAAATCACCTGATGACGTAAATACGTGTAACTTGCTTAAAGTCAAGTGAATGTGACATTTACGATCAACCATTATTGGCATTTAATCTTATAGTTTGGCAATAGATTTTTGGTCGACGGGATAACCAAGTAGAACCATTATTTTTATTGATTTAAAAATGGTAGGTTAATCTCTGTAATTTTCAAAAGTTATATTTTTTAAATGCTCATTTTTTTTTATCAATAAAATTATTATTTTTTTCAAATGTATCATTTCATTTTTGTGCCAACTATTACGCTTGGTGACAATGGTGTTGGCATAACAGGGAAATACCAAAATAGTTACTGATTTTATTTCAAATGTAAAGAAAAAAGGTTTAATGAGCAATAAATATTGTAAATATGACTATAACTCAGATTCTACTGAACAGAATTTTGTAGAACTTACACTCTTAAATAGTAAATTTGGATTATAAATGGTTTAATGTAAAAACTATCATTCTAAGTTGCTACGGGAGTTCTAAAATTAGGTGAATTCGATTATGAAAGGTTTCAAGTCAACTAATTAAATGCACAGTAAGTTAGATAATATTTCAGGGATTTTTTCAATATTTATCATATCATTCTGTGTTGTTTAGTTAAGGAGCTATGCGGGAAAAGTTCTCATTGGTACAGTAAAGAAAATTGGAAGATATACGCTACAGAGATACGGTATACTAGAGAGTATATATGCTATAGTTATGGAAGTTGAGCTGAGTTCCTTAAAAAATTCAGAAGTGATGCAATATATACCTACCCCTACCTCCCAGAGAGTTCTATAATCTGGTTAACGCGATTATGAAAGTTATATTTAACTATCTCAATATATATATAATGCAAAGAGAAATTCCGGCCGCTTATATCTTGAGTTCTGCTGAAAAGATTTTGAGTTAGATAAGTTTTCAGAAAAGATGTTAGTACAAAACATAACGTTCTACGTTGCTTAGTTAAATAATTATGGGGTAAGTTCTAAATCAGATGAACCCAATTTTGAAAGATTTGCTTTTTTTAAAGGTTCCATTGAATGAATTTTTATGGCATTTAAACTGTTAGATCATTTTTAGGGAAGGTTTCGGTATATTTTCCAGTTTAAAAGATTCTGCTAAGTGGATTTCGATGCAACTTGATCGGTTAGTTAATTTTTCAGTGAATGTTTTGGTATAAAGCACATATCATTTGCTGTTGCTTGGTTGTTAGGTTGCTTGATTGTAGAATTATAGATGAAAGTTCTAGAATCAGGCGAACCCAATTATTATAAACGATCAGCTTTTCCAATAAGTCCAATTAACAGATTCTGATGAGACTTGCATTGATAATTTTTCATGAACGCTTTTAGTATATTACACATTGTTCTATTGTTCTTTACCGAATCCTACACTAACAGATCATATCATTCGGGAAGTGTTGGAAAGTGTTTCATAATCTATGCTTAACGCATGATTTTTCTTTCTTGTTGCTTTTTGTAATGAAAGCTACCTAAAATAGACTTTTAAGGGGGCGGAATTGCTTTTTTCGGTTGGAATAAAACGATTTTTTTTTACATTTTTCTATTTGCTATAGGAAGTAGATTATCCGCGTACAACTATGTGGCCGAATACGAAGTCCTATCCTAGTTATTGAGTGCTTTAGCACAACGCGTTCGTAAGCTTATACTGTTTTGGAGCACTCTAAACGCATTTTACGCAAAATGCTTATTTCAAACTGGGCGGGAACAGAACGCAAAAACTATTAAACCAATCTTGCTAATTTTTTTCATAAATTAAAAGGGATATAATTTATTGGAGCTTGGACCCTTTCACCGATTTTTATAACAGATAAATATTTTTGGAAGCACGCCAATGTGCGGAAAATGGGGGTCAGATTTTTTTTTTTTTTTTTTTTTTTTTTTTTTTTTTTTTTTTTTAGATCGCTGCCACTTTGTTGATTTTCGAACTTTTTTCTCAAAGTGGTTGAAGATCCAGACAATATTATCTATTTTCCTTAACGGAATAATAATCCTTAACGGAAATTGGTTGCAAAGATTCTGGCGAACGATCGGATCCCGCCCGATTGGAAGTGCACGGCGCGCACGCAAGGGCATTCACCCACCAAATTCGAGCCACATTATTTTTATTTAAAAAAGTTTTTGAAATTTTCTTCAAATAATAACAAAAAAAAAAAAAAAAAACCGGAGTTAAAACTTTTTTTTTCTAATTCTGAAAAAATGCTAAAAAACACTCTTTTTCCGGCCTTTTACAGGCAACCTCCCCCACCCCCCTTAAATGCATTATGTGTGTTTCTAAATTTTTTATTTAGACATTTCATTTCATTGTACTCTTATCAATATTCTGTTGAAGTGAAAGTATTTCATAATTTATGCCTGATGCGTGATTTTTCGTTCTTATTTTAAATATTATAAAGAAAACCGAACGGTTACGAGCTTGCTGTTTCATAACATGACGATTTATTTCGAAATAAACCAACTTAAGGGTGTGTTTCGATCCAAACTGCTTATTTTCTGATTCATTTTAAAATTCATTTTTGTTCTCAAATGCATCAAACTGGGAAATTATCTTATTTAGAAACTATATAATGTGCCGTGCTTCTTAATTTTTTGATAAATGCAGAAAATACTGTAAAAAACGCTGTCAAAGTGGGCGTTTTGAACCGAATTTTCCGAAGCGGGCGATCTGGGAATGAAAAAAAAAATGGTCATACTGAGAAAATAATTGTTTGAAAATCAAATTCTAATGAATTGAACTGAAAATGAAATCACACGGCATGTTAAACATGTCTTCAGAAATCACCCCGGCAAGTTTCATGCTTTCACTTTTAAAAATGAGTCTGAAAATGTCTCAGAAAATTTCGAGCTGTTGGGGGTGGAAAAATATTTTTTCGAATCTTCAGAGATTTTATTTATTCTTCTCATATTTCATTCATACTTCTTTATTTTTTCGAACCTTAAAAAAAATACGCAAAGATTTTGTTAATATTATTAATCTGCCAGAAGATGGCAGCACCAAATAAATTATGGAAGCGAATTTTGTCGTAAATTACTTTCTCAATATTTTATTATACATAAAGATGTATGGTACAGCAGTAATTTAATCTGATCTAAATTAGTAACAACTATTCTTTATCAACATTAACAACAATTCAAAAGAAAATTATATTTACACAAACACGCTATTTTCAGGAATTTTATTTGAGATTCGAAATGAACTGATTTTCATGTTTGCGTATAAATATCATTCAATCCTCCATTGTATGTAAAATATGAGGTAGGATGTAAAAAAAACCCTAAAAAGCGAAAACCCATGTAATTAGCTTGTTGCGTACACTAACCATAGACTTGATCTCATCATGGTGACCTTAACCATATAAAGAAGCCTTTTTATTTAATTATTTTCATAACAGATGGCAGCACCAAACAATCTTTTATCACTATTTATTTTTTCCCAGTAAAAGCCTGCGGCCGGTGACATGTGTTACAAGACCCTATCCAGACAGAAACCATGCGCCCCCCTCCACCCCCCCCTCACACACACAAAGACAGATTACCCATTAGGTTGAGTAGGCTGAAGCCCAGAAGGAAAAGACCCTGGTGTGCTAAGATTTCCGATTTTTTTTTTTTCATATGTGGCTAATATTTTATGTAAACAGTAATAATGTGCAGTATTCTTTGTTTCACTCATTTGTAGAATATTGTAGGGAATTAAGATATAAACATGTAATTCCAAACGCTACTCCTCTTTTAATATTTTCGATATTCATGAAAAGAAAATCCTTCTTGCAGTTTTTTGGCTTCCAGTTTGTGAAGGATTTACACAGAGGTGGCTTCTGTAGCCACAGCTTCCTGGGCGAGATTTTATCACCATCTCTACATATGACATATTTTAAAGAAGCAATCAAGTTTTAATCAAGCGTATTGTCTATTTTTCGTTCCTTAATTTTTAGTGCCATGGGTCCAAATTTGTCCACATATTCTAGTAAAATTCATTATTAAACTAAGAAAGTTCATTTGAGGTTAGAGACTTCATGTAAATGTTTATGTGTAAATACATTATCTTTTAAATTTACTTACTGCAAATACATTCTGAAAAAAAAAAAAAATAAAATGCAATTTAACAAATTACAACGACCATTTGGGAAATGATTTTTTCAAAGACTAAAATTTAAGACATAAAAAGTAGCACGGAGTTGATCATACATTACGTACGCCATGAATTAAACATTAATAGTGTTATGACACGTAAAAATTCCAAGCGACAAAAATCGTCTGCGACTCCTCAGATTTCTTGAAACCTACGTATTATCCACCTGAAACTTACGTATTATCCAAGCATTTCATTGGCTGTTCGGGAGAAAGGCTTTTCCATCGTTCAAGAAATCTGACGATCTGAATCTTTTTAAATGAAATTTGTTTCTTAAACTTCTAAACATCCCACAATATTACTTTTTATATCGTCGTATAGAAAAAAAATGTACTTTTAAATGCAATTTGTTTGAAAGCTGTATCACAAATTGTTTCTGAATTATTAATTTTTTTTTTTAGTTTTTATTACTTTTTTGTCATAGTGGCAACACTCTGTTGTCTATGTTTGTTGAAAGTAAAGGGAAATACAGATTACTGTATAGACCAATCAGAAAACGAATAAAATGATGATTAAACCAATAAAAACCTTCAGATATGCGATTTATTTTTAAAATCTTAGCGTTTGTTACCGCAGCAAATGTTTTAAATTATTGGTTAAGACCGCCAACATCCCGACCCATGTATCTACGGAAAGACTGCGTGAAGGAGTTTCGTTCAGATGTGCTTTTGTTAAGAATAGAGTGCATTCCCTGGTGGTGGAATGTGGAACTAACATAACGCGATTTTGTTAAAATTAGGAAATCTAACAAGTCAATCTATTTGAAACTTTAAGATATTTTATAACACATAAGATAATGTGTAAAAAAATGACTCGTGAAATTCCAGGGAGGGGGGGGGGGGGGGGCGCTAGATTTGTATTTGAAAAATTAGCGTTTCTGACCGCTTTAGGTGCCTTTTTTGAGGTAGTCCTGAGATATATGCTACTTATTTAATATAAAATTGTCTAAAGTTTAGTTGCTACTATTTCCGAATAGTAATTTCAGCAAATATCTTAATTTCTTATTAAGACCGCCACCACCTCGAGTAACATATCTACTTATAGGTTGTTTAACGGAGTTTTTTTCCGATACAGTTTTGTTAAGATTCGAGTGCGCTCCCTGGTGGTGAAATGTGGAACTAACATAATGCGATTTTGTTAAAATTAGGAAATATAACAAGGCGATCTGTTTAAAACTTTAAGATAGCTTATAACACATAAGAAAAAGTTTATAAAAAATGGCGCGTGAAATTTCGGGTAGGGGAGGCGCTAATTTCACTAATTGATTTATCTCTATTATATACTTATTTTAAAAGGCAGTCACGTGATGTTTCATTGCAGTATACTTCTGAACGTTGTCCGATTTTTGAAAATACAGCATAAATGTTACTTATGCCAGATAAAAATGTCAGAAGTATTGATACCACTATTTTCGAACAGTAATTTCAGAAAATATAATAAATTCTTATTTAAGACCGCCACCACCCAGACCCATGTATCTACCGATAGGTTCTGTAAAGGAGTCTCGTTCAGATACACTTTTGTTAAGAATAGAGTGCGCTCCCTGGTGGTGGGATGTGAGACTAACAGACCGCGATTACATTTAAAGTAGGAATTCCAACAAAGCGATCTGTTTGAAACTTTAAGATAATTTATAACAAATAGTAAAAGATTATAAAAAAGAATGGCGTGTCACATTCCGGTTGGCGGGGAGGGGGAGGGGAAGGGGCGCGAACAAAATTAGGCAGTATAACAGGGCGTTTTGTACTGTTTTCCGTGCGGTTTTTTGATGGCGTGATGAGAAAACTATCAAAAATTTTATGTTCATACCACTATTTTCGAATAGTAATTTAAGCAAATATCTTAAATTCTTCGTTAAGACCGCCACCCCCTCGACTAGCATATCTCTTGATAGGTTGTTTAACGGAGTTACGTTCAGATACAGTTTTTTTAAGAATAGAGTGCGCTCCCTCCTGGTGGAATGTGGAACTATCAGACCACGATTTCATTTAAAGTAGGAAATCTAACAAGGTGATCTGTTTGAAACTTTAACATATTTTATAAGACATAAGAAAAAGTTTATAAAAAATGGCGCGTGAAATTTCGGGCAGGTAAGGAGAGGGGGAGGGACAAAATATTTCTTTTTGTTTCATACCGTTTCAGGTGCGTTTTTTTGACAGAGTCCTCAGATACATGCTACTTATTAAATATAAATGTGTTAAAAGTTAAATTACCACTATTTCCGAATAGTAATTTCAACAATTATCTTAAATTCTTGCTGAAGTCAGCCACCCCCTCGAGTAACATATCTACTGATAGGTTGTGTAAAGGAGTTTCGTTCAGATACGCTTTTGTTAAGAATAGAGTGCGCTCCCTGGTGGGGAATGTGGAACTAACAGACCGCGAATTCATTTAAAGTAGGAAATCTAACAATGCGATCTGTTTTAAACTTTAAGATACTTTATAACACATGACAATGAAGTATAAAGAAGAATGGCGTGTCGCATTTCGAGGGGGGTGAGGGAGGGGCGCGAACAAAATTAGGAAATATAGCTGGACGATCTGTTTGAAACTTTAATATAGCTTATAAAACATAACAAAAATTTTAAACATCCGGCCGCGGCAAAAATCATGGTGACCATTACCCCACTCCCTCCCCCCCCCAAAGGGGGCACTTTTCTAAATTTGGAAGATATCCGTCATATGATATATCGTAGAATTTCGGAGGGGGGGGGGGGTGGAACGAACAAATTTAGGAAATATATCAAGGCGAATCTGTTTGAAGCTTTACGATAGTTTAGGAAGAGTTTGCCAAAATTTAGAAGGTGTTCCACGGCAATAAGTGTACTGGACGTTTTGAAAGGAATATTAACCTTTAACTGATGTGACTAAAATTTCTCACACAACTGATGTGATGTGGTCTCTCAGACCCATCGAATAAAATGAATAAAAAAATAACTTAAAAGTTTCAATTTACTTCAATTTTGTCTTAACAATATCGTTGTCCTTCGCTTAGGAGCATGTGAATTAAATTGCATGAAAGAAGTATTTTATTCATATCATTTAACTTCAGTATAGAAAAGATTACTTTTTCTTTTCAAAGCAAACGGTAGTTTGTTAATTTTGCTAACTGAATATAAAAATTAATCGTGTACAAATTGTTTCACAAATTATCGTTTCAACAAAGTATGAAAATCGAAATGCAGTGCTTATTTAAAAAAAATAATATTTACCCTACGAAAATGCAAGAGTCAAAGTACATCATTATCGCAGTCAATACGTATTCTTCGTGTAAATCAATGTATACTGACTTTTGGCATAAAATGTACTTATAAGATGTTTTTCTCTAAACTATTCCTTCGGTAATAAAAATTATATTTAACTCCATCAGAAATATTTACATTTTCACCATAGGAAAGTTCGGAATTCGTATCGAGATCTCTTCCGTCAGTAAAATCTGCATCGTCAGAAATTTCAATAATTGAAAATTCTTGATCTGACAGTTGTTCATAGTATCTTCTATTTCCTTCTGGCTGAGGAAAGTAGAACGTTTTCCAGGTTACGAAGACATCATATCACAAAACAAAATACACCAAAGAAATGAAAAAAAAAGTACAACTAATTACGATTATTGTACTACAGTTTCAAATAATCACACAACTGATGTGATGCGGTCTAACAGACCCCAACATAATGAATAACACGTTTAAAATCAACTCACCGAATTATTGCTTTGTGTGTGACCTTGGTAAGCTGGTAGAAGAAGGTACCGGTACGGACAAGTAATACACTGCTCAAAACAATTAAAGGATATTGCAGTTTTAGGTGAATTTTGTATCTGGTAAACTGTTTAGCTGATTGATACATGGTCGACAGACATAGTAGGTTATATGAGAATAAATTACACATGTTTGGCAGAAAAAATGCATTTTATTGCGCATTTGTGTACTAAAGGAAAAAAACACAATTTGTGCATATGAGAAAAAAGAATAAGAAAAGGTGTTTTCTTCAAAGAAAATCATTTTCAGTAGGGGGTATGGTTTCCACGGGCGGCCAGCAACGTTGAACACCTTTGAGGCATGGACTCAATGAGGCTATTAATGACGAGTTGGGGTATTCTGCCCCACTCTTCCAGAAGTGCTCTTTCCAGTTCTTGGAGAGTTTGTGGGGGTTGTTGGCGGCCAGAAACTCGTCTTCCTAGAGCGTCCCAAACGTGCTCGATTGGATTCATGTCTGGAGAGCACGCTGGCCATTCCATTCGAACGATTCCTTCCTCGAAAAGGAAATCCTCCACCAGGTTTGCACGATGTGGCCTGCAGTTATCGTCCATTAAAATGAAGTTATCTCCGATTGTTGCAGCGTAAGGGACTACAATAGGTCTAAGGATCTCATCCCTATATCGGCGACCAGTCAGAGCTGCATCTCGAATGATGTAGAGGTCAGTGCGCCCGTCAATGGAGATGCCACCATACACCAACACTCCTCCACCGCCAAATCTGACACTTTCGTGCACGAACGCAGGATTATTCCTACTGCCACGGTCCATCCAGATGAAAATACGCCTATTATCCGGATGCACAGAAAAACGGGACTTGTCAGAAAACAGAATATTGCTCCATTCATTTCTCCCCCAGTTGACATGCTCGGTTGCCCACACCCTGCGGTCGCGACGATGCCTTGGTGTTAATCTAACACATACCATCGGTCGGCGAGCATACAGACCTACAGCATAGAGCCGGTTTCGGACAGTCTGAGTTGAAATCGTGGTGCCTGTAGCCGAGCGAAGGTGTTGTTGGAGAAGAGTAGCGTTCATGGTTCGGTGTATCCGAGCTGTTAACGCTAAATACCGATCTTCATTGGGCGTTGTTGCCCGTCTACGACCTTGCCCTGGTCTTTGGCCTGCACAACCACTCTCCAAAAAACGGTTCCAGATCCTGGAAATGACACTTTGTGACACTCCAATGGCTTGCGCTACTTCGGCTTGAGTTTGGCCCCCTTCTAACCTACCAACAATTCTCAAAGCTTCTGAATCTGTCAAATGACTTCGCTGAGACATCGTACTCATCGAAACAAAGCAATCACTGAATGCCGATCATCCTTGTCTTCATTCTCTTTTATCCAGTTGAAAGTCAAGTTTCATTCGCTGCCGCTGAAGCGACGTTTTTGACGTCGAACACAAAATTTGCATACTCCACAGTTTGAAAACCAGAAAAATTTGCATTTGTGATTCTCTTCTTCTATTTTCGGCAAAAAAAATTTCGTTTAAATCTTTATTTTATATAAAACTTCAAATATCCTTTAATTGTTTTGAGCAGTGTATTT
The DNA here is from genome assembly GCA_963932465.1 of Maratus speciosus. Classification (NCBI taxonomy): domain Eukaryota; kingdom Metazoa; phylum Arthropoda; class Arachnida; order Araneae; family Salticidae; genus Maratus; species Maratus speciosus. Next base: position 664,815,277 of record OZ010786.1, on the reverse strand, counting down.
GCACTTTTAAGGGGTGGAAGTGTGTATAGCTGGGAGTCGCAAGGCCTGTGAGACCACGTGAAATCAGTTAACGGCCTACTTCAGTCACGCGAAAATACCTGTTCGCTAATGCTATTCCATTGGAAGGAATTTTTATAAAGATAACTCGGTCGCATTTCAATATTTTTAGATGATATTTTTTGCAGGGGCTAGCTGAGGTCAATCTGTAAAAAGGCCGTTTTTTACTTTCTCGATTTTCATTGGGGATTTTTTTCAAGAGGATGCTTTCATTTTAGAAGCTGTTTCTAATATGAAAGTGACCTGATTAAAAATACTTGTAAACGAAATTGAAAAAGTAGACATTAGGAAAAAACTTAACATCAGACGGTCGTCTTCATACGAAATTGTACAAAACACTAACATTATCAAAGGGAACTTCAAATTATAAAAGATATTTTGATTTTTTTTTTCAGTAAATTTACCTGGGGATACCTTATGGGGAAATATTCGGTCAAATAGATTAGGAAATATAAAGGATTAAAGTTTGGAACACTTAATAGAAAATTTCTTTTAATCGTCGTAAAAAATTAAAAAAAAAATAAATGACAATTTTTCCCTTCTCATCAAGTTAATTTTAGGAAACAACTGAAATTCAACTCTCTCTACGGTCGATATTTATCTCAATTTTCCAAGTGTTTGTGTGCCAATTTTCCAAGCTCTATCGTATGAGTTGCCTTATATAATTGACTGCTAAAGTATTGAAAGAAAGTTTGTTATTTTTAAAATAAGTAAAAATTATTTCATACATGTTTTTTATATTCATAAAGTTTCAGAAGAATGCGTCAAACAACTTTCTATCTAAACCACAAAACGCCTAAAACCGAAAAGTCTTTATGCCAAATGGAGTAAACTTAATTATTTTGGCCACATTTATATTATTGCCATATTTGGAAATTATATTATTATTGGTAATTATATAATTTTGGTATAATATTCGTAATTATATAGTCGGTATAATATTGATATAATATTGGTATAATATTCGTATTATTGTATTGGTATTGTACTTGGTATATATTGGTAAGTGGTATATATTGGTACTTGGCATTGGTATTTGGTATTCTTAACTTGGTAATTGGTATGTATCGGTAACTGGTATATATTGGTATATATTGGTATTTGGTATTTTATATATTGGTATGTATTGGCATTGGTATATTTTGTATTTCTTGAATACTTATCGAAGGTCTCACACTTTTCTCAAGATATATGTGATCCTAAAAAAGAAATTTTTTTTCTCACACCTGCATAAATACATAATCATATGTAAACGTCTGAGAATACGCACTGAATATACGTACCTTCAAAATTTTAACACTCGACATTGACCGTCATCGGGCTCAAGCGATTCTTCTCTTCTTTGGAATATAGCTACGGAATACAAAGAGGCGTCTGTCCATTTCCTAAATAATTTTCGGAGGTTTCACACTTTTCTCCAGGTATATGTGGTACTAAAAAAGCAAAAAAAGCTTTTTCTCACACCTGCATAAATACATAATCATATGTAAATGTCTGAGAACACGCACTGCATATACGTACCTCCAAAATTTTAACACTCGACATTGACCGTCATCGGGCTCAAGCGATTCTTCTCTTCTTTGGAATTTAGCTACGAAATACAAAGGTGCGTCTGTCCATTTCCTGAATACTTGTCGAAGGTCTCACACTTTTCTATGTGATCCTAAAAAGAAATTTTTTTTCCTCACACCTGTATAAATACATAATCATATGTAAAGGTCTGAGAATACGCACTGTATATACATAACTCCAAAATTTTAACACTCGACATTGACCGTCATCGGGCTCAAGTGATTCATCTCTTCTTTGGAATATAGCTACGGAATACAAAGAGACGTCTGTCCATTTCCTGAATATTTGTCGAAGGTCTCACACTTTTCTCCAGGTATATGTGGTCCTAAAACAGAAAAAAGCTTTTTCTCACACCTGCATAAATACATAATCCTATGTAAAGGTCTGAGAATACGCACTGCATATACGTACCTCCAAAATTTTAACATTCTACATTGACCGTCATCGGGCTCAAGCGATTCTTAACTTCTTTGGAATATAGCTACGGAATACAAAGAGGCGTATGTCCGTTTCCAAAATAATTTTCGAAGGTCTCACACCTTTCTCCAGGTATATGTGATCCTAAAAAGGAAAAAAAATTTTCTAACTCCTGCATAAAAACATAATCATGTGTAAAGATCTGAGAATACGCACTGCATATACGTACCGCAACAATTTTAACACTCCACACTGACGGACATGAGGCTCAAGCGATTCCTCTATTCTTTGGAATATAACTACGGAATACAAGGTGCGTCTGTCCATTTCCTGAATACTTGTCGAAGGTCTCACACTTTTCTCCAGGTAATTGTGATCTTAAAAAGAAAAAAAAACTTTTTCTCACACCTGCATAAATACATAATCATATGTAAAGGTCTGAGAATACGCATTGCATATACGTACCTCCAAAATTTTAACACTCGACATTGACCGTCATCGGGCCAAAGTGATTCTTCCCTTCCTTGAAACATATCTACGGAATAGAAAGAGGCATCCTCCATTTCCCGAGTACTTGTCGAAGGTCTCACACTTCTCTCAGATATATGCGATCATAAAAATAAATAACTTTTCTCAAACCTACATAAGTACATAACCTTATGTAAAGGTCTGAGAATACGCACTGCATATACGTACCTCAAAAATTTTAACACTCTACATTGACCGTCATCGGGCTCAAGCGATTCTTATCTTCTTTGGAATATAGCTACGGAATACAAGGTGCGTCTGTCCATTTCCTGAATACTTGTCGAAGGTCTCACACTTTTCTCCAGGTATATGTGGTCCTAAAAAAGAAAAAAAAGATTTTTCTCACACCTGCATAAATACATAATCATATGTAAAGGTCTGAGAATACGCACTGCATATACGTACCTCCAAAATTTTAACACTCAACATTGACTGTCATCGGGCTCAAGCGATTCTTCTCTACTTTGGAATATAGCTACGGAATACAAAGAGGCATATGTCCGTTTCCAAAATAATTTTCGAAGGTCTCACACCTTTCTCCAGGTATATGTGATCCTAAAAAGAAAAAAAAAACTTTTTCTCACGCCTGCATAAAAACATAATCATATGTAAAGGTCTGAGAATACGCACTGCATATACGTACCTCAACAATTTTAACACTCCACACTGACGGACATGAGGCTCAAGCGATTCCTCTATTCTTTGGAATATAGCTACGGAAAACAAGGTGCGTCTGTCCATTTCCTGAATACTTGTCGAAGGTCTCACACTTTTCTCTAGGTATATGTGATCTAAAAAAGAAAAAAAACTTTTTCTCACACCTGCATAAATACATAATCATATGTAAAGATTTGAGAATACGCACTGCATATACGTGCCTCCAAAATTTTAACACTCGACGTTGACCGCCATCGGGGTCAAGCGTTCTTCTCTTCTTTGGAATATAGCTACGGAATACAAAGGAGCGTCTGGCCATTTCCTGAATACTTGTCGATGGTCTCACACTTTTCTCAAGGTATATGTGATCCTAAAACTTTTCTCACACCTATATAAATACATAATCATATGTAAAGGTCAGAGAATACGCAATGCATATACGTACCTCCAAAATTTTAACACTTGGCATTGACCGTCATCAGGCTCAAGCGATTCTTCTCTTCTTTGGAATACAGCTACCTAATACAAAGGTGCGTCTGTCCATTTCCTGAATACTTGTCGATGGTCTCACACTTTTCTCAAGGTATATGTGATCCTAAAACTTTTCTCACACCTATATAAATACATAATCATATGTAAAGGTCAGAGAATACGCAATGCATATACGTACCTCCAAAATTTTAACACTTGGCATTGACCGTCATCAGGCTCAAGCGATTCTTCTCTTCTTTGGAATACAGCTACCTAATACAAAGGTGCGTCTGTCCATTTCCTGAATACTTGTCGAAGGTCTCACACTTTTTTCTAGGTATATGTTATCCTATAAAAGAAAAAACTTTTTCTCACGCTTGCATAAATACATAATCATATGTAAAGGTCTGAGAATACGCACTGCATATACGTACCTCCAAAATTTTAACACTCGACATTGACCGTCATCGGTCTCAAGTGATTCTTCTCTTCCTTGGAATATAGCTACGAAATACAAAGGGGCGTCTGTCCATTTCCTGAATACTTGTCGAAGGTCTCACACATTTCTATGTGATCCTAAAAAGAGAAAAAAAAGATTTTGCCACACCTGTATAAATACATAATCATATATAAAGGTCTGAGAACACCCACTGCATATACATACCTCTAAAATTTTAACACTCGACAGTGGCTCAAGCGATTCTTCTCTTCTTTGAAATGTAGCTACGAAATACAAAGAGGCGTATGTCCATTTCCTAAATAATTTTCGAAGATCTCAAACTTTTCTCCAGGTATATGTGGTCCTAAAAAAGAAAAAAAGATTTTTCTCACACCTGCATAAATACATAATCATATGTAAAGGTCTGAGAATACGCACTGCATATACGTACCTCCAAAATTTTAACACTCTACATTGACCGTCATCGGGCTCAAGCGATTCTTATCTTCTTTGGAATATAGCTACGGAATACAAGGTGCGTCTGTCCATTTCCTGAATACTTGTCGAAGGTCTCACACTTTTCTCCAGGTATATGTGGTCCTAAAAAAGAAAAAAAAGATTTTTCTCACACCTGCATAAATACATAATCATATGTAAAGGTCTGAGAATACGCACTGCATATACGTACCTCCAAAATTTTAACACTCAACATTGACTGTCATCGGGCTCAAGCGATTCTTCTCTACTTTGGAATATAGCTACGGAATACAAAGAGGCATATGTCCGTTTCCAAAATAATTTTCGAAGGTCTCACACCTTTCTCCAGGTATATGTGATCCTAAAAAGAAAAAAAAACTTTTTCTCACGCCTGCATAAAAACATAATCATATGTAAAGGTCTGAGAATACGCACTGCATATACGTACCTCAACAATTTTAACACTCCACACTGACGGACATGAGGCTCAAGCGATTCCTCTATTCTTTGGAATATAGCTACGGAAAACAAGGTGCGTCTGTCCATTTCCTGAATACTTGTCGAAGGTCTCACACTTTTCTCTAGGTATATGTGATCTAAAAAAGAAAAAAAACTTTTTCTCACACCTGCATAAATACATAATCATATGTAAAGATTTGAGAATACGCACTGCATATACGTGCCTCCAAAATTTTAACACTCGACGTTGACCGCCATCGGGGTCAAGCGTTCTTCTCTTCTTTGGAATATAGCTACGGAATACAAAGGAGCGTCTGGCCATTTCCAGAATACTTGTCGATGGTCTCACACTTTTCTCAAGGTATATGTGATCCTAAAACTTTTCTCACACCTATATAAATACATAATCATATGTAAAGGTCAGAGAATACGCAATGCATATACGTACCTCCAAAATTTTAACACTTGGCATTGACCGTCATCAGGCTCAAGCGATTCTTCTCTTCTTTGGAATACAGCTACCTAATACAAAGGTGCGTCTGTCCATTTCCTGAATACTTGTCGATGGTCTCACACTTTTCTCAAGGTATATGTGATCCTAAAACTTTTCTCACACCTATATAAATACATAATCATATGTAAAGGTCAGAGAATACGCAATGCATATACGTACCTCCAAAATTTTAACACTTGGCATTGACCGTCATCAGGCTCAAGCGATTCTTCTCTTCTTTGGAATACAGCTACCTAATACAAAGGTGCGTCTGTCCATTTCCTGAATACTTGTCGAAGGTCTCACACTTTTTTCTAGGTATATGTTATCCTATAAAAGAAAAAACTTTTTCTCACGCTTGCATAAATACATAATCATATGTAAAGGTCTGAGAATACGCACTGCATATACGTACCTCCAAAATTTTAACACTCGACATTGACCGTCATCGGTCTCAAGTGATTCTTCTCTTCCTTGGAATATAGCTACGAAATACAAAGGGGCGTCTGTCCATTTCCTGAATACTTGTCGAAGGTCTCACACATTTCTATGTGATCCTAAAAAGAAAAAAAAAGATTTTGCCACACCTGTATAAATACATAATCATATATAAAGGTCTGAGAACACCCACTGCATATACATACCTCTAAAATTTTAACACTCGACAGTGGCTCAAGCGATTCTTCTCTTCTTTGAAATGTAGCTACGAAATACAAAGAGGCGTATGTCCATTTCCTAAATAATTTTCGAAGATCTCAAACTTTTCTCCAGGTATATGTGGTCCTAAAAAAGAAAAAAAGATTTTTCTCACACCTGCATAAATACATAATCATATGTAAAGGTCTGAGAATACGCACTGCATATACGTACCTCCAAAATTTTAACTCTCGACATTGACCGTCATCGGGCTCAAGCGATTCTTCTCTTCTTTGGAATATAGCTACAAAATACAAAGGGGCGTCTGTCCATTTCTTGAATACTTGTCGAAGGTCTCACACTTTTCTATGTGATCCTAAAAAGAAAAAAAAAATTCTCACACCTGTATAAATACATAATCATATGTAAAGGTCTGAGAATACCCGCTGCATATACAGACCTCTAAAATTTTAACACTCGACATTGACCGTCATCGGGCTCAAGCGATTCTTCTCTTCTTTGGAATGTAGCTAGGAAATACAAAGAGGCGTCTGTCCATTTCCTAAATAATTTTCGAAGGTCTCACACTTTTCTCCAGGTATATGTGGTCCTAAAAAAGAAAAAAAGATTTTTCTCACACCTGCATAAATACATAATCATATGTAAAGGTCTGAGAATACGCACTGCATATACGTACCTCCAAAATTTTAACACTCGACATTGACCGTCATCGGGCTCAAGCGATTCTTCTCTTCTGTGGAATATAGCTACGGAATGCAAAGGGGCGTCTGTCCATTTCCTGAATACTTGTCGAATGTCTCATACTTTTCTCTAGGTATATGTGATACTAAAAAAGAAAAAAAACTTTTTCTCAGACCTGTATAAATACATAATCATATGTAAAGGTCTGAGAATACGCACTGCATATAAGTACCTCCATAATTTTAACACTTGAGATTGACTGTCATCGGGCTCAAGCGATTCTTCCCTTCTTTGAAACATATCTACGGAATAGAAAGAGGAATCTCTCCATTTCCTGTGTACTTGTCGAAGGTCTCACACTTCTCTCAGATATGTGCGATCATAAAAAAGAAAAATAACTTTTTCTCACAAAAATACATAATCATATGTAAACGTCTGAGAATACGCACTACATATACGTACTACCAAAATTTTAACACTCGATATTGACCCGTCATCGGGTTCTAGTAATTCTTCTCTTCTCTGAAATATATCTACAGAATACAAAGGGGCGTCTGTCGATTTCCTGAATACTTGTCAAAGGTCTCCACGCTTTTAAACTATGTTGGAATGTGTTAAAAAATGATATTAAATAAGTTGAAAAGTCTATTTCAAATTTCAAGAAAAATAAGAATTATAGGTATTTTTAATGAAATGTAAATTTCATGAAATTTATGTGTGGACATTTTATTATTAATATTTATACTAAGTTAATATATGTTATTACGGAAATTTCAATTTCGTTTCGCTATAAACAAGTTTCATCACGTATGTAGTACTTGTTGAGTATCGATGTGAGATGTGACAATTTTATCTAAAAAAAATCATTTTTGATTCCGTTTTTTTGAGTCCGGAATTCATAGTTCTGTGGGAATCAGAATAGACTGACATAATTAATATTCTACCGAGAGACATACTGTGTAAATTATAAATAAGAAGGTGGGTGTGTGCAATTTTGAATTTGGTTTTCTGCAACATGTCGAGAGGCACACAGAATGAACAAATAGATGAACGTATTAGGAGAAATGGGAAAATGTAATGCATAATAAATATAGGGGGTGGGGTGGAGGAGACATTCGCTATGTTAACGTGTTCCGGTGTACAAAATTATACTCTTTTACAGTAGATGCCACTTATCATCTAACATTCATTCTATATATTATCAAATTCAAAAATCGGTATATTAATAAAATTGTTCTAATAAAAATCTTCCCCAGCATCAATCTTATATCAATATATGAAAATTAAAATTCTATTGCCATATTCACCTTGAGTTTAATTATTAAAATATACATAAAGCACACGTAATTGTACAAAAATTACTTTTAAGTGAATAAATATAGTACAAAGATATTTAAAATACAAATTTAAGTACAATTTTAACAAATAATTTCCAGGAAGCGATCAAGAGAATCAATTCAAATAATTGCTAATAAAGATGCACCTTGTAACGATGCACTGTCATACGATATCCATGGTGTATGGAGATATTTGATGCATAAGGTTAGTTGGGGCAACTGGGACATGATTTTACAATGTGACTCTGGAGCTTCTGACAATTCAGCTTCAAAAAGCTAATGTTCATTTCAATTAAAGTCTGAACTTCTTTAAATGTGTTCAATTAGGTTCCCTCTATCAGACAGAAATGCTCAAAATTATATTTTAATATTTAAAAATATAAAAATATGTATATTTCATCTTTCTTTCCTCATGGGTCCAGTTGCCCACAAAAATAGGGTAACTGGACCAGGGGGGTCTATGTTCCACACGCGTTTATATTTTTTCATATCGGATATCAGGTCCTGTTTGAAAAAGTGTAAACAACTTCCGTCCCGCTTTCCGATGCCGAAAATTTATTTTCATTTAACATTATGTACATTTCCAATCACAATTGGTTACCCAATTTTTCTGGGCGAACCGGGTCTTTACACTTTTAATACTTAAAAAAAAAACAATAATGAAGTAATAAAATATAAATGATGTATGACAATAAATGCACCAATATTTAAACATCCAAAGATAATAAGCCATGTGAACATGCACAGATGGCACCCAGATCCACAACAAAACACAATAATGAAATAATAAAATATAAATGATGAATGATGTATGACAATAAATGCACCAATATTTAAACATCCAAAGATAATAAGCCATGTGAACATCCACAGATGGCACCCAGATCCACAACAAAACACAATAATGAAATAATAAAATATAAATGATGAATGATGTATGACAATAAATGCACCAATATTTAAACATCCAAAGATACATAAGCCATATGAACATCCGCAGATGGCACCCAGATCCACAACCAAACACAATAATGAAATGATAAAATATAAATGATGAATGATGTATGACAATAAATGCACCAATATTTAAACATCCAAAGATACCTAAGCCATGTGAACATCCGCAGATGGCACCCAGATCCACAACGCCAGGGAAAGAAACACACATATGAATTGGGTTACACTTAATTGCAATTATGCCCTAATAAATACAGTTTTCAAAAAACCATAGGACTCAATACAATTTTAATTAGAATGAGGTTCCTGCCTGGTACATCAGAGAGCAGTCCTCCCCTCAGTAGGGGAGTGGATTAGAGAAAAAGTGTTCGTTATTTTCTAGGAACTTCATGCATTCGCAAATCCGATTTAGTAGTAGCGGCCTATCCAACAGGTAGACCAGCCAATCTGTTAGTGACATGTTTTGCGGCTTTTTAACATGATAGTGTGACGTGAGTGTGCAGTCTAATATGTAATGTAATGAATTTGCCAGTGAACCACAGATGCATAATGGTGATTCCCTTTTGTTTATTGTATATAAGTGTTCTTGAAATGGTCCGTGGTTTGTCAAGAATATGTACAAGTATCTATTATGAATAAAAAAGCGGGATGAGACTTCTGGGACGAAGTCTATTGTATAGCGACCCACCGCTGCTGTGATCCAACGCTGCTGCCACTTTTCTTGTAGTCTTCTCTGTAATTCACGTTTCAGTGTAGATGGTGGCAGTGGCAAAAATGTTGTTGGTATTGTATCATCCTCTGTTGCTGATCTAGCCAGTTGGTCGGCCAGTTCATTCCCCTGTATTCCCGAGTGGCCCCTCACCCAATTAAAAAAGTAGTTTTTATTGGAGTGTGTCAATTGTTCTATTATTTCTAGAACGAGATAGTTGTCCACATCAAATTTTGACAAGGCCATCAGGCTCGACAGACTATCCGTAGAAATTAGGAAATCTGTGTCAGCATCCTCCACTGCCCAAAGGACCGCTCTCAGGATTGCAAACAGCTCGGCCTGGAATACCGAATTGCCCGGGTCCAAACTTGTCTGCCATGAGTGAATAAGTTGATTTTCCCTGAAAACACAAAAAGCCGATGCAGTACCGGAATCCGTTTTTGAACCATCTGTGAAGATGTGGGTTTTTCCCAAAAAATTTTGAGTTGGACAGATCGTGATAGGTTCAAGTAACGAGGAAAGACGATACTTTGAACATTTGGAAGAATATAGGGGAGCAAAGTAGTTGGTTGTTGAGACACCCAAGCGAGAAACCCGAGCAAACTCAGACTCCGCCTCCAGCTGCAAGTCTAATGGCGGGAGGCCCGTTAGAACCTGGAGAGCCACAGTGGAAGTATTTCTATATGCACGTGAAATTACCAGTAAAGCCCGCCTCTGAGCAGCCAGGAGATGTCGAGCACCGTGTGTGTACGACATACGCGGGTACCACACCCCACACGCATAAGCCAGTTGACGCTGCAGAATTGATGTGTACCAGATTTTGAAGAAATATAAGGGTAGGCGACCCGAAGAAGAAGTGAATTTGTAGATGTGTTGTGTGATTTCCGTTATTTCTTGTCTCTTGTTTACCAAGTGTGGTAAAAAGTTCAAGTGTTGATCAATTAATACCCCTAAGTATTTCATAACCTTTACCGTTTTAATGTTTTTCCCCTTTAATTTGTATAGTGGGCCTCTCTGCAATATTTTTGGTTTTCCGAATGTGACTGTTGTTGATTTTTCCTGGGATATGGTTATGTGATTTGTGTCTGCCCAATTTTGAATGAAGTTTAATGCTAGTGAGCACCAGTGTTCTAAGTGATCACGCGATTGTCCCCAAATGACTACCAAAACATCATCTGCATACGCCACCAACTCACAGAACTCGAAAACAAATGAGACCAACAGTGTCTCCAGAAGTACCAGCCAAAGGAAGGGACCAAGGCAGGAACCCTGGGGACAACCTTTTGAAAAATAATATAACATTGTTGGGACTAGCCAGTCAACAAAAGCTCGTCTACCTGAAAGAAAGGAGGCTATGGTTTTTATAAACTGTATAGGAATTCCCAAGCGTTGCAGAGCCAGAATTACCAGATCCCATGGAAGATTGTCAAATGCCCCCATGAAATCTAGTGAGATAAAAGAGGTATAATTATTTTTACTTTTATTTAAGTCTATGTATGATAGGGCGGTTTGAAGTGCGGTCTCCGTTGATTTTGTTTGGAGAAAGCCGTGTTGCTTGCCTGAGAGTGAGTTATTTGTTGTTATTAAGTGATGAATTCGACGTAATAGTAATTTTTCAAATACCTTGCCTAAAATAGGTAATAATGTAATGGGACGGAATGAAGTATGCTGATCTATGGGCTTACCCGCCTTCCTGAAGAAGACAAGCTCGCCCACCTTCCAGGCCTCCAAAAAGTAATTAAATTCAAACGCTTTGTTAAAGAGATTTAAAAATAGGTCTGGCAAACCATGAAAAAGGGCCCTGATCATCCGATGGTCTATACCATCGGGGCCAGGGGCCTTATTCGGATTGAAACTATAAATTGCGTTACGTAATTCTCTTTGTGTGAATGGCGTTTGATCGTTGGAGTTGTTTAATCTATTTGCCATAACCGGGAAGGTTGGCGCTCCCGAGGAAGCACCAAAAAGATTTTCTGTTAGGGTGAAAAGGGTGGAAGACCTGGAAGCCGGGAAAGCCGTGTCCGGGAGGTAGCTGATGAGGCTGTCCTGGAAGTCTTGGAAAGCCAGTTTTTTTGAAATACCGTAAGGATTTGTCTGTTTCTTACAGAAGTTGTCCCATGCTAAGCTTTTTTCTTTTTGTATTTGTCGTTGGTATAATGCTCTTTCTTTCTTGTAAGTTTGATAAAAAGCTGGATCAAGGTCCGAAGACTTATACTTTCGGTACAACGCTCGGACCTTGCGAGGACTCACTAGCGTGTACCAATCCCCTCGCACACACTCGAAGAAAACTGGTAAGAGAGCACACCAGAAGCCTCAACAACGCGGGCGAACCCTGCGCTCCCGAAAACCCATCCCTTGTGCGTACCACTCCTTCCCTCCGCACACACTCGGAGAAAAGGAGGGGCGGGCGTCCCCTGCGCTCCCGAAAACCCATCCCTTGCGCGTACCACTCCTTCCCTCCGCACACACTCGGAGAAAAGGTGGGGCGGGCGTCCCCTGCGCTCCCGAAAACCCAACCCTTGCTCGTACCACTCACTCCCTCCACACACACTTGGAGAAAGGGAGTGGCGGGCAAACCCAGCGAGGCCGAGGACTCACTAGCGTGTACCAATCCCCTCGCACACACTCGAAGAAAACTAGTAAGAGAGCACACCAGAAGCCTCAACTACGCGGGCGAACCCTGCGCTCTCGAAAACCCATCCCTTGCGCGTACCACACCTTCCCTCCGCACACACTCGGAGAAAAGGAGGGGCGGACGTCCCCTGCGCTCCCGAAAACCCATCCCTTGCGCGTACCACTCCTTCCCTCCGCACACACTCGGAGAAAAGGAGGGGCGGGCGTCCCCTGCGCTCCCGAAAACCCAACCCTTGAGCGTACCACACACTCCCTCCACACACACTTGGAGAAAATGTGTGGCGGGCAAACCCAGCGAGGCCGAGGGCTCACTAGCGTGTACCAATCCCCCTCGCACACACTCGAAGAAAACTGGTAAAAGAGCACACCAGAAGCCTCAACTACGCGGGCGAACCCTGCGCTCTTGAAAACCCATCCCTTGCGCGTACCACTCCTTCCCTTAGCACACACTCGGAGGAAAGGAGGGGCGGGCGAACCCTGCGCTCCCGAATACCCATCCCTTGCGCGGACCACTCACTCCCTCCACACACACTTGGAGAAAGGGAGTGGCGGGCAAACCCAGCGAGGCCGAGGACTCACTAGCGTGTACCAATCCCCTCGCACACACTCGAAGAAAACTGGTAAGAGAGCACACCAGAAGCCTCAACTACGCGGGCGAACCCTGCGCTAACGAAAACCCATCCCTTGTGCGTACCACTCCTTCCCTCCGCACACACTCGGAGAAAAGGAGGGGCGGGCGTCCCCTGCGCTCCCGAAAACCCATCCCTTGCGCGTACCACTCCTTCCCTCCGCACACACTCGGAGAAAAGGAGGGGCGGGCGTCCCCTGCGCTCCCGAAAACCCAACCCTTGCGCGTACCACTCACTCCCTCCACACACACTTGGAGAAAGGGAGTGGCGGGCAAACCCAGCGAGGCCGAGGACTCACTAGCGTGTACCAATCCCCTCGCACACACTCGAAGAAAACTAGTAAGAGAGCACACCAGAAGCCTCAACTACGCGGGCGAACCCTGCGCTCCCGAAAACCCATCCCTTGCGCGTACCACTCCTTCCCTCCGCACACACTCGGAGAAAAGGAGGGGCGGACGTCCCTGCGCTCCCGAAAACCCATCCCTTGCGCGTACCACTCCTTCCCTCCGCACACACTCGGAGAAAAGGAGGGGCGGGCGTCCCCTGCGCTCCCGAAAACCCAACCCTTGCGCGTACCACACACTCCCTCCACACACACTTGGAGAAAGTGTGTGGCGGGCAAACCCAGCGAGGCCGAGGACTCACTAGCGTGTACCAATCCCCCTCGCACACACTCGAAGAAAACTTGTAAGAGAGCACACCAGAAGCCTCAACTACGCGGGCGAAACCTGCGCTCCCGAAAACACATCCCTTGCGCGTACCACTCCTTCCCTCCGCACACACTCGGAGAAAAGGAGGGGCGGGCGAACCCTGCGCTCCCGAATACCCATCCCTTGCGCGGACCACTCACTCTCTCCACACACACTTGGAGAAAGGGAGTGGCGGGCAAACCCAGCGAGGCCGAGGACTCACTAGCGTGTACCAGTCCCCTCGCACACACTCGAAGAAAACTAGTAAGAGAGCACACCAGAAGCCTCAACTACGCGGGCGAACCCTGCGCTCCCGAAAACCCATCCCTTGCGCGTACCACTCCTTCCCTCCGCACACACTCGGAGAAAAGGAGGGGCGGGCGTCCCCTGCGCTCCCGAAAACCCAACCCTTGCGCGTACCACACCCTCCCTCCACACACACTTGGAGAAAGTGTGTGGCGGGCAAACCCAGCGAGGCCGAGGGCTCACTAGCGTGTACCAATTCCCCTCGCACACACTCGAAGAAAACTGGTAAAAGAGCACACGAGAAGCCTCAACTACGCGGGCGAACCCTGCGCTCCCGAAAACCCATCCCTTGCGCGTGCCACTCCTTCCCTCCGCACACACTCGGAGAAAAGGAGGGGCGGGCGAACCCTGCGCTCCCGAATACCCATCCCTTGCGCGTACCACACACTCCCTCCACACACACTTGGAGAAAGTGTGTGGCGGGCAAACCCAGGGAGGCCGAGGGCTCACTAGCGTGTACCAATCCCCCTCGCACACACTCGAAGAAAACTGGTAAAAGAGCACACCAGAAGCCTCAACTACGCGGGCGAACCCTGCGCTCCCGAAAACCCATCCCTTGCGCATACCACTCCTTCCCTCCGCACACACTCGGAGAAAAGGAGGGGCGGGCGTCCCCTGCGCTCCCGAAAACCCAACCCTTGCGCGTACCACACACTCCCTCCACACACACTTGGAGAAAGTGTGTGGCGGGCAAACCCAGCGAGGCCGAGGACTCACTAGCGTGTACCAATCCCCCTCGCACACACTCGAAGAAAACTTGTAAGAGAGCACACCAGAAGCCTCAACTACGCGGGCGAACCCTGCGCTCCCGAAAACACATCCCTTGCGCGTACCACTCCTTCCCTCCGCACACACTCGGAGAAAAGGAGGGGCGGGCGAACCCTGCGCTCCCGAATACCCATCCCTTGCGCGGACCACTCACTCTCTCCACACACACTTGGAGAAAGGGAGTGGCGGGCAAACCCAGCGAGGCCGAGGACTCACTAGCGTGTACCAGTCCCCTCGCACACACTCGAAGAAAACTAGTAAGAGAGCACACCAGAAGCCTCAACTACGCGGGCGAACCCTGCGCTCCCGAAAACCCATCCCTTGCGCGTACCACTCCTTCCCTCCGCACACACTCGGAGAAAAGGAGGGGCGGGCGTCCCCTGCGCTCCCGAAAACCCAACCCTTGCGCGTACCACACCCTCCCTCCACACACACTTGGAGAAAGTGTGTGGCGGGCAAACCCAGCGAGGCCGAGGGCTCACTAGCGTGTACCAATTCCCCTCGCACACACTCGAAGAAAACTGGTAAAAGAGCACACCAGAAGCCTCAACTACGCGGGCGAACCCTGCGCTCCCGAAAACCCATCCCTTGCGCGTGCCACTCCTTCCCTCCGCACACACTCGGAGAAAAGGAGGGGCGGGCGAACCCTGCGCTCCCGAATACCCATCCCTTGCGCGTACCACACACTCCCTCCACACACACTTGGAGAAAGTGTGTGGCGGGCAAACCCAGGGAGGCCGAGGGCTCACTAGCGTGTACCAATCCCCCTCGCACACACTCGAAGAAAACTTGTAAGAGAGCACACCAGAAGCCTCAACTACGCGGGCGAACCCTGCGCTCCCGAAAACACATCCCTTGCGCGTACCACTCCTTCCCTCCGCACACACTCGGAGAAAAGGAGGGGCGGGCGTCCCCTGCGCTCCCGAAAACCCAACCCTTGCGCGTACCACACCCTCCCTCCACACACACTTGGAGAAAGTGTGTGGCGGGCAAACCCAGCGAGGCCGAGGGCTCACTAGCGTGTACCAATTCCCCTCGCACACACTCGAAGAAAACTGGTAAAAGAGCACACCAGAAGCCTCAACTACGCGGGCGAACCCTGCGCTCCCGAAAACCCATCCCTTGCGCGTGCCACTCCTTCCCTCCGCACACACTCGGAGAAAAGGAGGGGCGGGCGAACCCTGCGCTCCCGAATACCCATCCCTTGCGCGTACCACACACTCCCTCCACACACACTTGGAGAAAGTGTGTGGCGGGCAAACCCAGGGAGGCCGAGGGCTCACTAGCGTGTACCAATCCCCCTCGCACACACTCGAAGAAAACTGGTAAAAGAGCACACCAGAAGCCTCAACTACGCGGGCGAACCCTGCGCTCCCGAAAACCCATCCCTTGCGCATACCACTCCTTCCCTCCGCACACACTCGGAGAAAAGGAGGGGTGGGCGAACCCTGCGCTCCGGAATACCTATCCCTTGCGCGGACCACTCACTCCCTCCACACACACTTGGAGAAAGGGAGTGGCGGGCAAACCCAGCGAGGCCGAGGACTCACTAGTGTGTACCAATCCCCTCGCACACACTCGAAGAAAACTGGTAAGAGAGCACACCAGAAGCCTCAACTACGCGGGCGATCCCTGCGCTCCCGAAAACCCATCCCTTGCGCGTACCACTTCTTCCCTCCGCACACACTCGGAGAAAAGGAGGGGCGGGCGAACCCTGCGCTCCCGAATACCCATCCCTTGCGCGTACCACTCCTTCCCTCCGCACACACTCGGAGAAAAGGAGGGGCGGGCGAACCCTGCGCCCCCGAATACCCATCCCTTGCGCGTACCACACACTCCCTCCACACACACTTGGAGAAAGTGTGTGGCGGGCAAACCCAGCGAGGTCGAGGGCTCACTAGCGTGTACCAATTCCCCTCGCACACACTCGAAGAAAACTGGTAAAAGAGCACACCAGAAGCCTCAACTACGCGGGCGAACCCTGCGCTCCAGAAAACGCATCCCTTGCGCGTACCACTCCTTCCCTCCGCACACACTCGGAGAAAAGGAGGGGCGGGCGAACCCTGCGCTCCCGAAAACTCATCCCTTGCGCGTACCACTCCTTCCCTCCGCACACACTCGGAGAAAAGGAGGGGCGGGCGAACCCTGCGCTCCCGAATACCCATCCCTTGCGCGTACCACACACTCCCTCCACACACACTTGGAGAAAGTGTGTGGCGGGCAAACCCAGCGAGGCCGAGGGCTCACTAGCGTGTACCAATTTCCCTCGCACACACTCGAAGAAAACTGATAAAAGAGCACACCAGAAGCCTCAACTACGCGGGCGAACCCTGCGCTCCCGAAAACCCATCCCTTGCGCGTGCCACTCCTTCCCTCCGCACACACTCGGAGAAAAGGAGGGGCGGGCGAACCCTGCGCTCCCGAAAACCTATCCCTTGCGCGGACCACTCACTCCCTCCACACGCACTCGGAAAAAAGGAGGGGCGGGCGTAGCCAGCAAAACAAATTAAAAAAATCCCTGCCGGCCCGGCCTACAGGCAGAGGTAGATTTCGAAGTTCAGTATACTAATTTCACCAACAAAAACTAAATCATTATTAGATATAAATCCACTTTAACAGTTTTATCCGTCTGCTTTTGACGAGTTTTTATTTCCTTTTTATAAAATAGATGGTTTTATCAGAATCATGTTAAGGCGATATTAAAAAAATATTTTTCCATACTCAACAACACGAAATTTTCTGGCACATTTTCAGATTAATTTTTAATAAAAAAAAATATGTATATATATGAAACATGCTGACGTGATTTTTGAAAAGATTTATAAGCGACCTGTGTTTTTATTTTTCTTTCAATTAATTAAAACTTGATTAATAAACAATTATTTTCTCAGTAGGGTAATATTTTTCGTTTCTAACACAATCGGTTCGGGAAATTCTGTTCAAAACGCCCACTTTGACATCATTTTTTGAAATATATTCTACCTCTATCAAAAAATCGATCATTACTGTACATTATATAGTTTCTGAATAAGAGAATCTAGCAATTGGATGCGTTTGAGAGCAAAAATGGATTTAAAAATGAGTAAGAAAATAGACAGTTTGGATTTGAATACACCCATACTTAGATGATTTCTTTTTTCAACCGCTATGTATTTTTAATTTGTTTTTTCTGTAAGAATTGGTCCTATCCAAAACTTGTCTATCTAGATGTTGTAGACAATATTAAGAAGATATATGATAAATTTATGTTGATTTTATATCTTTTGAATTGACGTAGTTATGAATTTTTTACTTCTTGAATCCCTCTTTTTGTTTTCGTTTTTAAATTTTTTTGCTGTACGAATTGGTCCTATCAAAAACTTGTGAATATAAAAGTTGTAGATAATATTAAAGAGATTTATAATAAAATTAATTGGAATTGATATCTTGAGAATTGACGAAGTAAGGCATTTTTTTCTCCCAAAAACCCTATTTTTTGCGCCCCTTGAGCCTATTTTAAATTTTATCAAAAATCTGTGATGCATGAATTTTTGGCGCTATTTTTAGAAGTTAATAAAAACTTTAAACTAGGTTTGATATGTGCAAAAATTAAGAACTTATGGGGTTTTTTTCGGTTTTCACAAAACCCCTCCCTATTTCCAACCCCTTTGTCCGATTTTGCCCATTAACGAACTTGACCGAGATTTTATGTCCCTTGATTTTATGTATCAGTTTGGAAGAGATTTGTGCAGCATTGCGGAAGTTATCGTGTCCAGAAGAAAGTGATAACACAATTGCTTCGGGAAATTCCGTTCAAAATGCCGACTTTGACATAATTTTTTGAAATATATTCTGCCTCTATCAAAAAATCTATCATT
This sequence comes from Maratus speciosus, assembly GCA_963932465.1. Lineage (NCBI taxonomy): Eukaryota > Metazoa > Arthropoda > Arachnida > Araneae > Salticidae > Maratus > Maratus speciosus. The sequence continues at coordinate 664,796,483 of OZ010786.1, read as the reverse complement.
GCGGTACATTATATAGTTTCTGAATAAACGAATCTACCAATTAAATGCGTTTGAGAGCAAAAATGAATTTAAAAATGGGTCAGAAAATAAGCAGTTTGGATTTGAGTGCATCCTTAATGCAATGATTTTTCCAACACAATCCGCTTCGGGAAATTCGGTTCAAAATGCCCACTTTAACAGCATTTTTTAAAATATATTCTACCTCTATCAAAACATCGACCCTTACGGTACATTATATAGTTTCTGAGTAAGAAAACGTACCAATTGGAAGCCTTTGAGAGCAAAAATGAATTGTAAAATGAGTCAGAAAATACGCAGTTTGGATTTGAATACACCCTTACTTAGATGATTTTTTTCTTCAACCGCTATGTATTTTTAATTTGTTTTTGCTGTAAGAATTTGTCCTATCCAAAACTTGTCTATATAGATGTTGTAGACAATATTAAGAAGATGTATGATAAATTCATGGGGATTTTATATCTTTTGAATTGAAGGAGTTATGGATTTTTTACTTCTTCAAACCCCCTTTTTGTTTTCGTTTTTAATTTTTTTTTGCGGTACGAATTGGTCCTATCAAAAACATGTGAATATAAAAGTTGTAGATAATATTATGGAGATTTATAATAAAATTAATTGGAATTGATATCTTGAGAATTGACGAAGTTATGAATTTTTTCTCCCAAAAACCCTATTTTTTGCGCCCCTTGAGCCCATTTTTAACTTTATCAAAAATCTGTGATACATAAAATTTTGGCCCTATTTTTAGAAGTAATAAAAACTTTAAACTGATTTAATATGTACAAAAATTAAGAAGTTATGGGGGGTTTTCTGTTTTCACAAAACCCCTCCCTATTTCCATCCCCTTGGTCCGATTTTGCCCATTAACGAACTTGACCGAGATTTTATGCCCTTTGATTTTATGTATCAGTTTGGAAGAGATTGGTGCAGAATTACGAAAGTTATCGTGTCCAGAAGAAAGTGATATATATATATATATAGATAGATAGATAGATAGATAGATAGATAGATAGATATATAAAGTTTTTTACTGAGGGTGTTTTGGGGTTCTAGGAGTCATGATCGGTGTAGATCTGCAAAAAATTTTCAAAAATTCCAACATAGGAACGATCCCAATAGGTAGTATTTCATACGAAATCTACCTAATATATAGCGGTTGAAGAAAAAAATCATCTTATTAAAGGTGTATTCAAATTCAAACTGCTTATTTTCTTACTCATTTTTAAATTAATTTTTGTTCTCAAACGCATCCAGTTGGTAGATTCTCTTATTCAGAAACTATATAATGTACCGAAATGATCAATTTTTTTGATAGAGGCAGAATATATTTCAAAAAATGTCAAAGTGGGCATTTTGAACAGATTTTCCCGAAGCTATTGTGTTAGAAACGAAAAATATTGTCCTACTGAAAAAATAAATGTTTATAAATCAAATTTTAATTAATTGAATGAAAAATAAAACACAGGTCGCTTCTAAATCTCTTCAAAAATCACGTCAGCACGTTTCATATTTTTTCTATTAAAAATAAATCTGAAAATGTGCCAGAAAATTTCGCGTTGTTGAGCATGGAAAAGTATTTTTTTTTAATACCGCCTTAACATGATTCTGATAAAACCAGCCATTATATAAAAATGAAATAAAAACTCATCAAAAGTGGCCAGATCAAATTGTTAAAGTGGTTTATCTCTAATCATGATTTAGATTTTGTTGGTGAAATTAGTATACTTAACTTCGAAATCTAAATCCGCCTGTAGGCCGGGACGGCAGGGATTTTTCATAGTTAAAATTTATAAACAATTATTGTTATGTCATTGTTTTGTTTTGTCTCGTTTTATAAAATCTTAACAAAAATGTACGCACCAGAATTTTTTAAAGTTCAGTCACTATTGTTAAAAAGATTTTATTATTAAATTTTTAAAAGTTTCTGATATGTTAGATCTTACAAAACATTTCCTTTATTAACGAATAAATACAAATTTTGTTTAGGAAGTTCATGATTTTAATTATAGACTATTTGTCAAATGTTAAATGAAATGTAGCTCACCTGGATAAGTTACATCATTTAATTCTTATTTATTATTAATAAGTATTGATTATTATTATTAGTATTGAATATAAGCAATGCGTACATAAATAAATTTATATGCTTGAAGTAACATACGTAGTAGCGTAAGTGATTATACTGTTATTTAAATAATATATAACATTACGCATTTATCTAATATATAAAATTGAAAATTTGTCTGTCTGTAATGCTGTACAAATCCACAGTTTGGAAACGAGAAATGTGAAATGTTACGTACATGTGTATTAAAACACGGCCGAAGCAACTAAAGTAATCCGAAATAGAAATAACTTATAGTTAATTTTTAATTAATAAAAAATTACTCATTTAAGAGCAATTTTCTATCAAATTGAAACATTTTTCTTTATATCAGTTGCCAAATATTAAACATCGACAGTAAAATTCTTACCACAACAATTACTTTTTGCAAGATTACCGCGTGAAAAATTAAAACTAAATAAATAGTTTGACGAATTTAAAAAAAGGAAATATTGCGTCATAACTTTTCTATTTTAAGATTTTCATGTGAAAAATGAAAATGAAATAAATAGTTTGACAAATTTAAATAAAAGTGAATGTTACATCATAACTTTTCTATTTCAAGATTTCCACGTGAAAAATGAAATTGAAATAAATAGTTTGACGAATTAAAAAAAGGGGGAATTTTACGTCATATTGGAAATATAAAGGAAGCGGCGAATATAGTATAACATCATATGAGTGTGAAAAAACGTATTGAAGCATGATAAAAGGTCAATTATGGAAATATTGGCGTATTTTAACATTATTGCTCCAATAATAAATTGAAATAAGTTCCTTTATAGCTGTATTCTTTTGCGTCTGTTATATAAATTTATACATTTTTATGTTGGGTTTCATTTGGTTCATGTGTACAATACTTCGATTGTTTTTTTTTGTTTTGTTATTGTTTGTTTTATATTGCATGTTAAATTTTGAAATTGATTTTTCAGAACAAACATTTTTAAAATTCCTGACAACGCCGGGCGCTTTAGCTAGTATTATATAAAGACGAGTATGTATTGGCGCATGATCTTTTTTGTCTCAACGCCCATATAGCTGTATGCGTTACAGAGACTGTTTGGCAATTTATCACCTGTGGCGGGCTAATTGTACAGTCGCGGAAAAAAAAGTAAACACCGCCTACTAACTCCTCAACAAATTATTGTAGACGAACGGTACTGGTACCGAACGATTGGTAATAATGTCTACTTTTAAATGACGTATATAAAATTTGCTTAGAGGGGCATCTACATATTAAAACAAACCATAACTTCGTTTTTTTCAATGGCAATGCCCAATTTTAACGAGATATTTCAAATCTTTGGTTCAAACTATGCTTAGACACCAAATTTTAAGTAGTTTGAATGATAAGTTTTTGAATTATAAACATTCAAAATTGAGTGCTTCTAATGTTAAATTAAATTTTCATATTTTTATTTATAACTTCTGGAATTATGATCCTAATGTTCTAATTTTTTGTGTAGCAATAATACTAATATACCCAAATATAAATACGTTGAATTTACAATTTTTATAATTTTCTGATATGAATTATGAAATTAATATTGCAAAAAAAATATAAATTGCATCCTACAATTTTTTTTGATGGATTCAGATTCATTAAGTCCTTTATGGAAATCCAAAATTTCACATTTTTCTTCCAAGTAGTTTTCAAATTATGCTCAAAAAACGGCAAAATGATGGTTTAAGGGGCCGTCTAGGATAGAAGCGACTCAATATTTTGAAATTTCTTATGCTATCCTGTAATTTAACAGGCTTAATTGACTGCTTAAGGTGCTTTGATGAAGAAGGGAGCTCTTTGGGTTAACAATCGAGTACCGAAATTCAATTTGAGTACAGCCCTTAAAATAAGCTCGTTTTAAAATAATTAATTTCTCGGAAACTTATGGTACGAATTGCATAAAAATTTGTTTTTAGACTAATTGAAGGATGTAGAGTCCATTTATGCTGTCAGAATTGTGCACTGCTATTGAAAAAACGAAGTTATGGTTTGTTTTAATATGTAGATGGCCCCCTAAGCAAACTTAATATACATCATTTAAAAGTAGACTTTATTTCCAATCGTTCGGTACCAATAACTTTCTTCTACGATAATTTGTTAAGGAGTTAGTAGGGGGTATTTACTTTTTTTTTCCGCGTCTGTTCATAATTTTACATAATACACCTTAGTACGCAATTTTTACAACTCTAGCATATCAAGAAGCGGGTTAAAAATCGACTGCTAAATTCCATCTTTGCAAACAAAAATCAACTTGAGTTTAATAAAAGTGTATGAAAGTGCTGTTAATGTGAAGATATTTATTGCTTATTAATCTATGAATGTCAGAAAAGAGACCAATATATCCGAATGAGCGATATAAGGAGGGGTTATTGTAGTTTGATTGGAATAACTCACTGGCAAATATATGTGAAAAAACCCCATTAATATTATGTTAACTCCTTTCCTCCTTGTGGAAGATGACAAAATATCTTTGTCGCTGTAAAAATCGAAAGCAACTGATGTTATATATTCCCCCAGCCGCTATCTTGGATTTTTCTTGGCGTGAAAATCCTTTTTCCGCCAAGTAAATGTCCCCAAGCACATTTATGCGCATGTTAGGCTTAACGGGGTTGCCAGAACACGTCACTCGTCGGAGTTGCCTTATCGATAAACGCCAACAAAACATCGCCAAGAAATCCAAGATGGTGGCCGCGGGAATATATAACATCTTAGCGAATCGAAGTATATATCAGTATTTTCTTTAGACAGAAGAGAATTAAAGCTAAAATAAATCGCATAAATTATGCAGGTTATTTTTTATTTTTGTGTTATAAAAACGACGTTTTAATGTTTTCATAATACTACAAAGTAATGAATTCTATCAAATTAAAGAATGATTTGGATATGGTAGTAATCTAAAGTTATCTCTTTTGTCAACTGATTTACTCAGCTCAGCTGAGATCGCCAGCGTCATGTGACTACTCTAAATCGGAGAAGCACGGTACCCCGTCTTTTTCGTTAGCCCCTTTTTATACCATGTGACGTCAAATTAAAAGTCTCCGGAATGAAAAACGCTTTAAATGTATCTTTTAATACATGACGTAATTTTCCCTATTAAATGCATATATCATGTAATAATTTATTAATTTAAAGTTTCTTTGTTCTGTTTTAAGATGCACAGGTTTATTATTAACACAATATTATTTAACTTTAAAGCATTTGGAAATATTACTTGCGCTTTTTAAATATGACCTAATATTATTAAAAGATCATTAAAAGATTTTCACGTGTAACAATTTAATTATTTTACGCACTTTAAATTGAGACACTTTAATCATATGATATTAAATGTTTGGGTCTTTTACAAATGACGTAATTATCGCCTTTAAATGTGTTCCGCGTGTGATAATTTTATTATTGGAAAGTTTTCGTACTTTTTCAATATTTATGTGTAAAGATTTTGACGTAACGTCCCTTTATTTCATCTTTTAACATGTGATGATTAAATTCTTTTTTTTTTTTAATTTTCTTTTTTTTTTTAATTTTCTTTTTTTTTAAGATTATTGATAAATTATTGATTATTGATTAATTTTCTCTTTAAAATTTAGAAGAAAACCTTTTTTGTCCGTCTATAGATTTTGAAATTGGCAGACGATTTTTGTTTTCTATAATAAAGTGACTCCGGATGATCGAAATGTGATTTTTTAAAAAATTTTATTTTACTGAAAAATATAATTTAATCTCAATATTCTTTCACTATCAATTGAAACAAAAGATATAATTTCAATTATCAATTTGAAAATGACAACAAAAGAAGAAATCTAATAATCCCTATAGTTTTTCCCTGTTCTCCACCTTTTTTTTAAAAGAGTAATTTTGTTGCCATTAAAGAACAGAAATGTCATTACAGAAATGTAATTAAAATTAGAAAAAAATTAATATTTAAAAAACTAATTCAAGTTTTAAAATTCTATTAACAGTTTTGAAATCTGTGGATCAATACGGATAGTTGGTGTTAATTTCCCTCCAAAATTTTCATATTTTAGGAGAAATGGCCGTGAAACTTAGTCGTTTCATAAAACCGTTTCATAAATCCGTTTCATTAGGATTTCATGTATATAGGGTAGATTTAATCTCAATATCGTTTCACTATCAATTGAAACAACATATAATTTCAATTATCAATTTGAAAATGACAACAAGTGGGTAAGTGTGATCACAGATCGCACAGAGGGTTTCGTTTAATATTCCTTTCAAAACACTTTTTCCTTTTGTAAAATCTGTTAGTTCCACATTTCGCAAACAGGGGACGCACTCTATTCTACACAAACGTCTATCCTCACGAAACTCCGTTTTACAACCTATCCATAGATATATTAGTCGAGGGGATCGGACCCATAGCACTCGAAATAGGTAGGTGCCTCTTAGTGGTAAAAAGTGGAACTAAAATTTGTAAGGCTATGAGCATAATATAAAAGAGTGGTCAAAGTTGTGTCGGGAAAAATTAGAAAAGTACCCACCAGGTGCAATGGAGAGAGGTTAGAAAAATTGCTTAAAATACACAAGTTAGAGCCCAGAGGGTTAAATATAAAAATTTTTCAAAATTTTATGATTTTTCGTTTGATGTGAGGTGTTCAGCTATAAGTATGCAAAATTTCAAGTCTTCAATTTAATTAGGGGCTCAATTAGAACAAGAAACTTAAAATACACAGGTTAGGTCCCAGGGGGTAAATATAAGACTTTTTCAAAATTTTATGATTTATCGTTTGATGTGAGGTGTTCAGCTATAAGTATGCAACATTTCAAGCCTCCAACATATATAGTTTCTGTGAACGGGCTCTGTGACGGACAGACAGACAGACAGACTGAGGAATGAGACGAATAGCGTTTCGTCAGATGAACGAAACCCTAAAAAAGAAGAAATCTAATTACTAATCCCTATAGCTTTTCCATGTTCTCCTCTTAAAAGAAAACTGGAGTAATTTTGTTGCCACTACAGATTATGACTACAGAAGTGTAACTAATATTAGAAAAAAATTAATATTTCGATTTTATATATATATATAAAGTAGATATCAATATTCGCACAAAAAATGCGGAAAAAAGCTCTATTAATTTTGTTAGATAACAAGATATGTAATTTTATGCTTAATTGCCCATGTGAAAAATACACGACCTCTTAAAATATACAAAATTTCGAATAAAAACTTACACTCGAGGAGCACCTTTTTCTTCAACCTTCCATTAATTCCTCACGCTTAGACCAATGTCAGACGGGCGTCTTTTTTGCTTAAGTATTATCCATTCACAATGCTATAGCACTGTGAAAAATGTGCAGCTGGCAGATCATCTGAAAAACAACTTTCCTATTAGTTCTACTTTAATAATGAGGGCAGTGGCGTAGCTACATATTCAGCGCACTGGAGCAAGTAAAGTTTGTGCGCCTTCTTATCACTCAAAAAAGTTCTGCGTAATTTTAATTTGAAGTTACATATATATATGTGTGTGTAACTAGCTAACCCGCCCGGGGTGGCCCACTGCCTTCGTAGTGTCTAGTGTGTTCCCGATAAGCCTCTTTCTGAACTAACCTGTGGCCTGGGTCCCCGCTACCAAAGGCAGTGTTCTGTACTCGCCGGAGACAATCAAAAACCAAGTTGAATGAGTCAAACCCCGTAGTAATCGAGCTCATAGAACCCGAGATAAGAATGCGAATCCTGGCGGTGAATCTATAATCTTTAAAACAGTCCTAAGCTAAGTTGAATGGACCAATTTAGGTTGAAATAGGGCCCATAATAACCGAGAAAAGAATGCGCCGTTAATGTTCAAAAATGGTGGTACCAGAAGTCTAATACAAACTTTATAATGCAGAAAGTAGCAGAATCGTAATCTAGGTTGAATGAACCAATTTCCGTTGAAATTGAGCCCCTAAGAACCCGAGGAAAGAATGCGCCCACAAGCAGTGGATGGTGTTTGTGGCCCCCACCCCCTGTAAATTTAACAAATTACCTTTAACAAAAAACGCGATATTTAATTCACGGCTGCAGTGAATAAACGTAAGTTGATGCCGAAAAAGAAGATTAATATTCGAAAAAGGTGGTAGCTGGAGTATAAGAAAAATTTTTAGTCGTTTATAAGTAGCCGGAGGAGCCTCGAACTATGCTAAAGAAAATTGCAAGACAATCGGATAATTTTTAAAGAAAGTGCATCAAGGACCCTAAGAAGGCGATTGATATTCAAAATTGGTGGTCAAAATTTTTTTTGTTATTCATGTAGTAGCTGGGGGACGTAAGAATTTGTTAGGAAAAAAATCTTAGTGAATCGAACCATTTTTAGGGGAGCTATAATAGGGGGACCAAAAGGGGCCAACGGATAATTGAGAGCAAGGCCTAAGGTGAAAACATGTTAAAACGTCCTAGTACTTAGCGCTTTAGATTTTCAGTTAGTCGAAATTAATTATAGGGTATAAGTACTAATCAAGTACTAATCATTAGAAATTGTTTTCAAAGAAATGCTTAAAGAGCCCTAGGGTCAAAATAAAAATATGAAGGTGTTGTCTCGGGGAGAGAAGTCCAAGACTCAAGTTTGAAGTTATGCAATGAGAGTGTGACACAATTAGGGGGTAAAAAAAGCTTGGCGCACAAAAAGTTACCCTAGAGGGCCAGTGTCCTAACTGAAATGTAGAAGTGGAAAAAAAAAACTAAATGAAAAAAGAGCTCCGAAAACGAAGTTCGGATTAAAAGGAGGCAATTTATTAACAATTTAGGAACTTTAGGAACACAAAAACTTCAAGTGGCTCTGTACCAAGACCCAGGGGTCCAGGATTACAACTGGAATGTTGCTGGGCAAAAGGAATTTTTTTTAGTATTTTATATAGTAGTCAAAGGACGCTAGAACAACGTCAAAGAAAATTGCAAGATAATCGGATCATTTTTAAAGAAGCTGCACCAAGGGCCCCAAGAAGGCGATTAACATTCAAATTTTGTGGTAGCTGAAGTGTAAAAAAAATTTTGTCGTTCATATAGTAGCTGGATTTCCTAAGATGTTGTTACAAAAAAAAGTTAGTGAATCAGACCATTTTTAAGGGAGATATAATTGGAGGTCCAAAAGGGGCCAAATGATAGTTGAGAGCAGGGCCTTAAGATGAAAACATGTTAAAAAGTTCTAGTACTTGGCGCTTTAGATCTCAATAAGTCGAAATTAAGCATGGGGTATGTATTAATCATTCGAATAAAATTTTAAAGAAACGCAAAAAAAGTGGAGACAATTCTTTAAAAAGGGCACTAGGTGCCCAATAAAAGTGTGAGGGTGCTGGCTCGGGGAGAGGAGTCCAACTCTCAATTTTAAAGTTATGTATTGAGAGGTTGACAATATTAGGGAGTGAAAAATGCATGGCGCACAAAAATTTCAAGGGGCCCAGGGTCTTAACTGGAACGTAGAAACGGAGAATAACTAAACGGGAACAGGGTCCCCCAAAACGAAGAAGATCGGGGCAAGTTATGAGCATTTCAGGGTATAAAAACTGAAAGGTGCTCTGGGAGACCGGTCATAAACAATTAAAAATCTGAGCTCCAGGCGCATCAGGACCTGCCTTGGACTACCCTCACCCAAATTTTCAGACTTCTATGTGCAATAGATTTTGTTAGCCACCACACACAGAGCGAAACTTTCTTTTATTAGTATAGACTAGCTGACCCACCCGGTGTTGCCCAGTCCTGTGATAATATTCTTAAATGAACTTGAAATTTGTAGGATTTTATTTCTTAAGGCTGTTCTATAATCCAAAGGAGCAACTTTATGACATACGTTTTAATTAATTTTTGCTCGAAAACGCATGAAACTAGCAGATGTTGTTATTCAGAAACTTTGTAATCGAAAGATGTTTTCCGTATTTTTTGTAAACACAATAGGTCTTACAGAAAACACTGTCAAAGTTGGCATTTTCAATGGAATTTCCCGACGAAAGCAGAAGAGCCAGTCAACGAATTGAGAAAAACGCCTTGTCATATATCTTTAACACGACTTTGTGTGAAATGCGCGCTCCAAAAATCGGTTAAAAAAACAGTCCTGTTCTAATTTATATACAAAATTGCTGACCAGCGCCGTTCTGATTATCACATTTATAGACAATATTGAAGAAGTTGGAAATTGCTCGTCAAACTTGGCAAATGAGGTGCTTTCGTACTATAACTAGTTTTATAAATATTTTTGCACCGCATATTGTTCTGAATGTATATTTTAGTGCACTTCAATAAGTGCATATCCATTTCATTCTGTTCGAAAGGCTGTAACATAATTAAAATGTATTTGAAATACTTTTTTTCCCCACTGACCGTCATGTAACGGAAAACTTTTGACTGTCCCTGTCATTAAAGTATACATCCGATTTTCATAAAATTTGAAATGACTCGACACAATTTTGCAACAATTATATATTCAAAATTTCAGACCATTCGGGTGGTAGTTTTTGCCCTATTATAAGCGGACAGACGGACGGACAGACAGACGGACTGAACGACGACTATAATGTGCTACGTATTTATATAATTACGAATGCACCTGAAAAGACCCGTTTTCATATTAAAATGTAATTTTTTACAAAAGAGAATGTTTGACTTACATTTTCTTTGCTGAAAATATTCTTTATAAATATTTTTGTACAAAGCGCAAAAATCAGTATATTATATAATAGTATATAATTTATTATAGAGGAAATTACAATCACAGCATTGTACGAATACACGAAGCCTATACACATTTCAAACAAATACTTAATAAATGATTTTACAAATAACTAAATAAAATAAAATACGTATATATATATATACAGAGAGGCCACGCTCTTTGGTACAAGACAGACTGAAAATTCTTGGGGTAAACCATGGCTGGTCACAGAAAAAATTCCAAAATATATACGTTAGTGTTTAAAAGATTTAAATGGTCCTTTCTTTCAAGAAAGAAACTTTCAAGAAAAAAAAATCAATTCTTCTGCCTTGCAAAGAGAAATAAAAATCATTAATAAAAAATGCTTAAAAAAATTGATTTAAAAAAAATATTAAATGATTTAAGATTTTTCATATCTAATGCTTATAGCAAATTTTAAAACTATTAGTTTCAGCTGATGGAGGGAACAGCTTTACCTGGCTTAGGGCCTACCGACCTGCAGGTCGGTTGCCCGACAGGCCAGTCTGAGCCTGCCAGAATGTGACTTAATTTAGTAAAATTGTATTTTTTTAAATTATTATTGTTTATAGGCCTTGTTTTGGCATTGGCGGAATGAAAATTTATTGAAAATTAGTATGTCTTTAGAAAAATGTTTAAGCTTTATGAATGAAAGTGCACGTTTTCTTTAAAACACGACATCTTTATCACTAGTGGAAATATTTCGCTTCTGTATAAAATTAGAAACCAAGTTTTTATTCATTCTTATACTGTTTTGAACAAACAATATATCTGTAAACTGTTCAGAAAGTTGAATGGAGTAACTCCAAACATTTTCTTCCTTTTTTTTAATAGAAAATTCATCGACTACTAATATGTGCTATCCAATGGTGGTGGAATGTGCGTGTGTGTCGAGGGAGTAGGCACAGCCTGATTATGGCCTAAGCAAACTCACATTACCATGTTCGAAAAATATGTTTTGCTTTATTTAATCCTAAAATTCTGCGATTAAATAAGGTTTAATGTGGAAAACTACTGTTAGAAAAAGTTGTGTAATTTTGCATAGGCTATAATGAGGCCCTAAGGAACACTTAATTTGGTACTTAACTTTTCTGTCTTTTTGAAGCTTATCGATTCTGCATTTGACATTTGCAATATTTTCAAAATCTCAAAAACAATACGCACAAAATTTAAGTTGCTGTTTCCCCCTCACCCCCCCCCCCCCCAATCTAAATTTTGTCGCCTTGGGCTGATGTAGAATATGTTTAAATCCGGCTCTTATTATTGTTTTGTAATCTGTATTGATACATGTTTTGTTTCCACAAAACAAACAAAAGGAAAAAACCTTCAAAATTTTCATTTATTGGTTTTCTTTTGTAAAATGGTCAATAATTTTCTTCAACTTGTCACGCTATATTTTTTCCCAAATCGTAAAATAATTTTCGTAAATTACTACTGTTACATCGTACATATAGGTTTCTCAGCGGTGGTGAACTCTTTGGCTACCATTATTTCCGTACAGTAATCATCATGATAAATGTCTAAAACATTTCTAATAGAAATGTACCAGAAAGATTACTGTTTGGAAATAGTAGTAGCCAGTAAAGTGGGCGGTGTTAAATAAGTAGAATAAGCCCTGTTAAATAACTTTTGATTACTTTAAGATCTGAAAATCTTCAACAGTCGTCTACGGAAAAGTTACAGAAAAAAGTCAGGCATGCTGAAACGTTGTTGGAGAAGTTACTCGAGGCTGCAATATGGTATGAATAAAAATTAAAACTTGATTTATAGAAGTCATTTCTTTCAACTGCGTATGAAAACATGTTTTAAATCGAAATAGTTGAGGTTAGACACAAGGTAAAATATCATAGAAATACGCTGATTGTAAAAAGATTCATCTATAATGTCTGATTAATAATGAAAAAATATACAAATATTTTAAGAAATCGCTATTTCGCTTTTTCTAATTTTGCGCCCTTAGGATTCGTGCGCTTGGAGCACGGTAGCTACGCTCCTGAATGAGGGCATTGTTGTTTTTTATTAATAAAATTTATACACGAGTATTGTTACGTCATTAGTTTGTTTCATTTTTAAAGTTTATACGCAAGTATTGTTATGTTAGCGATTTATTTCTGGGTTAAAGTTTATACACATTTATTGTTATGTCATCGTTTTACTCCAAATGCTTATTTTTCAGATTTCAGGATGATTTCGTAAAAATTATACTTGTTTTTTATAAAATTTTAACAAAATGTACGCGAAATGATCCGAATTTTTTAAGTGTAGTTAATATTGTTAAAATTAAGTTTTTGAAAGTTTCTAATATTGTAGATCATAGAAAGCATTTCCTTTATTGATACAGGGCTCCCACTCAGTCCGGGTTTTTGAACGCCACTTTTGTTTACAGAAAAATCTTCTTTATAAATTTCGTAGAAGCATACGGGGAACAGCGATTTTCTTGAAATTGTTGCCGAAATCTACCACGAATTTCTTTATAAAAAAATATTGGTTTTCAAAAAAGTGGATCAGTGGAAGCCCTTTCAATGGATAAATAGAAATTTCGTTTAGAAAGTACATCATTTTAATTACAGGGCATTTTCAATCTAATATATAAAAATGAAAATTTGCCTGCCTGTCTGTAATTCTATACAAATCCACCGTTTGGAAGCCATAATTGTGAAATGTTACGTACATGTGTATTAAAACACGGCAGAGGCAACTAAAGTAATTCGAAATCGAAATAATTTATAGTTCATTTTTAATTAATAAAAAAAAAACACCAATATAACAGCAATTTTCTAGCAAATTTGAACATCTTCCGTTATAGCAGTTGCCAGCAATTAAAAATCCACAAAAAAATTCTTACCACAACAATTACTTTTCTATTGCAAGATTTCCTCGTGAAAAATGAAAATGAAATAAACAGTTTGAGGAATATTTTAAAAAAGTGAATATTACGTCATATAGGTCATATGAGATTGAAAAAACGTATTAAAACATGATAAAAACCCGATTATGGAAGTATTGGCACATTTTAACATTTTGAGGTTCTCTGAATTTGTTTTTGCCATTTTTTAATTTATTCAATATATAAATTGTGTGTGTATGCGTGTATATTAGAATTTCCACAAAGGTTTAGGTCCCTAGAGAGGTCTTAGTGAAGAATTGAAATAAAGATTTCAGAGTTTTTAAAAACAAAATTCATAGTACTTTTGTACTTGCTGATTTTCTGTAAACACGAAAAAATTATTTAAATAACAAACTACTCGTAAACAACTTTTCATTAAAAGATTTTCATCTAGCTCTCAATACAGATCACAGTTTATATTTACTAAGTAAGTAGGTAATCCCTTGTCTGGATTAAATGAAAACAAGTTGGATATTGCTTGTCAAACGCGGTAAATGAGGTGCATTCGTACTATAACTAGTTTTATAAAAAATGTTTGCAACCCATGTTGTACTGAATGTATATTTTTTTGCACTTCATAAGTGCATAGTCTGTAACATCAATAAAATGCACTTGCAATAATTGTTTCCCATGGGCCGTCATGTAACGGAAAACTTTTGACTGTCCCTGTCATTAAACTATACATCCGATTTTCATAAAATTTGAAATGACTCGACAAAATTTTGCAACAGTTATATATTTAAAATTTCAGACCATTCGGAAGGATGTAACATCATTATAATGGACTTGCAATAATTTTTTCCCATTGGCCGTAATGTAACGGAAAACTTTTGACTGCCCTTGTAATTGATTTATACATCCGATTTTCATAAAATTTGAAATGGCTCGACAAAAGTTTGCAACAATTATGTATTTAAAATTTCAGACCATTCGGTTGGGTAGTTTTTGCTCTGTTATATGCGGACGGACAGACAGACGGACTGAACGACGATTATAGGTGCTACGTATTTATATAATTACGAACGCACCTAAAAAGAGCGAAAATTACGTAAATTAAAACGCAATCGTTTATTTTTCTAAACAAGCATTCTTAAAATTCCTCGCATCGCCGGTACTTTAGCTAGTTTTTTTTTAAAAAAAAGCTCATCTAACTAAGTTATATTAAATAATTGTTATAAAATATTAATAAGTATTGATTATTAGTATCAGTATGTAACATACGTAATGCATACATAATTAAATATATATGTCTGTAAGTAACATACATAATAGCATAAGTATTTTACTGTTATTTAAATAATGTATAACATTACGTATTGGTATTATGTAAAGATATAAATATTTTGCACAAAAGAATGTACAAATGGCTCTATTGATTTTTCAGATAACAAAACATAAATTTCTATGCATAATCTCCCATGCCAAAAATACAATTGCTCTTAAAACATGCAAAATTTTGAATAAAAACTTGCATTTCAGGAGCATCTCTTCCTTACACCTTCCAATCCTGACGTCGAATATGCAACTGACAGATTAGATTTTAGTATTTATTCCACGCTGATATCCAGGTGATTGTTGCTTTTCATTGTTAAAATTTATACACAAGTATAGTTACGTCATTGTTTTATTTCATTTTTAAAGTTCATACGTATGCATTGTTATGTCAGCGTTTTATTCCTGTGTTAATGTTTATACACAGTTATTGTTACATCATCGTTTTACTCGAAATGCTTATTTTTCAGATTTCACGATGATTTTGTTTTTGTAGTCACTAATCTGTTTTTTATAGAATTTTAACAATATGTACGCGAAATTACCTGAATTTTATAAAGTTCAATTAATATTGTCAAAATGAAGTACTTTATATACGTAAAATATTAGGACTTAATATACGTAATGTGTACATAAATAAATATATATGCATACCAGTAACATACATAACAGCGTAAGTGGTTATGCTGTCATTTAAGTGCGTGATACATACAAGTGTATAAGTATTTGCACAAAAAATGTATAAATGGCCTTATTGAATTTATCAGACAACAAATTTTTATGTATAATCTCCCATGTGAAAAATACACAATCGCTTAAAACATATATAATTTCGAATAAAAACTTACATTTCAGGAGCACCTTTTTCTTCCACCTTCCACTCCTGATGTCTCATGTGCAAATGGCAGACTATCCCCTTCCTATTTTCTCCACGTTGATATGGATGTGATTGTTGTTTTTCATTGTTAAAGTTTATACATAAGTATTTTTACGTCATTGTTTTGTTTCATTTTTAAAGTTTATGCACAAGTATTGTTATGTCAGCATTTTATTCCTGTGTTAAGTTTACACACAATTACTATTACGTCTCCGTTTTACCCCAAAATGCTTATTTTTTAGATTTCTCGATGATTTCGTAAAAATGACTCATCTAGTTTTTATAAAATTTTAACTAAATGTTCATGAAATGACCTGAAATATTTAAAGTTCAATTAATATTGTGAAAATCAATTTTTTATATTATTTTTTATATGTTTTTCTAAAGCTTTCCGGTTTTGTAGCTTCTACAAAGTATTTTCTTGGATAGATGCAAAATTTGCTTAGAAAAAGATTTGGATACAAAATACAGAATTCTATAATGTTTTTGTATCCAAGTCTTGCGTTGTGTGAGCAATATGGAATTTTTCCTTGGAATTATCTTCAGTAGCGCCCTCTATTGTAGAAATTTTGATCTAATTCGTTTTTGGTGTCATAAAAAATTTCGTACCACGCTGAATATTTATCTGCAAACCCGATGTCTCTCCGATCCATTGATCGTCTTTTATTGCGTTTTACTTTCGGACGATAGTTTTGAAACACCTGGTATATATTACATGTGAGGACGTGTGTTTAAAAACTCGTCTCATCCAGAAAATCAAATTTTGGAAATTTGCGAAAAACCACTGACTGCTTCCATTGGTTTACACTGTAAACCAAGATTTTACAATGCTAGAAATACACAGTAAAACTAGATTATTTTGCGATTGTAATGTTTTTTTCGATGCAGGTTCACCAACAGAATAGATTGATAAGGAAAACTCGATTTTTAAAATTTTGGATAAGGCGAGTTTTGAAATTCATCTCCTCATATTGATAAGTATATTATATAACTAAACACTAGAAAGATGTAGCCCGTCAAAAGGGCGGAAAATGAGATATAAAGATATATACAGCACATGTGCAAGAATATGAGTAGTTTTTCTCGCTTGTTCCGCAGTGATAGATGAAAATAACACATTTTAAAATGTGGAAATACGTTGCCAATTTTTTTTTCACCATGGCAATTTTCTCTATTTTGCCAAGACCCCCATAATGGAAAAATACCGAGCATTTAATTCATGTATCCGGCTATGTAAAGCACATTAAAATTGGGCAGTTAGGAGCTCAGATGGCACAGCGCCGTCTCGTGGCGATTATTTTATTAATAGCATCGGGATAAAGATGTAAAGACGTACAATTTCGTATTTTCACTTTAAATTTTGACCCATAGATTTTGAAAAAAAACCCCTTCAATGCGCGGAGTTTAAATTAAATAGCAGTGAGCTCGATTATGAAAGTTTAATAGGTTTTCAATGGGAAATTCGCCAAATTAGCTAGCTATCGCCAAGTTGGCTTCCTATATGGCAACTTATTTTTGTCGCCAAATTTGGCGAAAACCCGCCAAGTTGTTAAAAATTTGCTGCTATTGTGGCTACCCTACCATTAGTACTTTTCAACAATTACGCATTGTTGAAGAGGGCACCGATTTCTCCATAGGAAGTCTAACCCTGGCATTCGCGATGAATTAGGCGGTCCAACCGGAATTGTGAGGGACACACAGAGACTTGGATTTTATATAAATAGATACTTGCATAAAAATTGTACAAATGGCTCTATTAATTTTAAAAGATAACAAGATATAATTGCACCGTTAGTTTGATAATTTTTCAGTGAAGGTTTTAATATATTGCAGTTTGTTCTACGTTATTTAGTAGTAGGAATATGACAGAAAGTCCTATAATAATATGAACCCGATTATGAAAGATTAGTTTTTATAAAATAATTTACCGGTAGTATCATGGCGAAACTTGAATTGTTAAATAAACTTTACAACATACTTATAACTACTTAAAAGGTGATGCAAACATATAGAATAATATTTAATACAACCCTGAGATCTTTCGAGCACACACGCGTTCATTTTCAAAGGGAAAAGATGAGTGACTGAATAGAAAACAAATTTTAAAAATAAAAACAAAATACTACGCATGCGCAAGCGGAGTTCAGCCCATTTCTCTGCAGAGGGGTGAAAAGAGCGGTTTATATTTTCAGGAGTTCTTGAAATATTTAGGATATTATACCAAATCGCGATAATATTATAAGAAAGGACACCGTTACAAACATTATCACTCCTAAGTAAAATTTCAATGGATTCACGGATTATTGAAGAGTAATGGTTAGATGTTGAAATGATCATTTTAGCTTTTTCGAAGCTTATCTTATTATTTTCTTCTTGATGCAATCTGGATAAAGCTGTACGTGGTTTCTTCAACTTGATATCAGAAAAATGCTCTTTTAGTCTTTCCTTAAATTTTCGAGATGTCATACTTATATAAAATAAACTCTCATGGTGTTCTGTGCTGAATAGGACTATGTAAACTCCTGCTTTTTCATAATAGGGAATTGGATCAATTTTACTGTGAATCAATTCTATTGTTATTGCTATATTTTTAAGGAAAGGTTTAAGGAAAGGTTTATTTCATATCACTCTTTAGCAAATCCTGCTGTAAATGATCAATATAAAAGTGGCTCAATAACCCAAATTTTGTTAGAGGTATTAGACAATAAAATAGTGCAATGGCATTCGTATCGTTTCCGTAATGTGGAAAAACAGCTGGAGGTACATACTGCTTTAAAACACAGGGTCAAATTCACCGATATATTTCTGTTGATACATTTGAAGAAACTGACTATCATTGCGGTCGAAGTTTGCTAATTAGTACAAAATAAAATAAAATTGTACGTAGTAGTGTAAATTCATACAAAGAAACTGGAAAATACTTTTGTCAAAATCGTCAAAATTTTAATAACTACACCTAAAATTCGAAAACAAAAATTTTCCTTAGAGCTGCATAAAACTTTCCCAAAGACTGATATAGTATAAAATGATGCTGATTGTAAAAAATAAATAAATAAAAATACATTTTAAATTTGCTTATACCCAAGGTTATTCTGTAAACATGCATGGAAAATACAGACCTACGCACACATATCTATAGGCGTCATCAAAACAGTGTTTACAGATAGGAACTAACAATTAAACACAACTTAAAAGTCATCAATACAAGTAAATAAAAACATAGGTATGTAATATAAAAAATACTTTCGCATTGATGAGAAATAATTAGTTCGCTTTTTACGCTGTCGAGTTTTCTCATTTTTTAAATTTAATTTTTACTTGTACAAAATGTAATTAGTTGGATGTGCCAATACCAAAACTTTCTTCTCCAACATATTAATAATCTCAGTAATATCCACATGTCTTAATATTTCAAAACGTAGTTAAAAATGTTAATGTATTTCAATATTATTAGTTCAATAGTGTGCAAACTTTGACTTTCATCTTAAATTTCTGCTTCAGTCAATGAACCGGAATAAAAACGAATTAATCTCGATCATGATATTTATTAAAATCAGTAATTTTTTGTTATTCTGTTGTAAACTAGAAGTTTACTAATAATCGGCTCAGCAAGATGCGAAGTTCCCGTCACTACACGAGCCGCCGATGTACAATAGAACTAATAAAAATCTAAAAAAATATACAAAAATCGCTATTACAGCGCCCCCTTCAGGCGGACTATTTCCAAGTTAAAGGACGATCTGCTTGCCGTAGATAAACATAAATATGAAATCTGTTTCAATTCTTTTCGTAACTTTCATACATTTTTCAATGGTTTAATAATAAAACTGGCACAAAAATCGCTATTATAGCGCCCCTTTCCGGAGGAATATTTCCAAATTGAAGGAGGACCTTTTGGCTATACACAAAAACATACATAAAAAATTTGGTTCGATTCTGTGCTTAACTTCATACATATTTCGGAGGTGCAACGGCGAAACACGGACTGACAGCTGTTTTGTATAAATATGTTTTTTCAGATCTTTGACGCCTAAAACGTTTTAATTCATCGAAAACCGGAAGTCGAAAAAAATTTCGATTACAATACTTTCATCTATTGAAGAAGTAAGAAAGTAAAAATACATAGCTCTTATAATAAATATTTCTGTTTGGCAAAATCTTTAAAACTTAACCGTTTATGTACTGAATTATGAATTCATGAAAATTTTATCTTCTGAAGCATTTTTCGTGTATTTTTTAAACTACATTAGAAGGTTTACATAATCATTTAATAAATTTTAGAAGGATTTTAGATGGATTGAAGGATTTAGAAGGATTCATTAAATTTGAATTTATAGGGATTTTGTGCACTATTTAAAACCCCACTCAAATCTTTTATTTCAAATATTTTTCTTAGTATTTTGTAGAATTAGGAAATGTACAAATATAATGTTCTTACAATAGACATATAGAAATAGTTCCGAATTGAAAAATTCCCACCCCCCTCCCCAACGTCCAGAAAGCTGAAAAGATGCAAAGGCAAAGTAAATCATCCTTTTAAAAATATTTTTTTTTTTTTGTGTAACCCATAATGTTTTTGGAACAAGATAAAGTAATGCATCTATAACTCATTCTAAACTGTATTACTACTAATCGATGTATTAAATGAATTTTATAACAAGTTATTTTAATGGTACTTACAAGTACCGTTTTGCTCACGCTACACGATTGGAATAGTAAAGAAAATAAAATTAAGTTTTTCATTCCCTACGCCGTTGGCTTTTCGGTAGATTCGCAACTTTCTCGTAAACGAGAGAGATAAAGATTTTTATAAGACAGTAAAAGAAGCACTCAGCTTAATAAAAGTCCATTAAAGGAAAACTTCTCCCATAATGAATTTTATGGAGAAAAACGAAAAGTAAAACTTCGTATAGAAAAACTGCACTTTCTAATCACTCTTGTTATGAAAATAAATTTGAAGGATTGGAGTTATTGGTGTAGGTGACCTTCTTTTAAGGCCGATGATCCGTCGGATTTCAAATCTGGCGCTAATCCACACTAATCGACGCTTCTCCAATGCTAATTCTATGGGAATGCGTTCGTTGTTTTACACTTTTTACTTTCTTCTACTATCTTTACAAGAAGAAAGTACTGGATTCGTGAAAAATTTCGAATTCCGGTTTTCGACGGATTTACACGTTTTAGGGGTCAGAGATCCCGAAAAAACATGTTTATAGAAAATGTCTGTCTGTGAGTATTTCTGTGAGCTTGTCTGTGTGTCTGAGTGTGACACAAATTTGGTGGGCGCCCTACCTCAAGAACTAATGCACGAAATTTAATAAAAATTTATATTCAGATAGTCCCTGATGTAAATTAGTGCTCATTAGTTTTTGGTGCAAATCGCTCAACAAGTGGCGCTGCTATGCTGTATGTTTTACGATTTCCGCAATGGCTCTATATCAAAAACTAATGCGCGGATTTTCATGAAACTTCAGGTAAAGTTAGTTCTTGATATGAGTTGATGTTTAGTATGTTTTGGTGAAAATCTCTCTGCAGGTGGCGCTGCTATACATCATTTTTCCTGATTTCCGCAATGGCTCTATCTCAAGAACTAATGCGTGGATTTTCATCAAACTTCAGATTCAGTTAATCCTTGATATATGAGTTGATGTTTACTACGTTTTGGTCTAAATCGTCTAACAGATGGCGCTGCTATATTGCATTTTTCCTGATTTCCGCAGTAGTTTTATCTCAAGAAGGGGTTCATGGATTTTAATCAAATTTCAGATTCAGTTATCAAGTCGACTTAAGTTGTTGCTTTTTAGGTTTTGGTATATATCGCCCAACAGGTGGCACTGCTATGCAGAATTGTTTTACGATTTTCGCCATAGCTCTACTCAAAAACTAATGCACGGATTTTCACGAAACTTCAGATTTAGTTAGAAGTTGACATAAGTTGTTGCTGATTAGTTTTTGGTATATATCGCCCAACAGGTGGCACTGCTATGCAGAGTTGTTTTAGGATTTTTGCGATAGCTCTACTCAAAAACTAATGCACGGATTTTCACGAAACTTCAGATTTAGTTAGAAGTTGACATAAGTTGTTGCTGATTAGATTTTGGTGTAAATCATCTAACCGGCTGCACTTGGAACCATGTATGAGACATGTATTAACATGTATGAGATAGAGGAAAGTTTTAAGTTGAGACCATGTATTAAGATGTATGCGATAGAAGAAAATTTTGGGATTGCCACATCCGACTAGTTTATTGAGTTCGTAATTATACAGTGTGATTCATAAATATCGAAACAATAGGCTATCTCCTTAAATATTGCCCCTAGGCATATACTTCCAATTGCAAAGTTTCATAAAAAATAGTGCAAAATTTGCTGAGATAAGTTGCAATTCCAAGGTGGGTATATTTGAGAAAATACAAAAATTAAATTTTTATACGGCCCCCGTAGGGTAAAATTTCCAATTAGAAAATTTTCCCTTATATATTCCAGAATTAAACAACAACAAAAAAAAATCCATCTTGATATCTGCAAAACTCAGGAGATATGTCCGTTTTAATAATTCGTGAGGTTTCAAGGAATCAGACACAAATTGAAATGCGTGTAATTCGAAGAAACAATGTTACTGTAAGGTGTCCGGGAAACATTTATTTATTTTTATTTATTTATAGATTTAGAATTTAGATTTTTTTTTTTTTTGTTATTGTTAACCATATAATTTGTAAACAGAATCACATCATAAGACTTCTTACAAAATTAAAAAATAAATAATTATTTTTCAAAAAATTCAGAGTAATTTAAAATTGATATAACTTGAAATATTATTTGTCGAATTGAATTTTTTTCTTTTAATTAAACAAAAATGTATAAGTTTTAATTTTGATTCAGCATTTAAAAAAATATATTAATTTCAGAAAAAATAAAAATATTTAAAACAAATCATAATTTCAAAAGTGAATATTTTTTTTCAAATTTGCTGCATTAAAATTTAAGTCAAACATTTGAAAAAGGTATATTCTAAGTTTGAACCATTTATCTTTAACGGTTATTGACTTATATTAATTTAAAGATGAGAAATGTTGAAAAAAAATCTATGATGCAGAAAATCCATTTAAACTTTTAAACCGTTTGCCCCGAGATAACTCGGGGGAAAAAGCACTGTTTCCCCATACCTGTCACCTGTGAAGTAGTTAAACAAAGATTGGCTCTTAATAGAACGTTTAAATGCTTTTTAAAAGCTTCCAGGTAAGTAAGTAATTCCTTTCTGTAGCTTCAATTTCTGATTTAGTTTAATTTTTGCCATTCTCATCTTCTTTCTTTACTGTTTAAATGTGTCAATTGATTTAAACAAGACCTTTCTAACATATCGATTTCGAGTTTTTTCATAATTTTAACTCTGACAACTTCTTATTTTCCACCTTAAAAGTGCAATTACACTAGGTGTAAAAGTTGCCTCTAATTACGGGCGACTTACAGTTATCTATTGCTTTAAAAGAGTAGCTCCGAAAGCAAGCGTTAGTTTATTAGATATATAAATTTCTTTTAGATACTTTATGTTTCAGGTCATAGATGGTTTATTGACATGATGCGAATAAAACTATTTTCATGGACGATGCACTTAATTTTATTTACTTCATTATCTAGATAGGTGTCTCTGCATATTTTAGATTTCTGCACAGGCCGAAATTTGTACAAAAATCCCCATTTTTCTTAAGATACAATTAAGATTATTTTAAAGAATAGTACATACACATTTATAAGAAAATGTTACAGTATATTTTAGATTACTATGTGACTATGCTTGACGAAAAACATAGATGCCACACCTCCCATTAATCCTCCGTAATATGTAGATTAATTAGAGCCAGTTAACAACTTTAAAATCGAGAAATTATTTAAGGAATCTTTAACTTGTTTAATTTAAAGGTTTTAAGTCGAATTTATTCAATTGAATTTCTTAAAATAGTTTCTGGTTCGTTCGATCGTATTAAACCTGGGTCAAATAAACACACTTATAACGGAAGATTGGTGGAAGCTTGGCATCTATTCAAAAAATACGCAATAGCAATGTTAATGATTATTTATACTCTTAGACTATTACATTCGAATAAAGATTTATTTTTAAAAAACAACGTCGTTTAGAATAAATTAAAAACACGTTTAAAAATATCATAACCTTTGAAGCTGTATAACAAAAGGTAGTTTTTTGAAAATATTTTTGTATAATTTATTAAAATATTTCCAATGATTCCGTTAACAGAAGTTTCATTATCGCTATTACTTTTTTTACAAACTTATTGAATGCCCAACCCGTCCTAAGAACAATAAAGACACGGCCTTCACGGCCCGGCCAGCGGACCATGCCGGTTATGGGCCTAGCGCCAAGCTCGGGCTCATTCAGCATATTTCTCAAGTAAGTTTAATGCAAAAATCTATACGCTGTTATTTTATATCCAAAAGTCAAGACATTGGTTTAGATCGACGCTTTATAATGTGTCAATTTATGGTCGATCCCTAACTTGCATTTCAAATGAACTGATATCGTGTCGCTCAGAGGTAGGCTTAGGTGGTGTAAGTCACGAAATTTGGATTTTAATATCTCTGTTAATTTTGAAGATACGAAGATGGATTTTTTTTTTTGTTTAATTCAGGAATGGATAAGGAAAATTTTCTACATTGGAAATTTTATCCTACGGGGACCGTATAAAAATTTAAATTTTGTATTTTCTCAAATAGACCCCCCCCCCCTCCCCAATGGAGTTGCAACTTATCTTATCAAATTTTGCACCTTTCTTTAGGAAACTTTGAAATTGGAAGTATATGCCTAGTGGCAATATTTAAGGAGATAGCCTATTGTTTCGATATTTATGAATCACACTGTATAAATACGTAGCACCTATAGTCATCGTCTGGTCTGTCTGTCCGTATATAACAGCGCAAAAAACTACCCAACCGAAGGATTAAGAATAGGGAACCATATCAAATTAAACAAAGAAATATATCCGACATTGAGATTTCTAAGAACAAGCGCAATCATTGGAACTGCAGATATAAAAAAAGCTGTCAAAATACTGTACTGGCTCGGACATGAAGATTTCTTTAATTTATTAAATAAATTTTACAAATTCAAAATGCATTATATTACTGTATAAAACGTATTGATACTCAAGAGGACATTCACATTTATAACCTATGTGAAAATCAGAGAAATTCCTTAGTAAAATTTTATTAAAAATATGCTGAGAGCTCCGGATTTAAATAACAGAATGTGTCAACAAACCGATATATCCTAGTAAAATTAATCTTTCAAATTAAAAATATTTGAATATATTAACAAATGAAGTCTGAAAATGAATCTTAGAGTATCCTTATAGATACGTAAACAGAGATTTATCCTTATATATTATTAAAAAGTATTAAAGCAGTTATGCTGAGACAATATTACTAGGAAAACCTGATTTACTGAAGGAAGGCGAAACATGAAAAATGTTCCTGAGCTCTCTATATCTTATGTATGCAAACAAGTATGTATGCTTCAAATACAAATATCTGTATATACAGACACTATTTAGTCCTGTCTCTTAAATTTATGAAGAATAATTACTTTGCTTACCTTATGTTTTCCAACTGAAATTCACATTCGAAACGATACAATTTTTATCTAAAATGGCTGCTGTTGTCTGCTGACAAACAGAGAAAGATTCTGTGACGAGCTATTATACAGCATGGAGATATTTGCTACATAATAGATTCGTTTGTTGAAAATTGCATAGCTCGTTTTGTTGAAAATTTGAATAACTTTATCTGGCATCTCATCTGATGTATAACCTTTAAATTACAATGTTTTCTTCTGGACAATTCTCGAATAAGCGCAAAGAAAATTATAACAACATTTAAATCCTACTGACGACGGTCTTGTATGGTTGAAAGCGTTCAAGGTTTTTCTAATATATTTTAAGATAGATAGTCTTTAATTAAGTAGACGGAAATTTGTTTCATCTTTCTTTAAGGAGTCTCAGGACTCTTAAAATTGAAAAAAAATGAAAAAAAAAGACCATTTTCAACATTTAATATCTTAAAATGTATTTGCTTTTAAGACACAATTGTTATTGAAATTGAAAGATATAAGTATGTTGTTTCATTTCAAGCATTTAAAAAATTAAAAGATGCAGGATTAGCATTTACAGGGGGCTCCAAAATGTTAGACATTTG
Organism: Maratus speciosus; assembly: GCA_963932465.1. Taxonomy (NCBI): domain Eukaryota; kingdom Metazoa; phylum Arthropoda; class Arachnida; order Araneae; family Salticidae; genus Maratus; species Maratus speciosus. Next base: position 664,770,457 of record OZ010786.1, on the reverse strand, counting down.
ACGAGCAAAAAATCGGCATAACACCTTACGCGCACGATGACAAAATAAATATTGCAACTAGAATAAAAATTTTGGTGCCTACTAATACATCAGATTGTAATAATTACCCTGAACCTAAATAAATTTGTATTTAAAGCTTTTTTATATTTTTGATACAAAGTTGTATTTAGCTAATGCAAAATTAAGAAAATTTCAACTGTATGATCACCTAAAAAAATATTGTTTTGAACAATAAAAAGGAAATTTTAGGTTCAGTTTATACAGACTAACAAGAAACATACGTTTTGAAATTTTTATGAAAAAATATTCATAAGTTTTTGAGATATCGTGCGCGTTATGCCCAAAAACGTCATTTGGAGAAAAATGGCTTCAAAGTTTCCGAAACGACGCTTCAGCTATTGAACGCGTATAAATGTAAAAGCCATAATTTCAGTTCTAATAGGAATTTCAACGAAACAATTATGTCAAAATGTTCAGAAAAGATAGCAGTTTAACATCTAAAAAAATTAAAATTTCGAAAATTTTAAAGCCTTAAGAGTCCTGAGATCCCTTAACACAAGAAGATATATTAACTTGGTTCAGTTAGTTATCTGGTTCTCATACGTTCCCATACTGGTTCTCATACGTGAAGCACTTACAAACTCTTTCGGCGGTCATAAAATTGTCTTTTTCTGTCATAAATTTCGGAGTCCCTTTGCCACAAGAGGAAGAAAAACCTGAATTTTATAAATCGCAGTAAAACCTCCCTAAAGCGACTCCAATTCCGTCCAAATTCCTCCAATTCCGTCCTGTTCCGTTCCAATAAAAATGGGTCGCTCCAAGAGGTGGTCTCTTAATGGAGGTCATGTTTAAATCTAGATTTTAATAGTTGAAAAAAGGTAACAATTCATGTTACTAAAATGTATTTTTCATCGTAGGAAAAAATATCACAATTTAAGTATCAAAACAAAAGTTAATTACTGTAGAGTTTAAAAAATGAATACATTGACGTTTGCTTTGATTTTACGGTTTTATCTTTTATAACTTTTATTTCCAAGTCCTTTCGAAGTTCAGTCAACAAATGCAAATGTTTTTTGGACGGGAACAAATAATGACGATGTCATTAATTTATCTGTTTCTTTGAGAGTTTTCTGACAGAATAGGGCAGGGAAGTTTATTGACCGTCATTCTTAATTTGTCATCCGAGTTAAATTCATTGCCTAAAAAGACACAAACGGGTTTAAACACTTAAAAGTTACCGAAATAAAAAAAATTCTAAACTTAGTTTAGAAGTTTGATGAATAATGCTCTCTCCGGAATTATTTTTCCAATAAAACCTTCTTCAAGCGACCAGGAAAAAGCGGAATTTGTTTCATTTTCTTGAAAGAAATGGGTCGCTCATGGAGGGAGTTCGACTGGGATGGTCTCTGAATGGAGGTAAAATTAGTATTGAGCCTATGAGAATAAATTTCGTTTCATGAAAAAGTGGTCGTTCAGGAAGGTGGTCGCTTGATGGAGGTGGTCGCACAGAGAGGTTTCACTGTACTTTACTGTACAGATTTTTTTTTAACTAACATATTTTCAAAACATTTTAAAAATTGAACTCTTTGGACATCACATTCTGTATTGCATTTTTAGCTTTTTCTATTGCAACGACGATGAATGAATATAGAGATAATGTTATATGGTAATTTATCATTTTCTTGATGCCTACTACCACCTTCTGAATTTGTTGGTCGAATTTCGCAGCATCTTGTATTTACCTTATTTTAAATAAAATAAATAAAAAAATAAATAGAAATTTGTACCACTAGCTATTCCACTAGATTAATTTTTACACAATTATTATAATTATATTTGGTAAATAAACCATATTAGATTTAATTTCCAACTGGGCGAAAAATGTCCGGACCAGGATTCGAACCAGGGATCTCCTGGCTGAAGCCGCCAATGCTAAGCCAGGAGATCCCTGGTTCGAATCCTGGTCCGGACATTTTTCGCCCAGTTGGAAATTTACATCTAATATGATTTATTTACCAATTATAATAATTGTGTTAAAATTAATCTAGTGTAATTTGGTATCCAGCGATTTCTGGAGTTCCATTACCTGAGATTTATTCTGTTGAGCTGAACCAGGTTTCAGACCAGATGCTATAATCATTAAGGTTCGCTGGGTGAAAAAGTTCCACCAGATTCGTCCGGGATAGCTCAGATGGCAGAGCACTGGCGGCTTCAGGCAATCCTGGTGCGGACATTTTCGCCCAGTTGGAAATTTACGTTTAACACTAGCTACTCATTAAAACTAATCTTTCCATTTTAAAGTTTTATATATTCTTCAGATGCTATATAAAAACTGGTCTAAAAAATATTAATTTCTCACAAGAAGAAATGAAAAACCTTTTGTAGCAATAATCCGATTAAATTTTTTATTTCATTTAAAAGAAATAATAATAAAAAATCCGTAAAAGACGTTCTTTTTTTCCTCTGAATTTAATCCTCAGCGAACTCAATTAATTCCATTAACTTTTAGTCTTTTTAATTAAAACATAATCTGAAGTTGTTTTTTTTTCTCCTTCTATTAAATCGCCGATTTATAAGATTTTCTATTGACTAAATTTATTTGTAGCAATGGGAATATATTTATCTTATTTAAAACTGAAATAATATGAAATATGATAGAAAAGACTACACTGTAAAAAAAAAATAAATAAATAAAAAAATCTGTAAAGTTACAAAATTTTTTGGGGGATTCATAAAACTATTTATGCAACGGCAACAACAAAAATTCATGTAACAGGTACACTTTTGCACCGTAAATAAAAAAATCTGTAAGGCTACTAAGGCAATTCGGGTAACGGATAAAATTTTAGTAAGATTAGTGTAATTTTAGTAGATCCTTTTGTAAAGCTACAGAAATCTGTAGCTTTGCAAAAATTAGTTTTGTAGATTTACATCTTTTTTTGTACAGCGTACTGATAAAATTTTAGTAAGCAAAAAGATTTCTGTAACTTTAAATCTGTAGAATTACAAATTTTTTCTTACGTTGTCCTACGACCTATTTAGTAACGCCTTCGGCTTATAATTTTCTTTCAATTTTTGATAAAAAGGGTTAATAATAGTAAAAGTGTCTATGCAAATCACAAAAGTTAAGATTTATTGAAATTTAACGATATGTTATTAATTGAAATTTTGCAAATATAGTTATTTTGTGTGCTATTCATATGGCAAAGGGTTAAGGAAGAATTTTTGTTTGGAAAATATCATATTACAACAGCATTTTAGTAAGAATTAATAAAATAATGTAGAGGTATATATAATATAACTCTTAAGGACAGGTGTTTACATTGGCTGATGGCGGGATGTTAAAACTTCGAGTTCGAAACGTGTCCTGCGTGTTTCTTTTGTTTTATGGTGATTCATATAAAGTTTTATTATTTATTGATGATTTATCGCCAGTTTTTCGGTACTGTTTTTCCTGTATATATCCTGTATCCTATATATATATATGGGGCATTCTCACAATCTTTTGACTTTTGGGGAAAAAAAAATCTGGCGAAATTAAACTTGCTAAAATAACATTTTAATCTGATAGACGCATGCCTTAATGATTCAAAATAATGAAAAAATGGTCAGCAGCGAAAAATGTTTTATTTAACTGAGGTGTAAGTTAAACTTGCGAATTTAAATCTTCCTTACCATTTTACCCCTATAACTTTTTAATTTCTTCTAAATTTTTACTTATAATGAATTTGCATAGTACCCACAGGACATTCAAATGACAAATAATACAAATGTAGTACTTTTAATACAGAATTTTTGTATAACATAGTCTTAAAGGGGTGTTAAAGAAGGGACGGTAAGGTAAAAAAAGGGACGAAATGCTAAAAAAAGAGACGGTAAGGATGGAACGGTAATGAAAATTACCACCTATTTTTAGGAAAATCATGTTAAGACTAAGTGATAGCCACAATGTTAATTGATTTTTAGAAACAGTTGTTAACAATGGATTAAATTAAATTTTTTTTAAATTTACCTCGAAAAGTGCAGGAATAAACCTTGGGGACGGTAAGACTACCCATAAAGCCACGGTGATTGAAATTGATAGTTAAATGCTGATTTGTATTCTGCAGTAAATTTCCTGTCAAAGAATTTTAGATATTCTTTCTCTAGCATACTTCTGCATGAGCAAAAACTTGAAAAAAATTTTGTCGCTGCATCTGAAGTGATTTTCTGTATAATTTTAGAAGAGGGATGGTAAGGAATTTAAAACCCAGGGACAGAGTTCAAAAAATAATATCAACCCTAAAAATGTGTGCAGGTTAATTTTTAGCTACCTATTTATATAAAACAATAGTTCCAGTTTCAGAAAAAAATTACATCGAATTATTTTTATTGAAACCATTTCATCCAGACAGCTCGAAACTTCAAAATCAGCATCAGGGACACGGGACGGTAGATGAGTTTTCCATGTGTTTGGACCCCCAACATCGTCCAAAAGTTATTTATCTCGTTAATATTGTTGTGCAATCATGCAATGGGATGTTCCCAAGTATATGAAATAAAAAAAACACAAAAAAGTGTATTAAATAAAAAATTATTATTCAGGGACATGAAAGTCAAAAGATTGTGAGAATGCCCCATATATGTATATAAATACTATATATGTACGACGATATCCTTTAAGTAGCTGTACTGAAAATACTTGGTAGCAGAAATTTGGGCATTTAGGCACAATGACATACAAAAAATATTTGCTCGCCAATGTTAGAACAGATTCACTCCGACAAATACAAAACCAGCGCCGATGGAGAGAAAAAAATTGAGGACTAAAAATTTAAAACGCTAAAAGTCCAAAAGAGGAAATTTTCCAAGAGAGCGAAAATAAGTAAAACTCCTACTTCTGGTACTTAAGCGTTTTCCACTTCACTCATTTTGGGCTATTAGTTCAACACTTTAAAATGTAAGTACCTAGCTTCCTTTCGTTTAGTGTTTAAATACCTAACTAGCCGCCTTTGGCGACCCGTTTGGTCTCCCTTAAAATTTATGTTTGGGAAAGCATGCTAATTATTGTATCATGTTACCTTTATTCATAATTTAATTTACTTGGACTCTCTTAAATATAATTAATACAATCCCTTAAGCTAATATTAGATTTTGTTGGATTAAAATATCTCAATTTATTGATTTTCTGTAAGCAACTAATCCCGATTGGTTTACAATGGAAGTCTATGGGAATTTGGCGAAATATTAGAGATATAGCCAAGTTGGCTTAACTTTTGGCGACTCATTTTGATAGCCAAGTTTGGCAATATACCACGAAGTTGGCCAGAAACTTGGTGATATTTGGCGACAGATCAGCCCCCCCCCCCCCACTTATGGTAATCCCCGGTATAGGTATGGAGATGCATTAGATTCTGTTCAATAACCAATGAGATGAGGTTCATTCGGGCGTTGCCATTAAACAATTAACAAATTATCGCAATTTCTGTGCCACATACGAAATCGTAATATATATATAGATATTTTGATTTGTAAACTATTATTTCATTTATTTTTTTAATATTTTTTACCTTGCTTTTAAAAATATTCCATTTTAAGTAAGCTATAACAACATGATCAAGTTGTGGAATGGCCACCAGTTACCGCGAATATTTTCGCTGGCACTTTCGGCGTTTTCCACTTCACTTCGTGTGGCACATTCAGCGTTCTCCACTTCACTTCGTGTGGCACATTCAACCAGCGACATTTTTCTACTCTTTTTTGAACTATTTCTGCTATGGTTGGCACTTCAAGGGTTCTCCTGTTTGTTAAGCTTACCATTTAAAACATTTTTTTCGTAAAAAAAGAAAAAAAAATCGATTTTTGGTAACTTTAAGCGCTTTTAGGTGCGTTCGTAATTACATAAATACGTAGCACCTATAGTCGTCGTTCAGCACGTCCGTCTGTCTGTCCGCATATAACAGAGCAAAAACGGCACCTGCACATTGCTACTCATGTTGGTCTCGTAATTTAGAACCTTGATCAGATGACGAGACCTTCACTTGGCAAGGCGCCTCCAGAGGTATAATTCACAGGTAACTTGGAGGACTTTGCACCCACGACGGATTTTACATGCACCAGGCGCCATTAGCGTACATGGCGGATTATAGCCAGCAGTATGCCTCGATCCCGCGGCCTTAGCTGCGGATTCGATGCTCTGCCAACTGGGCCACCGCTGCCCGAACTACTTCTGAATGACCTGGGGTTTAGAAGCCGAATTGTTGGTGCAGACTTGTCATAAGGAAAAGGATTGGAGGGGGTGAGGAAGCAAAAAAAAAAAAAAAAAAAAAAAAAAATAAATAAATAAATAAAAATAAATAAATAAAAAAGAATTTAAAAAAAAAGAAAAAAAAATGGAACGCCGCAGATAGACAAGTTGCACCAAAAGTTAATTTTGGGCCGAAATGCTAGACAAACATAACGATGCAGGGGGATGAGACTCCGCCTATCTACCGTACCCCACCGCGTAGAAACTGACTCCGTAGACTTCCCACTGGAGAGGGTCCGGTAGCTTGTGCAGGCTATAGCCTATGTGCGACTAAGAATAATAAAGAAGCGGTAGTCAAAAAAAAAAAAAAAAAAAAAAAAAAAAAAAAAAAAAAAAAAAAACCTGAAAGGGAAAGGGGTTAGCTTGTACATGTTATTACACTTAAAACTTACTTATAGCTATTTACTTAACTGTCATTTATTACATATATTGTTTTAATATTATCCTATAGCACTAGGTGATACTAAACGAACTAGAGTAATTTACTTTAGATTACTTAAATATTGCCTGGCTATTTAAAATGAATTTATATTTTAATCATTTCTAATATTAGAATCAGGATTTTATTTATTAATTATTATTATTATTTTTATATTATCTTATGATAAGTTAACTATGAATTGGCATACTATTACTTACCTAGGAGGGAATTGATAAGAGACTAACGAGCTGACCTAGTGAGATTAATATACTAATTTCTAATTGAACTAGCTGCTTGAGGTTGTAACTTAGACATAAGCTATGGGGGTTGGGTTTGACCTAAATTAACATTTAATTTAATAATTCATTATATTTGTCTAGTATAATATACTTATCTCACCCAGTGGACTTGTTCTTCTGAGGAGCTTTCCTTGTCTTGGTATTTGGTCACTGTCGTGGTGGTTGTCTTTTTAATATTTTGACATATTCTTGTGGGTCTTTTCTTTTTCCTTGATTAGATATATGCTTCTCACATACCGTGAGATGCTTGTCTCTATCGTAGGTTGTTTTCCTTTATGACTCTTAATGGTGGATGTCTAAATTTGAGGTTTTGTCACTTTGCGAACTTGCCGTTGATGGGTTGACGACTTGTGGTCTTTAATTTGTGACCCTTTGAGTTGGCTTTGATCACTTAACAGGTTCATTTTCCTTTGTTTGTATGTTACCTTGATACGTGAATGCGCACATAGCGATCAGCCCATTGGAACCTAATGGCTGTTGTCACGATTTATGCAACATTGTTGCGAGCTATTTGAAAAGGCTTGTGCACTTCTGGAGTGGGGCTTGTTCCATGGCCGTTAGTCCGTGAATTTTTTTATGATGACTGTTATCACAAGATGTATCGTTATAATTTTTCCTTTGTTGAAGTTGGCTTGGTTTAGCATGTAGTTGGCTTCTCTGTTTCATTTAAAACACATCTTTTCCTTATCCACTTAACTATCTTCCGATGATTCGTTGGGTTTGTGTGAGTGAGCCGTAGCTATCAGTTCATCATAAATGACTTCCATCTCTCAGAAATGCGATAAATCGTTTTTTTTTTTTTTTTTTTTTTTTTTTTTTTTTTTTTTTTGCAAGTAAAAGGTTCCTTCACCTGCGGCCGCGGTCAACTTAAAGTTAGACTCGGACCCCTTTTTTTTTTTTAAATATGTATATATATTAAACCTGAAAATAAGGCAGTTAGTTAGTTTGGGGTGGCGATGCCCGCTGGGATGGTATGTGTTTAGCTTTGTTCTTTTATGTTTTATTGAGAGATGGAGTCTATGTTTTCTATTAACCATCTAATAACTTCTTTGCCCTTGTTTTGTACATATTTATTGTTTGCTAGCTGATTATGCCAAAGTTGCTCGTTGTTTGCTGTGATTTGAATCAGATGGTGTGGTTGTGTAAGTGGGCAGGCTGTTAGAAAGTGTTTTGGGGTTCCCAATTGCCCGCATGCACAGTTTGGCTCATCTTTGCGCTTGAATCTGTGTAAGTATTCTGGTAATGCTCCATGTCCCGTGTATATCTGGCTGTAAGTAACCGGCAAAACATAGTATACACAAACGAGCAGTAGGCATGTTTGTGGCAAATAGGATGACGATAGAGGCAATGATGTCAGGTTTATTGCCGCTTCGCGGCAATAAACCTGATGCCGTTAGGCGGTCTTTCGCCCCGATGCCAGGTACTAAACCCGTTAAGCTGGGGCATCCCGGCAGGTAGGGGCCTGGTCATCGGTTAGAAAGAAAGAAAACAGAGCAAAAACGACCCAACCGAATGGTCTGAAATTTTAAATATATGATTATTGCAAAATTTGTCGAGCCATTTCAAATTTTATGAAAATCGGATGCATAGTTTAATGACACGGACAGTCAAAAGTTTTTCTTTACATTAAGGGCTATGGGAAAAATTATTGCAAGTGTATTTTAATGATGTTACAGCCTTCCGAATGGTCTGAAATTTTAAATATATAATTGTTGCAAAATTTTGTCAAGCCATTTCAAATTTTATGAAAATCGGATCTATAGTTTAATGACAGGGACAGTCAAAAGTTTTCCGTTACATTACGGCCAATGGGAAAAAATTATTGCAAGTCCATTTTAATGATGTTACAGCCTTCCGAACGGTCTTAAATTTTAAATATATAATTGTTGTAAAATTTTGTTGAGCCATTTCGAATTTTATGAAAATCGGATGCATAGTTTAATGACAGGGACAGTCAAAAGTGTTCCATTATATTACGGGGAATGGGAAAAAAATTATTGCAAGTGCATTTTAATGAAGTTACAGACTATATACTTGGGAAGTGCAAAAATATATACATTCAGTACAATATGGTGTGCAAAAAATAATTATAAAACTAGTTATAGTACGAACGCACCTCATTTGCCACGTTTGACGAGCAATTTCCAACTTGTTAATTTTTAGTCCTCAATTATCTTGCAGTTATGCCAACTTGCCGAACTATTAAGCCAGCATGTGCACTACCTGTTCCTCCATGCTAATGTAGTCGAGTGGTTTCAACTACAGAAATGGTCGAATACATACTAGTGTTTTCCAAAGTTTAATAATCACAGAAAATAAAGTCAATTGATTTATTGACATCTTCTTCACAAGGTGATGGAATACTCTTTCGTAAATTAATGCAGCACTTTGATGAAATTTAAGTAAGACATTATTAAATCAATGAAAATAGACGAAATTCTGTGAGAACGTGGTCATCTTTTCTGATGCCGTTGTTATTTTAGGGTAGATGATATGCACACAAAAATTCTCTTCCGAATTCATATATCTAGTTTCATACTGGCGGATGATTACAGAAATGTTTGCTACCTATGAATTTTATAAAAGCAAAAACCTCGATTTATTCTAATTACTGCGGAAGTATAAAATTCATGCAATGAGGCTTCCAACGAGCGGGAAAAAGCTTCTACACTGTAAAAACAAACCTGTAAAGTTACTAAATTTTTTCTGGGAAACTGGGATGCCTAGAACGTTTTACGTAACGGCAACAATAAAAATTCATGTAACAGATACACTTTTGCACCGTAAATAAAAAAATCTGTAAGGTTATTAAGAATTTTTTAGAAAACTTGGATGCCTAGAACTTTTTATGTAGCTGTAACCCTGGTTACAGATAAAATTTTAGTAAGATTACTGTAATTTTAGTAGATTCTTTTGTAAAGTTACAGATTACTGTAAATTTTCAAAAACTAGTTTTGTAGATTTACATCATTTCTTGTACAGTGTTCAGATAAAATTTTAGTAAGCATACAGATTTTTGTAACTTTACATCTGTAGAATAACAGATTTTTTTTTTTTTTTACAGTGTAGAAGAATTTGGTAATAACCGAGCCAAATAGAACGAATGAAATGAGAAGTATTACGACGTCGAATTAAAGAAAATTGACATAAAGAACAGTAAGTAAAATTTTGAAAGAAAGAAAATAGAAAAAATATTTAGAGACGAAATATAGTATTTTTAGATAATAGGAAAAATTTTTAGATAGGTTAATAATTAAAATACGTCATGTTAATATATGTATATATACGAGTATATATAAGAATGTTGTAAGATGACAATGAGCTTGCAAACCATTGAAATATATTGAATATTATACGAGGCACCAATTAAAAATAAGAAATAGGATTTCATAAAGAATATGTAAATCCACAAAATGAAAATAAGTTTAGAAAGAATATAAAAAATAGATATACATTCATAATTATATATGCGCAAATGGGACAAAATTATTTTAATGCAAATATGAAAATCATAATAAAGAATGTACGAATGTGTATGAATTCATCATACACAAATATGGAAAATAAAAATCAGAAAACGTGAGATACCTGTTATGAATGACAGCTAAAAAATCTCCTGTAAAGAGAAATATAAAAAACGAAATATGTGTGGAACCTTGGCAGAGTTAGCACAAATTACCATTCATTCCACAAAAAGAAATCGTGCATGTAGAAATCATATACATGTTTGTTGATAATTTCCGAATGATGATTTTGCCGTGGTTCACCGAAAATTTATTTTTATTTCAAATTTTCTTTTATGGAGGTTTTTTTGCTGTCATTCATAGGAAGTATGAGTTTCATCTTCCAGTTTTTTTATTTCTATTTTCTCCATTTTTGTATGATGAATTCTTTGCAGTTTTTAGTATGGTTATATATGTAACATTTTACAATTGTAGATTAAGACGTGCCGAAATTAGGCAGTTGGAAAATACACTCGTCATTTATCGCCAACCAGAATTATTAAGTTGTAGTCGTATATTCTCGGTCGGCGTGGTAGGCTAGGGCGTAATTCCTTGGGGGTTTTCCCGTAAATAATGAAGGAAGCCGTAATACGAATCAAAGAGTTTATTAAATGACAGGTAGAGGATCCCAATTTCAATAGTACTTCAGTTACTCATATTCGAGCCGTGTCACAATTTAAATATAGACTTAAGATGCTGAATGATTAGAAGCTACGTTGCGACTGGATGAAATACAACTCTCCAAGTGACATAGGTTTTGAAAACAAGACAAAAATCGTATAAAATCTGCTCTCTCAAGCCAATGTAAGCGTATAAGTATTAGAAAGAACGCGTACGGTTACACGGCAACGAGCCAATGCAGCAAAAAGAGGGGGATCGAGATGGAGAGACCGCGCGAGCGATAGGAATAAAACCCAGGGAAAAGGCGGGGAATCATGACGTAGAGAGGGGATTTTTTACCTACCAGCGGAAGTTTTAAAAGGGAAACAGACTAGCGTGCAAAAGCTCTCGCAAAGACTCATGGGAAATCGAATGAATTAAAAAAAATAAAATGCTATTAATAAACCTTCGAAACAAGAAAGAATTTAATGTCGCAAAATATGAAAGAATAAAATAAATTACAGGGTTTTTACAAAGAAATGCAGCTATTAACAGGTGAAGGTTTTGAGAATAAGGAATAAAAGGATGCGCTGAGTTAAAGACATGGCGATTAAAATATAAAGGATATTTAATATATTATTAAAAGAATAGAAAAAAGGTAGATATTATAAAAAATTGGAATAAAATAATTAAGGTAAAAGGGCGTTTTTTTTTAATTATTACATATATATGTTACCAGCCAAACCCGATTTTAGGCCAAACTAGTTTATCCTAACGTGCATAGGATAAACTAGTTTTTCCTAGGCCAAACTAGTTTATCCTAACGCCCATACGATAAACTAGTTTTTCCTATGCCAAACTAGTTTATCCTAACGCCCATAGGATAAACTAGTTTTACCTAGTACAAACTAGTTTTGCTTAACGCTCATAGGATAAACTAGTTTAGCCTGCTATCCATTGGTCCGAACTAGTTTATCCTAGGTCAATTCAATTTGGCGTGATTTTACTGATCCCAAAGACTGCCCCGGCACAAACCTTCTAGTTTATCCTAGGCAGATCTAGTTTATCCTAAGCCAATGCAATTTGACATGCTTTTATTGATCCCAACTATCGCTCCGACGCCAACCTTGTGCAAAGTAGTTTTGCCGTCACCCCTGTATAATATATTTTATTCAATGGGTCGTGGGATACTCTCCCCCTATCTTCCCAATTTCACCGCCGCCGGTACTTAAAAATATGTTCCATATGACAAATTGTGCGCTGGATAACTAAAGAATGGGATGAGAGGTAGTGGTCTGCACGGGCCTATTTTCATTTGCTGCACTCGGGCCGGGCCTAGTGACTACTCTTAACGGGCCGGGCCGGGTTCGGGGCCTTACTTTTTTCCGGAAGAATCGGGCCGGGTTCGGGTCTTACTTTTTTCCGGAAGAATCGGGTCGTGCCGGGCCTAACTTATTTTTTCTGTCCAGAGCCGGGACTGGTTTCTTTTCTAGTCTTCACGACCCAAATTTTTCAGTTCTAGTTTTGTGCCAGCCCGTATAAAAATCATTGCCTCGGCGTGACCGGTTCGTTGAAAGGTCATTAAAATTAAGCCTGGCCCAGTGATTTTTTCAAAATATGCATACATTTTTTAATCGCCATAATTCTACAATTAAACATTAACATTTATTCGTTTTAAAGAATAGTAAATTTCCACGCTAATTAAAATATAGCTAAATTAAAATATAGTAAAACGTGTGAAAAGGGACCTGCCTATGGCGGAATCCTGTTTTAAATTGAAAAACATGTTGATCCATGCAAAATTAATATACTAATACGTAAGAAAAGAATATAGAATACATTTACATTTGCTAAGAAAGGACCTTGTCTATAACGCTTTTTTTTTTTCTTTTCTATGTAATTGAGTCTTAGAAGATTTTACTATAAAGCATTTTTCAGATTTTTAACAATTCAATGCATGGAATATGGATTAACAATATTAATGATAACTGAAACATTTACCTAGAAGAAATAGCGATTCATTAAAAAAAATAAATATCGCAGCCTACGGCACTTATATAAAAATGAAGTTTAGAAGCATGAAGAAAAAGTTAAGATAAATATTTTTGGTCAGAACTCTTCGTAAGAGTAAAATTTTTAACCAAATTGACGTAAAAATCAATGTTTTGTAGCAATTCAATCGGGCCGAGATTTTAATTGTTTTCCGGGCCGGCCGGGCTCGAGCCGAACTTTTAGCTGTTATACCGGGCCAGGCCGGACCAACAATTATTTTCCTACGGGCCGGGCCGAAATGTTTTTTTCTATGAGTCCCGGGTCTGGAAATTTTGGCCCTTGCAGACCTCTCATTGAGAGGTTATCATAAAATTTAGGAGAGGAAGAATTTAGAGAATTGATTAATAATGTACAGTATAACCTCGAAAATCCGGCATCGTCGGGACCGGGACTTCGCCGAATTTTTGATAATTCCAGATTTCTGAAAGAATATCATATGTACTTATAATATTCTTAAAGGTGCATTTATTCATACATAATTCAAAGCCAAGTGATATTTATGTGAGAAAAAAAATATATAAAAAAAACCATTGATTTTTTAAAATATTTTTTTTTTCACTTAAATATCAATTGGCTTTGAACTAATTTTGAATAAATGCACCATTAAGAATATCAGAAGTACATTTGATATTCTTTCAGAAATCTGGAATTTTCAAAAATCCGGTGAAGTCCCGGTCCCAGTTTGGCCTAAATATATTTTTAAGCTACCATTATACCACAATTAAAATTCTCTTTAAAGAATAGTACATATACATTTATACGGATGAGGATACAGTACTATAAAACCTGTTAGAAGAATCTGTGTATGACGAAATCCTGTTTTAAACGAAATTTTTTTTTAATCGGTGCAAATTGGATATAATAATCCTTTTTTTTTAAACGTAATACATTTGCTAGAGACAACGGGCCTGCTAAAAAAGGAACTTAACTATAACGAAGTTTTTTTTCTCTGCTATGGGATTCAGTCTTAGAAGGTTTTTCTGTATAATTTTTTTCAGATTCAAGTCTCCAAAAAAATAATGGTATTAGTAATTATTCAGATTTTTACATACAAATAGACATTCATTAAAAAATCAATATAGTTTACAATGGAATCATTAATATCATTAACCTTTAACTGATGTCACGCGGTCTCCCAAACCCCGCGACTTCCAGCTGTAAGCACTTTTACAGCTTTTTACTTTTCTGTACTGAAGTTAAATAATATGAATAAAATACTTTTTTCATGCAATTTAATTCACATGCTCCTAAGAGAAGTACAACGATATTGTTAGGACAAAATTTAAGTAAATTCAACCATTTTTTTATTTTTTTATTCATTTTATTCGAGGGATCTGAGAGACCGGATCACATCAGTTGTGTTACAAATTTTAGTCACACCAGTTAAAGGTTAATTCACATTCTATGGCTTTGAGATTTAAAAATTTAAATAAATTCTATACAATAAAGTATTCTAAGACGGAAATTCATAGGAAAGATGAAAAATACTTTTTTGGCTGTTTCCCTTATTTGAAGGTCCATCGTCTGTTGTAAATGCATTATATTCTTTTTAGAAGTACTAATATCCTCATTTTACATAGATCAACATATTGTTTTTGTTAAACACGGGATTCCGTCATAGGCAAGTTATTTTTCTCAGGTTTTAGTGTACTTTAATTTTATTACCTAAAAATGCATCAACTCATCTTATGAAGGTAAAATATATATATATATATATATATATATATTAATTGTGGAATAAAGGCAAATGTTAGTAATATTGTTACTGAACAGACCAGAGATCCTGCCGGTCCAAATGATTTTCATATGAGCTGGGTTGGAAATTAGACTAATTCTGCCTGTGCAGACCTCAAGAAAAATGCAGTCCAGTCCCGACTTACGCCGGAAAAAAATTGAGTCCCGGTCCATCTCAGTCCGAACCTCTCGAAAAAAGTAACCCCAAACCAAGCCTGAACCGAGTGTCGGGAAGGAAAATTGGGCGGGCCCGTAAAGACCCTTTCATCGAATAACAGAAGGACTAGTTTACAAAATTTTGCAAATTTGGACGCTAATCTTCTATCATATTTAAAAAAATATATAATTAAAAAAACGAGTTTTTAATCAACTTCGCTCGCTTCCATAGATGTGTTTGAGTTCGGATTCGATTGAAAAATTTCTAATTTGAGGGTGAACTTGACTCATTTTTATGAAAGTGAATTTGAGTTTGAATTAGTTCGGGTTTTTTTTTTTTTTTTTGTGAACGTGCTCAACACTGGTTGGCATCAATTAAAGCTCGTCAAATTGAATTGACCTAGGATAAACTAGAAAGTTGGCGCCGAGGAGGTCTTTAGGATCAATAAAAATATGCAAATTGATTTGGCCTAGGATGAACTAGATCGGCCTAGGATAAACTAGTTCGGACCAATGAATACCAGGCTAAACTAGTTTATCCTATGAGCGTTAGGCCAAACTAGTTTGTATTAGGAAAAACTAGTCTATCCTATGTGCGTCAGGATAAACTAGTTTGGCCTAGGAAAAAGTAGTTTATCCGATGCGCGTTAGGATAAACTAGTTTGGCCTAGGAAAAACTAGTTTATCCGATGCGCGTTAGGATAAACTAGTTTGACCTAGGCCAATGAAGTTTGGCCTAAAATCGGGTTTGGCCGGTAACATATATATATTTATAATTAAAGAATTAACTAAGCTAACAGCAGTTAAGTTTATTGCTGTTGTTTCGAATAACATCCCGTAAGGCATGGTGACGTCACGGCGACGTCGTTGTGAAGTCACACTGTGATTTTGTGACCGTCGATGTGACGTCACGTGACGTGGATGTGACGTCACAGTGACTAGAATGTGAGGTCGTTATGGCCGTTTTAGAGGTCGTTTGTGACGTCACATTGTGACCACTCTGTGAAGTCACGGTGTGACTAATTTGTGAAAAGTGTGTCATTTGTGACTATTTTGGCATTAACTTTGTGACGAACCTGTGACGAAAGTGACAATGTTTTGAAGTCACACTGTGACCAATTTGTGAAATATGTGTCATTTGTGACGAACTTGTCATAAACTCTGTGATGATTTCAAATGAAAATCAAATTTCAAATTAATTGCTTAAAAGGCGCAAAGGCGAACTAGTGAAAAAGATTCCATGCTGGAACTCGAACCCGGGCCATCAGTATAGCGCGCTTACGTACTACCGACTAAACCACATGGAACGATACCCAGCCTGGAAAATTTCTCACTATTACATGTTGGCAAGGCTACAAACGCAGCACAAGATGCAATATTTACCGTCAGCCACCGACATGGCGCAAGCACGAAACTTAAATCCAGCATCGATTGAAACTATATTAATACTTGGAAATGTTTTCAGAGAGAACCATTCGCCTTGCATACAATATTTCAAAGAAAATCAAATTTCAAATTAATAGCTTAAAAGGCAATTTTAATTTGAAATTTGATTTTCATTTGAAATACTGTATGCAAGGCGAATGTTTCTCTCTGGAAAAATTTTCAAGTATTAATATATATTTAATCGATGCTGGTTTAATTAAGTTTCGTGTTTGCCCCATGACGGTGGCTCACGATAAATATTCCATCTTGTGCGGCGTTTGTAGCCTTGCCAACATGTAATAAGGAGAAAATTTCCAGGCTGGGTATCGTTCCATGTGGTTTAGTCGGTAGAATGTCAGTGCGCTATACTGATGACCCGGGATCGAGACCCGGCGTGGATATTTTTCACTATGTTGGCCTTTGCGCCTTTTAAGCAATTTATTTGAAATTTGATTTTCATTTGAAATATTGTATGCAAGGCGAATGTTTCTCTCTGGAAAAATGTCCAAGTATTAATACTGTGATGATTCTTGTCATAAAAACTACGATAATTTTAAAGTAAAGTTTTGTTTGAAATATAAAATTTTATCTTTTTACCGTACTTTTTAGCAAGATATCGCTACTTTGGAGTCCTATTCATCTAAAATATTTTTAATTTTCCATTTAAAAAACAATGCTTATTAACTGACATCTTTTTTTTATTAAGTTAGCTTGATCTTGAATTCAAGCTTAATATTAAGAATGTGTAAGCTTTTTAATGTGTTATGATTTGTCATTGCTTTTTTAAATACGAACATGGAGTCTAACGGACATTAATACAACTGTTACTTATAGAACTACATGATAAGCCCTATTTATTTAAATTTTTTATTCCCGTATATATTGTATTTTGTGAATATGAGCTAATTAGATTTGGTATGTTTTATATGAAAAGACTGATCTGGGAAATAGAAACAACAAGTAAGATATATCATGCGTTAGGCATAGATTATAAACACTTTCCAACTCTTCCTAAATGTTTTATCAAGACATCGGGGGAAATAACGTAAATAAGATAACTAAGTAAACATGAAAACGCGTAAAACATTTAAAAACTGATTTACGCAGTTACCATCCACTAAGGTGTAAAAAAATCATAATTTAAAAAAATAAATAAAAAAAATCGTTTTTTTTTATTTAAATCAGATTTGTATGATTTTCTCCCCAGCGTTCAAATACTGAATAGCTATCATGAGTTTTAGGTTTCCAAAACAATTACACCACTAATTGCTAACATAATCTATGTTTTTACACTTTAATTGATAAAATTATAATTGTTAGTTTGTAATTACAGAAATAAAAACTGCAAATTAGTAGTTTCATTAGGTAGTATTATACAATAATGTTATATACATTAATATTGTAATAATTATGTAAAACTTTATAAATACTAGAGATACTTAACATTTATGAAAATTATTAACTGCATTTTATACTAAATAGCTAACATTACTTCAAATTAATTATTAAACAATCAACTCTCTAATTAGGAACATATTATATATTTTAAAACCTTAATTATTAAAATGATAATAATTCATTTTAGAAAGAAAAGGGGACAGGATGCTAGTTCAAAAAACGGGCACTATTTCATGAGGAAATATATTAGTAATGTGTTTAGTAATGATGTAAGAAAAAAAAAAAAAAGAATATTTTTTAGCATTAAAAGTAAAGTGTCCTTAATTTTTAATAATTTTATGAATAACAAATTGAAAAATACAATTAAATAACATATTTTAATAATATCCTGTTTTTTCTAAAGAAATAAAGTTCTATATTTTTGCAAGATTTTTTCCACATGAATTTAGAATACTGTTGAATGGGGAAGTTTTTTACAAGAAATCTCTGGCTACAACTACAGGTAAATTTCAACTTTTTTTTTCTTTTTTTAAGGCAGGGTGCATTTTGCCAATTTCAAAAGGGGCATGGTGTGGCACCATTAAACAAAATGGCCTAGAAGAAGCAGTATAAGTAATTACAGAATTAATAAAAACTGCAAATAAGTAAAATTCATTAGTTAGTAGCACAAATAACAAAACTAACAAATATTATTTGCAGCTCATTTTGCATTTGTATTTAGGAAAATTTCTGTAAACCACCAAAATCTATACTTACACACATGTACGTGTATGCTAACCAAAAAGAAAAAAAATGAAAATGAGTTAAACCCATTCATATAGAATAAATATAAGTTAGCCACTAATATCTGAAATCCTCAAAATATTTAAGTAACAGCATTATTACCTCTATTAGCTTTCAATGGTTCAATTTTTTAATATATATGAGTTACAAAAAAAATAAATAAATAAATAAATAAAATAATAATAATAATAATAATAAACATTTATTCAACCTATACCAAAGAAGCTCTTGCTGTGCTTAGCATTTTTATACCAATTATTTATTTTTCTCTTATGCATTCATTTACAATTTAGCTGCTGAGCAGATGTCATTCTTTCATTCTTCTTTAACTTGAGATTGCTATTAATTACTATTTATTATTTTACTTGTAGAAATGTAATTATACTTGCTATGTGTATTTTATATAAAATAATGCATAAATTGATTACCTAAAGGAAATTATGACATTGCAAATTATGTTAGATTTAAATATCATTTTTAAATGAAACTGTTTTAATTTGGATAAAAACTTAAAAACAATGCTTTTAATTTTTTTACAATACTAATGAATTAAGCTTAGAAACAATTATTTAAAGCTCTTTTTTTGTTTATTAATAAGTCAAAATACCTGTAGAAACTTTCAAATTATGTTCATGTTAGATTTTAATACTTTTTTTGACATTTTAAACATTTAGAAAATTTTTGATTTTAATCAATGATTTTTCTTTAAAAATCGGTTGATTAAAATCATGATTTAATCGCTGATTTAAATCAACCGATTAAAATCGTTGACACCCTACCATCCACAGCCAAATATGTTTTCTAATTCTTTTAAACAGTCCTGTATTTGATCTGTAGATTGATATATATATACTATATAATGGAAAAATTTAGTTTATCAAGGAAACGCATAACAGGTTGAAATTCTCTTTTAGCAATTTATACTAATATGTGGAAACATACTTAAATAATTTTGTACAACCCTGTAGTTTACCTAGAACCTTTATTACACGCCACTATTTAGTTAAAATTTTATTCAAGCTAAAACACTCTTAAAACTGCTGAAATTACATTTCCAGAAATTATAATTCATAGATGGCAACGTATCCAATTCTTTGCGTGACCCTTTATATCATTTTATCTATATACTACAAACATTTCTTAGTAAATTAAATACAGTGCAGCGTTAAAATGCATAACTTATTTAAAAACCTCCTTTAAGCAATACCCAGTAACCCTTTCGAATACTTTTGTATATTCCTGTATATGAATTATAGCATATATATATATACCATATACTATGCATAAATGTAGTGAATCATAAAAGTGTATATCATAATTAAAAATGTATTTCCAGCAATCATCGCTAATGAACAGTACTTCGGATACAATATAGTATCTGAAATATTTTGTGTGTCCCTGTAAATGCTATATACACTTCGTATTATACATGAAATAATTCATAGTATGTAAACCTCAACGACGTATATCAATTTCATTACATATCAAATAGATTAACATAAATAAAGTACGCCGCAAACAATTCCCTCCACCCCTATATCATTATGTATTGGAATTCCTTTTTTAGCCCTGTAAATGAACAATAACTATTCTTTGCATCGCATATTCTATGGAATGCACATTTTCGTGCGCTTCATAAATGCATATCAATTTTATTCTGTTTGAAAGCGTGTAAAATCATTAAAAATCATTTGAAATGATTTTTTTCCCACAAGCCGTAATGTAATGGAATACAATTGACTGTCCTTGTAAATGAAATAACATGCTACAAACTTCATTACAAATAGGGGTCTTGATATGGTAAACGTTAATAACATCCAAAAATTTTAAATAATTTAATTATCTTGAAATGTCTATTAATTATGTTAATGATTGATGATAATACTTGTCCATATACTTTTATATTTATGCCACCATGTGGTTTTAACCCAATATTTAAATAAGAAAATAAACCAGATTAAAATGCAATTTAAATCACTAATTTTAATAATCTGATCAAAGCTGTTGAAAAGGAAGTTAGATATTTTAACAAAATAAAAAATAAATGTAATGAAATATTTGTGTTCTATAACATGTTTATTAGAAGATAACTGAAATCATTGTAATTAAAAAAAAAAAAAAGGCAAACAAGGAAAATAATATTTTAGATATTTCAGCAAAATAAAAAATAAATGTAATGAAATATTTATGTTCTACAGCATGTTAATGAGAAACTAACTAAAATTGTTGTAATAAAATAAAAAAAAAGCAAACAGGGAAAATAATATTTTTACATACCTAATTTCATTGACGTTGTACGTGATACTTTGATTTTGGGGAACCAATTAAATCCGATTATAAGTACGATAGCAATGACTTGAATCATCTTCAACAAGTCAAAGCTACCGTAATTTTCTCGGGTTTATATTTTGTTAGCTGAACTAACTTGGATCCTGAGAACGTTCTTGTTTCAGTTTTTAAATCCGTGTCAACACATCTATGCTGTCCAGTGTCCACAGAACTTCAGTGTCCACAGTGTCCACAGAACTGTCCAGTGTCCCGCGTTTATTCTAAAAAGTTTCACTGTTACTTTTATCCGTTATTCTGCGGTCTAGTGGTAACAACTGAAATAGTGCAGATGCAGACGATTTTTAAGTTTCGAAGTTCGAAGCAGATGTTTTTTGGTTTTATTTGTTTTTCTATACCACAGTTTCGGAAGGAAATTAAATGCGTAATAATTTTGTCAATTTGTCTCTCATTCAATTTCCTGTTTGAAAATGTTTTATTATATTTCATCTTTTATTTTTATCAGTTTTATTGAATTGTAAAGTTTCATTTACGTAAATTATAATAATAATATTATCCATAATTAGAGTTTACTAGATAAAACATTGCTTAAATTTTCAAAATGTATACAAATTAATTTATTGGTAATAATGATGACTCCCTCCTTTTTTTTTAAAGTAAAATTTGTATCACAGGTATCAGTTTGTATCACACTCATCTCTTCTCGATAATCTTGTTGTATTTTTTAAGAAGATATTTTGTATATATATACAAAATATCTTCTTAAAAAATACAACAAGATTATCGAGAAGAGATGAGTTTTTCTTTGTCAATCTGTCATTCTCTTAATATTAATTTTCTGTAGAATAAAACTTGTAAAATAATTTTTAAAGATATATTTTGAAAACAAAAAATAAAACATGAATAATTAATTGTGTCGTGGGCTTTGCCTAAATTTTGTACATTAATTTTATATTCGGAAAATGTCAATTCTATTTTAAACGTTTGAAAGAAGTAGAATAAAAAAAAAAATACTTAAAATAGTGAAACACTAAGAGGGAAAAAAATGACTTGAATGCAAATTATAAAGCAAGAAATGCATATATGACTGAACTTTGAAGACGCTTTCTGCGTGCTCATTAAAAGCTGCAGCCTTAACTGTAATAGAAAGTTTTTAGTTTGAAACGACAGAAATGTTTCGACTACTCTTTGAGAAACTTCTAGTATAACAGATGATCATTTACAAAAATCTTTATAAAAGATAAGTCGAGGTCTGCTTACCTAAAACATTGTTTTAATAATATGAAATTCTCATAATTAGGAAATCGTTTTGTGTTGCTGATGAATTAATTACATTTTATGTTATATGAAAATAAAAAGTTTTTGTTAGAGGCACAGATGCAACTTGGACCACGGTTTAAAAAATTTGTTAGTCCGGCAGAAAAATATATTTTACAGTAAATAACATGTTTTTAATAATTTTTGTAATTTTTTAAAGTTTTCTAAGAAGTTCACATCTCAGTCACAATGTGACATCACTGAGTGGTGGCATTTTGGTCACAGATGTGACGTGACCACAGTGACTTACAGTGACGTCACAATGACGTCACTGTGACCATGCATGCTATGAGGGATTGTTTTTTGTATAACATTATGGAAAAAATATGTACGTATTAGGGGGATAATAAAAAGTGAATTTCTTGTAAATCTGGTAGAGAAAAATATTACGTTTATCCGGGCAACGGTAATATTTTTATTTTCGACACTAACCAATCAAATATTATTTGAAACAAATTCAATTTCCATCGCATTTTTAAATACCATAAACTGAAAAAAATTTCTCGTAAAAAAAAGTCTTCCACTTTTTTTACCTGTGGAGTTTGATCATTCAAATCTATATATGTAGATATATATATATATCTACATATAAATAAAAAATCGTAGATTATACTGTCTGGGTTAATTCCATAAAATTTGTATAACTGTTCAAGAACTTGGAGGAGAAATTTCCCTTGATACCATATAAAAAATTCGCCTTTAGTTAGTAGACCGAAAGAAATTGAAAAAAAAAAAATAAACTGAGTAAAGTTTTTATGTGCTTCGCTTGGGGCCGTACGGTCGATTCACAGCGGTGCCATGAACAACAGACATAAACATCGTATAGAGACATTAAAAAAGAGCATTCTAGTAGACGAAGGTCGGAAATGCATGTCTATAAAATGCAACTTCCCCCAAAATAAATTTTATAGGCGGAAAAAGAAAATTAGAAAATAGATGGACAGTATATAATAGATATAAGGCGACCCAAAAGTCAGGTGACGATTTTAAAAGCTATCACAAAAGAAAAAGAAAAAAAAGAAAGAAAGAAAGAAAAAAAAATAGGCATGCAGATTTTATTTACTCTTCAGATAGATTAAGATTAATAAAGACTTTTTTTTTTTTTTTTTTTTTACTGAGCCGTTCAATTTGAAAGTGCAGACATAGACGTATTTGATATGTTTGGGGGTCTTGTTTCGTGCCAGTTTAAGGGGCAGCCGGAAAATGATCGTATTAAAATCAGTACGAAAAACTCGGGAAGTTTCTAAACCAATGAATGAAAGGCAAGAATTTTTTTTCTTTACTGTCGCACATTCTTATGGTTTGATAAAACATTCATATACACATATATTTAGTAATATTAATTAATTAAATCATAACGATCAAAGTGGCTTTTGAAAAGTGTGAATATTGTAATATGCATTTTGTGCGAGGGATTTTTCAAATTCTACTGCAAATATATGTATAATGTTTCATATTTTGTTACTTATAATACTATATTTTACACTGAACCTAAATTTGAAAGTATATTACAATTCTTTAGCATAATTAATGACTTTTCTAATCATATTCACTAAATTTCACGAAAAGATTTATATTTATTTTTCCAATCCCCCATTTTCTGTGACAAAAATCAGACTAAATTGAGGTTCAGCATAAACTAACACATGTAAACTAGAATATACATAATTTCAAGGTTCTATGATAATTATTTTTTAAATGAGAGTGCACGCAATACCAAAAAATCAATTTTAGAAAAATGGTTTCAAAGTTGGCTTATAACATTACAGCAAATGCTTTTACGCAAGCTATTTTTAGCCATAACTTCTGTTCTAAATGTTATTTTTTTAATTCTTATTGCAGTGGATTTGTAACTTTTGAAGATACCCATTCTGAAATTTCTGAAAAATCCTTTTTTTTTTAAGCCGTCAACTTATCTGCCCCCTTATAGGTAATAATGGTAGTACCTGTTAGCTGAAAAAAAAATCCTGGTTTTGCCTCTCTTTTCAAAGCATTACATGGCAGAAAACTTTGGTTTTCTTTACATGGAATATAATTATAATAGCAAACTAGTTGAATGTGCCAATCCTAAAACTTAATTCTACATCTTAATTTTTCAAAAAGTAGTTACACCTATTAATACTTCAATATTATTAGTTCAATACTATACCAACTTTGATTTTCATCTTAAATTTCTGCTTCAGTCAATTAATCGAAGTAAAAGCAAGTTAATCTAGATCATGATATTTATTAAAATTAATACTTTTTCCAAATTCTACTGTCATCAGCTGTTTGCGAACAGCCGGCTTAGCAGTACGCAAGTTCCCGTCGCTGCACGAGCCGCCGATGGACAATAGACCTACGAAAAATCGAGAAAATTATACAAAAATCGCTATCATAGCTCCCCTTTCCTGCGGGATATTTCGAATTCAGGGAGGACGTGCGGGCCATAGCCAAAACCATGCACAAAAAAATTGGTTCAATTCTAAGCATAACTTTAATCACTTTTCGATGATTCAATAAAGAAAATGGCACAAAAATCACTATCACAGCGACCTCTTCCGTAGGAATATTTTCAAATTCAAGGAAAAACTGCTGGCCATAGCCAAACCATGCGCAAAAAATTTGGTTCAATTCTATGCATAACTTTATACAATTTTCGATGGTATAATAATGAAAATCGCACATCGCTATTAAAGTCCCCTTTCCGGCAGAATTTTTCCAAATTCAAAGAGGCTCTGCTTGACATAGTCAAAAAAACATACACAAAAAATTGGTTTTAATTTTATGCATAACTTCATACACTTTTAGATAGTGAAAATAATGAAAATAGCTCAAAAATCGCTATTACGGTGCCTCCTTCCGGCAGATCTTTTTAAAATTTATGGAGGACCTTCTTGCCATAGCCATAAACATTCAAAAAAATTTTGGTTCGATTCTATGCATAACTTCATACGCTTTTCGATGGTACAATAATGAAAATGGCACAGACATTGCAAATATAGCGTCCCCTTCCGGCGGCATTTTTTAAAAATTCAAGTAGGACGTACTGTGCAGAGCCAAAAACATACACACAATATTTGGTTCAATTCTATGCGTAACTTCATGGACTTCTTGATGGTACAATATTGAAAATGGCTCAAAAATCGCTATTACAGCACCCTCTTCTTTGGGTATATTTCCAAACTGAAGGAGGACCTGCTTGTCACAGCCAAAAACATACACAGAAAAATTTGGTTCAATTTCATGCATAACATCAAACACTTTTCAATGGTACAACGGCGACACACGGAGAGACAGTCATTTTGTATAAGCATTTTTTTGGAATCTTTGATCCCTAAAACACGTAAATCCGTCGAAATCGATAAAAAATTCGATTACAATACTTTCTTCTATTGAAGATAGAAGACAGTAAAAATGAAATTTTTATTTATTTACTTATTTATTTTCTTTCAACATTTCATTCTTCATTAGAAAATTTACAATAAAACAAAAAATATATTTAATTTTATAGGAAAAAGTGGAAAAAATAAAAACGTGATAAGTTGTATGCCTATAATTATATTTCTTAATTTAGCAAGTGAAGAAGCATTTCGAAGCATTCATGATGGAATTCCGATTGTGATTGTTTACATAAATAGATATAAAAAATAACACTATCCTGCAAAATTTTGGTTGTGTCATGTTTTTTTAGCTTTTGATAATTGATTCTTGTGTATTTTGTAGCGCTGCATCTGAAAATGGCCTTCATTTTTAACCCTCACATCAGGGTTTTTTGCAAATCGTGAATTTCAAAGTTAAAGAAAAAAAAAAAGCGAAAATCTTATACTATAAAATAGATGTGATGGTTGTGTTTTTTAGCTTTTAATAAATAATCTGTATGTATTTTGTAGAGCTGAATCCGAAAGAAACTTTAATTTTTAACACTTTCCAACAAAGTTGAAAAGTGTTTATGACTTCGGTTTGTCTGTCCATCAGGCCGTCTGTACATCTGTCCGTCTGTACGCGCTCTAACTCCCGTAAATATACACGGATCGTTCTGAAATTTTTAGGTGTCAGTGACCTCTACCATAGCACGAACCCTATTGCAAATGAAGTTTGTAGCATGTTTAGTTCATTTACAGGGACAGTCAAAAGTTTTCCGTTACATTACGGCCTATGGGAAAAAATAGTTTAAAATGATTTTTAATGATGTTACATGCTTTCAAACAATAAAATTGATATGCATTTATCAAGTGCACTAAAATATGCATTTTCTGTATAATATGCGGCCCAAAAAATAGTTATATTCATTTACAGGGCCACACAAAAGAATTTCATTACATATGATATAGAGGTGGAGGGAATTTTTTCCGGCGTATTTCAATTATGTTAAATTATTATATGTATAATGAAATTGATATACGTCGCTAAGGTTTACTATAACTTATTTCATGCATAATACGAAATGCAGAGCCTTTACAGGGACACACAAAAGATTTCAGATACTATATTGTACCCGAAGTACTGTAAAGTAGCGTTGATTGCTGGAAATGCATTTTTAATTATGTTATGTGCTTTTATGTTTCACTATATTTATGCATTGTATATGGTGTGTACAGATGCTGTAATTGATATACAGGGCTACTCAAAGGAATTCGTAATGGTTACTGGGTATGATTGCAAATTGCTTAAAGGTGATTTTTAAATGAGTTAGGCATTTTTGCGCTGAACTGCATTTAGTTTACTAAGAAATGTTTGTAAAACATATATAAAATGACATACAGGGTCACGCAAAGAATTGGATACATGGCCGTCTGTAAATGACAATTTCTGGAAATGCGATTCCGGTAGTTTTAAGAGTGTTTTACTTTGAATTAAACTTTATCTAAATAGTTGCGTGTAATAAAGGTACTAGGTTAACTACAGGGTTTTACAAAAGTATACAAGTATGTTTCCATCTATTAGTATAAATTGCTGAAAGAGAAATTTCAACCTGTTATGTGTTTTCTTGCTAAACTAAACTTCTCCATTATATAGTATATATATCAACCTACAGATAAAATACAGGGCTGTTCAAAAGAATTAGAATACATATTTGCCACGTACCCTAACTGCTGAAATCAGTTTTTCAAATGTTTTATGTGTTTTCTAAAATGTTTACTTCGTTCTCTTATATACCTTATTTCCCTAAATAACGAAGTTTTGTTAAAGCATTCATTAAGTGTTGGAAAGTGTTTCATAATCTATGCTTAACGCATGATTTTTCTTACTTGTTTACCATCACGTCAAGATTTTCTGAAATTACAAATTTTTAAATTTTTAAAAAGTCGAAATAGTGTGAAAATCTTATTGCTATAAAATAGACATAAAACGAAAAATGTATAATGTGAACTTTAAAATTAAAATAATGAAAAATATGATAAAAAAGACGTTACAAGTTAAATCATTAGTTAATCTTATTAAATTAGATAGTCTTAGTTAAATAATTTTTTATCATCTTTTTCATTATTTTAATCACCTTTTAACTCTTTCAGGCACAGAAACATTCTGATCGTAAAATGATGAAATGATTGATTGACACCAGAATTTACAAACGAACTTCTTTGAAAATAAAAACATGTATTTTTAAACTTTCATTATAAAAGAAAAATTTTATTAAAATACTGGCTGTTTAACCCGTTCTATGCACGGGAGTTCGTGATTATAATTCTAAAACCAAAATTTAAAATAAAAATCAGTATTAGATTTAGAAAAATATTTTTCTACTACTATGCATTTTTTTTAATGAAATTTAATTTATTATGTCACTATGGCAGCAGACGATAAAACGATACCTTTGGAATAAGGGAATAAACATAAAAAAAAGTTTTGTTGATTTTTGTGATAAAATGTCTTTCTTTATTTTTTAAAAAAGGTAATAATTAAGCGCAATTAAATAATCTCTAATTGTTTGCATGTGAGGTAAAAGAATTATCGTAACACCCGCTACAGCTTCTTTGAGTGTTGCAGCGTGGCGTACGTAATATGCATATCTTACATTGCAGTAAACATTTAGAACTGGTTAGAACGCGCGCTATTACGGGTTGAACATAAAAAGTGGCAAAAATTCGTCAAAAACATAAAAAGAAATCTATTTAAATTTTTCGTTTTTTTTTTGCCCCAATCGTTCATGGGCCCCTTACCAGCAAACCGCGTGCCAAATTTCCTAGCCCTGCTCCTTGTGGTTTCAGAGATTTTAAGGTTACATAGATACGCTCACAGATTTTAATAAGGTAGATTCTTGATGCCATTTGTAAGTTTGGAAATAAAATTAGGTGGTCCCGCAGAGGGATCACTGTGCCGGAGACGGTAAGTAAAACAGTGAATTTTTAAGTGCACATTATACATTTTATGTTTGAATCAAGGTGAAAAATTGCGTTTCGCCTCATGATTTTATTAGACATAAAACTTTTTTTAATAATACATTATTCATTTTTTGGCTTTTTATTTATTCACTGCGCATTTTTACAGTTAAACATGTTAAATATGGTGTATTTAACAGTTTTATTGCATGTGTGGAAGTGTCTTTGAACCTCTGATGATCTCCCTCGCGCTTTTTCTTTTATGTTCTCTATGGGGTTTATCTCGGTATAATAACCAGCAGTAGTTCTCTGTCATCGTCGCCCATTTAAGGTATGCGCCTACCCTCAAATCGCCGTTTTTACTAAAAAAATTGTTTTTATTATTTTTAAAATAAAGTTCAAACATTTAGGAATCCAAATATGCCTTACTTTTGGTTCAGCGATCACTGGAAGCAAAGTTATATCCAAAAATATAAACCTTTATACGTAAGTTTTTGTGCTATATTAAAATCTTAACTTGCGTTTTCTGGAAAACTGCGCTTTTCATTGTTTACGTTTACACGAAACCTCATTTCTTAAAAAGTTTATAAGATATTGAAATAAAATTGGGTCACAAGGTTCTGCTCGTTGATTGGTATGTAATGAAGTAAAATACAGCTTTTAAGTATGTATATATTAATTTAAGAGCTCTTTTATTGAAAAATACACATCTTCTTTTCAAACAGAAACATGTTTTGTATACAAAATTTCATATATGTCAGTAAATTTAAGTGGTATTGCAAATATTTTGCTTCATAACACAGGTAAGTGGTTTGATAATATAGTTTTGAAAAAAAGTGAAATATATTGAATAGATTTTGTTGTAGAAGGTTTCTCATAAACGCATTTTCTTTGCTAAAATTTGACTCAATATTGCCTAAATTTGAAAAGCTAATTAAAATTCCATTAAAAATGTATTTTAATTCATAGTTTTATTCCCTGTTTTAAATAAAAACACATGTCTTTAACAAAAATTTGGTATTTTTCAAAAATAAAGTGCCCGAAGGTAGGCACATACCTTATTGGAATCACCTCTGCAATCTCATAAAGGACAGTTACGTCTAATAGGGTTCCCCAATTGTTTATCAATACTTCAATACTACATACACTGCAAATAGAGGCGTCTTAAATTAAGACACATATGTGACTGAAAAGGTATTTCAGACACTTAAGTATCTGAATCTGAAAATTCAGTCATGATAGATGTCTTAATTTAAAACATATAAGTGTCTTACTATGATCATGGTGTAAACGAACTGAGAAAGGTGTCTTAAAAATCTGCAAGTGTCTACTTTTAAGACACTTTGTAACTCCGTTCCGCATTAACCACCAGGCGGCACTCTAGTTGCGCATGCGTTTTAGATGCCTTTCGTTGGAATTGGATGTTCGTTTGTAATTCAAACTGAGCGTTTGTTTTATCTACGCGTACATTTTAACTAATAATTTATTTTGACTTGATTCGGTTTTCTCGGAATGTGAAGTTCCAGGATTTAATCTGTATCGACATAGTGATATTCCATATTAATGGAAGGTGTCAAGCAATAACAATAATATAGTGTTCTTCGTCTCGTCAAAGCAGGTAAAGAGAACTGTTGTCTGGCGGGCTATGTTTTTAGGATGGAAATATTCCATTCTTTTAACAGAGCTAGCCGGATGTGCAAAGGGATTTTTTTTTTAATATCAAAATGTGCTTAACTCACGGATACTATCGTAGCCTCCAATCCGGACGTCGCCTGGGTGGAAGTGATTTTGGAATAACCACACCTTTTTCCAGGTAAGTGGACCCTTCACTATGTATTGAAAACTCTCTGCGAATGTTTTCTCTTTAAATAGAGACCTCACACGAGTCTATAGCTTTATTAGTTCCTGAGTTATGCCAAAATTTGTTTAAAGCATTTTGCCTATTGGATTTCCATGTTAAAATTTTATCTCGCTAATATTTAAATTTCTACTATTCAAATCATCTGCAATTATGTTTCTGTATTATTTTACATCCGATGTTATCCTTAAAATAAGTTTTGGCAAGTCTGCATGGTGTATTAGTTGTTACTGAATCTATTGAGATACACCATCCTAAGCCTTCTTTCTCTGCCTACTCGCACGCCATTACTTTAAAAATAACAGTGACAGCACCTGTTGATCGGCTCATAATTTCTTAATTACCATCAAGGCTATCTTAACAGCGTTTTCTTAGAGTAATTATTACACAAGAGTACCTTTTATATGGGTTTTATTTATGTATACAATATTTTTATAAGCATTTAATGCGACAGCATTTGTAACGTTCACATCGGTTTTACATTTCCCATATGTTTAATATGTGATATGTACTGAAATTCCCAACTCTTTATAGTAAACATCCTTATTTAATTTTTATTTATTATGTATGCTTTTCATGTCTGATGACGTTTTCTTGCGTCTTAGATTTTATACACCGTGATAAATTTTAAGTTATTTAAAAGAATATAGTTCGAAAATCCTTCCATTTACCCATATCATTAATTCCCCCATACATACACTGAATTACTTGTCTTTATTTATTAGATTAAACTGTTTTGACTGATAAAACTCAAATCCGGTCATGAAATCTGTTTTCCCTTTCTGCTATATACTTTTGTTGTTTCCGAGCATTTTAGAAATACTCTATTTCCTATGCTGAAAGTAGTCAACTTCAGATGTTTTCATTTTCAAGCCCGGTGATTCACACCACAATTTGACGACTCATCAGAAATCGTCTGAAATCTGTAGACGTAAAGCGGAGAAAATTTTGTTGGCGTTTTCAATAAATCTTCTTATTTAACTATTTAGAAAATGTTCTCGCCTTATCTCTGTATTAGTCATAATGATTATTTGTAAATTCTTAAATTCATGTAATTATGTGCTGTTAACATAATTGTAAAAATACGGTAAATATATACAGCTATATTTCATTTGAAATCAATTATAATATTGATTTTTTGATTATTTTTAGTAAAAAAGAAATCTGAAATTTAAAATGAATATCAGTAAAAAAATAGAATTTTATACTATATGTACTTAAGCATAACTGGATTTTGTACTTAAAGCTGAATTATTCTATATTTACTGAATCACAGTGCAGAGTTGGAATTTTTCTAGAAGGACTTGATTAAAGCAAGGGTAAACTTTGACATGTCCCCCCCACCCGCCCCCCACCACCTACGATTTTTGTTGCCCCAAATTCGATATGCAATTTTTTTAAAGCTTATACGTTAAATGTGTTTCGACATTGTATATTGGTTATAATCAGTATTTTGAACTAAAAAGTAGAATAAGATTAAAAGTTAAGTACAAAAAATACAGTAAATACAGTAAAACTCTTAATCGCGGGCACCTTCAGAACGCTGAATCTGTCTGCTGTTCGATTGTGTTAGCTTTTATGAGGTAAATATACATGCAGGGAAACCTCCCTGTGCGACCACCGCCATTAAGCGACCACCTTCATTAAGCGACCACCCCCTGAACGACCATTTTTTCATGGTACGAAATTTATTCCCATAGGCTCAATACTAATTTTACCTCTATTCAGAGACCACCCCAGTTGAACTCCCTCCATAAGGGACCCATTTCTTTGACGAAAATGAAACAAATTCCGTTTTTTCCGGGTCGCTTGAAAAAGGTTTTATTAGAATAATAATTCCGGAGAGCGCATTATTTATCAAACTTCTAAACTAAGTTTAGAATTTTTATTTATTCCGGTAACTTTTAAGTGTTTAAACCCCTTTGTTCCTTTTTAGGCAATGAATTTAACTCTGATGACACATTAAGGATGACGGTCCATAAACTCCCCTGCCCTATTCTGTCAGGAAACTCTCAAAGGAATAGATAAAGTAATGAAATCGTCAAAATTCGTTCCAGACAAAAAAAAAAAAAAAAAAAAAAAAAAAAAAAAAAAAAAAATTGCATTTATTTATTGAATTTTGAAAGGACTTGGGAATAAAATTTATAGTAGATAAACCATAAAAGCAAAGCAAACATCAATGTATTCATTTTTTAAACTCTGCAGTAATTACCTTATGTAATTAACTTTTGTTTTGATACTTAAATTTTCATATGTTTTCTTAATTTGAAAAATATAATTTTAGTAACATTAATTGTTACATTTTTTCAACAATTAAATTCTAGATTTTAACATGACCTCCATTAAGAGACCACCTTTCGGAGCGACCAATTTTTATTGGAACGGAAGTGGTCGCTTTAGGGAGGTTTTACTGTATATTGATAAAGGTGAGTGCTCGCTAAAGATAACTGTTCGTATGAAGGCTTTGCAGTAAAATCTCCATAACCGACAATCCTAAATAAAGGACACCACTATGTAGGAAACAGATTTTTTTATTGAAAATATGCAAAATTTTTATACACTTATACCTCAGAAAAGCAGACACCTCCGAACGTCGGACAAATTCCACGATCCGGAGGTGCCCGCTATTGAGAGGTTTTACTGTATGAAGAAAAATATATTTTGTTTTTAACCTTATTCTACTCTAGAAATTCATAATATGGGTTAATAATAAATATTGATTAATAAATATTACAATATAATACTCATATACTGTAAATTTGGGGGAATCCAGTGTTAGATTTTATTTAACACAGAAATAAAAATGCTTAAACTAATTTACTGGGAATATCTTATTTAAATGGGAAAAAATTCCACAACATAGCTGGGATGGGATTCTTTCTGAAGGAGTGAATCATTTTTTATATTTGGGAGTAATTTGTTACCATAAAGCAGAGCTGATTGCAGCATGGGCAAACTGGGCTGTTTCTATGGGCCTTTAGTTTTACGGGCCCCTAAATTTGGTACGAAATTTCCATAAAGCTGATATTTTAAATTCGTTTTGATCTTACACTTATTTTAATAAATATTTTGCACTTTTAGAACATGATTAGGCTAAAGAAAATGATATATTTATCCAAATATGTATTTGACGGCATCGAATAGGCTTATTTATTTATTTATTTATTTATTTTTTGTAGCAGTATATGGAGGCAATGGGGGGAGGGGGTGAATGAATTCTAGGTCTTTGGACTAGAAGCAATTTGAAGTTCTCACTAAAAGTAATAAACATTTTTGATGCCGTAGGGCATATATGATAACACATAAATACATATTTAGGTGAAAAAAAATATATTATCCTATTCTAAAACTACAAAATACTGATTACAATCCTCATAAGGTCAAAACTGATTTAAAATATCAGCTTTATGAAAATTTCATACCCAATTTGGGGTACGTAAAATCAGGGGGCAGAGAAGCATCCCAGTTTTCCCAAGCTGCAATCAGCTCTGCTGTATGGCAACAAATTATTCCCATTTATAAAAAAAATATTCAATGTGGTCAAACATGGCTGCGTATATGGTTTAGAAAGAAAATGGTCAAAGATGGCTTCATATTGGCTAAAAAAAAAAGGCTCAAAGATGGCCGCAATTAAGACATTTGAAATGTCTGAAATTCAGACGTAAGAAGTGTCTGAAAAATTTAAGACACTTTAAAACGTCTTAAAATTGAACACTCGTGTTTCAGACACTTAAGTGTCTGAAATTCAGACGCAAGAAGTGTCTGAAAATTTTAAGACATTTTAAAACGTCTGAAAATTGAACACTGCGTTTCAGACACTTAAATGTCTGAATTTCAGACATTTAAGTTTACAGTGTATTCACCACAGGGCAAGAAACACTCCCTAGTGTCATACAGTGCAATCAACTCTCAAGATCCATGAAATTCGTTTAAAATCATCTTTTTCATCAAAAAATTCATATTTCCCTGTGCTTTGTGTAATTATTAATATTCATTAAGGTGATAGTGGTTCAAAAACTAAAATATAAGTTTAACATTCCTGTTATAAGTTGGTATCCTCATCTTATAGTACAAATTCTTAAGAAATCAGCTTTTTTCCTTAAAAAATGATATTTTCCATATTTTTCTTAATTATAAATACTCATTAAAGTGTTGGTCATTCCAAATTCAAATATAAATTTTATCTTTATCTTATAGCATGATAATCTTTTCTATTTAACCTCTTTTAGAGTATAAAACCATCATTTTACTTTTAAATTGTTATTTTTCCCGCCAGGAGGCGTTTGAATCGGTTTTGGAGGCGGCACAAGTGGTAGTGGAGGACGGTCGGTGGCGGAGTAATCCCGCATCTTCGCCGCCGGCCGAAATTTCCGCTACTATTATAGGTCGCATACAGGGTTACTTAATAAATTTGGTTACAGTTTATAGGCGAAAATTGCAAAAAAATAGTTTTCAAAACCTATGTGTTTGTTAAATTGTTTATGACCAATAATTTTTCATTCTTGTTTTTCCTAATTTTTCATTATTCGTTCATGTAAGTAAAATGTAAGTTTCACAAAAATGTTAGAAATTACAGGTGATGCATAATTTTTCTTTCCTGATGCGCATTGTGTTATACTTCATTTGGTTTATTATACAAATTCTTGTTCATTCAAATGGTCAATTTGAACATTTTATATGTCCATTTTCAGTTTAAAAAATTAATATACCGCCTTGTTTAACTTGTATGTAGCCCATCAAGATTAAACATTATCAGAATTTTTTCGTGACTTCTGCATTATAAATAAAAGGAAAAAGAGAAAGAAAACATCCAACGTTAATGTTGTCCGCAGATTTGGTGGTGTAAACAAATAAGTTCTCCATTAAATCCTACCCTCAATTATGTTTGATATTACATGCAGGCCCCTGCACAAATCCCGTAGAGATGTGCACAAGGGCGCCTGCAAGGTAGCGCGAAGAAATCCGCTGCCAATTATCTCGAACGAGATAGGGTAAAGGAAGATTTCGAACCCACATAAGGGATTAAAAGAAGTATACGTAAGCGTACACTGTTAAAAATTTGCAGCATTCTGGCAGGTCATTTGACCGTTTTTTCCCAAAACGGTTAAAACAACCGTAATTTAACACTATTCTGACCATATTATTGGCCATTTTATGGTCAGAATATAGTTAAATTATGGTTATGAAACCGTTTTTTTTCAAAAAATGGTCGAATGACCTGCCAGAATGCTGCAAAATTTTTAACAGTGTAGAGTTTAGTACTACTAGTTAACATTGTGTACATGTCCTATCAATCAGAAAATAAACTCTAAACAAGTCGGAAACTGTACGTCAAACGTGACAAATGGAGTGCGTTCGTACTGTAAGTAGTTTTAGAAATATTAAGATCGTGGCGCAACAGCTGTTGCACTCTTATGAAAAAATGCGTGAATGCAAAATTTAATACGATTATGTAGCTTAATTTCAGTCATACGGAAAAAATAGGACTCCCTATTAAATAAGCCGCCAACACCATGGCAACCTAGTACCTGTCATGGGATATCGCATAATTAAAGACATAGGATAGGATTTAACAGAATGAAGAAAACTTTTATGAATATCTTTTTTAGTTTTGATTCGACATTCATAAAACTTGAAAGGACTTGACACAATTCTGCTACGATTCCATATACGCGTATTTAATTTCAAACCATTCGGTTGGTTAGTTTTGCCCTGATATATGCGTACAGGCGAACGGACAAGACGACGACTATAGGTGCTACGTATTTATAGAATTATGAACGCACCTAAAAATCATCAAACAGTTTGATTTTCATTTTTGTTGCATTTATCGGTACTTACATATCATCCGGGCCAGATCAGATACAACTAAGCCAAGCATGGCCCCAATTTTGCTAATTACAATAACCCTTATTTTTTGACAACTATTAGTTTATTTATTATAACTAAAATGTATTTTATTATTATAGTTTATTTTATTATTATAGTTTATTGTTTATTTTATTAATGTAGTTTACTAGCTGTTTAACCCGTTCTATGGACGGGAGTTCATGAATTTAATTCTAAAATCAAAATAAAAAATAACTATTCGATTTAGTAAAATATTTTTCTACTACTGTGCCTTTTTTTATGAAATATAATTTATCAAGTTACTATGGCAGCAGACGATTAAACGGTATTTTTGGAATAAAGGAATAATTAGAATACAAAGTTTTATCAATCTTTGCCAATCAGATTAAGTTAAAATAATAATACTGTGGGAAATTTCGCAAGTAACACTTGCATTCAGACTGAATGCTCCCGACTCTGTCCTACGCTTCGAGATTAAAAAGGTACCGAAGCTGCGTGAAGTGGAAATGCAGAAAAAATAAATAAAACGCAGAAAGAATTCGACGACGGTTGTTGTGAAAAAGGAATAATAGAATCTTTTCGACGATATTAAATAAAAGATTTAATAAAATATAAAAATCTTATGAAATATTCAACGACATTATATAAATAAAGCCAAAGATTGCTGCCTTTAAGCTAAATATTGATTGTGAAAAGAGCTACTATCTGTATTTCTGTTTTGCCTTTGTCTTAATAAATGTCAGTGTTCGTCTTAGAAGTGAGTTATGATCTACAAAGAGGAGTCTCGTCCCACAAACAAAGTTTAGTTGGTGTTTGAGGAAAAAAAAATTCTTTATTTTTAAAAATTTGTAATAATTAAGCGCAATTAAATAATCTCTAATTATTTGCATGTGAGGTAAAATAATTATCATAATACCAGCTAGAGCGTCTTAGTACTGCAGCGTGGCGTACGTAATATGAATATCTCTAATTATTTGCATGTGAGGTAAAAGAATTATCGTAATACCCGCTACAGCTTTTTCAGTATTGCAGCGTGGCGTACGTAATATGCAAGGCGTCTTACAATAGAAAGGTAATTGTTGTGGTAACAATTTTATCGTGATTTTTTAATTGTTGACAACTGCTATAACGAAAAATGTTTAAATTTGGTAGGAAATTGCTGTAAAATGGGTAGTTTTTCATTAATTAAAAGTTAAATATAAATGATTTCGATTCCGGATTGCTTTAGTTAGGTCGGCCGTGTTTACACTTGTACATAATATTTCCAAAATTCTGGCTTTCAAACTGTGGATTTGTATATCATTACAGCCAGACACACAAATTTTCATTTTTATATATTATTAGATAGTTTATTTTATTAATATGTTTTATGTTATTTATTTATTATAGTTTATTTATTATATTATATTTATTTATTTTGTAGAATTTACCAATTTTACCAATTTTATGTATTTAATAATGTGAAGTTATTGTTTTGAATGTGATTTGCAACGATCAACAAGATATGTAATTGTTAATCATTTTTGGTGATCTTTCAACTGTCTCAGATAATACCTAAACACACATTTATCTTCTACCTGTGGGTTCAAATGTATTGAATTATTTTCTCCGGGCAGTGAAAATATTCCATTATACACAGGTTCCATTTTACAGATCTTTGTCTATTTATTATTTTTCTATTGTAAAAGTTTTTTAAGAGGCTCAGGGCTTGAAAACTTTAAAAAAAAATCGATTTTTTAGCATCTATTTTGATTATTCAATTAATTCTGACCACAGTGCAAAAAACCGCATAAAAATATTTGCATTTTTAACGGAGTTATAAACATTTATGTAACAATCACTTTCAGAGCTGCATCCATTTAATAGCAACTTTAAGTCGCGTTTTCTCAAAACTTGATTTTTGACGACTATCCGTAAAATTAAAAAAAAAAAAAAAAAAAAAAAAAAAAACTATTTGATGGAATGACTTAATTTTTTTTTCATGCATATAACGTCATTATCTATAGAATGAATTAATATATTTTAGATAGTTTAATATTTTGAGTATTTTTAATGAAAAAAAAATTGTATTTTTGGGGATTTTTTAAATTTTCAAATTTGAAAGATTTCTTTTATTAATGAGAATAATAAGGTTTCCTTTGAGTGATGGTTATATCTTTAATTGATTATAAAGAGTAAAGTTTCCTGATCCTTATAAAGCAAAAATTAGGTTTTTATGTCCATTCAACGTTAAGATATCTTACGGATGGTGATAGGACACCTAAATTTATTTTCGAAAATTGTGTTATATAAATTTTGCTATATTTTTTATTTTATTACATTGAAGTACTTCATTTTATAATTTTATAAGACTCCAAACATACCTTAAAAATATCAGAAAGTTTAAATTAGTTACATTGAATATTTCGGCTTTTATATGGACTCGAAGCGAGAGCTCTTTTTACATGTTTTTCGGTATCGATCAAGCCCTAAGCCTGAGCTCCCTTAAGTGTTGGTTGTTTAACGTGTCGTATAAAGACAAACCGTCTTACCAAAACCAATTTAACCCTATAAGAAAACTGAAATAAAATAAATAAATCATATATTCGTAACTAAATCAATTCTCCAATGAATCATTCCTTCAACAATGTTTAATATTAAGTCCACGTTCGCGCACAAAATCCGGCAGAGATGTGTAGTGTATTGAAGTTTCCCACAACATAGTGGGAAGGAATCCGCAGTCCATTACCTCGAACGTGATAGGCTGAAGCGCAGTTGGAAAGCAAATACGTGAGAAATTCGTTTTTCTTATTTTTTTTTTAAATTTTTTGAATTCTCCATTTTCCCACTTTCGAATGGTATATTACTTTGTTTCTGAAATAGCCAGAAGTTAAAATTTTTTAAGTAATTCCGTTTGTTTGCATCTAATATTTAAAAATGAAAATTAGTCTGTCTATAATTCAATACAAATCCACAGTTTAGAAGCCAGAATTATGAACTGTTACGTACATGTGTCTTAAAACACTGCCGAGGCAATTAAAGTAATCCGGATTGGGAATAACTTATAGTTAATTTTTTATTAATAAAAAAACACAAATTTAACAGCAATTTCAAATCCAATTTAAATATTTTTCGTTATAGCTGTTGCCAACAATTAAAAATCCAAAATAAAATTCTTACCACAAAAATTACTTTTCTGTTGCAAGATTTCCACGTAAAAAAATTAAATAAATGGTTTGACGAATTCAAAAAAAGGGAATATTACATAACTTTTCTACTGCAAGATTTCTACATGAAAAATTAAAATAAAATAAACAGTCTGACGAATTAAAAACAAAAGTGAATGTTACGTCATAATTTTTCTGTTTTATGATTTTCATGTGAAAAATGATAATTATTTAATTAATTTGGCGAATTAAAAAAATGGAATATTCCGTCTTATTGGAAATATAAAGGACGTGATGAATATATAACGTCATATAAGTTTGAAAAAATGTATTGAAGCATGATAAAAACTCGATTATGGAAATACTGGCGTATTTTAACATTATTGCTCTAATGACGAATGGAAATAATTTCATTTATAGCTGCATTCTTTTGAGTCTGTTACATAAATTTATGCATTTTTATATTGGGTTTTCATTTGATTCATGTGTACAACACTTCGACTGTTTTTATTTTTTTTTCATTTTTTATGTTGCATGTGAAATTTTGAAATTGTTTTTTCAAAACAAACATTCTTAAGATTCTGGACAACGCCGACTAATTTAGCTAGTCATACATAAACATTACATACATAAACTTTGAATTCAAATTTCTCAAAATGAAGTGTTTTGAAATTCGACGTACCTTTTTGCAGAAACTACTACATATTATTATCTGTAATCTTGCTTGAATATTTTACACATACCCCTGATGAATCTGAAGTGAACAATTGTTACTTAATATAGTATGTACGAAAGTTTTATTACAAAGTTTTGCTTTCAAAAAAGCAAGGTTTTTTTTTTTTGTTGTTAGTTTAAAGTGGTTTTTACTCGAGATAAAGAAAATAATAATAATAAGTACAGAATATCTGTTTAATGCTTTAATAATTTAATCATTATACACTTTTCTTTCTCTTTTAATAATCACGTATAATATGTTTTGAAATATTATTATTTTGGCTTTTTAAACATGAATTAATTTTCACCATTAATTGCTTTCCGCGCATCAAAATCAAGTACTTTTTGTAATTTTCAATTCATTTACATTGTAAACGTAATTTCTTGCTTTTAATAAGAAATTTAATAAAAATTATCTATCCGCAGAATTAAATTAGATTTCTCCTATTCCTAAAAAAAAATGGAAAGTTTTCATACCATGCAAAGTTAACACATCAGGTTGCTACGCCAGATAGTATAAAATAAATCGTTTGATTTGAAACATTCGATAGCAATTCTTGTGAATGCAAAAAAAAGCAATCCTTGTTGCATTCTTGAGCTATCTTGTGTCCGGAATATGGAATGACCTCAGCCTCCCAACTCTAATAAAATGCCCAGCACGTGTCAGACCTCAATGCTTCGTATTCAACTAACACGAAGTCCGGCACATCTGGCTTTTAATTGGATTTTCTCTTGGCCGGAAGCGGAGTCCGGTTTTCGCTGCGTCGTTTATTTCAGGAAAAAAAAACAATACTTATTATAGATAGGAGAGAGAAAGCTTTTTCACCTATTAATTGTTTTTTACCGAAGTTTTAATGAAAATCTTTGGAACGAGGTGTTTCAATATATAATTGCCGAAACGTCAGTGAAGGCTTACTGTGGAGACACGAAAAGTTTTGGTTTCTGTTAGTCTGTCTGTCTGTTAGTCTGTCTGTCTGTTCCGCGATAACTGCCGCAAAAAGCATCCGATCGGCTTGAAATTCACTGGAAATGTTGATGAGGTACCCGGACTTAGCTGTATAGTTTTTGGTTAAATTTGGTTCATTCGTTCGGGAAATATGGAACATTTTATTTTGCTCTATAATGCTTTTCAATGGCAAGTCAGACGATTTTCAGAT
Source organism: Maratus speciosus (assembly GCA_963932465.1). NCBI lineage: Eukaryota > Metazoa > Arthropoda > Arachnida > Araneae > Salticidae > Maratus > Maratus speciosus. The sequence continues at coordinate 664,729,170 of OZ010786.1, read as the reverse complement.
TTTCATTTGTTGAAAGAAATGGCTTATATGAAAAATGGATTTAAATGGTAAATTTTTTATGCTGAAATTTTTAAATAACATTAAATTATTCCAATAAATTATGTCAATATATTTGCGAGATTTTTTTTACTTAAGTTTATAATATTGGGGGGAATTTTATGCATGTTTTCCAATAATATAAAGGATTTTGTTTTATCAAATTGACATAATGCATATTTCATTTTTTTCCTTTTCTTTCTCTGTTGCCTAGCAACGAATTTGGTCCTAATAATATTAGTATAATTGCGTGTATAATGCTTGAGTAAAGCCAACGTCAAAACAGATGCATTAATGCATTTGTATCTTTGCATATAGAAGGATTTTAGCCCAGAAATAATAATAGGCAATATTTCATTTATTTTATTGAAATATTTTGCTTAAAAATACAAAAGTTCATTATTTTCATAGAGAATAACGTAACATTGTCCCATAACATTTACCAATATTTCTTTAATTATTGCCAAGAAAATCAAAACCCGGAATAATATTTTCTTTTAAACAATTTTCAATTGAAATGTTTTGTCGTGAAACAGGAAAATGAAAAATAAAATTAAGTTTAGAAAAATTAATATGGCGGCATATTAAAAATGAAAAGAAAACTCTCGAGTATTTCTTAATATAACAAGATGAAAAGTTTTGAGTAAGTACGCATAGCAGGTGAATTAGACGTCATTTATCGAAAACAAAGATGCTGGAATAAAAAGATCTTGGGTAAAATAAAATTAACTATTATTCACGGAGGAAAGAGATAGATGGAGATGCAGTATGCCGTAAAAACAGTTTGCAATACGATGTGCGTTATCGCTCAGATTTAAATGCCCTCATTCGGCCCAAACAAAACAAGCACGTGGAACAGGGACCAAATTCTTTGACTTCATCCGTTTAAGCACGTCGTTGTGTTGCGCCGAATGTAGCGGATTTTAGGGTTACATTTTTGGCGTCACTTCAAGATTTATTGTCTGTGTACGGTTAACATGAATATTTTATTTTAAATTTAAATTTTATTAATTTATAAAAAAAACTTATGCTTATCCTTACAAATCACAGCGTAAAAAAAAATTCTAAGATATACTATAACCATCCGCACAATCAATAAAAAATTACGAATGTAAATTTAAATAGACTACGGGGGGTTCAGGGGGGAAAGAGCACCCCTGAAGAAATGCAATTTTTGATTTAAAAAGTTACCAGAATAAGTAGCTCATCAGAATTTCAGAACATCAATGTACAACCACTTGTTTAACACTTTTAATTTCTGAAACTTTACGAAGTATCTTGTATGCTCATAAATATTTATGTAATTTGAAAACTTTAAAAAGCGATTTGTAGGAAGTTGAATATTATGCAATGAGTGTTAAAAAACAATGACTTGCAAAGATGACGTTGAGGCTCCTGATCTGCAGATTTACTAGTATATATAAAAATGAAAATTTGCCCGTCTGTCTCTCTGTAATGCTATACAAATCTACAGTTTGGAAGCCAGAATTGTGAAATGTTATATACATGTGTATTAAAACACGGCCGAGGCAACTAAAGCAATCCGGAATCGGAATAATTTAACTTTTAATGAATAAAAAACCACCCATTTAATTGCAATTTCCTATCAAATTGAAACATTTTTCGTTATAGCAGCTGCCAACAATTAAAAATTCACAATAAAACCTTTTTTTTCATGTTCAACCCGTAATCGCGCGAGTTCTTTAACCAATGTGAGATATACATATTACGTACGCCACGCTGCAGTACTAAAAAGCTGTAGCGGGTATTACGATAATTCTTTTAACTCGCATGCAAATAATTAGAAATTATTGAATTGCGCTTAATTATTACAATTTTTTTTTTTTTTAAATAAAGGCAAACATTTTATCACAAACATCAACAAAAGTTTTTATTCTATTTATTCCCTTATTCCAAAGATATTGTTTTATCGTCTGCTGCCATAGTAACATGATAAATTAAATTTCATTAAAAAATGCGCAGTAGTAGAATAATATCTTACTAAATCGAATAGCTACTTTTAATCTTGGTTTTAGAATTAAATTCTTGAACTCCCTTGCATAGAAAGGGTTAAACAGCTAGTACCAGATAAAAATACCTGAAACAGAAATGGAAGAGCGATACACTCAATAAGATAAACGGGGAATAGAAATCCAGTTATTAAAATGCAAAAATTCAGAGTATCTCCCTGCGAGCCAAACCCATTTGCCCGTACATAACTTTAAAATTAATAAATATATTTTAGCCAATTTCTTTAACTCTTTATATTTTAAAGTACCATCAAAATAACTTTTTATAAAATTCACTTAATACATCGATTTGTAGTAATACAGTTTAGAATGAGTTATAGATACTTTACTTTATCTTGTTCCAAAAGCATGACAAAACCAAAATATTTTTAAAAGGATTATTTCTTTTGCATTGCATCTTTTCAGGTTTGTTGACGTTGAAAGATTGGGGGGGGGGGGGGGGGTACTGTTCGGAAATATTTGATGAAAATGTATAACCATTCTCAGATGAGCAATAAATCACAAAACAGAAAACGAACACTAATTTTCAAGGACAATAATATTTACGAATTCTTATCAAAATAAATTAGACTGTAAATAATTAGATAATCATCGAACTGTTAAAATATCTAAATTATATTTATCAAAAGTGAACAGTAATACAGTCGTACCTCGTTATCCCGACACCCGGTTTTCACGTCACTCCGCTTATCACGTCAGTTTCTCGAAGTCCCGATTTTCTGTATACGATTTTAATGTAAATAAACTCCGGATTTTACGTCACTGAATAATTTTTAACTCCGGATATCCCGACGGAAAATTGTCCATTTTTCATAAACCGTCTTACAAGCACGTTATTATCGTTACAAGGTTTATTCTCACGTGCAATGATTTCAACTGATTCTCTAATTTTACTCTGAAAAGGGTTATGGCAGTTTTGCTTCAACAAAGTTAATATAGCAACCATATAGCTTCATTAGCCAAGTAGAACCTAGAAAGAGCTGTATTTTGTTTACGGTGTTTAACGTCCCTGCGATGCTCCGTAATCCTTACTGAAAACTTACGTTTTGTCATGCCGATGTAGACTTTTTTAACATTATTAGATAAAATGATAGGGATTTCATATATACCAGATTTTTGATTTATTGGGATCCTGTCGATCTTATCACTGACTATATCAATGAGGTAAGCGACCAATTTTATATTATAAATCTGTGTGATCTTTTTCAGCTTTTCGAATATAGTGAGAATGTAGTAAAATTTTTTGTAGACCACAAGTTGATTATTATCCTGTCATTGGCCCGAAGGAGGGTCAGCGTTGTACTTCTGAATTATCTATATATTTTGCTGGAAAACCATGATCAAATGCTATTTTCTGTATAAACTCGATTTCTTCATTTAATTGGTCATCTGAGCAAATCATAAATGCTGTTTCAATGAATGACTGAAATGCAGAGATTTTATATTGAAAAGGTATGTTTGCTGAAAAAGAGATAACAGTGTTTTCTTTAATAGGTTTTCTATAAACTGAAAAGTTTAATCCAGAACTGCATCTATTAATCTGAACACATCTGATCATGTTCAGATTAATAGATGCAGTTCTGGGTTCGGTATTTCTTGATGAAAATGAAGTGTTAATTTGCGAATCTGCTCCCAGCAACCATACTATAACGTTGTATCAATATCTATCAGAAAAACTACACTTACTTATGTATAGAAGTTTCTTATAATTGTAGGAATTTTAGAAGGTGATAGAGCAAATGCTACAAATATTTTTTGTACAGGAAGTACGGAACGTAATGTGTTTATTCAGTCCAAATATGGAATGTCAAACTCTGATATGAACACCTGAATTTCACTCGTAACTTTAACAATAAATGAAGATGTTTTAACTAAACCTCCAGGAGACTTATCTGGCTTTGTGTTCAATAAAAGATAACGCGAGAATGAGCGGAAACGGCCAACTTCCACATCCAAACAGCGCTACACTCCGAATGCAATTGACATTACATACGGTGTGACTGACCGAATGAGTGTGCAAATCTAGCACGTTTTTTGTGATTTCATTGCATTTCACATAATGCAAGTTTCAAAAATCGTTATTCATAACCAACCTTTTTTATTCAGTTCACTGCAGTGGAATGAAAAGCGAAATTCGATTACATGTCTTAAATTTGTGTTGTATTTATTGATGGATGAATGTTTTAACCCTTTACCTACTGACTGTGCTTATAATTACCATTAAAATAACTTGTTGTAAAATTCATTTAATACATCGATTAGTTGTAATACAGTTTAGAATGAGTTATAGATGCATTATTTTATTTTGTTCCGAAAGCATTATGGGTTGCACAAAAAAATTTTTTTTTAAGGATAATTTCTTTTGCCTTTGCATTTTATCAGCATCTTTTCAGGGGGCGGGGGGAAATTTTCAATTCGGAAATATATCCATATTTATATTGTAAGAACATTATATTTGTACATTTCCTGATTCTACAAAATACTAAGAAAAATATTTAAAATAGAAGATTTGAGTAGGATTATAAATATTGCACAAAATCCCTATCAATTCAAATTTAATAAATAATCCATAAAATATATCCATATTTATATTGTAAGAACATTATATTTGTACATTTCCTGATTCTACAAAATACTAAGAAAAATATTTAAAATAGAAGATTTGAGTAGGGTTATAAATATTGCACAAAATCCCTATCAATTCAAATTTAATGAATCCTTCTAAATCCTGCAATCCTTCTAAAATCCTTCTAAAATTTATTGAATAATTATGTAAATATTATAATGTATTTTAAACAATTCACGGAAAATGCTTTAAAAGGTAAAAATTTTCATGAATTCACAATTCAGTACATAAAGGTTAATTTCATTATGGAATATAGGCTGAAAACAAATGCAGATCTATTTATATTAAGTGCATACGGATTTATCTTTCTTAATCGACTGCACGTGATAGAGATAGATAATAATAATAAAAAAAATCATACTTGAAAATGAATTTAAAAACAATAAAAATTGACTAAAGTGCGATACAGTTTTCAAACAATTTGCGCACAATTTTCAAACAAATTGCACTTAAAAGTACATTTTTTCCCCTATTTGACGCTGCAAAAATTGAAAATGCGCGATATTTAGAAGTAAAAAAAAAAAAAAAAAAAAAATGCAGTAAAAGTTATATTTAATTGTCTGTTGTTGCCACCTTCAAAATGACTTTAGCGTTACGCACAGACACGTTTGTCCTTTATAATATAGACAGATACTTTTCAAAAGTTAGATTTTCGGAATCTTTTTCGAAATCTCTTCTGCGAAATCTCATCTGCTTAGAAATAATACAAATAATCTAACATTGTTAAAGTGGGGATTTTACGATATAAGATATAGCGTGTGCAGCGAGGTGAAATTAAAAAGGTCTTGTAAAATGGACGTTTAGGCCCCTGATCTGAAGATTTACTATTTTTTATAATACACTGAAAAAAATGAAGCACTCAAAAATGAGTAAATCGATGTACTCATATCGAATTGAGTATGTTTGGATTAAAAAAGAAAGTATGTTTTCTCAATTCTGAAACATCCCATGTCATCAAACCCAAACAGAACGATAATTTTGTACTCTGTAATGGTTTATTTCAATTATGGTGGCATAAAAGATGTTCATGACGATTCAAATAATAAATTATGGGAAATATTTTTTAAATAATTTAAAAGTTCTTACAAATAAAGCCCTTGTTATAAAAATATTCGAATTGGGTATCTTGCTAATAATTTTGCTATTTTTTTAAAATAAATAATCAATTAAACGTTCCTTGTTAATAATTTAGAACGGAAAATAAATGTTACTACATTTTTACTTTAATTTCTAGGTTGGAAGTAGATAACGATTCATTTTTTAACACAACCATGGAATTAAAAATGAGTACATGCGTTTCTCAATTTTGATTTACATTTGAATCGGAGTTACTTTGAGTATGTCACGTATTTAAAATTGAGTACATTTTTTCTCAATTTTGAGTACCCATTTTTTCCAGTGTACTGACATAAGACTGTCCTTCTTTTTAACACTTTCTAACATAGTTGAAAAGTGTTTATGAATTCGATTTGTCTGTCCGTCTGGTACGTCCACGCTCTAACTCGCCTCATTAGATTCTTTTTTACATGCAATTGATGTAGGTTAATGATGCCCAGTATTGCATAGGCAATGTGTAGCATTAATAGTTCATTGACAGGATCTCTCAAAAGCATTCCGTTACATTATTGTCAATGGGGAAGAATCGTTTGCAGTGTATTTTAATGAAATGTCGCTATTTCAAATGTATTGTAATTGATATAAATCGCTGAATTTTACACTAAAAGAAAAAACTCCGTTAAAAGACGGTAATTGTACTGGAAATCGAGACGCCAGTACTATTTCCGAATTGCAACGGAATATTTCCCGTAAATTTTGTGAAAAACGGAAATTTTTCTGTAATTTACGGGAAAAATTTCCGCTAAAATACGGAAATAGTACTGGCGTCTCGATTGCCAGTACAATTTCCGTATTTTAACGGAATTTTTTGTTACAGTGCACTACAAAATGATTTCTATAATATAGGGCGTTCATAGCATTTATCGATCTTTACATGGACACTCAGAAGTAATCGGTTACAGTACTCTCTGCAGGTCTTTGACCAGGTTTTTTTTTCACTCGGTTTTTTTTTTTTTTTTTTTTTTTTTTTTTTTTTTTTTTTTGCTGCCCGAGAGAGACTGCTCAGACTAGGAATTGAGTCTGTAGAGCATAAATATCCCTCCCGATCCCCTTCATTAAGGTCTTAAAAAATACAAATTTCAGGACCTGTCTTTGAGAAATAATGAGGCTGGGAATGCGCTTTTAATTTCGGTATGCGCTTTTAAATTTAACTTGGTACTTTTCGGTTAGCCGGGTGCCAGTGTTATATATATATATATATATAACCATTATATATAACAAATCGTCATCGATTTCCAGTTACTAAAATTAAATTTATAAATTAGCTAATATTCATAACACTGCCATTATACAGAATAATTGATAACCAATGCACAACAGTGAATATGAAATGAAGTTTTATACATGCCATGAAAGATGAGAAAAATGCATCATAAAATGGAATTTCTTAAATATAGGTATCAAGTAACTACAGCAGTAGAAATCATAAGATAATACGCTTAGTTTGTGCGCAATTGCAGCAATAAACCCAGCGCATAAAAATTTTAATATTGTTTGCTAACGTTGCAGAAAACATTTAGCAAACAGGAATTATACATTTATAAAATATATAAAAGATACCTCAATAAAGAAAATACGTTTCGAAAAGAAATTTTTTAATTCTAAATGAAAATAAAATAACAAATAGTGATCATTCATAATAACTTATATATATATATATATATATATATATATATATATGCATATGTTGTGTATATGGGGCATTCTCACAATCTTTTGACTTTTGGGAAAAAAAATCTGGCAAAATTAAACTTTCTAAAATAACATTTTAATCTGATAGATGAATGCCTTAATGATTCAAAATTAAGAAAAAATGGTCAGTAGAGAAAAATCTTTTATTTAACTGAGGTTTAGGTTAAACTTGCGAGTTTAATTTTCCTTACCATTTTACCACTATAACTTTTTATTTTCTTCTAAATTTTTACTTATAATGAATTTGCATAGTACCCACAGGACATTCAACTAAGAAATAATACAAATGTAGTACTTTTAATACAGAATTTTTGTATAACATTGTCTTAATGGGGTGTTAAAGAAGGGACGGTAAGGTAAAAAAAAGGGACGAAATGGTAAAAAAAGAGACGGTAAGAAAGGAACGGTAAGGAAAATTACCACCTATTTTTAGGAAAATCATGTTAAGACTAAGTGACAGCCACAATGTTCATTGATTTTTCGAAACAGTTGTTAACATTGGATTAAATTAATTATTATTATTTTTTTTTAATTTACCTCGAAAAGTGCAGGAATAAACCTTGGGGACGGTAAGACTACCCATAAAGCCAGGGTTCTTGAAACTGATATTTAAATGCTGATTTATATTCTGCAGTAAATTTCCTGTCAAAGAATTTTAGATATCTTTTCTCTAGCGTACTTCTGCATGAGCAAAAACTTGAAAAAAATTCTGTCGCTGCATCTGAAGTGATTTTCTCTATCCATATTATAAATGACAAACATATCTGTGCGTAACGCATACGTCATTCTGCGAATGGCAACACTTTGAAATTTGAAATGAAATTTCGGTTTTGCAATTTTTGCTACTGCAAATTTTTAAACTTCTAAACATCGCACAGTTTCAGTTTTTACGCCTTCTTATAGGGGAAAAAATGTACTTTTAAATGCAATTTGTTTGAAAGCTCTATCTCAATTTATTTTTGAGATATTAATTTTTTTATAGTTTTTAGTACCAATTTTGTAATTGTGGCAACTGAAGTACTCCATTTCTATTAATAGTAAAGGGAAAATTATCATGTTTTATTTATTTTTATTGATTATATCCTTATTGATGCCATTTTCACATTACAAATAAAAGTAACTTTCTTCTAATTTTTGAACAGAATATAACGTCAGCCATTAAAAAAAACACACATTCTTCTTAATAAATCAAAAGACTGAAGAAGATATTTCGATATTTTTACATTACGCTGATACTGAGGAGACTCTATGCAAAATGATTTAGTGAGTAAAAAGGATGTCATATTTAAAACAAAACATTTTCTTTGATAAAACTAAATATTTGACCAATACTATGGTAACTAAAGGCAAATTTCTGAATGGTAAATTTTCTGTACTGAGATTAGAACTTAAAGTTTGTGCGAATGTTCACATGAAAAGTTTTATCGGACAAACGTGATTTTAAGTTTGGAAATACATTCATTGATAATTTATTGCGCGTTAAAATACATTTAAATTGTGAATTTGAGTGGTACGTATGTAAATTTTGAAAATGTGAAAATAACGTACAGTTTAGATTTTATGGGGGAAAATTTTATGATGTGACAAAGCGAAATCCTTTTTACTGATTTTTCATCCCATAAAAACAAACATACGAGCTTCAATCGATAACTTCATCATAATTACACATCTTGATTACGTATTCTAATACAGTTTAATTTTTCCATAATTTAAGCAGTTGAAGTTTGTGGAAATAATATTTTGGTAATTTTACGTTAAAAACATTATTTGTTTTAAGAGTACAACCAATGCAAGATGAATTTTTTATTGTAATTATTTTTGTAGGTTCGATCTAACACAGTTCCATTCTAAACATTTTAATTCGTCGAATTTCGACGGGTTCCAACTCGTAATTTTAGAAGAGGGATGGTAAGGAATCTAAAACCCAGGGACAGAGTTCAAAAAATAATAACAACCCTAAAAATGTGTTATTATAAATGTGTAACAGGTTAATTTTTAGCTACCTATTTATATAAAACAATAGTTCCAGTTTCAGAAAAAAATTACATCGAATTACTTTTATTGAAACAATTTTATCCAGACAGCTCCAAACTTTAAAATCAGCATCAGGGACACGGGACGATAGATGAGTTTTCCATGTGTTTGGACCCCCAACATCTCCAAAACTTATTTATCTCGTTAATATTGTTGTGCAATCGTGCAATGGGATGTTCCTAAGTATATGAAATAAACAAGTAATATAAAAATTTTGTTTTTAAAGGCAATTCCTACTTAGGTCATCAAAGAAAAATTTAATATAATCCCTTAAGCTAATATTAGTTTTTGTTGCATTAAAATGTCTCAATTTGTTGATTTTCCATAAGCAAATAGGTTTACAATGGGACTCTATGGGAATTTGGCGAAATATTACAGATATCGCCTAGTTGGCGTCACTTTTGGCGACTCATTTTGGCCGCCAAATTTGGCGATATATCATCAACTTGGCGACAAACTTGGCGGTATATGGCGACAGAACAGGGTCCCCCCTATGGTAACCCCTTATTGAAAATACTTTCATTGTTCTTCAATAACCAATGGCCGCTATTTTGTTTCCCATGCAAAACTAAAATTAATTAATTAAAATTTAATGACTGAATTAATATTTGAAAAAAACTGTATTAACCTCAATTGTCATCCAGTACAAGTTAAAAAAAATTTATTTCAACTTGATAGGATGAATAATGAGTATTTTATTAACGATTGAAAATTTGAACAAGATAAATATATAAATAAATAAATATAGGGAGAGTGTGAGCTAATAGTAGGAATTGAAAAAAACACAAAAAAAGTGTATTAAATAAAAAATTATTATTCAGGGACATGAATGTTAAAAGATTGTGAGAATGCCCCCTATACACACACATATATATATATATATGTATATTTAAATATTTAAATGTATATATACATACATATATGTATACATATATACGTATGTATAACACTGGCGCCCGGCTAATCGAAAAGTACATTTAACTTATTTTTTGTATGTTATTCGCTGTGTATAAATTCTATACCTCGCAGGGTCCTGTTTAGGAAGAAATTGGGTCCTTCACACATTTTTTTTTCATTTCAAAACAGGATCCTTCACAAAAATTTTCATTTCAAAACAGGACCTTCACAAAACTTTTCACCTTAAAAAAGATCCCTTCACAAAATTCTTTGTCTTAAAAATAGGCCTTTTACAAAAGTTATTAAACGGTAAAGTTTTGATTAAAATATACATAAAGCACAAATAATTGTACAAAAATCATATTTAAAATACGAATTTAAAATATCTCAAAATACATCAGAAAACTATTACTAAATTTGTATTTTAAATATCTTTATATTATATTTATGCACATGAAAGCAATTTTTGTACAATTATTTGTGTTTCATGTATATTTTAATTATTTAACTCAAGGTCAATATAGCACTAGAATTTTAATTTTCATTTATTGGTGAAGTTTTGTTACATTATTCTTAAGGCTCTTGTCCCTGCCGGGGAAGGCACTCACGAGCTAATGATAAATCCTATTGGGATGGATTTTTCTAATATCTCGTTTGCATTTCGACATTTTTAAATATATATATATATATATATATATATATATATTTGCATTGGATAGCCGAGATCCGTCTCTGCATCGCACCTTTTTTACCTTTTCGATTTTGGTTGCAGATATTTTTTAGAATGACACTTTCATTTTCAGAACCGGTTTTGAAAGTGAAAGTAACTTTATAAAAAATACCTGCGACCAAAATCGAAAAGGTAAAAAAGGAGCGACGTAGAGACGGACCTCGGCTATCCAATGCAAAAAAAAAAAAAAAAAAAAAAAAAAAAAAAAAAATGTCGAAATGCAAACGAGATATTAGAAAAATTCCTCCCCATAGGATTAGCGTTAGCTCGTGAGTGTTTTCACCGGCAGGGACAGGAGCCTTATACCCTGTTGAGACTAGAAACTTAAGATATCTTAGACCGCCAGTTTTGAAGTGGTACCCTCCCGGAATTGGATGCTTGTTCACATCGAAAAACTTACCTTAAGATATATCAGGAGCGTCACTGTGTTTGTGATCTGAACAAAAGTAAAGTATGCGCATGCGCTTAAAATAAAAACGGTCGCGGCAGCCAATAAGTAAAAGCGAAGCTTCATAGCCATCGAGAGTGAATGGTCATTCCTGTATCTAGCCGAAGTAAGTCGAAACTCACTGAGTGGAACTCTCTCAGAGAGTTCCGCGGCCTGAGATATCTTAAGGTACCCAGTGTGAACATAGTATTAGGGGCCTTCACTCACTTGAAAATACCCGCTCACTAATGCTCGCAACCTATGACCCGCTCACAACCTATGAACAGGTTGTTTTCGAATTCTCATTTAAATTTGAATATTTCTGAACGATTTTTTGCGTAGGATAGCTGCGGTCGATCTCTAATACGGCTATTTTTTACTTTCTCGATTTCGGTTGCAGATTTTTTAAATAAAGGTACTTTCACTTCCGGAACCGGTTTCGAAAGTGAAAGTACCTTTATTTAAAAAATCTGCAGTTAAAATCATAAAAGTAAAAAATTACTTTATTAGAGGTCGAGCTCAGCTAAACTAAGTGAATAAATCGTTTAAAAATATTTAAGTTTAAAAAAGAAGTTAAAAAACAACCTGTCTATGGGTTTAGGCATTAGCGGCGGGTGTTTTCAAGTGAGTGAAGAGTCACCTTGATGTGTTGGAAAGTGTTTCATAATCTATGCATGATTTTTTCTCTTTTGTTTTATTATAATTTTGCTTTATCAACAAAAGAATATGATAGTATCTATTTTCAGGATAAAAATATTTATTTTCTCTTTCCTATTAATGGTATTTTAGTTTTGAATAGGGAGTTTAGAAATACCATTTTATTATCTTTTTTATCCATTTCGGATGAAGAACAGATGAGGACTTGTCATTTCTGAAGTACATTAAAATTTAATGGATTATGTTTAAGACTGTTTAAGTGGCCTTTTTTTTTTTTTTTTTTTTTTTTTCTTTTGTAGATTAATTAACGTTTCTTTAGGATCTCGCTTTATTTTTTGCTTTAATTGCGGTAAATGTAAATTTAATTCAAAAGTTTAACTTGAAAGCAATGAACGGAGTTATTGCGCTAAAAAAACCTTTCTCTTAATGCTTCAAGTAGACTTAAGGCTTTCTCAGGGCTTTATCTTCAAGTATTTACCTTTTTAAAGAGTAGGAGGATGACAGTATGGGTTATTTGTAAAGAAAGAAAAAAGAAATTAAATGAAAAGAAGAAAGGGAAAATATAGAAAAAGGGGGAAAAAAAGAACCTATTTACACTCGTTTATTTAACTTATCTTACAAGGAAGGTTTCCTTATTGGGCATACTCAGAATATTCTAAAAAAAAAAAAAAAATAATTAAACTACTTATCTGTGTAATAAAGGATCAGTCAAATTTAGCGGCGAAATTGCAGGAGAAAGTCTGTAAAAATATAAAATACTTTCGAATATTTGGCGTGAAAAAACGAAAGCGTCACGCGATTTGGCGAACAGCCCTTTTCTTCGCCAAAAGCAAACGAATTTAATGTAACTGAAAATTGTAAGTTAATAGATTTTTAGAATACGTGTAAATGGTATTTAATGAATTTAAAGTTAAACAATGAGAGAGTTTAATATGTATATATGTATGCATATATATATTGTATTACATATATATTTTTCTTGTTGCTGTAGTTATTTAATTTACACTGCTCAAAACAATTAAAGGATATTGCAGTTTTAGGTGGATTTTGTATCTGGTAAACTGTTTAGCTGATTGATACATGGTCGACAGACATAGTAGGTTATATGAGAATAAATTACACATGTTTGGCAGAAAAAAAATGCATTTTATTGCGCATTTGTGTACTAAAGGAAAAAAACACAATTTGTGCATATGAGAAAAAAAGAATAAGAAAAGGTGTTTTCTTCAAAGAAAATCATTTTCCGTAGGGGGTATGGTTTCCACGGGCGGCCAGCAACGTTGAACACCTTTGAGGCATGGACTCAATGAGGCTATTAATGACGAGTTGGGGTATTCTACCCCACTCTTCCAGAAGAGCTCTTTCCAGTTCTTGGAGAGTTTGTGGGGGTTGTTGGCGGCCAGAAAATCGTCTTCCTAGAGCGTCCCAAACGTGCTCGATTGGATTCATGTCTGGAGAACACGCTGGCCATTCCATTCGAACGATTCCTTCCTCGAAAAGGAAATCCTCCACCAGGTTTGCACGATGTGGCCTGCAGTTATCGTCCATTAAAATGAAGTTATCTTCGATTGCTGCAGCGTAATGGACTACAATAGGTCTGAGGATCTCATCCCTATATCGGCGACCAGTCAGAGCTCCATCTCGAATGATGTAGAGGTCAGTGCGCCCGTCAATGGAGATGCCACCATACACCAACACTCCTCTACCGCCAAATCTGACACTTTCGTGCACGAACGCAGAATTATTCGTACTGCCACGGTCCCTCCAGATGAAAATACGCCTATTATCCGGATGCACAGAAAAACGGGACTCGTCAGAAAACAGAATATTGCTCCATTCATTTCTCCTCCAGTTGACATGCTCGGTTGCCCACTCCCTGCGATTGCGACGATGCCTTGATGTTAATCTAACACATACCATCGGTCGGCGAGCATACAGACCTACAGCATGGAGCCGGTTTCGGACAGTCTGAGTTGATATCGTGGTGCCTGTAGCCGAGCGAAGGTGTTGTTGGAGAAGAGTAGCGTTCATGGTTCGGTGTCTCCGAGCTGTTAACGCTAAATACCGGTCTTCATTGGGCGTTGTTGCCCGTCTACGACCTTTCCCTGGTCCTCGGCTTGCACATCCACTCTCCAAAAAACGGTTCCAGATCCTGGAAATGACACTTTGTGACACTCCAATGGCTTGCGCTACTTCGGCTTGAGTTTGGCCCCCTTCTAACCTACCAACAATTCTCAAAGCTTCTGAATCTGTCAAATGACTTCGCTGAGACATCGTACTCATCGAAACAAAGCAATCACTGAATGCCGATCATCCTTGTCTTCATTCTCTTTTATCCAGTTGAAAGTCAAATTTCATTCGCTGCCGCTGAAGCAACGTTTTTGACGTCGAACTCAAAATTTGCATACTCCACAGTTTGAAAACCAGAAAAATTTGCATTTGTGATTCTCTTCTTCTATTTTCGGCAAAAAAAATTTCGTTTATATCTTCATTTTATATAAAACTTCAAATATCCTTTAATTGTTTTGAGCAGTGTATCAATGAAAAACAAAATTCATATTGAAATTTTTTTTTCACACATTTAAGCGTATTCAGAAATGAAAGCCAGATGAAGAATGCTACAGTGATACATTTCAATATCTAAGAAGTTATTTCTATAGCAACAAAATTGTATCGATAGTGCAAAATTGGACTTAATTTTGAGCTTGAAACAATTTTAATTAATTTAAATTTTGAATTTCGTTTTAAATCGTAATTTTTTACAGTTAAATTTTAATATAAATACGTATAAATATGAATATGACAAAATTATAGTTAAAACAGACTAAAACTGACTAAACAAAAGTTATTTAAATTAAATTTGTTTAAACAAATTCAAAGTGAAACATTTTTCCTTAAAGTGTATTTGACATAAAAAAGTGTTTTTTGAAATTGTATTCCATCTCCAATCGGTAAAAAATCGCTAAATAACGAAAATTTCATTATTTTTTACGGACGCTCTATCGAGGTTCCGCTGAAATTTTTTTCTAGACATATATATCCTCTTGAGAAGAACATTCTGTATATTTTTCAGATTTTTCGGAGTATACCCATATGGAGACCTTCCTTGTTAGTTTACTAATTTTAATTGCTAAAAGTTGTAAATTGAAACTTAAAAAAAAAATAAAACTCAATAAAAATAAGTTTATTCGCCTGTTTACATTTTTCGACACTACCCGAGTCATTTTCAAAACAAATGAATAAAAATTGCACGGTCTATGAAACGTCATCATTAAAGTTTTCACGTACTCTTTCTTATTATGCACATTATTTATTTATTTATTTTTACTTTGATGTTTATTTTTTTCATCGAAACCATTGAGTATCTTGAACCATAATTTCAGTAAGTTAAATGCTGCTGCATCGTTACATATTGAATTTTCCCGGGTTACAACATGTAACGATGCAGCATCATTTTACCTACCAAAATATCATGGTTCGAGTTACTCAATGGTTAAGAAAATAGAAATACATATCTAAGAAAAATAAAAATAAACTAACGTGCATAATCTCAAAGAGTACGTGAAAAATTAAACGATGGCGTTTCATAGACCGTGCAATTTTTATTCATTTGTTTAGAAAATTATGCGGGTAGTGTCGAAACATGTAAAATATCGAAAACTATTTTTACTGTTTTTAAAGTTTTAATTTATTCCCTTTAGCAATTAAAATTAGTATATTATTACAAGGTGCTAATTAGTTATATGTTAACTCAGTTTTTAACACTTTTCAACAAAGCTGAAAAGTGTTTATGCATTCGGTTTGTCTGTCCGTCTGTCCGCGCTCTAACTCTTCTAAATAGACTCGGATTTTCATAAAATTGATAAAGGTTATTGAGGGTCACCCAAGCATGTTTGGTATTGCATAAGAAGTATGTAGGATGAATCGTTCATTTACAGGGGCATTCAAAACTATTCCATTGCATTATGGTATATGGGGAAAAATCGTTTGCAGAGTATTTTAATGGCATGACGCTATTTCAATTGTATTGAAACTGATATAAATCACTGAATTTCACTACGATCCCGTTAGAACAGGGCATTCATTGACAGGGACACACAAAAGAAATCGGTTAGAGTACTCTCTTTGAGTAATAATGGCTGGAGTGTACGGTTAAAAATTCGGTATACGCTTTTAAATTTAATTAATTTTTTGTATGTTACTCGTCATATATAAATTCTATACCTCCTATACAGGGCTGCACTAAAGTATTCACGTACCCTTTCCTTATTAGAGAAAATTGCTGAAGGTAAATTTTCAACTGAAGTATATGTATATCTAAAGTGAACTCAATTTTGGCATGCATGTAGTTAATAGATACAAATATATATATCCTATACTGGGCTGCTAAAAAATTCGGTTAATTTTTCGTTTGTAGATGGGAACAGCTGATGTTGGGCTTTGAAATGTGTTATGCCTTTCCATAGGGTTGAATTAGACGGAATATTTTAATTTTTTAAATGGTGCAGCTTTGTTACATTATTCTGAATGTGTTGGGAAGTGTTTCATAATCTATGCTTGTCGCATGATTTTTTCTTTCTTGTTATTTATTTGTTTTGAAAATGATGCGGGTAGTGTCGAAGCTTGTAAATAGTCGCAAACTATTTTTACTGTTTTTAAAGTTTTAATTTATTCCCTATAGAAATTAAAATTAGTATATTTTTACAAGGAGTTAATTTGTTATATATTAACATGATTTTATATGTAAAGATAGAATTTTATGCTCAATTTTTCACTCACGTCCTGATAGACTAAAATTATAACATTATGTATATACAGATGTATTTTAGATGATAATACGACAAATTCATATTTTTAGAACGTAATCATAAGTTTATAAATTGATTTTAAGGCATCTTTCGTTAGCCGGCGGCAAATGATCCATCGAAAGATATTCTCTGCGTGATTTTTTATGATTGCAACTGTACGTACACTGTTAAAAATTTTGTGATACGTTGAACAAATTTTTGAGGCTCCAGAGCTACAGCCATAAGATAGTGAAACTTTGAACCAAAATTTGGAGCTATGATTCAAGCGGAGCTCCAAATCTTGGAGTGAGATTGCACCATCTTATGGTTGCAGCTACTGCAGCACCAAAATTTGGTTCAACCTACTACAAATTTTTTAACAGTGTATGCAGTTACAACTACAATGAAGTTCATGATATGTTAAACCATGCACGCCAAATGATACGCACTTAACTTTCCATATCAAACAGACAATGGCAAGCATCAATAACACATATCAATTAAATGGTAATCTGGGTATATTTATGCGAGTTAGAGCGGGAACAGATAAACAGACGGCCAGATAAACCGAATTCATAAACACTTTTCAACTAGGTTGAAAATTTTTAAAAAAGCAAAATAAAATTTACAAAAAGGCAATAAAAAAACAAACTTATAGGGTAATCACGCCAGTAGTTGATCAATTTTTTTAAATATTGCTTCATTTCAGGTGGAAATGAGTTTTACACGTGGCACTAGGCATAATATCTTTGCTTGAATGTAGGAGCACCAGTTGTCACATTGTTGTCAGCTACCTACTATAAGAGAAGCCGTTTCATGATTTTTTTTTTTAATTAGAAAATGTAAAAATTTAGTGTTTTATTAACTGGAGACAATTACGATAAGTTAAAATTCACTTCCATTTTGCTTATTTCAAATAATAGTTTTATATGATTATTGTTAATCACAGCCTAAGCATGGTATTTTAAAGATTAATTTTTAAATTTCCGACTGATTTCTTCGATGGTTCCACTACTGGGGAAATGGCAATTAAAGAAACTATTTATTTATAATTTTTGTTGCTATTTAATATTAGCAGATTTCCTTTTAGCTCACTATAGGACATTCATTAAGGGTTGAAGCAATCATGTTAGTTTACTTCTAAAACTTAAAAGGAAGGAAATATAATAAAACCCCGTAGCACTGACCTTATTTGATCAACTACTGCCTCCGTCACCCTATATCATTTTATTTTGCTTTCTTTCTTTTGTTATTAGAAAAAAAATCTTCCTCTGAAAACATATCATAATTAAAGTTAAGCGAAGCAAAACCCTATTTATATCCTCCACGCTGATCCGATTGGATGGATAAAATTCTTGAGGCGATCTCATTAAATGTGATTGGATGACTACTTCTTCCGACCACTGTAATAGAATTTCGGAACGAGCTGACCTGTCCAATTATTTTGGGGAAGAAAAAAATCTGATTCCGTAAAATCTTTGAAGAGGAATTGATATTTCTGGTCTGTTTAGAAAATTCCAATAACTTTTTAAAATAAGCAAATAAAATAAAATGATAAAGAGATCCCTAAATTAAACGCAATTCTAAAAACATGTTGTCAAAGTGTAAGTAGTAGGGAGGGAAGAAGTGAGATAAGTTTAAAATTTCCGTAGAGGATGTTTTAAAAAAGATGGGGCAAAATTTAAGGGGTAGTGCAACTCATTATAGCAAACAAAATTTGCATTGAAAACCAGTATTTCAATCCATTTACACAGTCAAAAATACGAGGCAATAAATTATTTTTAAACCATATTTTTAGGATTTCTAAATTGGTTTTTCAACGTATAGTCTTAAATTAATTAATAATAAATTATTTATTGATAAAAAGATATTTTTTTTGTAGCACGCTCTTCATCTTTCTTTATAATTTATTTTTCCCGTTTTAGCCTTTAAAAGGTTTCATAGTTGCAATTTCACAGCCATTTTGACTATTTTAGCAAGCGTTTATGAGTGCAGTAAATTAATTTTAACACAATTATTCTAATTGGTAAATAAATTATATTAGATGTAAATTTCCAACTGGGCAAAAAATGTCCGCACCAGGATTCGAACCAGGAATCTCTTGGCTGAAGCCGATAGTGCTCAGACATCTGAGCTATCCTGGACGAATCTGGTGGAACTTGGTGAAGAAGTCTGGCTGGATGAAGAAGTTCCACCAGATTCGTCCGGGATAGCTCAGATGGCAGAGCACTGGCGGCTTCAGCCAGGAGATCCTTGGTTTGAATCCTGGTCCGGACATTTTTCGCCCAGTTGGAAATTTACATCTAGTATGGTTTATGAGTGCATCAATAACCTCTTCGCGACGAGAGCCATTTGCTTAATTTTTAATCTTTTACCACCGGTTTTTTAAAACAGAAAATTTTCTGAAATTGAACTTGCTAAAATACTCTGATTACATAAGGTAAACTTTACAATTAAAAATAACTGCTGGGAATAATGAAGGATTCTGAGCGCCGTAAGTGGCACGTATACTGGTCTCTCGTCCTCAAGGGGTTAATTCGATGCTGTTTCAACTAGTATGAGTTGCAGAGAATATTTGGCGACTTATCACGTAGGGTGGGAAAACAAAAAAAATGTCTTAAAATTTAAAGCATTATGCTCTAAAAATATTAAAATGTTGTATTGTCATCGGAAATGCACCCGTGAATGTAATTTCTATAATTCTAGTCTATCAGATAGTGAATTAAAAATCAATTACAATTTCCCATCTTTACATGCAAAAACCATGTTGGGTTAAATAAAAGAGTGAAATATGACATTTCTGAGATGTGTGACTTTACGAAAAAAGTGCCGGTATAGGATGTTTTATTAAATGTCGATAAGAGGAGCACACATGATCCAGCGTAATCCTTTAACCCTTTATCTACTGACGGTACTTATAAGTACCATTAAAATAACTTGTTATAAAATTCTTTTAATACATCGATTAGTTGTAATACAGTTTACAATGAGTTTATAGATACATTATTTTATCTTGTTCCAAAGCATTATGGGTTACACGAAACAAAAATTGTTTTTAAAAGGATGATTTCTTTTGTCTTTACATCTTTTCAGCTTTATTGGCGTTCGGAGGGGGGATTTTTCAATTCGGAAATATTTCTATATTTCTACCGTAAGAACGTTATATTTGTACATTTCCTAATTCTACAAAATACTAAGAAAAAGATTTAAGAGCCTACTTCAGTCAAGTGAAAAGACCGGTTCGGTAATGCTAATCCTATGGAAGAAATTTATAAAGATATCTCGGTTGCATTTTAATATTTTTAAATGATTTTTTTTTTTTTTTTTTTTTTTTTTTTTTTTTTTTTTTTTTTGCATTGGATAGCTGAGATTGATCTGTACAAAGGCCGTTTTTTGCTTTTTAGATTTTGTTTACAGATATTTTTAATGAGGACACTTTCATTTTCGGAACCGGTTTCGAAACTGAAAGCATCATCATAAAAAAAAATCTGCAATCGAAATTGAAAAAGTAAAAAACAGCCTGCATACAGATCGATCTCAGCTATCCAATGCAAAAAAAATAATTTAAAAATATTAAAATGCAACCGAGATATCTTTATAAATTTCTTCCATTGGGTTAGCATTAGCGAACGGGTCTTTTCACTTGACTGAAGTAGACTCTTATTAAAATAAAAGATTTGAGTGAGGTTATAGATATTGCCCAAACTCTTTATAAATTCAAATGTGATTAATCCTTCTAAATCCTTCAATCCTTCTAAAATTTATTAAATGATTATGTAAAACTTCAAAAGTAGTTTAAACAATTCAGGAAAAATGCTTTAGAGGATAAATTTTTCATGAATTCATAATTCAGTACATAAAGGGTAAAAAAATTTTACAGTTGCAGTTTCACAGCCATTTGGCCTATTTTAGCGAGGGTTTATGAGTCATCCTTAAATCGATGCTGTTTCAATTTGTATGAGTTACAGAGAATATTTGACGATTTATCACGTAAGGTGGGAAAACGAAAAAATGCCTTAAAATTAACGTATTATGTTCTAAAAATATTAAAATGTTGTATTGTCAGCGGAAACTTAGCCGTGAACGTAATTTCTATAATTCTAGTCTATCAGATAGTGAATTAACCCATTTGTGCCTGAATTTTGTTTTTCTCAAATTTGTTGATAAAATCAATTTAAAATGTTGCAAAATGAACTGAAAAAATACCAGAAAAAAAATTTACGCTAAATTGTTTTTTGTATTTATTTCATAAAATGTAAACGTACTAAATATGGGAATATGCATAATATTTGTACTAATATAATATGTATTATTATAGGTTTTATCTAAATTTATATAAAGTAAGCTTTTAAATTGTATATTATATACTATAATTAGTATTTTTATGAACTACTG
The DNA here is from genome assembly GCA_963932465.1 of Maratus speciosus. Lineage (NCBI taxonomy): Eukaryota > Metazoa > Arthropoda > Arachnida > Araneae > Salticidae > Maratus > Maratus speciosus. Next base: position 664,707,743 of record OZ010786.1, on the reverse strand, counting down.
AATAAAAATATATATATATATATTTACAGAGACTAATACCATTATAAGTAATAGTAATAATAAACTAAGAATAATTGTATTTGAGGCTTAAAAACAATTTGTTTCACAATCATCTTGAAAAGAACTTTACAGAAATAACTGTCCCCTAAATGTCTAATAAAATATGTACCCATCCGTGCCTAGTGCCCAATAATTTGCCCGCTACAAAAATGCGTAAAAAATAGGCTTCAACATATAATTTCATAATAATAATAATAAAAAAAACGTATTTCAAAGAAGTCTATAAGCCAAGATTATGACTTATTTATTTTGATCTTTGGTGGGAAAAACACAAATAAACTTATTTTTTACATTTCGCCATCTTGAAAAATATAAAATCCGAAAAAAGCCTTCATTTACGTAATAAATATTCATCTTATGCTGTCACCTTTCGGTAACAGATAAAGACATTTATAAATAATTATTTCATACAATTTTCATGCTATAAAGGAGAACAAAATTATACAAATTTATTGCAATTCGAAGCGTCCCAAAACTGCACTGTAAAAAAAAAAAATGGTAACGTTCCATGTAAAATCCAGCAACGTTTCGCCTTTTCTCAGGTTTTCAGAATAATTTAGCTCTTTCCTGTGAAATTCTGGTTTTCTTATCTGAAACGTTCCTGAACAAAAGTTGGAAACAGCAAAACGCTGCGGCCGCCATTTATTATTTTTTTGCTATAATCCGTTGCTCGCGCGCGAGTGTCGAAAAAGAATTTCTTAAATGAATGTAAAAAAATCAATATGGAATGCAAATAAATCAATAGACGACATAATCCTTTACGTCTCTATTGTCAAGACAATTCAGATGAAAATACAATACCTCCGTGACATCGCTAAGAGATTATCTCTCGTACTTGTCTGTGGAATGTTTAAGGAGCAGACCGTGTAAAAAAAATACACCTATTATTTGGATCTCCATTAACCAGGGGACCATCAAACATGATTCTCACCGATTTTGATTAATTTAAAGTATGTTTTAGAGTTCTTATCTCTAATTATTCTTGTGAAAGGATTTCTTCAAATGGGACTTAGATTTTCAGAAATTAGATGCCGAGGTTTAGGATACGTTTCAAATACCCATTAGTTTGCAGCTCTCAACGTGTCTTTCGTGGTGTGGACGCAGAAAGCTCGCACGCCACCCGTACGGCCCGAGTTCGATGCTACCTCTGGACTTTTTTTTTCTTTTTTAATTAATTTTATATTTTAACACTTTATTACAATTTGATTTAAATTTGATATATATTTGACACTTTGAATTGCTGCAAATTTGATTTTTTTTTTATTTTCGGAAAAAATATACAATTACGTTTAGGTTTTTTTTTTCATGAAAATTTATATGTATTTTATCTAACTTGTAAACTAACATAATTACTAAAGAAAATCCAAAATATTTTATGTCTAGATTTTTTTTCTAATTATTATTTACATTTATATATTTTTATATTTTAAGCAAAGTTCAGAAACAATATATCATATATATATTTACTTTATTGAATTTTAACTGAAAATTTATTTTTTCGTGTAAATTATAAATAATAATTTTGATGTCAATTTCAAAATATTTTTTCATTCTAACAAAAAATGATAATAAAGCGAAAATTGTCAACTGGAAATGTAAAAATCCGCATGCTGTGAAATGTCAGTAATGTTTTGCTGTCAACAGAAATATTCCTGGTATTTCGCAGGAAACTTACTGGCATTTCTGTAGAAAGTTTTTAACATATACAGTAAAGCTCCAGTCATTTTAAAGAAATGTTTCTTGGAAATAATGGGCAACTCAGCTGCCCATTTTTCCCCAGGAACGTTGCGGAATTATTTTTACAGTGTGGGACACTAGGTGCAAATGAGTAAAAAATCAATTACAACTTCCCATCTTTACATGCAAAAACTATGTTGAGTTACATAAAAGAGTGTAATATGACATTTCTGAGATATGTCACTTTACGAAAAAAAAAAAGGAAAGGCCCAGTTAAACTGATGGTATTGAGCTCACAGGCTATTCCCACTAATTGTATATTATACTCTTATTTCAAAGAAAAATGCACCTCGAAAAATAAATTAAGGGAGGATTGTCCCCCCCCCCCCCGTTTCGCCTCTTTATATTTAACCAATGAGCCTCTAAATGTCATCAGGGAAGCGCCTTATCGAAAGAAACCGGTATACCAAATTTGAAACGAATCGGATAGAAAAACCCATTTATTTGAATTAAGAGGGTAATTAGCCCCCCGTTCCCCCCTTTATATTTAACTAATGAACTTTCAAATATAATTAGAGAAGAGCCTTATCAGAATAAACCGGGATACCAAATTTAAAGCAAATCGGATAGAAAAATCCTTTATCTAAATTGACGGTGATATTAGCCCCCCTTTCTGCCCCTTTAGACTTAAACAATAAACCTTCAAATCTAATCAGGAAAGCGCTTTATCATAATTAACCTGTATACCAAGGGTCGCAGCATATAGGACAAATTTTGTTGTTCTTACAAGTATCTTTTATCAATAATCTTCAAGAGACATTTTTGTAAGATATCCAATCGGAATATACCATGAGGATTATTGATAAAAGATACTGGTAAGAACAATAGAATTTGTCCTATATGCTGCGACCCCTGGGTATACCAAATGTGAAGAAAATCTGATAATTCTGCATGAAAGACCTATTTATCTAACTTAAAAGGGGTATTATCCCCCTTTCCCTCCTTTATACTTAACCAATGAACCCCCAAAACTAATCAGGAAAGCGCCTTATCAGAATGAACCTAGAGAAAAAAATTGAAACAAATCGGATATATCTATCAAGAGTTATCGCGTTACGTACATACATACATACATACAGAACCGGCGGCCACATTAGCTCTCAGGCTTTGAAAACCTGTGAGCTAAAATGTGACGGTATAAGATGTTTTATTAAATGTCGATGAGGCGAGCACGTATGATCCAGCGTAATCCTTTAAGATGCTTCGCATTTTTCAAACACAGTCACGTCCAAGTAGATGGATTGCGAATATCTTCGGAATAGAAAATGAGATGTGTATTCCCATAGCCGGATGTCTGCCGGATGTTACGGAATGAGTGGGATACATTGGGGAGTGAGATGATGTCTATTTTGGAATATGGGTGTATATATGTAAAGGGTATTTTTTTTTTAGAGGTATACAAATTTAAAGCGAAATAAAACACATAAAAAAAGTAAAAATTAAATTCAAAAAATCAAAAATCCCGACTGCGTAAAAAGCGAATTAATCTCCTCAATGAATGAAAAAGCGAATTAATCTCCTTTTCTCCTCAATGTGAAACTATTTTTTATATTACTTACCAATTTTTTTTTTATTGACTTGTATTGATGACTTTTAAGTTGTGTTTAATTGTTAGTTCCTATCTGTAAACACTGTTTTGATGAGGCCTATAGATGCCTATGATGTTTTGAGTTGCAGTAAAGCTAGACATCCTACCTACACAACTTCCAGGTTGTGTAATATTTAAACGGAGCTTCTGACTGTAAAATAGTCAATGGAACATCTTTCTCATTTTGAAAGACCTATCCAATGATAGGCCACTCAATAGGGTGCGTAAATTTTTTTCGTCTCTACCGCCATTTTGTATTTTATGGCCGCCATTTTGAATTTATGAAAACAAAACATAGCCTATAACCATCGGACGGTTGAGACGAATCGATAGAGACCCCATTTATTAAAATCCATCCAGCCGTTGGGATTTTTCGAGGGTATAAAGAAATCCACATACCCAGATACGCGTGAAACATATAACTCTTCTTGGCAGTCGGGTAATAATGTTAATGGCCATGATAAAGGGCAGTTGGAAGTAAAATTTTTGAAAAAAGTCGTTTTTTTTAATTTTTTTTAAATATTTTGAGTCTTTTATTTTTCCCCTTTTGAATGGTATATTAATTTTGTTTCTGTGACAACAAGAAGTTAAAGAAATTTAATTCAGTTTGTTAACATCATGCATAAACATTACATGCATAAACTTTAAACTGAATTTTCTCAAAATGTTGCTTTTTGAACTTCGATGTACCTTTTTATAGAACTACTACACATTATTATTTGCAATCTTGACAGAATATTTATCACATATCTCTGATCAATCTGAAATGAACTTTTGTTACAAATATTCGTACAAAATTTTTATAAAAAAGATTTTCTTTACAAAAATGCAAGTTTTTTGTTATATTAAACTGTTATTTATTGTTATATTTTTGTTATATTTTGTTAATTATACATATATTATTGCAAGAAATCTGAATTAAAAAAAAAGTAGCCCACTGGCAACACCTCCTTTCACATTTGCACAGAAAAATAGTTAAATATCATAATTTTAATTATTACATTTTAACTATCATGTTTTTTAAATTATAATTTACAGATATATTATTATGTATAAAAAATTTAAATATAAGAAATATATTCTTTTGTAGTCAAAATGACATTACCGTAGGTTGTCCCAACAAGCAATTTATTAGGTAAAGATTTGACAAAGTTCTGTTTAAAACAGATATGGTTATAATTTTTTTAATACACTTTTATTTATTAAGATGCTACTCATTAAAAAATATTCATTTTCATTAATTAAACTTATCTATAATTTTTAATATTTATTTTAAATCGTGTCCCAAGAAAGAGTGTCATTGGCATAAAAAGTTCATCTGTATTTTTTAGAGAGCAGCACATGCCTTTTTATCAAGGCAAAAATACTCCTTAAAAGTCAACCTTTTAGCAGGTTTGGGTGAATAGAGTAAATAATTTTATAGTTTCCATAAAACAAGATATGACTTTGAATGTTTTGGTGAGTCATTACTATACCCACTTCTAATTGATTATTATATGAACTTTTATTTATTAATCTGATTTTATTACAAAAGAAATAGAAAATCATTGTATGGGCCAAAAGATATAATGGCTGCCATTTATGCCTGGGTAAAAAAAAATATATATATATATATATTTTTTTTTTTTTTTGCTTAATTTGTCATTACCGTAGATGTCATTAGCGTGCTCACTTATCTCATTAGCCAAGTTAATTAAAATTTTAAAAATATTTTGAAAATGTTAAATTAGTAATTTGATCTCTGCTGATGCGTGTATATTAATGTTTATGAGGTAAGGTAATTATTTACAAATCATTAAAACTTTCTGATTATTTCTAAAAAATTGATTTTGTTATTCCATAGCAGATTTTGAAAATGACTCAAATATGATAGAACTGAATTTTTCCAAGTGAAAAAATGCCCAGGCCGGAACCTTTTTTCACTCTCGGCTTTTTTTTAAAAACTTAGTTAGGAAAAATTTATTTCGTATGATAGATTTAACAATTAGTATGATGGAGTTAAAAAAATAATGAACTGTAACTAAATACGGTTAATTACAGATGTAAGTATAAATAAGAGTAATAAGTCTTAATTACGTCTACTAATGACCATATCACAATAACATATATTCCAAACGGAAAAGTCAAAACTTATATTAAAACATTTATTTACTTAAAAGTCGTTACTAAAAACACATTAAAAATAAAAAAAATATTTTTTTTTTGGTTTTCATAAGCATTGTATTTGTAATTTCTATCATTCAGATGACGACTCAATGAAGGAGTTGAAAAATATCAATATAGGTTTTTAATATATTTCTAGTAACGTCTTTTAAGCAAATAAATATTTTAATATATGTTTTGACTTTCCCATTTGGAACATATATTATTGTGATGCGGTTAATTAATTTTAAAAGATGCACAGATAATGTATAAAACTCAAAGTTTGATACTTTTGCGTTATTATCCAAATCATATGTATATATATATATATGTATATATATATATATATATATATATGTGTGTATTTATTTATTTATTAAAATTCGTCTGAAAAAGCAATAAATCTGGAATAGAGTCTCCTACAATCAAGTTATATATGATCCAAATAAAAAATAATAATTTTGTTTCGGCCACGCAAGCCTATTCAAACCCTAAGCAATTTAACCAGGAAACCAACCCAAACTCAAAAGGAAATACAACCAGTGAAAACGAAACCCATAATGAATTTTCATCTTAAATGGAGTAATATCGTTATATTAATGAATGGAATAGCAACATTTGTCCCTGCCTGGCCGGAAACCTATGCACAAAACGGAGTTTTTCCCGTTGTTTAGTGATTCAGTTTTTACTGCATTTAAAACTCTTTAGTGTAACCCTCGACCTTTTACACAAAATAAAAACGGGATCCCGTTATAACCGTTCGCGTGTTAAACGTGATACATTTGCATTAGTCTTATAGGAGATGTTTAAGGGACCAGATTAAATCCGCGTATTAAGTGGGATCTTGTATTAACCGTTAACGTCTTAACCGGGTCCGACTGTATCTGTATGTGTGTGTGTGTAAGATTTCATAATAAAGTACATTAAAACCTGTAAAAACAGAGCCCGTGTTCGGGCAGTGGGGTTGTCCCTTTTTCTCGAGGCTCCTTATGCGGCCTAGTGTGTCTAATAGTGAAGTCGATCCTGTCAGTAAAGCCGTACCTATTGGTATTAACCATTTAGAACTTAATTTGCAATTTATTATGTGTATGACTCCGTATACAAAAAAGGAATTACAGTCGAACCTTGTTATCCCGACACTCTAATGACCAGAAAAAATTGTCGACATAAGCGGGGTGTCGCAGTAACCGAAGTTGGAGAAAAATATGTTTAAAAAAGAGTAGTATTTTTTAATTAATTTAAGAAAATTTTTAATCCATAACTGTTCTTGGAATTTTAAGCAATAAAGCATTATTATGAAACAAAATAAACGCAAAAACAAAATTTAAAAGAATAAAAGTCAGATTAATGATGACTTGTTGTTTTATTGTTACATGAAATATTGATGAAATAAGGTACATTATTTGCTTATCCTTAGATGTGCTTAAAACAATTTTGTTTTCATTATTAATGCAATGAATTGTAATCAATATTCATTGTTTCAGAAAGGGATGTTAGATAATTTCTGATCGTTTTAATGCAATGCAATGCTTAGATTTTCGTCGGATGAAAAACGCTGTGTAACCACAAGAAAGCGCAACCTGACCAGAACAGAAAGACCGCGAGTAGACTGATACGTCTATCAACAGCTTAAGTGTGTCATTCGTAGTGTGTGGGTTTATTTATTCAAATAAAAGATTGATGTAAAATTTCCCATTTATCTCAATGGGTATTTTAGACACTTTTGTGAAAAGTTTGGCTAAGACATTTCTCATCGCTTAATTTCCGTGCTTATAAGATGGATTATGAAAAATGGACAATTTTCCTAAACCGTCTTGATATCCGGAGTTGAAAATTATTCAACGACGTAAAATCCGGAGTTTATTTACATTAAAATCATATATAGAAAATCGGGACTTTGAAAAACTGATGTTATAAGCGGAGTGACGTGAAAACCGGGTGTCGGGATAACGAGGTCCGATTGTATTTACAAAAATCTTTGAAAGAATCTAAACGGTAGTTTTATATTTAATTGCATCAGTGAGAACTGAAGTTACAACTCGCATTCCGATATCTTTTGCATACTTGTACAGTCCTGGAAAAAAAAGTGAACACCTACTAACTCTGCAACTAACTGTAAAAGAAGAAAGTTACTGGTACCAAACGATTGGAAATAAAGTCTACTTTAACCCTTCAATGCACGATTTTTTTAATTTTTTTTTTAAATATTTGAAATCTATATATCGGTCTAATAATGGGAAAAATAGTAAAAAAAAAAATTAAATTTCAAATTTTCAGCTAAAATTGGATATTTTATGGCGTGTACCCCATGTACAGAATTAGGGTTTTAAATATTGTATTGCTCTATTTTACAACTAAATGAGCTTAAATTATGTCATTTTATTTGCTTAAGACTCTGCAACTTTTTATATTAATATTTTTAAGTATACAGTAAAAGAAATGAAAGTAAATTTTACCTTAATAGCTTGATCGAATTTTTTTTGTTTCCGAAGAACAAATTCTAATTTTTTGTCAAATGCAGCCATCTGACATGGACAAAATAAGTGTTATTTCATTCTTTGAAGTTTTCTTGACCAGGAATAGAGATCATATTGGCCGAATTCATGGCACATAATAAGAATTATAGTGTTCTTGGGTATGTGCCAGATGCGGCACGTGGTGCAGTGAAGGGTTTTATGTAATGTATAGAAAATTTGCCTAGGAGGGCATCTACCAGACCAAACTTCGTTTTTTTTTCCAATAACAATAAACAATTTTGACACTATATTTTAAATCTTCTGTTCAAATTGCGCCTAGAAACGAAATTTAAAGCCATTTGGATAATATATTTTAAATCTTCGGTTCAAACTATGCCTAGAAACGAAATTTCAAGTGATTTGGGTGATAAGTTTTTGAATTAGAAACATTGAAAATTTAGAGCTTCTCATGTTAAATTACATATTCATATTTTTATTAATATCTCCTGAAATTATAATTCTAATGTTAAAAAATTGTGTGTGGTTATAATATTAAAAAACCGAAACATAAATACATTAAGCTCGTAATTTTAAAAATTTTCTGGTATAAATTATGATATTATTCGAAAAAATTATGAATTGGAACGTGCAATTTTTCTCGATAGATTTATACCTGTTTTCTCCTGCTTTATGAGAATTCTTAATTTCTAATTTTTCTTGCAAGTAGTTTTCGAATTATCATTAAAAAATGTCAAAATGATGGTTTAAGGGGCTGACAGTGATGTGCAGAAAAGCACCATTTGAAAAAAATATATTTAACTTATTTTATTGGAACATTTGGGCTGACAATAGTCGAAACATATTAAGCGAGGGAAATGGTCCCATTAGTAGAAGTGACATAGTCATTCTGTAGCATCTCAACAATCGAGTACCGAACTTCAATTAGGATACAGCCCTTAAAATAGGCTCATTTTAAAATAATTAATTTTTCTGAGACCAATTGTACGAATTTCACCGAAATTTGTTTTTAGGCTAATTGAAGAATGTAGCATTTATTTATAATGTCAAACTTGAGTATTGCCATTGAAAAAAGCAAAGCTTGGGTTTGTTTTGATAGGTAGATGGTCCCGTAAGCAAATTTGATTACATCATTTAAAAGTAGACTTTATTTCCAATTGTTTGGTACCAGTAACGTTCTTCTACAATAATTTGCTGCAGAGTTAGTAGGGGGTGTTTGCTTTTTTTCCACGACTGTACATTTCGTTGCATTGTCATATTATCTAATGTATAAAAATAAGAATTTGTCCGTTTGTCTGTCTGTAATGCTATACAAATCCACAGTTTAGAAGCCAGACTTGTGAATTGTAATGTACATGTATATTAAAACACGGCCGAGGCAAATAAACCAATTCGGAATCGAAATAGTTTATAGTTAACTTTTAATTAATAAAAAACCACTTATTTAACAGCAATTTCCTATCGAATTTAAGCATTTCTCGTTATAGCAGCTGCCAACAATTGGAAATTCACAATAAAATCTTTTTCTTTTTATGTTCAGACCGTAATCGCGCGAGTTCTTTAACCAATGTGAGATATACATATTACGTACGTCACGCTGCAATACTAAAAAGCTGTCGCGGGTATTACGATAATTCTTTTACCTGACATGCAAATAATTAGAGATACACATATTACGTACGCCACGCTGAAATATTAAAAATCTCCAGCGTGTATTACGATAATTCTTTTACCTCACATGCAAATAATTAGAGCATATTTAATTGCACTTAATTATTACAATTTTTTTAAAATAAAGGCAAACATTTTATCACAAACATCAACAAAACTTTTTATTCTATTTATTCCCTTATTCCAATGATATCTTTTTATCGTCTGCTGCCATAGTAACAGGATACATTAAATTTCATAAAAAAATGCGCAGTAGTAGAAAAATATTTTACTAAATTGAATAGTCATTTTTAATTTTGGTTTTAGAATTAAATTCATGAACTCCCGTGCATAGAACGGGTTAAATAGCTAGTTTATAATAAAACTCGAAATATATGGAAACCAACTGACACTGAACAAGAAACCAAAGCTGATATCGGGATAAAGTTCATAAAGTCGTTCGCAGAGGTGGAAACACGTTTTCGCCAGATGAAGGTAACTGTGCTCATTGTAAAAGACGTACATTATTAGAAAGAAGCGATCCATTTTCAAACGTGACATCCAAAAGTTTTGTGAAATTCAAACAGAATGGAAAGAAAGATTCTGGTGAATTATTTGTCCAGGTTTCTTTTCGCATCGCCAGAGGGCGTAGGAAATTTAATTAAGTTTTTTAGATTGTCTTCTAGGTAAAAATGTGAGATAGGGAAGAAAGATTTCTTTTTACAGACATTACCAATCACTTCCGAAGTAGAAAGTCAGCAGTTGTTTTCTTTCCTAAACCTACTTGATAAGAGTTGATTTCAATTTAAATTCATTCCGGCTTGAACCTTGTTTTTCCGATGTTAAAGATTGTTCCAAAGAAATCTGTACAAATATCATTTACTTTTAGGAGACTAGTTCCATTTTACCCTCCTTCCCCAAAGTAACGTGATTGAATCGCAAGTCGAAAAGAAAGTTTATTTCGTTTAAAATTCATTTTGGGTTTGAAGCGTGTTCTTCAGATGTGAAAGAATTGAAAGAAAGAAGCGTGGCAGAGGTTGTTGCAATTCTGTATGAAGAAAAACAAGTTACAAATTGTACGCCAAACGTGTCAAAGGAGGTGCTTTCGAAGTATAACTAGTTTTAAAAATATTCAGATCTTGGTTCACTAGCTGTTGCATTCTTATGCGAAAAGGAACGAATAAAAAAATTATTACGATTCTGTATATTAAATTCAATAATTCGGAAATGATAGGACACCATCTTAAATAGGACGTCATCACCATGGCAACGTAGAATCATGGCCTATCATGGTATATCATTGAAGGGGATGTGCATATATAACGTTATAAACTTTTTGGTATTTTTGGACCCCCTCCCCCCTTACGATATCATATGTTATCATCTCTCGACCCCGCCCCCCCCCCCCCCCCCCCCAGTAATGATATCGTTATCATAATAATGAATAATAAAAATGTATAAAAATTCTTTAGATTTTTGAAATTTTTTTCTTTTGTTTGGAGTGATATACAAATATGTTACATTTATTTTTCTTATACTTCATTGATTCAAATGAAGCGAAGTCAATAAATTATCAGTTTATATATGAAGCAACTTTATCTCAAATAACACTTAAAAGAAACAGACTGTTTAAAAGTATTTAATAATAGCTTTTCGTTGCATAATGCATTCAACAGTAATAATGTCTTTTTGAGTTTGCCCCTCAAGGGGTGGGCAGACAGAACTTCTTATCAACAAAACAAGCGTACAACATTCTTTTTTATTTACTTGTCAAATATAAAATACAAGTATAATTTAAAACATACTTCGCATTATACTTTGTTGAACAGCGGATTATATATGCATACAGGTTGGGGTATTCCATATTTTGGAACTGAATAATTTTTTAATCATTTCAGGATTTAAATAATAACTTTTGTATTTTCCGGAAAATAGATAACATACTAATAAAGATAACATACTAATAAAGATAACTTACTATTTAGATGTAAAGACCAAGTTACAAATAAGAAGAGAAAATTTTGGTTGGATCAAAAATGATAACGATATCAAAACACAAACCCCTCCTCCCCCTATAGATATCATACGATATCATGTGCCAGACACCCTCCCTTCTATAATGATAACGTTATATATGCATAGCCCCGAATGAATGACGTAATAGAAGGAAGAAAACTTTCATTAATATCTCTTTAAGTTTTGATTATATTTTCATAAAATTTGAAATGATTAGACACAATTCTCCAAAGATTCTATATATTAAATTGTAAACCATTCGGTTTGGTCGTTTTTGATATCTATTTTTTGGTATATTCCGATTTTACTAGTCAGATAAATATGTTTTCGTTAAAATTCGAATTATATAAAAAAAAATTCCTCATTGGTTTCATTAAATTATCAACATGATTTAACGATAAAAAATCATTCATCCTCCGCCTGGTTTTTAGGATGATAAAAATGTTCGAAAAAAAGGGGGGGGGGTACAGTGTATATTATCGTTTATGATAACTCATTATTTTAAGATTTGTGAGAGACGCGGCCAGAGTCTTCACCAGGGAAAGGTTTTGAATCATTTTTACTCTGAAATGAATAATTTAGGACAGACGGATCAGACGTCGACTGTAGGTGATACGTATTTATATAATTACGAACGCACCTAAAAACAGCTTTAGAAAAAATATATCCATCTTTTGGTATATTCAAATTTTACTAGACAGATAAACATATTTTCGTTCAAATTATATAGAAAATAGCCTCATTGAAAACATGAAATTATCTTACATCTATTAACAATAAAAATATCATTCATTAGTCCAGGCAATAGAGACCGTATAGGGGCTCTACCTAGCAAAATTCATGGTAGTTCTGGAAAAAGGCTTACTATATGTTTTTTGGGTCGCTGAATCCGAATTTTTAACTTCCCACCAAAATTTCCCCCGGCAACCTTCCCAAATTTTGGTAAAATGCCCCCCCCCCAAAAAAAAAGGTTTTTATCTAGAAATTCAGAAAGTAGACAAAATTTGCAACAAAATAGATATATGACATTATGACTTAGGCAAGGTGAAGCGGGGATCTGCCTCGGAACATGTGCGCGGTGCGCGTGAACTAAGTTGCATAATTCCACTTAACCACTCACACGTTTACATTCGTCCTCCCATCTCCCCTCCGAACTTTCTCTATAAGGTTTACTTTAAGTTTTTTGGGTCGCTGAATCCGAATTTTTAACTTCCCACCAAAATTTCCCCCGGCAACCTTCCCAAATTTTGGTAAAATGCCCCCCCCCCCCCCAAAAAAAAAGGTTTTTATCTAGAAATTCAGAAAGTAGACAAAATTTGCAACAAAATAGATATATGACATTATGACTTAGGCAAGGTGAAGCGGGGATCTGCCTCGGAACATGTGCGCGGTGCGCGTGAACTAAGTTGCATAATTCCACTTAACCACTCACACGTTTACATTCGTCCTCCCATCTCCCCTCCGAACTTTCTCTATAAGGTTTACTTTAAGTTTTTTGGGTCGCTGAATCCGAATTTTTAACTTCCCCCCAAATCCCCCCCCCCCGAAAACCCCCCAAAATAGTTGTTTTTAACTAAAATTTCTTATTGTTTTAGGGGAAAAGCATTACGAAATTCAGAAACTAGACAAAATTTGCAACAAATAGGATATGTGACATTATGACGTAAGCTCATTCAGAGCGATATGAATATTTATGAGCTTAAGTCCAATATTTATGAGCTTAAGTCCAATGATAATCTTATTATTACTAAAGCTGATAAAGGGGGTCAAATTGTTCTTATGGATAAAAAAGATTATTCTGATAAAGTCTATGCTCTCTTATCTGAAGGTCCTTATGTTGAAGTTAAAAAAGATCCTACTAATTCGCATCTTTCCACTCTCAAAAAAGCTGTTAAGAATTCTGTTATTTTAAATGACAATACTAAATATAGTGTTATTCCTTCTTCAGCCATTTGTGCTCGTTTTTATGCTTTGCCTAAAGTTCATAAAACCAATGTCCCCTTAAGACCTATCGTCTCTAATATTGGTACTGTTACTTATCCTCTTGCCAAATTTTTAACATCCATTTTTTCTCTGTTATGCATTTCTAATACTCATACGATAAAAAATTCTTATGATTTTGTTACTAAATTAAAAAATATTGACCCATCCAATTGTTCTATGCTTTCTCTTGATGTCAAATCTTTATTTACGAATGTTCCAATTGAAGGTGCTCTTTCTTGCTTGGAAAAAAGGTTACGTGAATTTCATTTCTCTGATATTGAAGTCCAAGATTTTGTTAATTTAACCAAAATTTGCATCACTCAAACTACTTTTGAATTTGATAATAAATTTTTCAAACAATCAGATGGCTTAAGTATGGGTAATCCTTTATCTCCAATTCTTTGTGATATTTATATGCATTATTTTGAGGAAAAATTATTAAATCTGGTTAATTTTAAATGTTGGATGCGTTATGTCGACGATACTTTTGTTTTAGTTGATAATCCTTTTGATATATCTACCATTCTTCATACTGTCAATTCTATCGACCCACATATTCAGTTTACTTTTGAATTAGAAAATTGTAATAAACTTCCTTTCCTTGATGTTTTAGTTACCAAATGCGATTCTTCTTTCAAAACTTGTGTTTATAGAAAACCTTTTTCTGTTTCTAACCCACCTCATGCACTCTCAAATCATCCTGTCAACCAAAAAATCGGTGTTTTTTACACGTATGTAAACCGTGCTCTCAAAATTTGTTCCGATTCTGTATCCCTTAAGGAAGAGCTTAATTACTTAAAAACCGTTGCTGTCAAAAGAGGTTTTAATCCTTCTGTTATCAATAATGCTGTGAAGAAATTCAATAGACCATCTAATAGTTCTACACTTTCCAAATCTGTCAAAAGCAAACCTGATAATTTGGTTGTCCTCCCCTTTTATCCTCCTTTATGTTTCAAGTTAGCTAAAGTTTTACGGCGTTTCAATTTTAACATTATCTTTAAACCTGTCAATAAATTCAAATTCCCCTCCACTAAATCTCCTGTTCCTGATCTTCGTAAATGGGGAATTTATAAAGTTCCTTGTAATGGTTGTGATTTATCTTATATTGGTCAAACTAAAAGGAATCTCGAAATCCGCTTAAAAGAACACTCGCGTTATGTAATCAATCAAGAATTTTCTAAATCTTCTATTGCCAAGCACTCTTGGGATTCCGGCCATAGTTTTAATTTTCAAAATGCTAAAATTATCTCTAATGCCAATAGTACCTCTGAATTGGACTTTCTTGAAAATTTAGCTATTTATCTTAATCGTGATGTTATTGTTAATGATAAATCTGATTCCACAATGCTCTCTGCAGCTTGGAAAAACCTTTTCAGTGCTACCATTTAATTTATTTTTGTATTATTATTAGTCTGTTTTTATTAAATATATATTATTCATTCATTTATTCATTTTTAGTTTCATGTGTTCCCATATTGGATTATATGTATTTTTCCCCCTCCCATTTTTTTCCCCTCCTACTTTGTGTTCTTTTGTTTTGATCTTCTGTGATAGGCTGTTGTCTTTTACTTTCCTATTGGCTGTTGTTTTCTAACTTCCTATTTGCTGTTTCTTCAGCTTGTTTCCTTTCCCTTGTCTCTCATTTCAGTCTTGCCTCTGCTTTCATAGTAGAAGGACGTCTTTTTTGCGCCTGACGAAGAAAGACTCAGATCTTTCGAAAGGCCTAGCGCATTTACAAATTTTTGATGGTGTTTCAAGAAGATTGTTTGTTCTTAGTCATTCACACCAGTTTTAACTTATTTTCTTTAAAACCCCTTAAGCTAATATTAGTTTTTGTTGCATTAAAATATCTCAATTGGTTGATTTTCTATAAGCAAGTAGGTTTACAATGGAAGTCTATGGGAATTTGGCAAAATATTAGAGATATCGCCAAGTTGGCGTCACTTTTGGCGACTCATTTGGGTCGCCAAATTGGGCGATATATCGTCAAGTTGGCGGTATTGGGCGACAGAACAGGGTCCCCCCTATGGTAACCCTCTTTATAGATATGTAGATGCATTAAATGCTTCAATAACCAATGGCCGCCATTTTGTCTCCCCTGTAAAACTAAAATTAATTAATTAAAATTTAATGAATGAATTAATATTTGAAAAAACTGTATTAATATGAATTGTCATTTCAGTACAAGTTTAAAAAATTATTTCGACTTGATAGGATGAACAATAAGTATTTTATTAACGACTGAAAATTTGAACAAGATATATAAATATAGGGAGAGTGTGAACTAATAGTAGGAATTGAAAAAACAAATTCAGTTAAATCAAAGTGTGTAAAAACACCTATTCGTATATATTTGCCTACACATCTAAGTGTGAACCACGTCGGAATGACTTAGTAAAGAACACAATCCAATTTTCATTATTCTTTACTTCAGGTAAACAATAATAATAGAAAACTTGGATGAAAACGGATCTATCTAAACACATATCAAATACAAACTGATTCTGGGACGAAAGGTGTTAAAGGAAAAATAAATCAAACAGGCACGTTTTTCTTAACTCAACACTTTCGAGGCGACAATATAGAAGATTTTAATTAAAATCTGATGTTGACTTTCCGCTTCGACGAAAAGAAGACACGCCTCAAAATGTTTCTCGGCATTTCTAGTTTTCTTATTTTGAGAAATTTTCGAATAACAACCTTAGAAGAAGAAGGATTCCTTTACTGTTATTATTAACATAGCAAGTTCATTTCTTTTTGCTTTTTTTTTAATCTATAATAAAAGAAGGTATTGTAATCGAAATTTTCGACTTCCTGTTTTTGATAGATTGACACGTTTTAGGGGTCAGAGATCCCCAAAACATGTTTATATAAAATGTCCATGTGTCCATGTTCATTGTACTATCGAAAAGTGTATGAAGTTAAGCATAGAATTTAACCACATTTTTACCCGATTGAAAAGAAGGGTTATGTGTTTCACCCGTATCTGTGTATGTGGATTTCTTTATACCCTCGAAACATTCCAACGGCTGGATGGATTTTAATGAATGAGGTCTCTATCGATTTGTCTTAACCGTCCGATGGTTATAGGATAGGTTTTTTTTATAAATTCAAAATGGCGGCCGTAAACTACGAAATGGCGGTAGAGACGAAAAAAATGTTTTACGTACCCTATTGAGTGGCCTATCATTGGATAGGTCTTTCAAAATGAACACGATGTTTCATTGGCCATTTTGAAGTCAGAAGCTCCGTTTAAATATTACACAACCTGGAAGTTGTCTACTTTGGATCTCCACCTTTACTGTAACTCTAACGTTTATAATAGATATCTATAGGCCTCATCCAAACAGTGTTTGTAGATAGGAACTAATAATTAAACACAACTTAAAAGTCATCAATACAAGTAAATAAAAAAAAAGGTAAGTAATATAAAAAATAGTTTCATATTGATGAGAAATAATTAATTAGTTCGCTTTTTACGCAGTCGGGTTTTTTGATTTTTTAAATTTAATATATTTATTTGCGTATGTTTTTGGCTATGGCCAGCTGGCTCTTCTTGAATTTCGAAATTTTCCGCCGCAGGGTGTCACTGTAATAGCGAATTTTGTATAATTTTCTCGAATTTTTCGTAGTTCTATTGTGCATCAGCGGCTCGTGAAGCGATGGTAACTTCGCATCCTGCCAAACCGGCTATTCGCAAATAGTTGATGTATAACAAAATAACGAAAAACTATTGATTTTAATAAGTATCATGATCCAGATGAACTCGTTTTGACTCTGATTAATTAACTGAAGCAGAAATTTAAGATGAAAGTTAAAGTTTGTGTAGTGTTGAACTAATAATAATGAAGTATTAACATTATGTAACTAATTTTTGAAATATTAAGATATATAAGATAGGAAAAAGTTTTGGGATTGGCACAATAAAAGAAAGTATTGTAATCTATTTTTCTTTTTTTACTTCCAGTTTTCAACACATCTACATGTTTTAGGAGTCAGAGATGCCGAAAAAAATGTTTTTAGGTAATGTCTGCCTGTGTGTGTTCACTTATCATCGAAAGTATATGAAGTTATGCATAGAATGGGACAAAATTTCAGATAAGGTAAACTAGTCATGGGCCACTTAAGGACATTTATGTAATTATTATTAAAGTGTTAGTGAATTACAAAAGATATATGCCGGGTGTCTCAAAAATGACTAATGGATTTTAAAATTCGATAACTTGCAAACGGTGACAGATTCTTGCAGGAGGGTTATGTATGATTTCAGGAGTTTTTTTACTATAATTCTTGATTTTAGTTCGAATTTCAAGCGATAGATTGCACTGAGAGCAATAGGTGCTCTGTCCAGAGCCGATTTTTGGTACTTCGGGATCCATTCAATACATTTTAATCTCCTTTTTTTTGCATGGAAGAAGAGAGAGTCCGAAAAAGCGAGCCTGGATTTAGCGGTTATTGCTTGCAGCGCCATCTATCGGTGCTATTTGTAACTAAAACAGAGAATCGCAGCATACAAACTCCTGACATCTTACATAACACTCCTGCAAGAATTGTTTTAATATCTGTCACCGTTTGCAAGTTATTGAATTTTTAAAATCCGTGAGTGATTTTTGGGACACCCGGTATATTTTTAGCCTTGTCCTAACTTTCATGTATCAGAATAAACATTCAAAGTTTCAAAATACTGTCTTCGGAAAAAATGGAAAATAAAAAGTCCATTTAAGGGCCTAGTAAATTTCTGATGCATGTATCTTTAAGTTTTCGGCATAACCAACAAATTATTTAAATTTTAATAGGATCAACAGCAGTTCAATTTCAAAAAAAAAAAAATGCAATTTAACATATAAAATACGATGTTACATTCTGATAAAATTTACTTAAAAAGGTGCTAAAAATACATAACAGGTTTTCACAACATGAAAACCGTCAAAGATCTTAAAAACACCCGAGCGCTTTTGTGCGCTCGGGTGTTTTTAAGATCTTTGACGGTTTTCATGTTGTGAAAACCTGTTATGTATTTTTAGCACCTTTTTAAGTAAATTTTATCAGAATGTAACATCGTATTTTATAGGTTTTTCAAGGTGAATTTGACGTTCAACAATTATAGTTTGAACTATATTTTATATTGCAATTTAACAAATTACAATGACCATTTGGAAAATGATTTTTTCAAAGACTAAAATTTAAGACATAAATATCGCACGGAGTTGATCCTACATTACGTACGCCGTGAATTAAATATTAATAGTGTTATTACACGTAAAAATTGCAAGAGACAGAAATCGCCTGCGACTCGTACGTATTATCCACCTGAAAGTTATGTATTATCCAAGCATTTCATTGGCTGTTCGGGAAAAGGCTTTTCCATCGTCAGATTTCCCAGAAATCTGGCAACGCATTTTAAATGAAATTTCATTCTTAAACTTCTAAACATCCCCCACTATTACTTTTTACACCGTCGTATAGAGAAAAAAAATGTACTTTTAAATGCAATTTGTTTGAAAGCTGTATCTCAATTTGTTTCTGAGTTATTAATTTTTTTTTGTAGTTTTTTTTTTTACTTTTTTGTCATAGTGGCAACAGATCTCTGTTGAAAGTAAAGGGAAATACATATTACTGTATACCAATCAGAAGCCGAATAAAATGCGGATTAAACCAATAAAAATCTTCAGATATGCTTTTGATTTCCTATCCTGACGAGAACAATAACCATTTTTCCAAATGGTTAATAAAACATAATACAGTTGGAACGTCCCTTTAACGAAATCCCTATTTAACGAAGTTTTCTACTTAACGAAATTTTCCTCTGAACCTTGAATCTGAACACTATTAACATGCAAATTAATCTCCATATTACGAAAAATGCATTCTGTATAACGAAGTTTATTCTACAGGGTGGTTATAATTAAACTTCCCCTATAAACAGCATCCTACAGCGCAAACGGTTGAACGGAATGCAACGACATTTGGTATATAGACTATACACGAGATGCGCTCACGGAATTTCGAAAAAAAAAAAAATAGTTCCCAAAATGTCCACCAGAGGGCGCTTTTTCCGGAAGAAACATTAAATTTAACACAATGAATAGCCAAAACAGAATCCAGAAATATCAATAAATGTTAATATTGTTTCTGGATTCTGTTTTGGCCGTTTATTGTGTCAAATTTAATGTTTTTTCCGGAAAATGCGCCCTCTGGTGGACATTTTGGGAACTAATTTTTTTTTCGAAATTCCGTGAGCGCATCTCGTGTATAGTCTATATACCAAATTTCGTTGCATTCCGTTCACCCGTTTGCGCTGTAGGATGCTGTTTAAAGGGGAAGTTTAATTATAACCACCCTGTACTTTCGTGCGTGTGCAGCATTCGAACGCAGAGGTTGCCGTTGCGATGGATGTACAAATTTATTTCAGTGGATTGTATCAAAAGGAAATTATTAATTTATTTAATTATTTTCCTTCTTCTTGTTGCTAAACAAAACAATTTTTTTCACTCTAAGAAAAACACATGCTACCGCCAGTCTCTGACACAAACACCGTGACGCTGACAGTGGGAAGCAGCCAATGAAATTAAAGTGCATACTAGTGATCGGGAAAAGTAAAAATCCCAGCTACTTCAAAGGTACAAAATCGTTAGAGGTAGACTATGATTTCAATAAGATGCCATCTATGACTTAACACATTTTTGCAAAGTGGTTATTAAAATAAGATGATCAACTGAAATACAACATCACAAATTTGCGTTGTTTATAAACAACTGTACTGCACATCCACAAGACCGTTCTTCAAAATGCAAATTGAACAACATCAAAGGTATTTTTCTTCCTGCCAATACAACTTCTATACTTCAGCCATTAGACCTATGGTGTTTCTAGTTTCAATTTGAAATGTCAGATGGCAGCAGCACAAATACTCTCCCGAATTCATGATAAATAAGTATCAGAGTAAATGTTCTATTCTAGTCTGTTCTGAGATGTATGTCGTACGTATAGTGACGTGAGTTGTTTTTTTTTAATCTTAATTAAATGTTTTTTATGCATCTGTGCTACCTCTTCATTTACAATTGTGCTGATTATTAATTAATCAGTTATTTAAAGACATATTAATGCCGACGCGGAAAATAAAAATGTGTAGTTTTACCAGAAAAAAGTTTACCGAAAATAATGATTGGGCCGGGAAAAATGTCTCAACTTCTGTTTGTACTTTTCTGCAGTTGTTTGTAATACTTCAATGTGATATTAATACGTCATCATTTTCTACAGTATGTTCGGGGTTGGTAAGTGATAACTTACATTTACTTTTACATTTTCCTCTTTACATGCATTTCATAAATAAAAATGTTTACGAGTTTTAAAGAATTTGATGATACAATCGAATCGTTCATAACCTACGTAAAGAGGTTAGAACAAAATTTCGTTTTACATGATATCAAAGAGGAGAAAAGGTTCCTGCTATTTATCTTGTATGGGACCGAAATTATATGGTTTATTATGTGATTTATTTATGAAAATGC
This sequence comes from Maratus speciosus, assembly GCA_963932465.1. Taxonomy (NCBI): domain Eukaryota; kingdom Metazoa; phylum Arthropoda; class Arachnida; order Araneae; family Salticidae; genus Maratus; species Maratus speciosus. The sequence continues at coordinate 664,686,582 of OZ010786.1, read as the reverse complement.
CTATGTTTGCCATAGTTTGGAAAAACGCGTGTGTCTAAGCACAGTCTGAGCATCATGTGTCGCCTCTCCGATATAAAGGCACCCTGCACTCTATATCTTCTAGACAACCATCCTAGGTGTTAAATAATAAGATCAAAGCAATAAAAGCCGATGTAAACAATCAATGAACACGCTGATTGGTTGAGAAACTTGTGCCTCGCGGACTTCGTAGACATACGGAGCTCTTCAATAATACAGAGGGATAACGCCATATTCTGATACATTAAATCCATCGATGCGCCCGTGAATACAATGCCAAGGTACACTGTTAAAAATATCGTGAAAAATTACCTCCGTTTTTAAAGGCTATCTGTTTTCTGACCAATGGGAACGCTCCATAGGTGTTTATGCAGCGCTCTCATTGGTGAGAAAATAGATAGCCTTTAAAAGCAGAGGTAATTTTTCACGATATTTTTAACAGTGTATTTCCTACCATAAAGTAGTATGATGTAAATATTTTCAAATTGGATTTTCTTTTTAAAATATGACAAAGTAGTTGCAGTTTTCACTGATATATACTTTTTATTGAAAAAAAAACTATATATTTTATTTAAATTCATCGCAAATTTTGAATTTGATATTAGTTAAAAATTAAATTTTAGGTAACCCCTCCCCCCCAAGAAAAAAAAAAATGAATGTTAAGTATTTCTCATAAAAATATCAGAAAGATGTAAAAATAACCAAAGTTGATAGAAAGTATCCGGAAAAGTTTAAAAAAAGTCTTCTAATATAAAAGTACAAAATTCATTGCTTATTCGCATTGAAAGTGTGATGCGGTCACGGCATAAAGTGAACCTGTGAGTTAACTCTCCGTACGATTGTGGAGCTCAGTGGTTACGCCATAATATAAACACACCATTTTTGAATAGAGGATATTCCAAATATGGGTTCGAGGCTGAAAAAAGTCACCTGATACCGGTAATTTACCCAAGGAACTTCTAACTGATAAGAAGAGAAGATACTACTGCTTTGCATCATGAACTGTTTCATTGGCTAGCGGGGATTTAGATTACACGTCTACGGAGCCTTCCCTTCTTTACGCTAGAGGTTTTTACCTTGACTACGTGAACAAAACCGAGATGGAATATCCTCCATTGCACGATGTTAACGAAAAAAGGCTGCCGCACTACACTGTTAAAAATATCGTGAAAAATTACCTTTGTTTTTAAAGGCTGTCTATTTTCTGACCAATGAGAACGTTACATTAACACCTATGAAGCGCTTTTATTGATCGGAAAATAGAGAACTTTTAAAAACAGAGGTAATTTTTCACGATATTTTTAACAGTGTACGTTTCGGGTTTTTCTTCTTTCGGACGGCTGAGTCATGTGATAGTTTGACTTTTCCTGCACCTCCGTTACAGCGCCTAGAAGATACAGTGTGGAAAACAGCTATTCCTATAATGCTTTAAAAAGTGCTAAAAACTTGTATCCCATAAATCTCCAACAATACTCAGCGGCAATATGCTGATACGAGCACCATCTCGTAACTCTTTTCAATATAAATCCTGTGTTTTCAAAAATTATAGAATGTTAAATATCGGAAAATATAAATATAAGATATTGTAGTCTGTTATAAGCTAATTTAGTTAAGGAATGACGTGAAATAGGTTAAAGAGTCTCTTTTAGAATGACTATCGTTTTTAAATCACTACGATGGCGCTACGATCGACATCTTGTTATTCAGCATCGTTGTACATTTATGGGATTCAATTTTTTAGCACTATTTTGTGGCCGTTTTCCACACTGTGTCTTCTAGGCGCTGTACCTCTGTCGCGAAAAGAGTATCACGTGACTCAAGCAATCCGAAAAGAGACGAACGCTGTTTGAAGTAAACAGCGAAAAGTTCGCAAAAATGCATTCAACGAAAAACCTATCTGAATCCCAGTTGTGTGGCAATCGACCAACCAAAATGTGCTAAAAAATTGAATCCCATAAATGTTGAACGATGTTGGAACTTTAAATGGCGATCGCAGCGAAATCTGGTATTTCAAACGTAAACACTGTATAAGGATTCAATTGAGAAAGCATTTAGGCCAGTGAAGTGCTAGTAGATGTCTCTGCGATCGACATTATCGGATTCAAGTTTTTAGTACTTTTTAAAGTACCAGTGGAATTGTCGATCGCCACACTGTATATTCTAGACGCTATATTCAGGCTCATGAAGCCTGATTCCAAGAACACATTTTTTCTCCAATATCAAAATCTAACGATATTTTTTAGAATGAAGCCTCTACGCTGTTAAAAATATCGTGAAAAATTACTTCTGTTTTTAAAGTCTATCTATTTTCTGACCAATGAGAACGCTCCATAGGCGTTTAAGTAGCGTTCTCATTGGTCAGAAAACAGATAGTCTTTATAAACAGAGGTAATTTTTCACGATATTTTTAACAGTGTACGGCCACATTCTGAGCTCTGCTGTTACATTTCGATATGAAAGAGAGAAGTTGAGTTCTGCAGAAACAATATTATTTCTGTATTTGTGTGTCTGACACCAACACCAGTTTTCAATATCGAAGTCGTATCGACCACGCTCAGAATCCAGCTTTTAGGTCTTATTTTGAGCTAGATCGTTCCATTTCAATGGAGGATAGTACAAATATGGGTTCGAGGCTGAAAAAAGTCACGTGATACCGGTAATTTACCCAAGGAGCTTCTAACTGATAAGAAGGGAAGATACTACTACTTTGCCTCATGAACCGTTTCATTGACTAGCGGGGATTTACATTACACGTCTACAGAGCCTTCCCTTCTTTACGATAGAAGTTTTTACCTTGACCACGTGATCAAAATGTAGATGGAATATCCTCTATATCATAGGGAGCGTCCAGTCTATCTAACCAAAATGACCAATCTCACCGTTACTTGCAGCTGTATTCTGGAAAGGTACGAAACGAAAAACCAACGAATTGAGACGTAAAAAAAAGATTATCCTTTCGTATCGCGTCCTGTTTTCGTAAATAGAAAAAAATTATGGGATCAGACGGGACCTGAATTTTGTTTTGTACAGCGAGTTGAGGAGCTTACCATACACTGTTAAAAATATCGTAAAAAATTACCTCTGTTTTTAAAGGCTATCTATTTTCTGACCAATGAGAATGCTCCGTAGGTGTTTATGCAGCGTTCTCATTGGTCAGAAAATAGATAGCCTTTAAAAACAGAGGTAATTTTTCACGATATTTTTAACAGTGTAGGGTGCTTCGATCTGAGGGCTGCGACATACGCGATAAAAAAATTGATTCGTTGAGACGATTCTGGACAAAAGTATAGCGCCTAGAATATATAGTGTGGAAATTGGCTATCCCTGTAATACTTAAAAAAAGTGCTAAAATATTGTACCCCTTAAATGTGCAACAATGCTGCTCAAATATACAGATCGCAGCGAAATCTGCAGGATATTTTCTACAACTGCTGATATTGCTAGTATATACAATGTAATACGAAAATCCCGCAGATGTCGCTGCGATCGACACTTGGGATTTTAGCAGTATCGTCGCACATTAAGGGATACAAATTTTTAACGTTGTTTGGATAGCATATTTCCACACTAGGTATTCTAGACGCTGTAACAACAGTAATCGCAAAGCATATTTTGAGCCATTATCGCCACGCTAATTCTTATCTAACTCCCGGAACTAGGTAACTGTTTGGTAATTCTATGGACTCACTCCTATTATAGAACTTGTCCAGGCGAGTATCGCCAAGTTCTAGAATGACAGTTTGACACATTTTGGAAAAATGCGTCTTTCTAAGCACAGTCTGAGCATTTTATGTCGCCAGAGTCATATAGAGGCACGCTAGCTCACCGAAGCCACCAATTTCACCGGTTACTTGACGTCACTATCTAGCAGATCGACAGATCCATTGTGCGGTATGTTCCAATCTGTGACGCAGCGCCGTCTCTTTTAGCGTCGTTGTCGTAATATTAGTGTTTTGTAGTGTCAATTTCATCACGTGACCCAATTATCCGCGAAATATTTTCGGAAAGTTCGGTCGCTTACCAGTGACTTCAGTCACTTCCACTGTACGCGTTGGTAACTAACCGATCTCACCGGTTACTTCGGTAAGGTTGGGGTGCGTATAGAGGAGTTAATCAAAGTGTCCGATCTCACCGATTACTTGACGACACTGATATCTAATTAGTCAAAAGGCTGACTTTGCATTGAACACGCTCGTACCTTCTCAGAATCGAGCTCAAGTAACTGGTGAGATTGGTCACTTCGGTAAGCTGCACTGAACACGCTCAGAGAAAACCGTTTTTGCCATAGCATTTATACTTTTCTATCGGACTGTCACCGACACATAGGCTGGAATCCAGGTAGATTTTTCGCTGTTAGTGAAACGAGATTGACCAATCAGAAGCCTGCATTTCTGCAAACAGCGAAAAGCTCGCAAAAATGCAGGCGTGTTATTGGTCAATCTCGTTTCGCTAACAGCAAAAAATCTACCTGGATCCCGGCCCAAATGTCACTTATCGATATCGGAACGGTTCTAATATAGCGATACTACATATTTTAAGGTTAATCTCTGTCGTCACTATTCGAGATGATGATTTTTGATACCAAAATCATTTAGTGTTAAAAGTAGTGTTCAGAATCGGGCTTTAAGTAAATAATTCAGTGTCAATGCACTGGAACAGAGGAAAATCACTGGCCGGGATCCAGGTACGTTTTTCGCTGTTAGCGAAAGGAGATTGACCAATCAGAAGCCTGTATTTTTGCGAATTTTCGCTGTTTGCAAAAATGCTGGCTTCTGATTGATCAATCTCGTTTCGCTAACAGCGAAATATCTATCTGGAACTCGGCCATTATTTTCACTGGATAAGCTCATATATGTCGCCATTTTTTTGTTAGCAATTCAAGAATAAAATAAAGCATTTTTGCTAGCGTTTTAAAGTTAATTATTCAGTCAAGTGGGCCATGTAATATTATCTGTGCGAATAAGGACTGTAATTATGAAGTGTAACTCCTAAACCGAATATTGTGGGACGCCCAACATATGCAAGGTAAAATATTTTTAATTTTTGGTTATTGTTATTGTATTTACTTAAAATTCTATTGACTAGATATTTTAGAATTCTGTAGCGATACATAAATTATAATTATGCTCTCTACTGTTGACTTCCGAAATGTTGGTTATAAACATGTCTAATTTATTATCCATAGTTTCATGTTAATTCTCCAACGCGAAATACTTATTGAATAAATTAATATTTTGAAACTGGACGTTCGCATCGTAATGTGAACTTCTAATCTTCGCCGTTAAGTACACCATATTTCCGCCAAATTGTACTATAAAAAATTGTACTGCTATTTTTAATGCTATCTGAATAATTGCAGTTACATATTATCAATGGTGTATTTTGAAAACTATGGGAAGTGTTTCAAGTAGACACTTTCAAATGAATTTAAAAATAAAGATTATAAATAAAGTACACGTGAGAAGTTGATTTTTCAGACTAATTATTGCTTTTTATAATAAAATCAGTAATTTAGATAGTTAAGGAGGGGAGTTAAAGGAGAATTCAAGGGTATTATACGTATCAAATTAATGCGACAACGGAAAGTTCAGGAAAGCAGAGGACACCCCCCCCCCCCCCGATAAAATAAAAAGCTTTGGACAGTAAATGAACAGTTTTGAATTTAAAGTATCTGAGCATGTAGGATAGATGTACCAGGAATGGACACCCTATAGGAATTTCTTTTTTAAAATTGGTAGTCGGATAATAAAATTGGAATATAATAATTATGTCTACAATATTTAATCCATTTATCACGTTTCCCATTGTGAAACCAAATTTAATTGTAATAACAGAAATAAATCAAATTATTAGAACTTTTAGAGCACTTGGAGTTCACTAATTAGAGCAATGCACATCTACAAAAACTACAGACAATTGTTTTTATGATTGTATTTAGAAACGGAATTTAATGACACCATACTAATGAAACAAAATGGTTGTTTTGAAAAAAATTATCAATTCGAATATCGGTTACCAAAATATTTTTGAGAAGTTTTTTTTTTGACTAGATCAATATTTTATTTCAAATAGAGGATTTAAAATGAATTTTAGCGAATTTCAGTTTTTAAATTGAGACAATGGGGAGTTTGGGGGGAGGGGGTGAAAAATCTTGGCTTGTCAACGCATGTAATTTTATTTCTCATTTCAATTCTTAGGAATTAAATTTCCTGAAAGTACTTGATACGTTACCCAAAGCAATTAGTAGCTGATGCAAGAAATGAAACAGTGTTTAATGTTTTAAATGGTAAATAAAATTATTTCAAAATGAAACTAATGACCTGGCGTTTGAGTCCTTGATTTGCAGATTTACTAGCTTAATTACTACTATAAATATAATTAATATTGATGGTATTTTTGTGTATAGTTTTATTTAGATTTTTAATCAAACAAGGCAGAAAGTAAAGATTTTTAAACTGGTACTGAAAATTTATCTTAATTTGAATGGGGGAGGGTTACATAGTACCATTAGCGCCTCCATTTTCCATCCCTTTGAGCCTTGGACATTCACTGCTTCCTAATTCGTTTGATTGCGAAATCATGAAATATGCAAGACAGTCCCCCCCCCCCTCCCCCCACAAAACTGGTTTTACCTTAACAATTTTAGTAACCACATAAAATTGAATAGTTATTTATTTAAAAAATTCTTATTACATTCTAGTAAGCACAATTTAATAATTTAATTTTGATTATTTCGATTTTCTGTTAAATCGAGACTTTATGCACTGGGTTCATTATTGAAACATTTAGTAATTTCCACATCGGGAGTCTATCACTGGAAATTGATAATTAAGCATTCCAGTTATAGACATCGGTTCTGAAAATATAAAGGAAAATTCCCAAACGGCCATTGGTATATAAAATCCAAATTTTTCTTTTACTATCAAAACTTGAAATCCTGGTGAGATTTCAAAATTAAAATGCAACTTGCAGATCTTACGAGATGATCTTACGTTGATGATCTTACGTTTTGCAGATGATTACGTCTCCTGATCTGCAGAATTATACGTTAGAAATATAATTGGTAATATGCTTCTTGGGCACATAACTGTTCTTTCGAGAGGAATTATCAATGACTGTAGAAAATATTAGTGTCCTCAAATTATCTTTACAACTTCTTCAATTCTTAATTAACTAAAGAAAGGAATAAGATATCCCACTTCTGTATTTTTCATTTAAAAGAGGATCTTTGAAAGTTTTGTTAGCTTTTCAGGTACACTGGGTAAGTGGTGATTAAATGATGTCATATTTCACACAAAATGACTACTCCACAAGAGAATGCGCAGTGAGGGTCATGGTGCATAGAAACAATATCGGATACACAGGTCCACGATATTTCAGGACTAAATATGGACTAAACATGGCCGTGATGGTGGTTCTCTTCCATATTTAGTCCTGAAATGTTGTTGGACCTGTGTATCTGATATTGTTTCTTTGAACCACGAAACATGTGCCTTCTCCTGTGGAGTATTCATTTTGTGGAAATGTGACGTCATTTCTTCAACACTTACTCAGTATACCTGAAAAACAAAGCGAACAAAACTTCCAAAGATCTTATTTTAAATGAAGAAAACGGAACTGAGCTATCTTGTTCTATTCTTTAGTTTAGACTTGAAGAAGTTGTAGAGGTAATTTGTGGACACACTATAATTTGGGACAGCTTAAGAAAAAGGGGGGGATCCTCATTTGAATGGGAGGACTTGAGGCCCCAGAAGCCCTCCCTTTGCCTACTCCCCTGTAAGTAGGAGTAGTAAGTAATAGTAGTGCTAGAGTAATAGTAATTATCTAATTCCGTAAATTCTTGTTTTTTCAAGATATTTTTGAAATGGTCTTCCAATGCACTTTCATTTTAAACTATTTTCAACTACACGAAACAAGTAGTGGAAATAATGTACAGTCAGAGATTTAAGCTACTATAACTTTTAGATATAAAACAGGTCTTTGACTAAATTATACTATACAGGGTTAACTTAAATGATTCATCGGGTTTCAAAATACTGTGTATTGAGAGGTATACGACCTACAAAGACTGTGAAACATGACAAGATACATACTCGCCAAGTTTAAAAGCCCATCTCGTGGCTCGCGTGCAGGAACGCATCACTGCTGCCGTGACGGACATTGACGGAAACTTGCTGTTGAACGTATGAGCGGAACTGGATGACCGTTGGGATGTGGGACGATTGACTAAGGGCGCACCCATTGAACATTCGTAGTATGTACGAGAAACTTGGTGAATGTATTTTTTTATGTATCATCCGCCTTTGTACGACGTATACTTGTAAATAATCTTTTGAAACCCTTTGAATCATTTAGGCTAAACTTATAATATTACAGAATTGCAATTGTGAAATTGAGAAAACGGAAGGTTCAGGAAGCTCTGCCTCCCTGGTATGATAGGAAGCTTTGGAGTGTCGGTGCATTGTAATCGTATTTCGCATTATATTGGGCTAGTCAGCCCGTTTTTAAATCGGCCCGTTGTACCGTTTTTAATTTTTTTTTGTCAGCTCTGCGCACGGGCCTTGGGCCAAGTCCGGGTCCTTGCACACCTCTAGCATTCAGTAGGTCATCTCGGTGATCCATATCAATCCCATTGTTTGAAATATATAAATAAAATGCAAATGTAAATTATTTTCCACCATAGACCATATTGTCGCAGAATTATTTTCTGTCCTTGTGAACGAACTATAAATGCAATATATTTTCGATACCGAAAATTCTATAGTAAGCCTCAATAACATATGAATTTTCTGGCAATCCGGAATTATATACGAGAAATAGAAAACGTACAAACACAACCTGAAGTCATAAATGTTTTCCCACTATGTTGGAAATTCTTAAAATGCGTCTCTCGGATCTGAAGTTGAGGCCTCTGATCTCCTGATTTACGTATATTAGAAAAATAAGTACAGTAGAACCCCGCTAATCCGAAATTCCGGTTAATCCGAAACGATTTCATTTTTGAAAATTATTCTTGAACTGATTAACTAAAAATATTAACTTAAAAAATTTTTCCGGATGAATGTCGGGGAAAACATGTAGAAGTTAGTTAAACCCAAAAAAAAGGCAGCAAAGCATGTTTTTTACTCTTTAAACAGCTTGAATAGAATAAAAAAATGCTCAATAATGCAAAAGTACAACATACGTACACGAATATAAAATGAAAACATGCACTGTAGGCCAACTCGTAGAAGCCAACTTAAAAAAAAAATTTCGAATATCAGTTTGTTTGCCAGTCACTATAAAATTCTTTCTTTTCTAAAATTGAAAAAATATTTCATTCAGATATAAAAATTTATTTTCCTTTCAACAGTTTGATTTTCCAAATTATCTACAGAAATGTTTTTTCCCCCCCATTGTCGACGTGGTGACTGAGCTATTTATAGATTCGTGATTTTGAACCGTTTGTAATGGGTTGTTATGTAATTCCTCATTCTGGAGTTCCATTGGATTATTATAAACATCAGGGGTGATGAAACGAGGAATACTATTTTCCCCGAAAGTCGTGCCGTGTTATCCAGCATGCCGGACATTAAGATGGCGGATTAGAGGATGTTTACTGCACTACCGAGTACTTATAACTTGCATTCTTCTAGCACACATCTTTTCTTTTATATTTTTATCGGAATTTCAGGTAATCCCATTTTTCCGTTATCCGAACAGGCACCGGTCCCAAATAGTTCGGATTAGCGGGGTTCTACGGTATATATAAATGCTTCTTTTTTTTTTTGCACTTGAATTACGAAGCACTAAAAACAGAATAAGTCTTAAGTGCAGCTTTTGTGGCTTAGTCTTTATATGAACTGAGAGGCTGAGTCCCTCCATTTTCCAAGCCTCGTGTATAACAATGAATTTAGATAAAAGTTTAGCAATAGAAACGTGATTATAAATTTGACTATCGTAATAAGTCATTAAGTTTTTTTATAGTAAAAGCATGTTTTCAAATGAGCTAAAAGATTACTTCAACCTTTTAGGCTCTGGTGTGTGAAATTCTCGCATAAAAAAAAAAAAAATATTTCAGTTTGAAATTAAAATGGGTAACACAATTTAAAAGCTTTACTTTTCCTTTCCACATCTACACGGCAGCAGTTCGCTTTTCTGATGTCTAGTTGCTTTTGCGAGATGAATTAAAACTTTCTATTAGGTATTCAAGAATGAAATTCCTAGTTCATAATATTGCCAAATTTAAGTTCATTATTTGACGCTGGCTGCTTATTTTCTTTTTTTTCCTTTTTGTTGGAAAGTTACAGATCTCGCCTGTTTTTTTTAAAAAATCATTGTAAGCGCTAATAAATATTAACTTTTATTTAGAATTAATTTTGTTGAAAATGGAACGGTCGGAAGTTTACACTATTTATGAAGTATGCGTTTTTACGTGGAATCACGGCATCGCAGGCCGCGCGAAACATTAATAATGCATTTGGCTCTAGTGTTATTACGCAGCAGACGATATCAAATGGGTTCACCCAGTTTCCTACTGGTAACTTTGATCTCGCAAATGAGCCACGCGGTTGCCCAGGATCAAGGGCCAATAAAGACGAACTAAAGTTAACCGTTGAGTTTGACACATCTCAAAGTGCCTATGAAATATCGTTGAAATTTAGATAAAATAATTCCTTAACTTAAGGAATTATTTTTTAAAGCTTATCAGCTAACTTAGCTAACTTTACCATTTTTTCTACAAATTTCATCCTTGATGACCTGATAATTTTCATGAGTTAGGAATTTTGTTTTTTTTAGAGCTTTATAAAGAATGATTTAATATAAAAGATCTTTTATAGTTATTGTATAAGAGAGAATTTTTTTTTTCATGCACACTTCTAGTAATTCGGAATATTTACAATTTTAGTAATTTTAAAATGTGCAACGTAATTTGTATTTGCATGCTGAAATAATTCCCTAGTATGGAAAAATATCTTCCCACCACCCTCAGCCTAAAGGTGTTTTCAAAAACCTTTTAAACTATAGTGTCCAATTTCAAATACTCCTGTTATCACATTTATACTTTATTAGCATGTTTTAAAAATGTTAACAACCCGGAGATCAAAGTGTTAACTGAATGACTCCTTTCAAAAAGGGCTTCAGTCAACTAAACCTAGTTTTGAGAAAATTGGGGGAACCCCCCCCCCCCCGGGCAAAAAATTTTAAGCCATTTCTGCATAGAAACATGTGTCTACCCTATAAGAACAAAAATCTGTGGTTAAAGTTTGCCAATTTGGTGACTGAAGCCCTTTTCGCATGAAGCGATTCAACTAGTCATTTAATTTTAAGATTATTTTTATAATTATTCCTCGTCATTCGAAACAAAATAACATGTTTTCTTAATAGCAGCAGACTAACTCTAAGTTCAAATTTTCAAGGTTAAACTATGTGAAGTTAAATATATATACATTTTTAACTCTTTGTGACTCAACTCCGATTTGAATAACACTTATTCAGGTGTAAGAATACATCACTTCAAACATGAAAAAAAAAATGTAGACCATATATATATATATATATATATATATATATATGGAGGGGGGGAATGGGCAGTGGGTTTTTCTCTTTATGGTATCATTCTAAACCTTTCAACAATCACGCACTAGATGAAGCAATGGTAGCCCAATCTTCAGTTGAAAAAAGGTGATCTGCATAAGCTTGCAATTATATAAAAGAATACTTCAAGAATAAAAAGTAAATTTGCTTCATATACTTTTCAGGCTTTCTGTATATGAATGACTTGTTTATGCACAGTTTCCCTATTTATGGAACATTAACCTGTATATTATTCATAATTTAAGCTAAGCCTAAAAGTAGCATTTTTGTCTATACAAGAAGTTCACACAAAACAAGGTAGATGGGAGGAATGGGACATGCCAGAAAAGGGAGGAATGTGATATGGCCAATTTCTCCTTTTTAATAAACTGAATATAAATTGCTAATATGCAAATGTTTTTACAGGGTAATATATTAATTATAATATTGATAATAAATTAATTTACTTCAAAATGTAAATAAATTGAACTGGTGATTTTTTTTTTAATGTCATCTGTGACGAACAATCCTGAATTTTCCTTCCAGTGATGAAGATACCAGAATTTGATATTGTGGCACATACACTATCAACCAACAATCTTTGTTAGACTGTATATCTAGCTAACACTAGACTATTTATGCTTTGTAGCTTTGTTTTATAGATGTCCCACATTTTGAGTTACAAGTTCTGTAATTGTAAAATAGTTCTTGCATGTTAGGTTTCTATATTGTTCAGGGAGATTAAAGTGTTTCATCTTACACCTTTTTATAAATTTAAATTTTTGTTTTTGTATCAAACAAAATTTTCTTATTTTTGTAAAGTGTCCCATTCCTCCACACTCTCCCCTATTGACTAAAAGGTAATTTTCTCACATCTGTAATAAACAGAAAATGACATGATTTTCATGAATAGTGTCAATTTTCTAATACAAAATTGTAAAGAATACGGACTTAGCTTTGCAAAAAAGCTATTTTTGGACGTCTCCATCCTTTTTAATCTTGCAAAATTTACGAAGTTCATTTTAGAAATAACGATGCAAAACTGCTCAAATGATCCATAAAACTTTTGACATGAAAAATGAACTCTCTATCGCCGTCTATTGATAATTCTATGAAAAATTTGCTAACTGCTCTGTTGGAAGATATCAGCAATAAATAAAATTGTGTATTAAAGCCCGCTGTATAAGTAACATTGACTTTTGTGTATGTTGCAGATAAGCAACTCGGTCATACAAAGGGATAAACAATAACTATTCAAAATTACCAAATGTGTAAAAATAAACATGTCTTAAATAGTTTTAATGTATCATTTAATACGCTTATTTTTTTAAAGTAACACAACTCTATCAGAAAAGATGAAAAATATTTTCAAAAAAGTTTTTCTGTCTTTACAATAAAGTATTGGATTCATGAAAAATTTTCGGTTTTTAAACTAATTTCTGTTTCAGGGTTTTAGGACTAATTTAATTGTTTTCAGAAAATGGCTGTCCGTAAGTTTCTTGGTCCGTGACGCAAGTTTTGTGGGCATTCTATCAATAACATGCATTTTCACCATTTCCGTGACAATCGTATCTCAAAACTTAATCCACGGAATTTCATCAAACTTCATATTCTGTTAGACCTGGGCATAAATAAATGCTTAATAGGTTTTGGTGTAAATCTTTCAAAAGGTGGTGCTGCTAGGCTACATTTTTACGATTTCCAAGATAGGAAATCGTAAATTCGTAATAATTAAGCTCAAGATCGTAAATAATTAGCTCTATCTCAAGAACTAATGCACAAAATTTCACCAAACTTCCTATCCTGTTAACCCATTTTAGGCCAAGCATAGAAATTTTATAAAATGTGGTATTATTTTCATTGAAATATGCTTAAATTACATTCATTAAGACAAAGTTTGGTGCATGAAAAATATTTTATTTGAGAAATAAAATACATTTGGTCAATGGTGCGCTAATGCACCATTAAAATTATTTTTTTTTAATTTTTTGACTTTTGTTTTATTTGCAGAACTTGCAACTTTAATCCATTATAAAAACATCATTAATCTCAAGTGGAATAATTATGCATTTTCAAAAAGTCGAATTTGTCAATAACCGTTTCAATTTAAAGACTAGCGTATTTTGAAAATTTCTCAACAGAAAGTGTTTACTCCAACTGAATTACTGATATTTTATAGATGTCTCCAGAACCCTTAAAAATAGCAGAAAAATAAAATTGGTGAAAAATATTCGTCACAGTGTTAGTAAAAAAATATTTATTGAAATGGTGCATTTACGCACCTTTTGGCCGAAAAGGGGTTAAAAAGACGCTTCACTCATTTTAAAACACCTTCTCGCTAACGCTTAACCTATGGGCAGATTGTCTTTTAATTTCTTGTTTAAATTTAAATATTTTTAAACGATTCCTTTTGCATGGGATAACGGAGCTCGATCTCTAATGAGGCCATTTTGTACTTTTTCAATTTCGGTTGCAGATTTTTTTTTTTTTTTTTTTTTTTTTTTTTTTTTTTTAATGAAAGGTAATTTCACTTTCGAAACCGGTTTCGAAAGTGAAAGTACCATCTTATTAAAAAAAAAAAATCTGAAACTGAAAAAATAAAGAATAGCCATATTAGAGATCGACCTCAGCTATCCTATGCAAAAAAGTATTAAAATTTAAACGAGAAATTCTAAAAAAACCTGCCCATAGGTTAAGCGTTACCGAGAGGGTAATTCCAAGTGAGTGAAGAGTCCCCTTAACCCTCCGTCTACCAGACGGGTCCATTGGACCCGACAGGTACATACAAAATATTCATTCAAACCAGAAATTTCTTTAAAATAAACTAAGTATATAAACCAGACAAAAATAAGGTAAATAAATAAGTTAAATAGTTTTAAATAAAAATTCTGGTGTAGAACGTTTTATTAAAACTTGAATAAAATTCCCGGTAGATCTAGGGTTAAACCGTTACATAAATAGATCTTTATTAGGACTGGGTGTATAGTGCCCAACCATATTCACTGCTATGCGCTGTTTTCACGTTTTCCGCAGTAGCTCTATCCCCAGGATAAATAGATTGTCATTGAACTTGGCTTGCAGACGATTTGGTTTATATAGATGAGTGTTTTTTTGATAGTCACAATGTACTGTTTTAAAATAAATCTAAATGCAATGCAAAATTTTTATTTTGGTCAAAAACAACTTATTTACTTTTAACCACATTGCACCCAATTGTCTGAAGTTTTAGCGGCGTCATAAACTAGAAATAATAAAACTGTTCTAATTTGGTGATATTAAAAGTGATTTAATCATGCTGTTAATGACAGACAGGAAAATATTTTTGTAATTTACTCATTAATACGTTAAGCGCCACGTCAGCCGCCGGTGGCTGACACTGAACTTTCCATTTAAAACGCGTCATTCATCGATAACTGACGTCTAAAATATGATAAACTAAAAAATTATACATCGTTTTAAGTAATTACTGAAAATTTAAAATTTACCTTTTTTATTTATTACAGGATTGTACTTTCTTGTCATTTTAGAAGTGTTCCACATACTAATTAAAGAAACATACTGAATATAGATGTTTTCATTTTGAGTGAACATTACGTGTTGCTAAACTGAGATAGAATTTTTTTCAAATCGTGAACACGCTGTTTTCGCGTCTCCAAAATAAGCCCAGTACTTGCACGCTTGGAGCGAAGGTGGATAGAAACGCATAGTATTCTAAATTTTTGTTTAGCATATTCAACGTGTTAATTATTACCAGTTTTCTTATCAATTATAGAATATTTTATGAACAGTAAGTGTTCATTTTTTGAAATTGAAATTTTTGTTGATGAAAAACATATGCTGTACGTTGCTTGGGGCTACTTGTACCCATTTGAGGGTCATTTGTACCTATAAGTAGGTTAATTGGACAGAGGTAAACACAACGTTAAGAACCTACGCTACTAACGAAAAGAAAAATGCTCAAACTTATGTTAATCCTATGGAAATATTGTTTACAGATTTCTCGCCCGCATTTTAATATTTTTCAATGTTTTTTGCACAGGGTACCTGAGATCTAACGTTTTATTGTGCGGTTGTACTTTTTCAATTTTTGTTACAGCTGTTCTTGTATAAGAATAGTTTCACTTTCAAAACCGGTCCTAACCGGTTCGAAAAGCGACAGTATCCGCATGTAGAAAAACAGTAATTAAAACCGAAAAAGTACAAATGCATAACAAAAGCTATCAACCTCAGGCACCCTATATGTCACCCCCCCCCCTTTCCAAAAAAAAAAGAGAAAAAATAATACAATGCAAGCAAGAAATCTGTATCCAATATTTCAATAGGATTAACATTAGCTTGAGTGTTTCTTTCTGTGGCTAGTGTAGACGTTTAACAGTTGAATTACTATTCTAATAAAACTTGGCAATATTGCTCTCGTATCTATAAGATGAGGTTAACAAAAGAGACTGACGCAGTATGTTACAAATGTTTCTGCAGACCGCTTGAGTCACGTGATGCACGCATGCAGGGGTACAAAAAGGGCATTGCGTGACTCTAATGTTCGTTACCCTTGCTGCCAAGATGCGTGTTGATCCTTTGTACTCAACGCTAAACTAGATGTTCAGTCCACTGCGCGTTAGGAAGATAGATGGGTGCAGAGTTCCCGAACTTCATTGACACTGTTGCAATCGTAAAAAAGCCGCTGTGTACCTTACATATAGGGGAGACCGGGGGAACGGCGACACCTTTAAGGGAATTTATTTTTTTTTTCACCTATAAAACATGCTTATTTTTTTAATACTAAAAATTCTAAAGCTCCATGATCTTTCGTATCTGTATAAATTTAACCATAATTATATCTGTAAAGTAAGCACACATAAAAAAAAATAATAATAAATCTTTCATCTTCTGTACAGTGGCGGGATTACCCAGGATACTGGGGTACTGACGCCACTCTTTAATGACCTAGTAAATACATAAAATTAATAATAGGAAACACACAACCTACTGAAAATATCAAGAAAGCAATAATTTAGCAGAGTAATGAATAATTACAATGTTCCTTAAGTTACATTTATTAATGTGCTAAGCTTACAATTTAACTCATTGGAAAAGTCATAATTTGCCCTGGCGGCGGCATTATCCTGAGAGGACAATATAGCGGAAATCCCCCAGCAAAGCCGAAAGAACAGAGCTCGTTCAACAAATTGCATCAAAATGTCGGCCAATGCACGTAAATTACGGGTAATATTATCTTAAGCACCTAATGTTACTATAAAAGGCGATTACTTCTACTACTCATCTGAAGCTCCAAAATAAGAAGCAACTAGATGGAAACTAAATTTTTTCACTAGAACAAACGAACGACGTGCAGCTAAATCACTCTCACTCAAGGCACTGTTTCTATTGTTGGCTACTGTAGTGGAAGCACATTCACTATCTTAAACTGCCGTTAGTTTTTAAACTAGGCGGAGTGGCGACATAACCCCGAGTGGCCCCATTCCCCAAGTCTCCCCTACAAGGACAGTTTAATAGTGTTAAACCAGCCTTGGGTGCACTTTATTAGTGCTGTTTCGGGTAGAGTAGTGTATTGGGGAATCACGTCTAGATCCAGGTTTGATTTAATCCTTTATGTACCAAATTATGAATCAAAATATTGCAACACCTCAATTATCTTCCTTGATGTCTGGTGATATTGCAGAATTTATTATAATACGAAATTTAGTTTTTCATAAAAACAGATTTAATAAATTTGTACTTTTAGCTCGTTTTGTAAAATATTTAAAAGAATAATTAGATACATTAACCATAATCTCTACACTACCTGGGTCCTTATATGTGGACCTTTATTCTTATAAGAACTACTGTTTTATTTTTTTACATTTTGACTTCATTTCTTAATAGCGGAATGTTTTTTGCCTTAATAGTAAACTAATAAATGACATCCATGCTTATATTTCCGTATAAAAGAAATGTTTTCATCTGAGTTTACAAAATGGCTTCAAGGCAAGTTTGTTCAAGAAAGTGAGAAAATTTCATGAATATTTAACGTAAATACTTTAAAATAAATTTTTTTGAGGATCTGTGTATCATTCATTCGTATAAAGCCCTTAAATGCGAGATTGTCTGAATTTAAGTTAGAGATAATTAAACTATTTTAGGGGAGGGGGGGGGGGTGTCGATCTCTATTTTTGAACCTAAATTGTCTCCTAAATGATCAATTTTTTTTTTCTGTCATTTTATTTGCGAAAAACCAATGAATATTTCTACCATTATTTTACCTTCGCGCCTGAAGGTGATAAATGCTGTTTAAGAAATATCTGAATTCTTTGTGAAAACAATGTAAATATGTATTGTGATCCCATTTGTAAACGGAAAAGTTTCTGTAGTTTCAAATTTTTCATGAATTTCTTAACAAGAGAAAAGCTACACTTGATTGAGAAAATCACTTCATAAAATATTAAACTCAGACTGTTTCACCTGGCGTTCAAAGTCTGATAGAAGAAAGTATTTTGTGTGAAACGTAAAGTCTACTTTTATTATGAAACGGTTTAACGGTGATTATCCCTTCATCGTCGCTTAATATTTGGAAAAACCATCAAAGTACCTATTTCTTTTATTACAGAAAGTGAATAATTATAAGGTTTCTAAATAAAATATGCAATTAGTTTTTTTTAAGGCGAAAAAAAAATGTTATAGAACAAATTCACATTTGTAGAAAAGCCATCATGCGAGAATTCTGTCTTAATGCTTGTTTTACACCATACAAATTAATGCGAATAAGACAGTTATTTTTCACATCTTAGATCTTTATCTGTCATCACAAACATTTTTACAAATAACAAATATTTGAAATAATATATATACATCAAATTTTGATTATTAATTTGTTTTTAGTGTTATATTTCGAAACATGCAATACAAATCCCAGCATTACAATCAGCTCCAAAAGCCAAACCCAAAAGGTAATATTCAGACTTCACATGGAAATGCCAGTTAAATTTTTCTGGTTTCAGAAGTTTTTTACAGCAATTAAATCTCCAACCTGGAAATAGGACGGCCACGAGAAATAACGAACGACACCTCAGCCCGTGATATTGGCGGGAGCGAGAATTAAGGGGTTAAACAAATTTCATATTAAACTAGCTGACCCGCCGAACCGTGATGATATTCTTAAATGTACCTTTTAATTTGTATGATTTTATATCTTTAACTGAATTTTGTCTGAAATACGTGACCGCTGACTATGTGAAAAATCGGTTAAAAAAATAGAAAAACTGCTATTTAGCGGTAAACAGGCTCAAAATATCTGCAACAGGAAATTGAGAAGGGGGGGGGGGTATGTTTCCAACGACAATGAGTAATTTTTTATCCAAAATATTGATAATAACTGAAAAAATCACCGATTTACGTGTAACTTTTTCACATCGAAATCTTGAGTGAATTATTGATTTTCGAACTCATTATTTTACACTTAAATCAGACTATACTTGAACCAAATTGATACTTTATTATTACTATATAGAGTTAAAATTTCGGAGCTATTTTATAAAATTAAGTATTTTAAAATCAAAATATGCTAAATGTTAATCCTGCTGTAAAATGCGAGGTAAAAACGGAATGGGACTTCTGGGTATGAATATTTTTAAGGGTTAATTTGTGGTTAAGTATAATCCCTCACCTG
The DNA here is from genome assembly GCA_963932465.1 of Maratus speciosus. Lineage (NCBI taxonomy): Eukaryota > Metazoa > Arthropoda > Arachnida > Araneae > Salticidae > Maratus > Maratus speciosus. The sequence goes on along the minus strand of OZ010786.1, from coordinate 664,667,345 downwards.
CAACAAAAGTGACAGATCTCGGCAAAAATAAATTTCACAGGAGAAGCAAAAGAAAATGTGCGTGATTTTATTATAATATGAGATTATAGCACTTATCTCCGTAGTAGGAATAAAGACTCGCATAAGAATGAAGACGTAGGAAAAGGTTTGGAGGGTTGGGTAATATTACCTCTCCACACAATCCTCTCCTCTTCTGTGGCCACAAATAGCAAATAGGCATGTAGCGTAATGAAATGATTTTTCGTTTAACTACACCTATGAAACTGTTTGTGTAGCAAGACATACCTATGATAGACCTATTAGTGAAATAAAACGTAAAATGAGTTTTTACAAGATGTGTCATTTTCCTTACGGGTAAGCGATATTGTTTTGTACTTTCTTTTTAGCGTATGTTTTTCCGTGTCATTGAGTAATTTTGAAATATGCCGGAAAAAGGGATGGAGGGGCGTAAGTCGTCCTATATTTTATGTTTTTAAAAACGTCTTTATTGTCCAAACTCTTTGAAATTTTTAGGAGTTAAAAACAGAATATTTTCGTAGACTGTAACGAATCCAGAACAAGTAAAAATTTAATTTGAAAAATCAAAAACCCGACTGCGCAAAAAGAGCTAACTATTTCTCATCAATGTGAAACTATTTTTTATATTACTTGCCTATTTTTTCATTTACTTGTATTGATGACTTTTAAGTTGTGTTCAATTGTTCCTACCTATAAACACTGTTTTGATGAGGCCTAATGATGTCTATGAAGGTTAGAGTTGCAGTAAAGCTAGAGATCACAACTTCCAGGTTGTGTAATATTTAAATGGAGCTTGTGCCTGTAAAATGGTCAATGAAACAGTCTTCATTTTGAAAGACCTATCCAATGATATGCCACTCAATAGGGTGCTTAATGTTTTTCGTCTCTACCGCCATTTTATATTTTACAGGCTGCCATTTTGAATTTATGTAAACAAAACCTAGCCTATAACCATTGGATGGTTAAGACAAATCGATAGAGATCTCATTCATTAAAATCCATCCAGTCGTTGGGATGTTTCGAGGGTATATAGAAATCCAAATACCCAGATACGCGTGAAAGACAACCCTTCTTGGCAGTTGGGTAAAAAAACATTGATATTTATTGGTTGGTAAAAATGGCTCGCAAAGATTTTTTTTTTTTTCTATTTGATCTATTTTATTAGTTAAAATTAAATCCTTATTGTCTGAACTCTTTTTTTTGATTTTCAACAGTCATGAATATGATTGTTATGCACTCCGTGAGGAAAAAATCGTGAAAAAATACCGACATCTAGTTGAAAAAGGAATGTTTTCTTATCGCTTTTTTTCTATTTTTAGACTCTGTTCCGTTAACATAACAAACAAAATAGTTCTTATCGTCTGATTTCTCAATTTTAATAGATTATAAATATTACTGTATACAAGCCTTCTTTAAAATTTCCTAAAAAAAAAAAAATATTTAGTAGGGAAAACTTGAGCTGAAGTTTCGCCGAAACCCCTAGGTTTTTATTGTTTCCGTTAAAAGTTTTATGTATTTTATTTTCTAAGAAATACTTCTACTCGTCCGAATGTTTCGAAAGATATGATGTAAATCCGGCAGTGTTGAATTCAGGGGGTGGCCCGAGAGGGAGGGACATTCAACCCCGGAGCATTGAGATGACCCCCCCCCCCCCACGGAAAATTCTGGATTTTATGCTTTGGTGGTCAAAAATTGCAATTCCCCCTCAGAACTCTATGCGCCCTCTGCCCCCGGAGCCACAGAAATAACTCCCGGAGAAAAATGTCTCAATTTAACACTGAAATCCGGTCTGCAGAAATGTTCAGAAAAGGTCTGTCGAAATACGAACTTTTAGGTACTTTTGCCGTAGAAAAATTATCGCCTCCGTAAGGCACAAAGGTCGGGTCACTGCGGTCGCGAATTCTTTCTGGAGCGTTAAAGTGTTAAAATTCGTATTTTTGAAAACCGATTACACCTTAACAGAAAAGGTCTGTTTTAAATACGTCTTTTTTTTTTTTTTAACCAGTACTTCTAAAATTGCGTCTGAGGGGGAGCGATGCTCTATGGGAGAAAGAGAAATACGAAAACCCATTTTGAATTTTGTTTTTTAAAGCTTTAACATCGGTTGTTTTTTAAAATTGATTACGGCATTTAGGACGTAAAAGTACGTTCTTTCAGAATGTCTTCAGTTTTTAACTATACTATATATTTTGGCCTGCAAAAATTAACAATAAAGCACACTAAATCGCCACATACGGTTCAACTATGTAAATCGTATTTCTGCGTATGCACGAGCGCTTTCGACTGTTGAAATGAATTTTTTTTTTTTTTATGAGTGCGTTGCTTTTTATAATTAACTCAGCTAATTATTGGAAATTTAAAATTCCGAGTCTTCAGGTGCACTAGGAGAGCCTTTGGACTACCCTCACACAAATTTTCAGCCTTTTATATAAGGTAGATTTTTCTAGTCATCACGGACACACAAACAGAGCGAAACTTTGTTTTATTAGTACAGATTTTCTTGAATGGTCCTTAAAAGTACCGCCAGTGCATTGCACAGAACTTTGCGACGAGCGTCACATATACGTGGCACGCAACTCTGAAAAACCTTAATTTTTCCTAACCAGTAATTTTTTATTGAATTTTGCCTTATTTAATCAAAGCATTTCTGATTCAATTAGACAAACATTCAATTTTGAAAAACCAGTAATGAAAGGTTGCAAATTCTGTAATGATTCTAACTTTTTTCGTTTTTTGTCGAAATACCCATAATAGGGTACAGTTTTCACTGAAACTTGAGAAATCTTAGCCATTTATCTAATCGGACAAAAACGCTGTAGGCAAAGGTGAAAAACAATTGCAAAACAGATTCATCATGATTTTTGGAAAATCTTTCTTGAATCTAGCGTTCTTTAACCTTTAACTGATGTCACAGAAGTTGTCACATAACTAGTGTGAAGCGGTCTGTGAGACCGCTAAGTCGAAAGATGAATAAAAGCCGCGATTAACTCATGGAATGCTTTTGTACTAAACTTTTTGTACAGGATTGTTATAATTAAAATTCGCCTATTCAAAAGCCTCTGATGTTAGTACTGATGTTCCAAACGAAACAAAATTTCAGTAGTGTTTGTAGATAAACTGAAATTTGCAAGTTAGATTGTGAAAACTGAAAAGTACCGGTCTGTGAGACCGATAACATTAGTTAAAGGTTAACCTCCATTTTTTGTTAGGCATGACACCTAGTGCTGGGACACCGCATAATACTTGCTGCGGATTTGGTTGATGCTAAAATAATGTGGTAATGATTTAAGAAATCTATAAAAAGCAGGGAAAATAGCCTTGATCCAGAAAGAAAAATCCTCCCCCCCCCCCCACCAAAAAAAAAAGTGTATGGGGGAAGGTTAATATTTTGGAGAATCATTTAGGTTTATTGAAGCTATGAAGTAGCCAATAGGAGAGATAGTAAAAAAAAGAAAGAATTTTAAATATTTAAATAGTGTGGTTCAGAGGGAGTGCTTAAAATGGCTAGTTTTATGGCGACCTAATTTTGCCACCCAATTTGACGTGTTTCGCGAAATATAACCAAGCTTGATAGTCGTACTCACCAGTGTTAAGTTGTTATCTATGTAGTTTTAAGCATATGAATGTTGAAACAATGGTTACAACAATGAGAGAAAATTTGCGGGTAACCACGTTCAATAAAATTCAAATTAAATCGTGGAGGAATCCATTATTTTAAATCATCTTGTTTTAGAATGTTAGTTACGGGACGAAATGGCAAAAATCAGCGACATTGGCCAAAATTAAAAAAAATATTATGTCTAAGAACATTTGATGAGCGTGTTCTGTACATTTCTGAGTTTATGAGAAGTAAGCCAGGGGCGAAGACAATATTTACTTTCATTAAACCTGTTCATTTTATGTAATTTTGGCTATTTTTCAGGTTTTGCCAAATTTTTTTAGAGATGGCAGTTATTTCCCTTTCAGAAATTACTTTTTTAAATGTATTGTAAATTATATAAATACGTAGCACCCATAATCGTAGTCTGGTCGGTCCGTCTGTCCGCATACAGCAGCGCAAAAACTACCCAACCGAATGATTTGAAATTGAATATATATGAATCGTTGCGAAATTGTGTCGAGTTATTTTAAATTTTATGAAAATCAAATCAAAACTGGGATAGTAATGAAAGTTTTCTTCATTCTATTAAATCTTATCATACGTCATTAATTCAATGCTATGCCATGATAGGTCACGATTCTAGGTTACCATGGTGATGACGTCCTATTTAAGAGTCTTATTTCCATATGACTGAATTTTATATATAGAATCGTAATAAATTTTATGTTCATGCATTTTTGAGTAAGAGTGCAACAGCTATGGCACCAAGATCTGAACATTTATAAAACTAGTTATAGTAGGAAAGCACCTCATTTTTTACCACGTTTGAAGTACAATTTAGCCTTTAACTGATATTACCGGTCTCGCAGACCGGTGCTTTTTTCAATTTTCACAGTTTAACTTACAAATTTCAGTTTATCTACAAACATACTTCTGAAATTTTGTTTCTTTTGGAACTTAAAATCTAACACCAGAGACTTTTGAATAGGTGAATTTTAATTACAACACTCCTGTACAAAAAGTTTAGTGCAAAAACATCCTATGAGTTAATCGCGGCTTTTATTCATCTTTCGATGGAGCGGTCTCACAGACCGCTTCACACTAGTTACGTGACAATTTCTGTGACATCAGTTAAAAGTTGAATTTTTTAGGTCGTTCTACTTAAATCAGTCAAGTACAATTAAGTGGTAAAACGTGTTTTTGTAGCATTCTTTATTTGTGTAAAAAATATATGAAATTTTTAATGTAATTTTTACAAAGACGGCTATCCCCCCCCCCCTCCCCCCCAAAAATGGTTTTGGAAAACGAGCTTTGTTCCGTTTTTTCTTTGGGTATTGGACGAGAGAAATTCATAATCACATCCGCCTGTGTTCGGTAGACCCAAAATCATGTTTAGACATCTTTAACCCTTTATATCCCAAATTATGAATTCATGAAAATTTCATCTTCTAAAGCATTTTTCGTGAATTTTTGAAACTACATTAGAAGATTGACACAAACATTTAATACATTTTAGAAGGCTTTTGCAATTAATTTGAATTTATAGGGATGTTGTGCAATATTTAACTCTACTCAAATATTTCATTTAAAATAGTTTTTTTAGCCTTTCACAGAATAGAGAAATGTACAAATATAATGCTCTAATACTAAAAACATAAATGTTTCTTAACTGACCCCCCCCCCCTTCCTCCCCAAATGTTTCAACTTCTGTAAAGCTGAAAAATTGTAAATGAAAAAAAAAAAATCATCCTTATAAACATTTGTTTTGTGCAGCAAATAATGCTTTTGGAACAAAATAAAGCATCTATAACTCATTCTAAACTGTATTACTACTAATCTATGTATTAAATTAATTTTATAACAAATTAATTTTAATGGTACTTTAAAGTACCGTCGTGGCATAGGGGGTTGAGACGTTCGAAGTTGATTCTGTTTAATTTTGAAAATACTAGGTTTAAGCAAGACATTCTTGATTTTCTCAATTTTGTCATAAAATTTTCCCATTTTGACTTAAGATTTGTATCCCCCTTTTTTATTAACATAGTTGCCAAATGTCAAATCATTTCCACGTCTTTTACGAGCTCTACATCAAAGTTCAAATCCAGTTTCAAGTGTCCTCCCCCCCCCCCCCCCACAAAAAAAAATGCTGCCACAAAAGTTGAAAAAGTACGTAAAGGCTCAGTCAGATATTCTCAGTAGATATCATTTCAATAAAAATAAAATCAAATAATTTTGAAAAAAAAAAAAGCTGCTATGTTTTAAATTATTTTGGGACGGTTTTCTCGCCAAACCGACATTCGCAAGCTAATGTTAAACCTATTGGAGTTTTCTTTTCAAATTTCTCATTTGCGTGTATTGCTGACTAAATGTACTGGTTGCCAGCATTTTGTAGCAGTTGAAAATAATTTTACTTATCGTCTAAAAATGTAAATAAGATATGTATATTTTTCATTGGCTATTTGTTTATTGCACTTTATATCTATAATATATATTACACACAGATAAAGTTTAAAAATCGCTTAAAAAAAATAAAAGTTGTATAAATGATTGATAGAAGTAAAGCAGAGTAATAAAACTTGGTGTTTAAGGACTTTAGCCTTTGGCGTTAAATATAAAGCATAGTGATAAAACAGTTCAATTTGAAATAAGTTCCATTTAATCATTCAGCTTGAACGTAAAACTTAAGTACATATACATGTACTTCCAACGTATTTTAAAAACTTGGTTATCACATACCTTTAAAATAACTAATAACTTCTACAGTTAATCTTATCTCCGTTGTTTTCTCCCTCCTTACAAGGAGTTTTGTTCATCTGAATATACTTAGTACATCAAACTGGAAATAAAAAGTAAAGTGCCTAGTTAAACTGATGGCATTAAGCTCACTGGCAATTCGTTTTAATTGCATTCTCTTACTTCAAAGAATGTCACTCTAAAAATAAATTAAGGGGGGGGGGAGATTAACCCAGCCCGTTTCCTTTCTTTATACTTAACCAATGAGCTTCCAAATGTAATCAGAGAATCGCCTTATCGAAATAAATCGACCGATATACCAAATTTGAAGCAAATCTGATAGAAAAACCAATTTATCTAAATTAAGGGGAATTAGCCACCCGTCCCCCCCCCCCTTTTATATTTGACCAATGTACTTCCAAATCTAAAACGCCTTATCAGAATAAACAGGTATACCAAATTTGAAGCAAATCTGATTGAAAAACCCATTTATCTAAATTGAGGGGGGGTTACTAGTCCCCCTTTACCCCTTTATATTTAACCAATTAACTTCCAAATCTAATCGGGGAAGCGCCTTATCAGAATAAACGAGTACGGCAAATTTGAAACAAATCTGATAAAAAAAACCATTTTTCTAAATTAAGGGGATGTTAGCTCCCCGTTCCCTCCTTTAGACTTAAATAATGAACACCAAAACTAATAAAGAAAGCGCCTTATTAGAATGAACCTAGAAAAATAAATTAAGCAAATTGGATATTTCTATAGAGTTATCGCGTTACGTACGTACGTACATACAGACCCGGTGGGCACATTAGCTCTCAGGCTTTGATAGCCTATGAGCTAAAAAATGTAGTTATAGGTAAAAGGGAGTCTTTACGACGGAAACCGAGAAAAAACCCGTTCGGAGCAATGTCACCTTCCAAACAAACCACATAAAATTTTAGACGTATTTCTAACATGCGGCGCCCATGGGTTGTAAACCAATTCCCCCCTTTTTTTTGCAATTAAAATTATTACAAATAGCACTTATAAATTTTACATATAGATGTTTTTTTAGAAAGTCTGCTTTATCTTTAGAACTTGCATGTTTTAACTCGGAAACATTTTCATTTATTAATTGACATCTTATGTCAATTGTTTTTGTTTTAAACTTTTTTTCTTGACTATTTTTAGAAAAATAAATGACATATTCATTATCACAGTTACTAAACTGTTTTTATTTTATCACATAAATTAATTTAAAACTCATTAATACCAAGTTAGTTTCTTTACGCTCTTAGTTAACGAGATAAAGTCTGACTCCGTACAACTGAGTGCGATACATTTCTACTTCGATGATTTTCAAGCAAATGGAGCGTTACCAAAGTAATCTACATAGACACTACTTGAATGTCGTTTAGTAAGATGACAATCCCCAGTTAGCATCTGAATATGCACATAAACTTGATAATTTTACATTAGACGGATTTATTTCAAAACTTCTAGTATCAAAAACACAATTCATAATATCTTCCACTATTAATCGGTGTTTATATGTATACCCATTGCAAAATGTGACACATTTACAGAAAAGCTAATCAGGTCTTGATCTATTTAACGAAAATTAGATACCCGATTAAAGATCGGTATGGGAAATATTTTCATCAATTCATTTTCTAAAATTTCCATTTTTATTAACGTTATCTGGTAAAATATAGCCAATTTTAAAAGGTGAACTTAACTTTTCGTCAAGTTTTAATATTTTAATTTTTATCTTTCAATATAAGTTCGTTGATTGAATAAATAATAAATCGGTAATCTGTTCAAAGTTAACACCTGGCAAATGCTTCCTTAATCCTATTTCAGAAATCTCCAAGCTATATTTTAACATTAGCCACAGATTGCAATATATTTTCATCTTTAGCAAACAAAACTAAATCTACATAACTAAAATTGCATTACTATTCAGTTTACACACACAGTTACACCAGTTTAATTTACAAAATCCCAAATTATGTAATACTGAGAATTCCATTCGCGGCCACTTTACCGTAAACCATAAATTTATTTAAGACTTTATTTTCAGCACCCTTCATTACAAATCCAGGGGGTAGTTTCATAAACACTGTTTTTTAAAGACCCATATAAGTAAGCTGATTTTACATCTACTTGAATATACCAATTTAACATAGAAACATAACATATTTATTTAACATAAAATAAACATTTGTTTAATTGAAAAAATTATTACAGGTGAAAATATATCATTAAAATCAAAACACAGTTTCTGTATTAAATATTGAGCTACGAGACGTGCTTTGTACTTTTTACCATTTTTTCTGTGTTTTTTATATTATAAAACCCTTTACTTCACTATTGTGACGCTTTTGGGTGGATCAACCAACCGCCAAACCTTACTCAAGTTCTTCCCTCATTGCTGCATTACATTTTCCCCTTTCTGGGTTTACTTGTAAATCCTCAAATGATTTACGGATTTCAGTATTGCAAAATTCATGTTGAAATAATTCAATTAAATGTGAATCATTAGTGGAGTTTTATTTTAAAGTTTTCAACGTTAGGATGGGCAGTTTTAGGTTTAAAGTAAAACTTGCATGGTTCATAAGCGATTTTATTTTCTTCAGAATATTTTTTAACATTTAAATATGTCTCATATTTGTTATTTGGGTATAGTAATCCGCGTCCATCCTCTTTTTGTTCTAGGTTTTTCAATCTTCCGTTTTTATTTTCGTTTTAAGCTTTCTCCGGGTTCATGCTTAAGATCTAGAGTCGCGTTACTTAAACCATTTGTTTCAATTAGATTCATTAAAATTCAATATCACATCCTCATACCTATTTCCCTCAAATGTTTGTACACTCTTTATGGTTTCATCATATACACATGTATAGTTCCTACAATTCGCTTTTCTTTTGGAGTGTAAATCTTATATCCCCCCCCCTTTTTTTAAGAACTTAGATTTGTAATTCTGAACTAATTTTTATGCTAATTATAATCTACTATTTTAATTTTATAAACTTGATAAAACAAATTTTCAATTTTGCCACTGTATTTAAAAGTTATATACAAATAAATAAGACTATTTTTTAAAATTTGATTCAAATTTCGAAGCGAATTTATGCGATTGTTCCGTAAAGAGCGACTCAAAGTAACTTTTTATTAGAGTTCAAACTCAACTTGTTTTTTGTATGTAAAGATGGAATTTTATATAATCAATATTTCGCTAACTTCCCGATAGGGTAGAATTATAAAAAAAATATATGTACGCAAGTATCTGATGACAACACATTTTTAATGTATTTAGAACTTTAATATAAATGAATCCATTAATTTTAAGGCATTTTTCTGTTAGACAGTCACATGTGATCATTCGTCTAATATTCTTTAGGGTTATACTATGTACAGCAACAATCGTTTTAAAAGATGCGCCAACCTATGTTGGCCAAATTAGGCCACCTGGCTGTGAAACACCAACAACGAAATATTTTAAACACCTTAAAGTGGAAAATATAAATAAATATAAATAAAGGGTGAAATATTTTTTCTCCAAAATACGCTTTAACCATTCAACAGTTTTATATTAAATTATGATTATACGTTAAGAAAGGAATTTAGAAATCTGGCTTTAAATGGTTTTTCTGGGTATTGTCATAACTGAAACTTACGCATTTTTATTATATTCGCTAGCTTGCGCATTCTACTAAGGGTAAAAAAAAGCCGGTGAACTTTTCATAATCGAATTATTTGCCTGCGCTAAATTAACGAATTGACTGAAATTGATGGGAAAAATCACGAACGACAGTCATGAAATAAGGCGCGATTTTCAATATAAACATTAGTTGCTTATAACAGGATGTTTTTAAAAACTTTTAAACTTATTTTGATTTGAAACTTAATTTGACCCATGTAATCTGTTCATCTTTTAAAAAATTTAGTTATCGCGAAGGGCACAATAGACTGCGTGTGGTATTTCATTTCACTTTTTAAGATGCATTCGTGATTATATAAATACGAAGCATCTGTAGTCGTCTGATCCGCTCGCCCGTCTGTCTGTCCATCTGTGCATATATAACAGCGCAAAAACTACCCAAGCGAATGATTTGAAATTTAATACACTGAAAAAAATGAAGTACTCAAAAATGAGTAAATCGACGTACTCATATTGAATTGAGTATGTTTCGATCAAAAATGAACATGTATTTTCTCAATTTTGAAACATCTCATGTTCCCAAACAAAACGATAATTGTACCCTGTTGTGATTTATTTCATTTATGGTGGCATGAAAGGTGTCCATGGTGATTCAAATAATAAATTATATGTACAGTATTTTAAAATAGTTTAAAAGTGCTTACAAATAAAGCTCTTGTTATAAAGATATTCGATTTGGGTATCTTGCTAATATTTTTTTCTATTTTTCTTAATAAATAATCAATTCAACGTTTCTTGTTGATAATGTAGAACAGAAAATGTTTGTACATTTTTACTTTAATTTGTAGGTTCAGGGGGGGGGGGGGGCAGTACGTAAAGATTCATATTTGAACACAACCATGGGATCAAAAATGCATACAAGTGTTTCTCAATTTTGAGTACATTTGGATCGGAGCAACGTTGAGTATGTCACGTATTTAAAATTGAGTACTCATTTTTTTTTCTGTGTATATACAATCGTTGCAGAATTTTGTCGCGTCATTTCAAATTGTATGCAAATCGAATTATAAAGATATGAATAAAATATTTTTTTAATTCCTATCATACGTAATTCTATGAAATCTTATGATAGGTATTCTGGATTTCCAGTCACCGTATGACTGAATATAATGAAATAGAATCGCAATAGATTTTGTATTCGTACATTTTTACATAAGAGTGCAACAGCTACGGCAACAAGCTCTGAATACAAAGATCGATGCAAGCGATTTTTCCCCATATAGATCCTAAAATAACTGAAGTCTTTTGAGTGTCCCTGTAAATGAATTATAAAAGCTACCCATTATATTTTCAACAACGAGTATGCCATTGGTAACATACGTATGTCAATCACATGACAATCCGATTGCATTTACTAGAGTAAGAGCATGGGCAGACAAGCTTAATTCATAAACACTTTTAAACTATGACGAAAAGCTTAAAAAAATGCATCAAGCCAATCTATTACAAGAAATGTAATATTATTTTAAACTAAATTCAATATTCTGAAACAATAGTATATGCGAGTTAACTTCGTGAAAGGTAATCATTAAAACAAGAAAACATGGATTCTGCTTTTTCAGAATTTAGTGTCACCTGCGATGAAAAAAAAATACATGTGTGTATATGTAAATTCTGCAAAACATATTTCAATTTTAAGACTTAAAGACCACACGCTTTTATTTTATGTAAAATGACGTCATTCACATCCGCTTAAGAATTCCAGATTTACGAACCACTCTTAAACATTTACAGTAAAGCATGCATAGGACGTCAGTATCGCAAAATACACAAATGCAGCAAAAAGATGCCGTCATTAAAGAAACTCGACAAAAAAAACGCTATCTAATGACTCACAAGCCTTCATTTGTTTGTAACATTATTTAATTTTAAGTATCTGTCATAGTTTAGCATGACAGCCATGTTTTAGCAGAAATCATTCGTTTTATTTTTTCAAAATAGCGCGTATTTTAATTAAATTTTCTTTCGGTTGTTATGAGAAAAGGGCAACAAAAATACAGAATTACTATTTTAGAACTTTTTTTCCTTTACTTTCTACAGAAATTGACTACTTCCGTTGCCAATATTAAGCAAATGGCTCCAAAAACTAAAAAATTAATATTTCAAAAATAAATGGAGACACAGTTTTGAAACATTGCATTTAAAAGTATTTTTCCCCCAATACGACGGTATAAAAATTGAAAATGTGCGATGCTTAGAAGTTTAAAAAAATTCCTATAGAGTATTTAATCGTACAATGATACATCTGCTTTGTTTTACGGCTGGCTTATACAACGTAACGTTATTTTTTGGAGACGACACAATATAGCTGGGAGAAAGAAATAGCATACCGGGGGCTAAAAATAAATTAATAATCGTGGGTTTGTCAATTTTGATTATGGGTTTGCAAAATTTTATATTTTCCATTGCTGGAAATCATTACTTTTAAGGGGCGTTGTTTTCCTTTTATTTAGATTGCCTTAACAGTGATTGAGAGATTCTGCTCTGAAATTTGGTAGACGGGAGGTGTTGATTTCGAATCCATGTTGCTCTCGTCGGCCTAACCTTTCAGGATTTTACATGATTTCTCCAAACTTTGCGTCATTAGAGTTACCTTAGAAACGCCCGCAAAAGTGTTAATAGTTTCAACATGCACCATCATCTTCATTTAGATTTAATTTCTTGACTGTATATATGCAATAGAAAGGAAATTAGAAGTTAATGCATCGATTTTAACTGAACTCTAACAGGCAGTTGTATCAGGTATACATTATCTTTGTTGCTTGTTGGAATTTCGTGTTTATTCCCAAATTTTTTTTAGATGTATTTTCCCTGAAGTCCAGAATTCTGTTTTAGATGAGACAATAGTATGTTTGAGTACATTAAATTTAATCAATAGTAAATAATTATATTATAGATATAATTTGTTGATTCTTCCATGAGTACATCTGGGTGATTCCATGGTAACAGACTAAAAGTCATAGAGGAAAAAAATGGCCTTACCTTATTTTAAAAATAAAAATTATGTAATCCAAATATGGCTACAATTAGCGTATATTAAGATAAATTCATATAGTTATTATGAATAAATTATTGAATATAAATAATTATGATTAAAAAATGGCATAGCAGAAAACATGAATTACCATGCTTTTCGGATACCCTAATATTTATCTCTATTATTTACAAAATAATATGCAATTATAACAAATGTATTTTGATTCAGAGGAAGTTCAAAAACATAAATTTTTCACAAAATTTGACTATTGCTACAATATAGTTATGAAAAATATGTAATTTTACCTGTAACAGACCAACATCAAATATGTAACACACATAAAAAGATGTGCTGATTATAAAGGATTTTATTGATTTTGTCTATTCAAATTTTATAATATGCATTGCAAATATATGATAGGTTTAATACTATCAGAAAATATATACTATATATCACCTATTTGATGTAAAAAAACAAAATACTAAAAATGGTAACATTAGCTTGGAATTTCCCATTTATGCATTGGCTTTCTTGCAGTTCACGTTTTGGGTATAGTAATCGGGTTGGATAACCATGTTTTTATCAGACCGATTGAATTTAATTTTTTCGTTACGGGTCGGAATGTCTTCGAATGTTTAGAGTTCAGATTCGGTTTTTACTCTCGAGTCTGGTTCGAGTTGACCTGATTTTTGAAATAAGTTCTGAATGTTTTCAAATGAAGAAAAAAACTTTATGAATATTCATTTGTGCATATGTGTTCATTTTAATACAAAAAATTGATATTAGAGATATAATTGTAGACTACTTTTCTATACTTATCATACAGTGATTAATTTTCTTTTACTTCGGATTCGGGTTGGAAGTGTGCTGTTTCGGCGGGTTTTGGGCAGTCTTCGCTAAGGCCCCCAAAACGTTCGCTGCTGTTACATTTGGCAAATTTGTAAACTTAGTTGGAAAATTTGTTCAAAACTTTAATTAAAAACTATAATAAAACTTTCTATTTCTGATAGGATTGACAAAAGTTACAAATGTAATTGGGAATATTATTAAACATTTTACAATTAACAACTTGATTACATTTTCTCATTTGTCATAACTTGGGAAAATTATAAAACTAGTTGGCAAATACTGAAATTTGAGTTGGCGATTTAAGGTCCTCCCCCCCCCCTCCTCAATAAAGTCTTAGCAATGGCCATGGTTGTGGGTTCTTTTTAAACAGAAATTTTGGGTTAAAATTGAGATTTTTTTTGTTTTGTTTTGTTTTAGTTATGGAAAGCTTCGAAATTCAAAGTATCAAAGCTTGGCGAGTTTTGGCAGTGGAAGAATAAAATTTTCACTTTGTTTTCTAAAGGTGACTTATAAGAACCAGGGGCCATTAAAAATTTTTAAGTCTGATCTTTTGAAAATAAGTCCCAGGATATACAGATATTTTTAATTCCTACCTTAATTTGAAACATTTTAGAATTTATTGTCTATGTCACTCCAACAGGTAGAAAGTGAAAGCGCATGTCAGTCATTTTGGTACACTGTATGTGTTATTAATCCTATTTTGGTATTTTTGTCAATTGTTCTAATTCTCATGATTATTTATTAACTTACATAAGCCAACAACGATATCCTCCCCCCTCCGTCCAAAAAAAAAGGCAATTTAAAACAGAATCTCGCAACAAAGAGCTTGATTAAACGGGTTAATTAAAAGTTCATAGTTTTCCATCATTTTTTATAAACTTAAAGACGTTCATGATAGTATACAATTAAACATTTTGGTTGAACGACTAATTTTAACTTTTTAAAGCTTATGTAATTGTTTCTAAAATGCTTAATTCGCATCAGAATCTTCGGAAAATTTCATTTGAAAGCAAGAAATTTCAATTCTGCTGTCCCCCCCCCCCCCAACACACACTCACCTGTTTTATAAAAGTAAAATTTTATTCAAAAATTCTTGTACAAATTTTGAATAAAATTAAGTAGGATAAAGTATCTCATCATACATATTAAAACGTAAAGCTGATTCTGTAAGATCAGTCAAAAATTCCCGCATTTGCGCATGCGTGAAGTTAAATTTATTAGCTCTTCCATTTAGAGGAAGATAAAAGCAGGTCCGGTTAGCGGAGTGGACTAAAGCACCAGTTTAAAGCTCTAAACTTTTGTAAAAGAAACGTGATCGACCCCAACGCTCGGCAAAATGATTTCTGTAATATTTTTGACTATAATTGATTTCAATAATGGCATATTTTATTAGAAGTAATGATTTTTATTTTATTTGAAGGGTTTGTAATTAAATAAAATTCAACGCTCAACAATATTTTGAAAAAATAATTTTATATTTAAAATAGTTAAGCTAAAGTATTTTGCATGTAATTATTAATTAAATAAATTGAGCTGATCTACAATTTTTGCTATATTTTCTAATCATTATCAAGAATATATATGGGTGTCTGTCAAAAGTTTGCCATTCTTTTCCATAAAAAATAAAACTAAAAGAAAAATATTCATATGAGAACTATAAAATAAATTACCTTGATATGCATGTTTTAATATTTAAAAAATATAAAATTCAAGTAATAAAAAATATATATATTATAAATCATTACTTGCGTCGAGTTTCAAATTTGGGTTTTTAGAGAATAAGATTGATAAAAATAAAATTCATGGTAGCTTTTAATGGCCCTGTAGTTAAAACATAAAAATAAATGTGTTGTTATGAAAAAAAGAGACTGTAGTAAATAAATGCTCTACTCGGTATTTTTTTAGGTAAATTTCTGATAAAAAGCCAGCATAATTGGTTGTAAATCATTAAAGTTCTTTCACTTCATTGAATAGGTTAGATTGACAGCACCATCTATCACCTTAAAGAAATAGGAATCATTTAAGGAATACAGAAATTTGCCACGTTTTCAATAATTTAAAAGCAACTAATTAAAAATTCAAGAATTATTCTAATGAAACATTCAATTTATTTACCATCAGATCTTGACGGGTACTATCTAGTCACCTTTTAATATTCTCAGCGCCGCAAACTGATATCTCAGTTCACTGAGTTGCGAGTTTCACTGCATTAGAAGCATTATTTAAATTAATGTAACTCGACAGCTATAATACAGTTTTGAATAATTGAGTGGTGATTATTACTCCCAGGGATTATATTCATATATGTAAATTTTTTTTATATCATGTTGAAAAAATCTTTTTTAGCATTTAAAAAAAATTACAGATAAAACATTAAAATTTTGCACTTTTTCTGGGCAGTCAGGGGGTTAAGTGGGTTTAAAACATGTTGGTGCTCCATACTTTTGACTAGGACTGTTAGTTAAATGACTGTACTTAATAGACGGATTTCAAAATTATTTCATTTTAAGCTAATTTATTTTCTAAACTCCGAAACTCTAAATAATTTTAACATTTTCTTTTCAGACATGCAGACAATACTGTACTGTTTCTGTCTTATTACTGTTTCCCATTTTTTTTTTCATCGTATTCGATACATGGGCTTTATATTTTTATAAAGATCAATAATTGCAAAAAAAAAATGTTTCGCTTGCATATGCCTATGAGTTAGTTTTAAATTTATAACACCAAACATGTTGAAAATTTTACACTAAAAGTACCATGCTTTGATGACTGTAATTCAAAATGTATTGCACACTAGAGGCCGATATTGCTTTTAGATTGAAAATATTTATAATGTGATGCAGTTATTGCAATTATCTAACAGAGGCGATCAGTGGAGTTATTTGAAATGCTGGTGACCATATTGCAAATTGTCATTTAATGCTAATAACTAGAACATTTTCAATAAAATCAGCTGGTCATAATTGCCAATGTTACCATTATCAAAATATTGGCGTTACTGCTATTAGTTTTGTATATGTCGCGGATTTTTTATTGCGAAATTCAGAATTCTCACCAGAAAATTTGAATAGCTATTGTTGAAATCTATATAATTCTTGGAAAATTTTCTGTAGAAAATTCCCCACGACTTGCAAAAGTTTTTTCAAAAAAAAAAAAAAAGGTTAGAGAGATATAAACGATTTTAAAAAAGAAAAAAATATATGGGAAAAAAGATTTAAAAAAAATGTAAAAAAGGAAAAAAATATATATATTAAAAAAAGAAAGAAAAAAGATTTAAAAAAAAAGAAATATATTTAAAGAAATATGTAAAAATTATTTAAAAAAATGTTAAAAAAGAAATACATATATAAA
This sequence comes from Maratus speciosus, assembly GCA_963932465.1. NCBI lineage: Eukaryota > Metazoa > Arthropoda > Arachnida > Araneae > Salticidae > Maratus > Maratus speciosus. The sequence goes on along the minus strand of OZ010786.1, from coordinate 664,650,109 downwards.
AAAAAATTAAAAGAATAATTTGAAAGAAAGATTAAAAAAAATATATATATTGAAATAAAAAGATTAAAAAAAAATGTGCTGATAAGATATAAAAAAGAAAAAATAAATAAAGAGAAAAAATGTTTACTAATTTTTACTTGTAGCTGTTGTTTACTTTTATATAATGATAGACCTTCCTTGAATAAAACTAAATAAATGCTATTTAAAATTTTCTGGTATGAATTCCCAATTTATGAATAAAAAATTCGACACATGTAGCAACATAAACTACAATCGGCATTATCTCGCCCTAATAAGGTATAGACATTGCTGCCAACGTACCGACTTTTTTTCAAGCAAAAAACCATGTATAAAGAAAGAAAATTTATTTAATATAATTATTTATTGTTTTGTTTCTATGTGGTACTTATTTGTTCTTATTCGTTTAAAAATTCTGATAAAAAGTATGTTTAACCTAAACTGCAAATTTTTATTTTTTTATTATGTATAGGTGCTGGTAGCATTTCGAATTTAATCCAAATATCGCGTGTTATGTATTGTTTCGTTGGATATATCTTCAATAAATCAAAAATAATTTAAATTTATACACTTATGTACCTTTTTTTAACCATTTACTATTTCGTAAATTCTGGAAAAATGTAAATACTCCAATTTCTCCAATATATAACCAATATGAACCGAATTTTGGTATGTTAACATACTTTCTGAAAGTGTTCATGATCAATAAAACATTTTTTTTTACTCGTGTTTTACACACTATGTGAAAACAATGAAATTATATAAAGTATTTATCAAGCATTAAAATACTTCTTTTTTTAACCTTAATTAAAATAAAATTTTTAATCTTTTTTATTGAAAGAAAAAAGGATTGGGAAAAAAAATTGTAAAGTTAAAAAAATTAAAGAAATAAGGTAAAAAAAAAAAAGATATCTGAAAAAGATTTAAAAAAGAATATATTGGAAAAAAGATTTTAAAAAGGAAATGTATTAAAGATTTAAAGAAAAAAATATAGAAAGAAAAAAAGAAAATGTATATTTAAAAAATTTAAAAAAAGAAAAATGCTTAAATATTTAAAAAAAAATAAATATCTTAAAAAAAAAAAGGAAGATTTTAAAAAAAGAAAAAAAATGAAAAAATTAAAAAAAAAAAAAGATGTTAAACATTTAAAAAAAATAGAAAATATTGAAGAAAAATTTTAAAAAAGGAAAAAGAATATTGAAAAAAAAAAAGATTAAAAAACATTGAAAAAAAAATTAAGGTTTTTTGTAATATATATTTAAAACATTATAAATTGTACTTTTTTATGTTTATAAGTCTAAACATTGTGTTTAGCTGGAAAATCTGTTATTCTGTGCAAAGTATTATTTTATAAGTTGCAATAAATGATAAAAAATGTTCTCAACTATTCGATTGTCGCAGACGAAATATATTTTCATAAGAAATAACTTGCATATAAATACAGCCAGACGGCGCAAGGGGTGCTGTTCGTAAATCGTCATTTCCAATTTAATCCAAATATTGCCTGTTATACTCTTTCGTTGGATATATATCCAATGAATGAAAAATATTTTATCTTCTTGCCTCTTTTTAACCATTTAATATTTCCTAAATTCTGGAAAAACTTAAATATTCGAATTTCTGGAATATATCGCCAATATTTACCGAATTTTGGTTTGTTAAAATAATTTCCGAAATAGTACTTCACGATCCATAAAACTTTTTTTACTCATGTTTCACACACCATCTGGAAATAAAGGAAATTATATAAAGATAGAATATTATCGATATTATGGAAAATTAAAATATTTTTTTAAACCTAGATTTTATTTTAAAATCTTTAAAATCTTTATCTAACACTTTGAGAAAATTTATAAAAAAATGAATTTTGTTTAATTTATCTGTTTATAATCTTAAAGAGAATAACAATACAAAAAACGTTAAAAATAGATATTAGAAATTAGGTATTGATCTTGAATAAGATTGATTTACATATACCTTGCAACATATGCAAGACGAATTTCTCTCTCTGGAAAATTTTCCAAATATTAATAAAAATATAGCATATTTGAATATAGATTTAAAATCTTTGATTGCCTAAGGAAAACGACCAAAAAAAAAAAAAAAAAAAAAAAAAAAAAAAAAAAAAAAAAACTGCAAAGAATTTCTATATTTACCTTTAAATTTTTTTTTATTGATTCCTTTTATGAAAAAAATGTATGTGTAAAAAAAATGCTTTAAATAGTTGTTTAAATTTATAGTATGTAACAAGAAGTTAATTCTAAAATGCGGGTTAAAACCTGCAATTATAAAGTGACATTATCTGTAGAATTATTCTATTTATATAAAATATATTCCAATCATATTACATCATATCCCAAATCCTTAGATGTCTGAACGGCACAAATGAAAAGAGTAAGAGCAATATTTTGTGTAGATTGTTTTTGTTTTCTGACTATTTGTATATTATGCATATAACCATTTTGAATGTTAATATACTCAGTTGTAATCCCTTTTTGAAGAATAGTCAAATATGATGTACTGTATAATACTGTATAACATTGTATAATCGTATAATATTTTAAAATTACTGTATAATACTCATAGTGATTTATACTGTGTGGGATGTATTGTAATTATATTGTATCATGTTTCCCATTGAAACTTTTTAAAACCATTTTTTATTTAAAATTGATATTGGTTCCGTATTTGGGAATATCCTTCAAAAAGTTATATTTTACATAAATATTTCTGTTATCTACATTTTTTTAGTTTATTTGTATTTAATATAGAAGCGTTGCAAAGGTTGTTGACACAACCCGCAGGAATTTGAGTGCTACAAATTTCGGGCATGCGTAGGTAAAAATCTGTTTTTTACACTAATGGTGCTTATAGGGTGACCAAATGTTATAACGGGATATTTTTTTAAAGCTCTCATACTAACATTTATAACATTACAACACAACATTTTACTTTACAAATTCTGTAACGAAAAAAAAAAAAAGTATAAATGCATGTAATGTTATGTACATATAAATGTTACAACGCAACTTTTTATACATTTATATTTCTTTTCGCCCACAAAATTATCCCCCTTTTTAAAATGTAGCAAGTGTTTTAAATCTAAACTGCTGGAACTGCAGTCATCAAATTTTGAGAATATCGTCGAATTTTGAGGGTGTTAGGTCACCTTAACCATGACTCAAATGCGACTTATACGATGAAAGAGTCATACCCACGTCATCATGAAATTTGTGTCTAATTCTGTGACGTGGTGCAATTAACTGGTCACGCTGGCTTCATGTTTGGTTGCTTACGTGACGATTAAACTGAGGCGAGATGCCTTTAGGTCATTAATGTGACATGATAATATCATAGTGATTGCCACTGCTGTTAAGATGCGAATAGACCATCCTTCTGTTATCAATATCGTGTCATTTCTTGCGGCCACGCGGTGTTTTTGATCTTTAGTGACTTAAAAAGGAAACGGACTGATGTCCTGCAAAAGAGGAATGTTTCCGTCCAGTAGAGTTGAGCTCCTTATCTTCTAACCCATTGTTGATTCCCCTCATTTTTTGTGAATAAACCGCAGAAGGGTACAGAAAAAAAGATTTCCTGGAAAAAATGTAGAAGGATGGCAAAACAAGCGTTTATACGGAGTCTTAGGGTAGGAGAGATATGTTGTAATTTGATAGTATAACAGTCCATCGATGTAAACGATTGTTAGAGACTGGGTGGCGTATTTCGGCCCTATTTGACGCTGTGTGTAGAAAACGTGTAAAGTGATGTCTAAGACTGACAGTGATAACTGATGCGCCAATGAAGTGCTTGTCCGTTTTGGCTCTGATGAACCACTCCTACCAACCCTTGGCGTGTGCGCAGTGGCCGAACGGTTAGTATGGAGCTGGTAGCCGGAGAGCTGCAGTTCGATACTCGAGCAGTTCTGTGTATATGCCACATACGTGCATGTAAAATCCCTGGAGTGGATTCCCCCCTGTATGCTTGCTTGGTGGTGGTGGTGGCCGGAGGTATTCAGCTGTATGATTCCTTCTCTCGTTTCGGTAACGATCGAAATTTTCCTTTATTTCTCCTGGATCTTGAATCTGCCTACCTATAAACTTTTCAGATAAAAGTACTGGAAAGGACTTCTAGATTTGTCGTACCATGTATGGCTCATTAAGAAACAGCTTTTCTTTAATACAAGGGTATATTTTCTAAAAATACGCAACGAGGCTTCTGCCCAGTATATTGTGATACTTGCTGCCACCGCTTGTTCAAAAGTACCTGTACCTGCGTTGTACGGCTGTATTTTTTGAAAGCTTGCCCAATTTCTGGTATAAAAATGTCTGTTGCCATGTTATTGATTTCCACCCTGCAATTAATTTTAATGTTTTGAAATGAAAAGAATAAAAAGAAAACGTCCTGCCTTTTTAGTAATTTTCATTTTTTCCCTGTTACTTACGAAACATTACAGTGGAAATACGCTCTTAGCACAGAAAATATCTTGTAAAAAATAGCGTCGTTCCATCAACATATATAATGAATTGTTGCGACTTGTTACTAATTTTGTGTTGTAAATTACATTAAAATGTAAAACAAATTATGTACATGTCTGTGTTCATCACATCATTTGCAACACTCGTATATGAAATTTAATTTTATTTGATTCTATGAATTATTGTTTTGTCTTTTTTAAACTAAAATTTATACGAGACAAGGGGAAAATTTAATCATACCAGTTGATCGAACTTATTCACTGTAAACAGTTTATGTAATTATGTGCAAATTAGTATGGATGTATTTAGTATATGATTTATATTTAAATAATGCTAAACAGCTTGTGTTATTGGTAAAAGAAACCCAGTAGGTTAATATACCAATTTTAAACTGATTTTTGATAAAATATGTAAATAACTTTTTTTTTATAATGGAGGTATTTAATGAATGATTGTTATGAAAGTAGCATATAAACTGTATTAAAAATGAGTAATTAAAAACCTTGTTGGTTGTTATATCCATTCTAAATAAAGATTTTTTATAAAATCTGTATTCAACCTTTTCAGATATTAGGTACTTAGTGAATATTTTATAAAGTAATGTCGAGCTATAACTTGTATCACCAAAAGAAAAAAAAATGTAGGTTAATGTATCCGTTTTAAACAGATATTTGTTGGAATTTTATATTTAACTGCTTTAGATTGTAAGTGTTTAGTGAATGACTTAAAAAACTAATTCAATATGTTTTCAACGAGTACTTTAACAAATCTGTTAACTTTTTTTTTTAGCATGGATGCATTTAGTGAAGGATAAATATTTAAGTAATGCTAACTTACAACTTGTATAATTAATAAAAAGGAAGCCTAGTAGGTTAATATATCCATTTTTATAAAAGCTGAGCTGATATTTTTAGAATAGAGGTATTTAAGGAATGATTTCTATTAAAGAAATGTAAGCTTACAACTTGCACTATCCCCACCCCCTTTAAAAAAATCATATATGCAATACTTATATATGCCATCAAATTTATTTGATTCTATGGATTATTGTTAATAATTTTCTTAACTCAAATTTATTCCGTACAAGGAAATGATTTTAATCGTACCGATTGATCGAATGTGTATTGACTGTAAACAATCAGTTTATGTAATTATCGTTTTAGTATGGAGATATTTTGTGTATGATTTATACTTAATTAATGCTAACCAACAGCTTGTGTTATTGGTAAAAGAAACCCAGTATGTTAATATATCGATATTAAACAGATTTTTGATAAAATAAGTAATTTTTTATAATGGTGGTATTTAATGAATGATTAATATGAAAGTAACATATAAACTTGTTTTAAAAATGAATAAAATAAAAACTTGCCGTTGATATATATCCATGCTAAATAAAGATTTTTGATAAAATCTGTAATTACCCTTTTCAGAATTTAGTTATTGGATGTTTTAGTTATTGGATGTTTTATAAAGTAATGTTAAGCTACAACTTGTATTACATGAAAAAAATTGTAGGTTAATGTATCCGTTTTAAACAGATAGTTGTTAGAATTTGTATTTAACTGCTTTAGATTGTACAGGGCTCCCAAATGGTCCGCCAACTGAATATCAATAAATTTTAACAGAAAATTTTATGGTGGGTTTGCGCTAGAATTAACTTTCAAAGGTGGTTCCGGGGCGGTTTGTAAGAAAAATCTAAAGAAAAATTTTCTAAAATAATATTGGTATTCAGTTGGCGGACCATTTGGGAGCCCTGATTGTAACTAATTAATGATTTATTTTAAACTAAGGTAAATCTGCAACAGGTTTAGAATTTATTTAGGGAATGACTTTTTAAGTAAAGTTGAGCTACTAAAAAAAAAATGTAGTTTAATATAGGTTTTTAACGGATACTTTAACAAATTTGTTAACTTTTTTAGAATGAATGTATTTAGTGAATGATATACACTTAATGAATGCTAACCTACAACTTGTATAATTAATAAAAAGAAGCCTCGTAGGTTAATATATCCATTTTTCATAAGAGCTGTAGTTGACATTTTTAGAATGGAGATATTTAGGTAATAATTTATATTAAAGTAACAAGCTTGTACTACCAAAAAAAAGAAAAACATATTTTTTCTAAAGGATATTTGATAAAACACATACATAATACTTATGAATAATTTCAATTTCAACGAACTTAAAATATTTATCTTAACTTTATAAGATGCTGTGCAACTCTTAACCCCTTGAGGGGCAAGCAAAAATGTCTCTAATTATTGAATTCTCACCGGAATAACCGAAAAATTTCCTTTTTTAAATAAGGAAAAGCAGTTTTTCAACGAATTTCCTCCAAAGTTAAAAATATAAAATTTAGTGAATTTTCTGGTGAGAATGTTCTTTAAATTAGGTGGGATATATTTTATTCAACCGCGCCTTAAAGGGTTAAATGGGTTTTTCATTCATTACAATGATTGCTGCATTAGATCCGCTTTAACTTTTAGTGCTTGTTACATTGAAAAATATCGGAAATTCTAGATTCTTTAATTATATCTAAATTATTTGTAATGATGTATTAAATAATTAACTGTAATGTAAATTTCTATGTAGCTTTGAAGTTTTAAACAGTATAATTTATGGAATCATACCAATGATGAGATTAAAAAAAGAATGCAAATTGAATACTTGTAAGTACAGGCATCTTTCGACTTACGTAAATTCCGCACTTACGTAAGGAATTTCTAAAATTACATTTATGAACATACTAACGCGTTTGATACGCATTTGCATACTTTAGATAATTGTTTTATAAATCAAATATGCAGATAAAAACCACAACAATAACATAGTTTTATATATTAGATATAGTTACATTTTTATTGGGATATACAATCGCATCTTTAACAAAACAAACGCAAATCTGATTAAAAGGAGACAAAAAAAAATTCTGTTTAACCGTCACAATTTTGTTAGCTGAATTCAAACTATAACGAAACCCAATTTAAAAGTTTCGGTGAAGAGGAACGAGTGTATTTTTTCTTCCAGCTTCAGAGCTGTTCGTTTGATGCAGATTCAAAATTGATATAAATTAATTCATCAATGTTAAATTTATTAATCCCATATTCCAAGATACTTTTTATTTGAAAAGTGTTCTTTCAGTTTTTTATATTTTCATACTTTTATAGTTTATATCCAAGTAAATACTGATGCATGCAGCTTTATTTAAAATAATACTGTGTAAATAATGTATATTGCAGTTTCTGACGAAATTTTACCTAAGAAATTTACAAATTCGACTTGCGTAAAATTAGACTTACGCAAAAGTTTACGGACTGCATTACTTACGTAAGTCGGGGGGGGGGGGATGCCTGTAATGCAAACTTATAACTTGCACTACCACCCCCCCCCCACCCCCCCACCCCAAAAAAAAAAAAAAAAAAAAAAAAAAACTATTAATATATTCGTTCTAAAGGATATTTTGCATAATTGCAATTGCAGCAAATCTAGAATATTTATCTTCACTTTATAGGATGCTATACAACTCTTAAATGGGTTTTTTATTCATTATAAAGATTACTGCATTATATCCGCCTTAATTTTTAGTATTAAATACCAAAAAAGATATTCTCTGCAATTCATGATTCTTGAATCCTATCTAGATTATTTGTAATGACGTATTGAATAATTCAGGATACATGTAATTTTCTAAAGTACGTTGAAATTTTAAAGATATAACTCATTGAATCCTACCAATGATGGCATTAAATATTAATGCAAATTGAATACTTAATATCTTCATTCTAAATAAAATTATACATCTTTATACTGCTAGTAAGTCTCATAAGTAAAAGGTCCATTGTATTTTCAGTTATGTATAAAGAATTTAATTTTTAACTAGCTGTATAAGCACGTCCAAGTAGGCAATGTGAAAAAATATTTTGTATTTCTGCATTTCCTTAGACCCGGGAAACTTCTTGCTCCGTTGTAAATCAAGAACGTTAAAGATTAAAGAGATTGTTATTTCTCTGTGTAACAGTGTAAGTGTATAAAGTCTGTTTAACGTATCTCTCGGTATTTAAATTTTGATTAAGAAATTTTGTCTGCTCTATATTTCACTTTTTAGAACTATAGTTATACTTTAATCAATTTCCTGAAAAGTTATTTTTTGATATTTTCTCTTTCCTTCTTCATGGAATGTGTTCTTTATCATCTTAAAATAACAGATTGTGTAAAGTTTTTAAAAGTTTATATAAACAGATTGTGTGTTGAAAAAATGCATAAAAGTTGTCTAAAAAATGCTGTTTAAAGAAATTGTAAAAAATCAATTTAAAAAGAATTGTAACATATTTTTGTGAAAAGTATTGTAAAAAAATTTTAATGAAAAATATAAAATTATAAAAAGATTGTTGTAAAGCATGAAAATTGTTAAAAAAAAAAACTACTGAAAAAAGATTATTAAAAAAGGTTGAAAAAAAAATGAATATAAAAGAAAATAATAATAATAAAAAAGATTGAAAAAAAAGATTGAAAAAAAAGAATAAAAAAAAAAGATTGAAAAAAAAAATAAAAATAAAAAGTGAAAAAAAAAAAGATTGAAAAAAAAAGATTGAAAAAAAAAGAATGAAAAAAAAAATAAAAAAAAAGTTGTAAAAAAAAATAAAGATTGAAAAAAAATTAAAAGAAAAAAAATATGTATTTTGAAAAATGTAAATTGTACCTAAATGTTAGTATGTTATTATTATTTTTATGTATATTTATGTTAAATCTAAAGAACGTGTTTAGCTAGAAAACATGTTATTCTGTGCGAAATGTTATTTAATAACTGGTAATAAATGTTTTCAACTATTAGATTGTTGCAGACGAAATGTCGCATTTCCATAAGATATAATTTACATTAAAAAACACAGCCAAATGGCACGAGGGGTGCTGTTCGTACAACGTAAGCATCTGCTCATGCGAGTAAGGAATCTGCAGAAAGCTAGCTCACAATGTCGGCGTATAGACACAGCATGGGCATAAAGTATATACTGGTACTTTGAGTTCCAACAGGATCACAACATATCAGAGGCAGTAAGAAATATCAACAAAGCAGTTACATTTCACACACAATAAAAAACTTGCATTACCGTGACGGTTTCAAAAGTGTACTCATCCTGTGACATGAATCGGAAAGAGGAATTGCATGGGCACCAGTTATCCAAAAGCGCTAATTGCTAACACCAGTTGTCTCATCCTTGCCAAACTGTGAAGGACCTGATAGAACAATTATTCATGCATTATTTGACTGTTTCCTACTCGCTGCTCGCACTTGAGAAATTCAAAAAGTTGGATAAGCGGGTTCACTGTGACAAAACCTGATCAGTCGATTAGAAGATGAAACTTTTTCTCCAGGAGCAGAAACGCTCAAGTTTTGAACAGTGTATAGACATCACATAAATGTACGATGACCGCCTTGGTTCTGCATAATACATATGTGCCTATGAGGCCCCGAAATGCATGGAGAAATCAATCTTTCATACAAAGATGGTATACAGGCGATGTTATCAACATTTCATTTTTGAAAAGTTGTGAAACTGTTAGAGATAAGTGCAGATAAATATCGCATCCAGCTTGATACAATATATAAAAATAAAGAGATGCGGACTAGATTAGTAAATAGAATGAAGATCTGCTGCTTTATAACGGAAGATCACGCGTTTCCTGAACAATTATACAAAAATTGCAGATCTTGCACTATGAGACTCTGCTCATATTGAATAGATAGATGCCTATGGGGCCCCGAAATATATGGCAAAACCAGTTGTTTTATACGAAGAAAATAATGGTGAATGTTTGGTGTACAGGTGGCGTTATTCATACTTCATTTTGAACAAGTTACGTGACTGTTAGAGATGCAGAGAAATATCGCACCCAGATTGACAAAAATAAAATTAAGAGTTGTGCTGTCTGGACTGGTCAAACTAAAGGAAGATATACTGCTTTATAACGGAAGACCACACGTTTCCTGAACCATTATCTAAAAGTTACATAGCTTGTACTCTGAAACTCTTTCTTGCCCTTATATTCCACAGACCTTCATCAGCCGACTATAACTTTGAGCATTTGGGTCATATTTTGGCTGAGAAAAGGTTAACCCAAGAAACGGTGTTCAAAATGTCTTTAGAGAGTTTCTTCAGTCCAGAAGGTTTGATTTCTATATAACTAGCACAAATGCCCTAGTATCTCTATGGAAGAGATGTATTGAATTTAATCTGTTTCCTATTTTGATTAGTAAAACTCAATTATCATTGTTTTATTGTTATATGAAGTTTATGAAGATTCCAACATTTCATCTGCAACAACCTAATACTATGTTTCAAATGGTATTTGAAAAAAATGCTTTCATTGTGTAAATATTAAAGTGAATGGAATCTTTTTAACATTTTATAAATACCTGTACTATTTTTAGTAACTTAATTGTAGTTATATATCTAAGTTTTGACTGTACTTTACAGTACTTTTTTATGCAGTAATTTACTTAATTCTATAAATTGTATTCCTGGGGTAATATATTTTCAAAATGAAAAAATAGGTATCTGTTTTAAATATATTTTTATCAATTGTGATAAATATATCAGAAATGTTTAAAATTGTATTCTAAGAAAAATGCGTTTATGTCTTGAAATGTATTGAATCTTTCAACATTTTAAAAACCATCCGTGTACTATGTTAAATATTGTGTTAAAGGGTGGAATCCTTATTATTGGCAACTAACCAGTAACAGACACTTAAACAAAAATCTAACTTGTAAAATTCTGTAAAGTAATGCTATCCAGTGATAATTTATTGGTTTCAACTGTTATAACTTATTTTTCAGTTGAGTTTTCAGAAAAGGGATGGTGTCAGTTATTGGATTTATCGACCATATCTTTTGAAAATGATTAACGTTTAGTAATAAAAAGTATAGTTTAAAATTTTTGGCAATAATACTTTTTAATGTATCTCTACAACACTTTCAAAAATAAAGATAATTATAAAAGAGATTTAAAACTTTAATAGTGATTTTAAACAAGAAAGAATCCTTAAGGGAGCGGTGGACGTTAAAAATATTTTCATCATAGAAATATGAAATTTTGTGGAAATATACATTTCACCAGAAGTATATAGAAAGAAATTAAAAGAAATTTCGAATCCTATATTTTTATGATTTTTTTAAAATTTTAAAACAAAATTTTAAAATGCTTCATGCGTCTTAATTTTTGAGATTTCCTCGAATTTTCATTTTAATCACTTAAGACTCTATTACAAACAAATCTGTGTATTGATTTTTTTATCTCCTTGAATAGTTATTTTTTTACAGAATTTTTTTAAATCCGATATCGATTTTCATCAAAAATTTCCCTTTTAGTAAGTTAAAAATCAAATTTAATTATCTTAATGCAGTCGAATTTTAAAACGCATAAACAGTTCCTTTGTAAGCAATATCAGGGTTCCTTATAAATTTCATGAATTGTGATAAAAATTAAGACGCATGGAGCATTTTAAAAATCCAAAAATGTTGAAAAAATCCGTTTTGAGAAACAGATTTAAAATATATTAAAGGGAAGAAAAATGTTTGTATACAAAATCCAAACGCTTGTAACTTTACGAAATATAATCGCATCTGCATATGGTTTTTCGCAAATGGCTATGAACAAACTGGAGAAAAATAACATGCACAAAAATAATTCTGCATTTTTGGACCAATATTTGCTCAAATAAGTCCACGGTGTCCTTACATTGTCAATTATTAGTGGTTTCTTTCTATATCATAAAAGTTTGGAAAGCTTTACCCTTCTTTATTTAGTGACTGTCAAACTATTGAATTGTATACATTGTGTGAGATCATATTAATTTAAAATGAAAAAATACTATCTTTGTTCTAACTTGTGTAAATTGTAATAAATATACTACTACCTAATATGTGTAAAATAGTATTGTAAAAAGAAAAGTTTTTATTGTGTGTAAATGTCGAAGTTTATTTAAACTGTCACTTTTTTATAAATCATATGTGTACTTTTTTAAATAATTGTATTATATCTAAAAGTTTGGAATGTGCTTTACTGCATTTTTTTATACAGTGATTCTCAAACTGTTTAATTCTGTACATTGTGTAACTGAGATCATATTAATTCATAAGGAAAAAATAGCATCTCATTTTATATAGTTTTATAAATTGTGATAAATTTTAAGAAATATTTTCTTAATATCTACATTCTAAATTTCTAAGTACAGTTTAGTTTTATGGATCGTGATACATTTTGTGAAAAATTATTTAATATTTCCCTTTTTACTAAATCAATTTGATAAATATTGGTGATATATTAGACACATTATAAATCTTAAGAAATATTTTCTTAAAACAAATATCTACATTCTAAATTTCTAAGTATAGTTTAGTTTTATGGATCGTAATAAATTTTGTGAGAAATTAATATTTCCCTTTACTAAATCGAAATTGGATAAATACTGGTGATATATTAGAGCCATTATCAGCAGGTTCATCTTTTGCCAGCATATAGAAAATATTAAGTACATAAATATAAGCAAATATTCATCCATGATAATTAATAAATTTGCATTGTATTGGAAATACATCCAACGAAACAATATTTACTGAAGAGAATTGCATGAAACTGAAATGCTTCCAATATGTTCTCGTTATCTATACTTTTGTGGGTTGGGTTAATGTCTGAACAAAGTGCTTCCATCATTTCATTAGTATTTGAAGTACTGTAACACTGCCTGTTATTACCAGTCAGTATTAATGAAAGTTCCAATTATGATAAATTGCCTAAAGAACAACTGATAAAGGAGTAAATCAATATGTCCAACACCTAAAGAAATTTTGACTACTAGTATTGGCTAGCAAATTTGTAATCTGATTTCATGAGGGGGGGGACCCCTTCATGAAGTTTCACACCTACATTTATTTATAGAAATTTTTTGAATTGCTTCATTTTTTCACTATAAGGAATGCACTATATTTAAAATATTGTATAGCGTAGTGGTTATTCACCGTATTTGAATTCACTATATTAACCCCCCCTCACTGACAAGCCAGTGTTAATACGTTCACTAAGCTCCAGGTTTCACTGCAATACAAGCAGTATTTAAAGTAATATAATTCAATTGATTTAATGTATTTTTAATACATTGAACAATGATTAATACTTCCAAGGATTGCATTTATATTCGTTAAGTTTTTTTATAAAATGTTCAAAGAATCTTTTCTTTAAGCATTTAAAACAAAATGCAGAAAAAACATTACAATTTTGCCCTTTTCCAAGACAGTCAGAGGGTTAAAAGTGAAAATCATCCCCTTCTACGAAATTTTTTTTCGTTGGATAATATTTAATATAATCCAATAACTGCATCACCTATATATTTCGAATAAAAAACAATAAAAGCAATATCAGTTTGCTACTAGTGTATGTTACTTTAAGAATTTAACTAGGTGTGCTATGTTTATAGTGTAACTTTAACAGCAAATTCTGTTATAAATGTATATGCAATTTGTGTGAATGTTTGGAAATTTGAATGTAATAGCATTTTTAGCATTAATTATGGCTTTTTTTTAAGTAAAAGCCTATACATTGAATATAGCGAGAAGAAATATACACCACAGTCACTGAAACGTACGATACGCTTTCTCTCTGCTTCTAACCCTTTCGTTCATTTGAGCCACATAAAACGTTTTAAGTTATAAAAATTAATGTTTTACAATTGGTTTTAGTTGAAATTTTAACTTTCTCTTAATAAAGATCTTGGCCTCGTATATTTTTTCCTATTAAATTTAATAGAATTTTAATTATAACTGTAAAGAGATAATTAAAAAAAATCGAAAATTGAAACAATTATTTAGAACGTTTGAACTGCTTAGAAAATAATTTAGATTGGAGAGATACAAAGTAAAATACCTTTCATAAAGTATGTATTAAATATTGAATAATTTTTTTTTCTGATTATTTAAAACTGTCAGCCAGGTTTGCTAGTGTTTTTTTTAATTCAAATCTGGAATTTTAGCGTGTCAATTAAAAAATTAATTAATCGGGATTTGGGCACACAAATTTATCTCGATGTTTTAAATGTTTCATAATTTATGTTTCTGTGAGACTGTTAAATATAAATTATTTTATGATGTTGAAACACATTGCACGAAACAACTTTAGCTATTAAAATATGAACCCTTTCAGATTTTTATTTTTGTAGAAAAATTACTTTTAGATTTTAAAAAATTAAAAGATGCTGTCTAAATCACAAACGTTAAGGTTTGCCGAATTTTAACGAATGTAATTTAATGAAAACTAACAAATGTACAGTTATTTTGCTTTGTATTAATGAGAATGGTCTAAGGAAATTTTTTTGAAGGCGTTTTGGAAAATTTTAATTACAACAATATTAAAAGATCCTAACATTCCAGTGATTTTATATTTTTTCTATCATAGCTTATTGGTTCGGAAAAGTAACATCTATTTTAAATTTTAAAAGTGAAACGAATGTTTAAAATACGATTATCAGCAAAGAGCTTTAAGTAAACTTTTTTTACTACCAAATGCTGAAATATAAATGATGTGGCAATAAATTATGTCGATACATAATATCATTACTACAGATTTGCAGATAACAACGAAAATAATTAAGGCAAAAAAAAAAAATAAATAAAAAATAAATTGACTGGTACTTTAAAGTTTTTTGTTGGTCGGGAAACAGTTATTTCTAACCCCCTCCTCCCTTAATAAAATCGTATTTTCATAACTTTTACTTTCTTTTTTATGTAACGGTAAAATTTATCACAGGAGGTTCTACACGTTGAAATGAACATGTAATTCCATATTATCACCAAAAATGTAGATCTGTATTTTACATAGACTAAATTCTAAATTCATTATAGAAAATATTCTTTCGACACAATGGAAGTTTAGTAAGCTTACAGAAATTGACTTTTATATTTTTCTGTGAATATCTTATTCCATTTGTCTGTCGCTAAATTTATTTTCAAAATTACATTTAACAGTTCAACTTTGAGAAATTGTCTTAATGTTTAGCTGCTTCAAAAGAAAACAAGTGTGTTTACAGGTCTGAACGATTTATAATAACCTCGGGGAGACCTGTATGTTCCCTCGGGGAACATTTCCATTTTGCCTAAAACATTTACACATCTGTCACTTTCCTAGTGCCAGCTGTTTAGAGCCATGCGGATAAGTTTACATGCGGCCCACACCCGAAGATCCTGCTTAAAGTCGACCCTATCCCGTCAAAAGGAACCATCCGAAGTGAAAGAAAATCAATCCACTTTTTATAAAATTATGAAAAAGTAGTCTACAATTATCTCTAACATCAATTTTAAACGTGTTTATATAAAAAGTGAGCACATATACTCATTAATATTCATATATGTAGCTTTCTTAAAAAAAAAAAAAAAAATTGAAATTTCGGGTTAACCCGACCAGAGACTCTGCAGCAGTTCCCAAAATTTACTGCGATTGGTTAGTCTTTATGTACCAATCTCTTCGATCTTTCTACGTATCAATTGGTTAGTCTTTATACGCCAATAATCTTGGTTCTTCTAAATTTTATAGAGAATACTCTTTCGACACAATAAAAGTTTAGTATGATTACAGAAATTAACTTTTATATTTTTCTGTGAATATCTTATTCTATTTTGCGTCTCTAAATCTGTAACTTTTCGAAATTATATATCAACGAATAATTTTGAAACTAATTTCCTCACTCTTTAGCTACTTGGAATGAAAACAAAAGTGTTTACAGATCTGAACTATTAATGAAAACATGCTTCCGTGGGGGAACATTGCGATTTTGCCTAAAACACCTAAACTTCTGCTAACTTCCCAATTCCAGCAGTTTAGACGTTTAGAGTTCTACGGGTCAGTTTGTACTCTATCCAAACCCGGACATTCTTCTTAAAGTTAACCCAAGAAAAAACAACTCTAAAACCAATATGAAGTGAAAGTGAATGCATATTTTATACAATTAATGGAAAACTATTCCTCAATTATTTCTAATATCAATTTTAAATTTGTTTATATAAAAGGGAGCACATATACTCATTGATATTCATATATATAGCTTTCGTCATTAAAAATTGAAATTTCGTGTCAACCTGACCAGAAAAATTCATTACATAACCTTAAACCAACCCGAGCCTGAAATGTATCATAAAAATATAATGAAACATCGACCTAACCCGACCCGCCCCTATGCAGTTCTCAGAATTTCTCTATGTACCATTTGGTTAGTCTTTACACACCAATATCTTAGTTCCCTCAACGTACCGATTCGTTAGTCTTTACGCGCTAATCTCTCCATTCTCTCTACTTCCCAATTGGCAAGTATTTTCGTGTAAAAGTATTCATCCTTACGTAAACATAGTATCCAATATGCCACTATTCGAAAGTGTTTTTGTTAAATAATCAAACGGCTCATTGATTTAAGGTTTTTAATCTTTTGGCTGATTTTTCATTGTGCAGTTTGCTTTTTTTTCCTATAAGGAAAGTCTAAGATCATATAAAGCGAAATGGAATTTTTAAATTATATCTGTAAACAGCAATTATGTATGTAATGTAATTTGCAATCATTTTGAAGTAAACAATCTACTGAAACGTACAATTTCTTTCATATGAAGCAAAAATCTAGACTTTCAAAGGGGTGGGGGTGGATCAAGTATACGGAAACTCTACGCACATAAACAAAAACCCAAAACCATTTCGAAAAGCGACAAATTTTAGAGCAGACACTGAGCAACGGAAATACTTTTCGGGTTCAAGGCCCAATTAAAGTTCTTATAGGCCCTATGGAGGGCATTCTTTCTTTCCAACCACAACTGTTAGAAAGTTGGTCAAGTATTATTTGTATATATTATTAAATACATCTAATTTTAACCTATAATTTGAAATTTATTTACTGAGGCGGGGGTGGGAGGAAGCTAGTTATTCTTAACTATTACCAAGAATATCTCATTTCGAAGAGATTTTAAATGAATAGCTGAATAACTTTTTATTTGAAATATTCTTAACATTTTTTGTTGTGTCCTTTTAAATATAGAAAAATGTAGACTTTTGTTTAAAGCTCTTGGATTTCTTTGGAGTCATGCCAAAATCTGGGGACCTCAGGCTTGTGCTTAAAATATAACCAGATCCAGGTCGGGTAATATAAGGTAAAATAAGTGTAACCTGATATGATATGAATTTGTAAATTGTTCTTTACATCGCATATCTGAGGTCAAGAAATGTAAATGACAAAAGTAATGCCGCTTTTAGTTTGTGAATTCCGTCAATTTTAAAGATCTTCTGCGCCGCGAGGAAAATGACGGAGGTAGAGCGCGTCGCTATACGGAATGGATAGAAAATTTTTGGTTAGGAAGGTGCCGTAAAAGAAATGAATTTTTTGGTCCGAATTGGCAAAAGAATGAAAAAAAATTGCATCAAATCGAGCAGTTTTATAAATTATAAAGAATATATTTAATAATTATTAAAATCAGCAGCACAGAAGTAATATATATGCTTATATACTTTAGAATTTTGAATTTAGTTTAACCCTTAAATGCGCGATTTTTTATTTAGTTTCGAAAAAATTATATATGATTCTCTGAAAAGTTTATTACACAGGAAAAATAATGAAAAAAATCAAGATATACATTTTTCATATAATACGTCATTTTTTTTTTTTCGTATCTGCAACACAAGTGAAAACTACTGTCGTGTAGTTGATTTATGCTAAAATATTGAAAATTAGTAAATATTTTAATAAGTGTCTCCAAATGACTTATTTTGTATAATTATTTATTTTATAAAACTTTTAACCCCCTCACTGACAAGCCCGTGTTAATACGTTCACTAAGCTCCAGGTTTCACTGCAATACAAGCAATATTTAAAGTAATATAATTCTATTGATTTAATGTATTTTTAATACATTGAACAATGGTTAATACCTCCAAGGATTGCATTCATATTCGTTATTAAGTTTTTTTATAAAATGTTCAAAGAATAATTTTTTTTTTAGCATTTAAAACTAAATGCAGAGAAAACAACATTACAATTTTGCCCTTTTCCAAGACAGTCGGAGGGTTAAAGCCTTTAATCCCCATGATCTAATACGTTCTAGAAATCACGTAGTTCAGAGAATCTGACTTTACACCCGAAAGTTTCATCAGTGAATTTCGCTTTTTAAAATACGTAATGTCTGTTATTAATTAAACCAAATATTGCTATTTTAATTTTCTGGTGTGAATTAGGTATATACGAATAATAATAATAAAAAAAACTAATTCAAAACACTGTTCTTTGCACATATGTAAAGCTGCGCACTAAAAGGTTAAAATAAAATTACATTTTCAGTTGGATTCGAATAAAGGAAACACTACGTATCCATATTTTTATTATATATGCACGCGTAACTTTGAAACGGATTCTCAAATTCTGATAATTTCTCTTTTGCTGAAGTGGCTAGATTTGTTGACGGTACCAATATAAATTTTACCAGGATTTGAAAATGTCATGCTTTCTGATTGTCCGGTTTGTCTTTTTTTACTTTCAAAGCAGCATGTTCTGAAAAATGGGCTAATTGCCGCAAAATTTGGATATGTTAATGCATACAGTACTATTGTTTCAAAAATAGTACATGAAATAGTTAATAAAATACTAATGCCTTCTAATACATGATAAATCTCAAACAATAGAAAACTAATGCATGAAATGATCTATAGTCGCTGCGTCACTTGGCCTTTTTACAGGAACGCGTTAAACTTGAAATGGGATCTCCTATTTCGTTTCAAAATGAACAATATTAGAAACAATGAGCGCGTTCACGGACAGCAACCAGAGTTAGATAGGGTTACACATGTGTAGCCCGAAGCGTTCAGAGACCAATATCACGTGACTTTTTGCGGGTTACCCGTAACGTTCAGAGCCAGAAATTAACCAGACTTCGGGTAACCCCTACTACCTACAGAATTTTGCTGGGTAAAGTGATCACTGGAAACCCGATTTGTTTCTTATTTTATAGCTGAAGTGTAACTGTTAGCCGGGATATTTGTTTTTATTCGCTTTTCGCGCAGTTTTGGTTATTAGTGCAGAAATCTTACAAAATATAAAGTAAACACATGATTTGAACATACTGTATTTTCCACCGAATGAATGGATCAGATTCAGCATAAAATGGCTAACAAAATCTCTATCGGACATTATTGCGACAATATTTTTTACATAAAGATTATCTATTGGAACACCTTTCTTCTAAAAAGAGCGTTAATTGAGAAAATGCCCCTAATCTTCCGCATCTGAGGAATAATCAAAAAAATATTTGCGGTATAAAAAGTTCATCTACTGGCATGTTTGTTAATGTAAATAAAAGCATCCACAATTTTACCCAAAAGCGTTCAAAGCCGTTTTAACACAAGCTTGCACTGAAAAAACCGAAGCTAACAAAAGACAGGCTACTGCGGTACATTCCACGTATCTTTTTTTTCAGACCGCTGGAGTCACGTGATGCTCGAATCCACCAATGAAGGTGTGCGAAAAGAGCACCACGTCAGTCTAGCGGTCTTGGGGGGGAAAAAAAAAAGACGTGAGATCCACCGTGGTAGCCTGCCTTTTTCGTTAGCCTCTGTCGTTTTAACACAAGCTTGCGCTGAGAAAACGTCATTCCACAATTTTTCGAGTAACCCAGTTTTCGGTTTCTGAACGCGCCCAATGTTATTCAAAGTGAGTTAGGATGACCAAGAACTACAAAACCACAACTATGCCGAATGTTTTAATGTAAAATACACCAACTAATTTGCAAACATTTAAGTAGCATTCATTGAATTTTGCCTCATTTGTTTCTTAAAAATTACTTTTTTGTAATAAACTGGCATAATCTATCTTTTAACCATACCCCGAGGAAAACAAATTTTTAAACTAATAAAATGGATTACTTATAACAAAATGAAACGCTAAACTGAAAGCGAGAAGGACATTTCCGTCATGACGTCATCTTACGACGCAGATGATATTAGATTACATAGGATAAGTATAAAAACAGTTGAAAGCGAATATTCCTCTGCGGTATATATATTTAGTATTTATAGTCATATACTTCGTGTAGATATTTACAGGTTATCCGGAAATTAACTATTTTAAACTTCAATATAAAATTGGCGTACGAGTGCACGGTTTGGGCTACTGACGTGAGTATTCGAATGCAAAATGTTTCAGTTCTCGATTCAGCCACATTCTCGAGCGATCTTGATGTGAAACAATAATTTTCGAATACAAGCCTTATGGGATTAGTTTCGGCGACGGAAACTGTTTTTATATTTAGTGTAGATATATACAGGATGCCCGAAAATTAACTACAGCATTTTAAACTGCAATGTAAAATCGGCGTACGAGTGCACGGTTTGGACTAGTGACGTGAGTATTTGAGTACAAAATGTTTAAGTTCTCGATTCCGCCACATTCTCGAGTGATCTGGATGTCACAGTAATATTCGAATACAGCCATCTGGGATTCGTGTTGGTGACGGAAACTACTTTTTTTGTTTCCAGTGTTTTCAGTTCTCACAGCTTGATTTTGCTTTTATGATCCCGGATATCGTAAGATGCGCCAGTGAATGCTAGTATTGAAACAATAACACTATTTGGCACAACTTGAGATAAATTTCTCCACATTTTTGCAGTTAATAGGATAATCGTCGCTATTTTAGTTTTGAAATTTAGTTTCATTTTTTCAAGTGCGTTAGTAATAGTTAAAAGTAGCATATAAATTTATGAAAACGATTATAATGAATACAATTCTGTAAATGTGAGTAACAATAAGCATAATAAATATAAAGTTTTTTTTTCAAAATATAGTAATCAAATGCGATGAAAAATTAAGATTTCGAAAAAAAAAAATCTTGATTATAGTAATTAACCCGTCCAGGAACAGCATCTTTTACGCAAGTTTTATTAGTTTGGTACAACTTTGTTAATTATTTGACTTAATTTTATAAATCACGAAAATGTCGAAATTAAATGAATTTTACATTTCTTTTATACTGGTATCGAACTCGAGTGTTTTAAGCACTTTCTGAGTGTGCATATGGTATGCACCCATGGTCCCGAACGGGTTAAAGAAATTGCTTGCTTTCTTGAACGTGTAGACGGAATGCATGGGGAAAACTTTTGCCGCCAAACCCTCGAACGACCTTAAATCTCTTGAATCTTGTAAAATAGTAAGACATAACTTGAAATAAAGAGACATAGGTGTCGACAGAAAGTAATCTAGGGGAAAAAATAATTTCAGAATACATGTGCCTCTGTTCCGCGGCCTAGTGTTTTTTAATGAAGAATATAAACACGAAATAATTTAAACTATTTTTTTTTTCAGAAATTCTTGTGCAAGACATGTTTTAAACATATCAAAATAAAAAGCAATATCGGAATTTAACAATTAAGAAAATAAGTTTCTAACAATTAAGAAAATAAGTTTATTTAAAAGTAAGTTTCTAAGCATTTTTTAAACTAGAGAATTGAGTTATTTTTCCGTCAGAGAGCTGTGCTGCCCTGAATCCTATCGTTTAAGATAAATTTGAAACAAAAGAAGAAAAAAAAAATGAAGTTGTCTTGCAAGAAAGCTTCAGCGTTGCTAAAATGTTTCAGGTCTTTCTTCTCTTAGTGTTCAAATATTTTAAAGTCACTTAGGATGAATAAATTTAATTTTTTTAAATAATAGGATAAAAATGTCAAAATTCAGGAAGAGTTAATGACCCTCGCCTCCTCGCCTTGTCAGCACTTATGCTAAGAGGAAGTACCAATTAGGAACCATATTCCACCCCTACCCGTAATGAAAATCATGCTTACTCACAAGCTTACTTTTCTGAAATAAGCATATTTAATGATATCAAGTACTAAATATAAAATTTTATTATAGGGTTCTTACGTATCTTGGAATTCAAACACACTTTTCCCGAAAAATAGCCATCACCCTTTTTTATAACAGATTCTGTCATTAAATAAGGTGAATATACTATTCGGAAGTAGTGGTACTCAAATGAAAGGAAATGGCTTTTATCAATCTACTTCTTTTCTCTTGTGGTTAGGCCCACATTTGTGCCAAATATTCCTAACAGCCGCTTCTTTTTAAGGGGTTGTTCGTTATTTTTCACCTTCACGAGCAAATGCACTTAAAATAATTATTCACAGTGAGAAATGTACTATTTTTAAGTGTAAATTAATGTTATTAGTGTTCCCAAGTTTAACTTCAAGTTTTTTTGAAATAACAAAGTTACCACACTCTCCCTTTTTTGAAGTAGTTCCAAACTTCTGATCTTTTACTGCCTGTTTTAATCTTTGTTTTAGATATTATAATAAATTAACTGCAATGAATGAAATTTAAAATTAAATGCAACTTAAAATAAGGTAAATTGTTAAATTTCTAAGAAAAATTTCAACTTTCAAAAATTTTTCGAAAAAGAAAATTTTATGACAAATTTTCATCAAAACATAAAATTCAAAAGAGAATGTTCTCAGAGCAGTGAGTTATAACACGTTATCAGAGAGAAAAGCAAAAAGATTATACGGAAAACAATGATTTGATTGGCTGAAACAGACGTCATTAATCATCGTGCTCGAATACTCTGTATGTAAATATGAGGTGTGATCACAAAGAAAAGTCTGGCGTCAACTCACAAATTATGAAACTTTACAACACTACCAGAATACTGTAACAAAACTTCGTCATATAATGCGACATGTTTCTTCAATAAGCAATTTAGAAAACTCATAACTGAAAACGTACTTTCAGAAAAAAGCATCCATGACGGCAATGTATCCCTTTCTTTTGTGTAGCCCTGTGTATGAATTTATTTATATTCTATCACATCCCCTTATCGTACTCAATATAGTTTAACTGTAAAATGTATAATTCAACTAAGTCATAAGCGGTTCACGCTCATACACTCATGATTACGAATTCTGTGGCGTAGCCCTGCATGGGATCCACAAAACTTATACTTATTACGCAAAAAAAAATATTTAAACTTAAAACGCTTTTCAAAATTGAAAACGCACTTCAAGAATTTATCGCTTAAGTAATCTAATCGAATTCTTTTGTGTAACCCTGTAAAAGAAAGATAAATGTATTGGATTCCATATTTTACAGAAAATGTGTTTGTATACCTCAGAAATGCATATAAATTTTCTTATATTTGAAAATGTATAACACCATTAAAATACGCCGCAAACGATTTCCCCCATATACTTTAATGTAATGGGATTTTTTTGAGTGTCCTTGTAAACTAAATAAAAAATGCTACCCTACATTTTCAATAGTAAGCATGCCGTAGAGAACCTTAACATATATTAGTTATATGACAACCCGAGTGTATATTTACGAGAGTTCGAGCATGGTCAGATGACAGATTCATAAACACTTTTCAACTATTTTGGAAAGTGTTAATGAGGGACTTTACGCATATTAAACACTATGAGTGAAAGAGACGAAATGTTGCCTGTCATATAATTTGAAATTTGGAGTAGTACTAACAACTCTCGCGTTCAACGTATTCGAATGAATCATACGGTACTAAAATATTCTCGGAAACTTGGGTTTATTATAAAAATTCATAAAAATATATTAAATGTAAAAATATATATTTATATTAATTTAAAAACATATTACTTATAAACTTAAAATACTTATAAAAATTTATAAAATATAAAACATTAAAAAAATATATAAAAATTTATAAAAATATATAAAAATATAAAACATTTAAAAAATATATAAAAATTTATAAAAATATATAAAAATATAAAACATTTAAATATATAAAAATATATAAAAATATATAAAAATATATAAAAATATATAAAATATAAAAATATATAAAATATAAAAATATATAAAATATAAAAATATATAAAATATAAAAATATATAAAATATAAAAATATATAAAATATAAAAATATATAAAATATAAAAATATAAAAAATATAAAAATATATAAAATATAAAAATATAAAAAATATAAAAATATATAAAATAAAAAAATATATAAAATATAAAAATATAAAAAATATAAAAATATATAAAATATAAAAATATATAAAATATAAAAATATAAAAATATAAAAATATATAAAATATATAAAATATAAAAATATATAAAATATAAAAATATATAAAATATATAAAATATAAAAATATATAAAATATAAAAATATATAAAATATAAAAATATATAAAATATATAAAATATATAAAATATAAAAATATATAAAATATAAAAATATATAAAATATAAAAATATATAAAATATAAAAATATATAAAATATAAAAATATATAAAATATAAAAATATATAAAATATAAAAATATATAAAATATAAAAATATATAAAAATATATAAAATATAAAAATATATAAAAATATATAAAAATATATAAAATATAAAAATATATAAAAATATATAAATATATAAAAATATATAAAATATAAAAATATATAAAAATATAAAACATTTAAATATATAAAAATATATAAAATATAAAAATATATAAAAATATATAAAAATATAAAACATTTAAATATATAAAAATATATAAAATATAAAAATATATAAAAATATATAAAAATATAAAACATTTAAATATATAAAATATAAAAATTTATAAAAATATATATATAAAACATTTAAATATAAAAATTTATAAAAATATATATATAAAACATTTAAATATAAAAATTTATAAAAATATATATAAAACATTTAAATATAAAAATATATAAAACATTTAAATATAAAAATAGGAAATCATATTAAAATATAAATTAATAAATTTATAAAAATATACCAATTTTTATAAATACATTTAATATAAATATCTAATAAATTTATTAAACATATAAAAATTTATAAAAATGCATTCGATATAAATTTATTAAACATATAAAAATTTATAAAAATGCATTCGATATAAATTTATTAAACATATAAAAATTTATAAAAATGCATTCGATATAAATTTATTAAACATATAAAAATTTATAAAAATGCATTCGATATAAATTTATTAAACATATAAAAATTTATAAAAATGCATTCGATATAAATTTATTAAACATATAAAAATTTATAAGAATACATTCGATATACATTTATTAAACATATAAAAATTTAGAAAAAAACATTAAATATAAATTTATAAAAATGTTAAATATAAAACTTTTTTAAATATTATGTTTCATAAATATTAAATATTTATATAAAAATACAATTACAGTAATTTATATTAGAATAATAAATTCATAGAATAAACTTTTATAGAAAACAGAAAATTTTATGGAAATCTTAAATATAAAATTTATACGAAAAAGAAAAAAAATACTTAAAAAAATTATAGAAAACAATATTTAAATGTATAAAAATTGAAGAAGTAAATTAGATAAATATATTAATGTGCATAATTAAAATATATATATATATAATTATAAAATCTTATTAAAAAAATAGATATTAAAAATATAAACAAGTTTAGAAAAATGTTAAACGTAAAATAATTAAATATTTAATAAGCTTTTTTAGAAAAATATGAAGATTACTAAAATCTATTAAATACACTAAACGATTTATAGTAAAATATATTAATTTATATAAAACATAACAAATAATTTCTTGAATTCCTTTAACAAACACTAATTATAGCTAAATATAGCTAAATGTTATAATTATTTGCTCTTAAGCTGTTTGATCAGTGTGAAGTAACCTTTTAACCCTTTATCTACTGACGGTGATTAAAAGTACCATTAAAATAACTTGTTATAAAATTCATTTAATACATCGATTAGTTTTAATACAGTTTAGAATGAGTTATAGATACTTTACTTTATCTTGTTCCAAAAGCATTATTGGTTACACAAAACAAATATTTTAAAGGATGATTTCTTTTGCCTTTGCATGTTTTCAGCTGTCTTGGCGTCGGTAGGAAGTGGGTGGGATTTTTCAATTCGGAAATATTTCTGTATTCCTATTGTAAGAACATTATATTTGTACATTTCATATTTCTACAAAATACTAAGAAAAATATTTAAAATAAAAGATTTGAATGGGGTTATAAATAGTGCACAAAATCCCTATAAATTCAAATTTAACGAATCCTCTCTAAATCCTACAATCCTTCTAAAACCCTTCTAAAATATATTAAATGATTATGTAAATCTTCTAATGTAGTTTAAACAATTCACGAAAAATGATTTAGAAGATAAAATTTTCATAATTCAGTACATAAAGGGTTAAATGACGTGGGTTTGAAAACGCTAAGTTATGTGGATTAGATGCTAAACCACAGTTTTTATAATGTCACTCCTCGCAAAGTAATCCGGAAACTATATTTTTAATGTGTTACTTTAGCTTGTGTTGATTAAAAAATATACATCTTTAATTTATGTGATGTATTCATTTACCTGTATCGGCCACTTTATCCGACATAGATGGGTAAAGTGGCCAGTTTATATGTTTTCGTTTAAAGAAACGTGTGCGTTTTAAAATAAATAATAATAAAAAAGTAAAATAGCAATTGAAACTAAACTTACTTTAGGTACTATTGGTATTTGTTTCTAGAACTTTACTGAATAAAAATGTATAAAAAAAAATTCATCAAAGCTGGCTTCTTTATTCTTCCTTCCCCTACATTTAGAATATAAAAGATTTCTAAAAAACTTTAAAAAGATATAGAAAAGTTATACTAAATACCATATTAAATAAAAGAAGAATATAAAAAATTATATTTAAATGTATTATATTAAACTTATACTAAAAAAAGAACGGAATCATGCGTACAGCATAATTATGAAACACTTTTCAATACATTCAGAATTCTATAACTAAACTGCAGTTTACTACGGTGGAACATGTCTAAATGAAAATTTGGAAAACTCATAAAGCATTTGAAATATTGTCTAATCTGCGCTATTACCATGAATAGTCATTATAATACACGATTCTTTTGAGCAGTCCTGTATAATGTATTCATACTACATAGTATGCTAAATGTTAGTTCAGTTAAACTCATAGCACAGTTGAAAATTTCCACTCGGCAATTTCCGCCAATAAACGGATGTTGTTGAGAACTTTTGTGCAATCCTCCTGTATAGGATCTATAGAATTTATGCGCACAGAGTAATCTTTAAAAAATAGTTAAATTTAAAGACGCATACCACATCTGAATACGCACTTCCAGCAATTATTGGCCATAGCCTTCAATAGTTCAATTATTGCATATTTTCTTCTATAGTCAAATTCTTTTGTGTGTCCCTAGAAATGAACGATAAGTTCTATTCATACCTTATTTTATAGTAAAGACCTTGTAGTACATCTCAGTGATGTAAATCAATTTCAGTATTTTTAGCTCACAGGCTATCAAAGCCCGAGAGCTAATGTGCCCGCCCATTCTGTATGTATGTATGTATGTACGTAACGCGATAACTCTTTATAGAAACATCCGATTTGCTTCAAAATTTTTTCCTAGGTTCACTGTGATAAGGCGCTTCCCTGATTAGTTTTGGGAGTTCATTGGTTAAGGATAAAGGGGGGGGGGGAACGGGGTTAGTCCCCCCCCTGAATTCAGATAGATGGGGTTTTCATGCAGAATCATTCAATTTGCTTTGAATTTGGTATACCAGTTTATTATGTTAAGGAACTTCCCTGATTAGTTTTGGGGGTTCATTGGTTAAGGATAAAGGGGGAAAAGGGGGGTTAGCCCGCCCTCTGAACTTAGATAAATGGGTTTTTCATGCAGAATGATTCGATTTGCTCCGAAGTTGGTATAACGGTTTATTATGTTAAGAAGTTTCCATGGTTCGTTTTGGCGATTCATTGGTTAAGGATAAAGGGGGGTTAGTCCACCCCCTTAATTTAGATAAATGTTTTTTTTGTTGTTGTTTTTTGCAAGATTATTCGATTTGCTCCAAATTTAGTATACCGGTTTATTATGATAAGGAGCTTCCCTGATTAGATTTGGAGGTTCACTGGTTAAGTATAAAGGGGGAAACGGGGGCTAATTCCCCTTCACTTATTTTTTTGAGTGGCATTATTCTTTAAAATAAGAGTATAATATACAATTAGTGTGAATAGTCTGTGAGCTCAATGCCATCAGTTTAGCTGGGCACTTTTCTTTATTTAAATACTGTTATAGCATTAAAATACACGGCAAACGATTTTTCCCCATAGTCCGTCATGTAACGGAATTCTTTTGAGTGGCCCTGTCAATAAACCGAAAATGCTACACACTTCATTTTCAACACGGGACATACCATAGTAAACCCCAATAACGTATATCAATTTCATGGCAATTGCACAATATTTACGCGAGTAAGAGGACAGACCGAATTCATATACACTTTTCTACTATGTTGGAAATTGTTAAAAAGTAAGTTTCTCTCTATCTGTGAGTGTCTGTCAACGATGGCTGGGGAAATCTAGCACGCATAGGTCTGAAAATTTGGATGAGGATAGGCCAAGACAGATCCGAATGCATCCGGGGTTCAGGTTTTTCATTATTTTTTATAATTAGCCGAGATATTAAACTAGAACGAACTGTCAGCAAAAATAATCTTTTATTTCTCAAATTAGCGTCGCAAACAGTTCCGGGCCTGTCTACCATTGAAAAATCTTAATATGTAAAATGTATTAAATTGAAAAAAGTATTTACTGAAAATTAAAAATTTATAAAAAAACGCACATTTTGATTATTTAAAATTAAAATCATACAAAAGAAAGAATTATATATGAAAAAATACACCTATATTAATAGAATAAAATAATTTATCCGCGTGTGTGTGTCTGTCATGGCTAACGAAATCTACCGCACGTAAAAGTCTGAAAATTTTGTTGATAGTCCAAGGCAGGTCCTGGGTACACCTGAAGCTGTTTAATGTTTTTAATAATTAGCCGATATATCAATTAAACCACAATGATCTCTCAATAATAATAAAAAAAAAGTTATCATTGGCGCACGCTGTTAGTTCTGGAGGGGGTTAAACCAAAAAGCGAAAAGCGAAGTTTTTTACAACTTTCGAAACTCTTGCA
The DNA here is from genome assembly GCA_963932465.1 of Maratus speciosus. Taxonomy (NCBI): domain Eukaryota; kingdom Metazoa; phylum Arthropoda; class Arachnida; order Araneae; family Salticidae; genus Maratus; species Maratus speciosus. The sequence goes on along the minus strand of OZ010786.1, from coordinate 664,620,543 downwards.
CGTAAAAACGAAAAACCCCAAACCACAATGTATTTTTTTTTTTCTAATGATATAATTCGTTTCAAAAAGTACAATCCTTTTTAAATAAGTTACTTTCAAAACGTGTGTGTGTGTTTCCTCTTATTTTTCGTAATATGCATCAGCCTCACTGTTACAGAAACTGAAAAGATGCCTTCTTCAATCCAACGGTGCAACTATTTTTGAAAAATACGTATATTAACACATTGCTGACGGGCAATTTCTATCAGATCTGAATTTTAAAACAGTAGAAGCTCCTCCCTGTTCTGAAACTCTTTTGTAAACTGATGATCTAGACAGGTTTCCCAAGTTTATGCATCGGAAATATCTTTCAATGTACTAATTTAATATAAAATGTCTTACAATCTATAAAAATATGGACAACATGATATAAATCCATTTTCTGTGAGGTAGAAGCCATGCCCTTAGTCAATGATGTTTTTGAATGAAAACGAGAATTCTCGTTTCCCGTCCTGAATGTGTTAATAATATAATATGTATTATATTATAATGTTATATATGGACTAGAAGTCCCTTCGCCCCTACTGGAAACAATTTTCTAGGTTAAAAGTAACTAAATGTCGATATTTTAAAACATTTTTACACGTTATTTGGAAACTTGATTTGCATCATGTCAAGAAAAAAATTAAGTCGGTTGAGTAAAAGACTCAACAGAAGTATTTAAAAAAAAATTTAACTAAATTTTCTCTCGGAACGTGACAACGCGGCTGCCTTTGATACATGTTTTCAAAATTAAATATGCATGTTACTGCACGAAAACTACACACAAGCTTTCGAAACATTGTTTCATCATATAAGATTTCATACAATAAGAGCTATTAAATTTTTAATATTAAATTAAATGGTCATATGCGGAAAAAAAGTGAAGAAAACAATCTTTTACATCAATTATCAATATTTTTACGAGTTTTTTTTTACGCAAGCATTAAAGCCGTTATATTTATGTAACTGTTTCAAAGAGTTTAGACAGTAAGAACTATTTTTAACTATTAAGTGACCCGATGTTGGAAGTGTTCTTACAAGCTGTTTTACCACTAAATATCTATTTTTTTTTCACGTATTTTTTGCATAAGCTTTGTAAATAAATTTAATCTGGGCAAATTTCAAACACTTTGTACAATAAGAACTATTTCAAAAAAATAAAAATAAAATAAAATGACCCGATGTGTCAGGGGGAAAAATGAAAAGTAAATACATCTTGGCTGCCGGAGGCATTGGCGTTACATTAGTTTCGAAAAATTTTCCTTTAAATATATAATTTCATTCAACATTGATTTTCTGTACATTTAAGCTTGACTCGGACTACGCAGATAAAAATATACATTTAACAGGCTACGTGGAAAAAAATGTAAAATTAGAACAGCCTTGGAGCATGTGCGGCACTACCTATGTATACACGCTGCCGAAGGCCGCAGTAACTTAATTCCAGATTTCTTTGTGTAGTTTTTTTTTATATAATCTGCAATTTAAATAAACCTGGTTTTGTGTCGTATTTGGTTATTTTGTATTTAGTTTGCTGCCCCATCGTTACGTTGTACATTGTGTATGCATTTTAACTGTAAGTATTTTCATGCCTTTTAGATATGGCATTTGACTTTATTAAATAGCTTTAATTATACATATCGCGTTACTTTTTTCTTAAATTGTGTTGTTTTTACCCGACTGTCAAGAAGGGTTGTGTTTCACGCGTATATGGGTATGTGGATTTCTTTATACACTCAAAACATCCCAACGGCTGGATGGATTTGAATGAATGAGGTCTCTATCGATTCGTCTTAACCGTCCGATGGTTATAGGCTAGGTTTTGTTTTTATAAATTCAAAATGGCTGTAGAGACGAAAAAAAAATTTTTACGCACCACATTGAGTGACATATCATTAGATAGGTCTTTCAAAATGAAGGCGATGTTTGACTATTTTACAGTCAGAAGCTCCGTTTAAATATGCCACAACCTGGAAGTTGTGTAGGTAGGATCTCTAGCTTTACTGCAACTCTAACCTTCATAGACATCTATAGGCCTCATCAAAACAGTAGGTAGGAACTAAAAATTAAACGCAACTTAAAAGTCATCCATACAAGTAAATTAAAAAACAAAATAGGTAAGTAATATAAAAAATAGTTTCACATTGATGAGAAATAATTAGTTTGCTTTTTACTCAGTCTAGTTTTTTGATTTTTTAAATTTAATCATATTATCACTGATCTTGTTTCTACGACATGCTTTTAAAATTTTCAAAATATAAATGTTTTATTTTAACTTGGCGCAGCATGTCCCAAGGGAGGCTAGCGCCATAAAACTCCAATAAACCAACCAACTTTGTGCAGATTTTCATTTGAAAATATGAAATTGTGCAAATTCGACGATGTGCGCTACCCATAGGGCAAGTGGAACACCCAACATTAGGTTTGTTAGAAAGATTTTCGTTTAAATATATAAAATCATTGATTTGAGGTTATTATCACGGCCTGTGCCGGGTGGATCAGCTAGTTAAAAATATATATATGTAAAATATATTGAAATTATTATAAAAAATATATTAAAATTATGACAGTAAAATTATAAACAAATTTATAAAATTTTATAAATTTATAAAAATAGATTAAAATTGCATATGTAAAAAAAAAAAACAAACAAAAAAAAAAAAACATGATTTTTCAGGCGACGCAAAACTCATTGTTCTAATTTAAGCTGAAATATCTATTGGTCAGAAACAAAAATTTATGAATAGGGTTTTTGCTTTCACTGCAACCATTTTAAATCAGTTGGGGTTTCTGAGTGTAGAGAAACAAAATAACGTAATGCGTCTTCTCAAAAATCGTGATTTTTGAGTTGTGACGCTGTCGCGGCAAATGAGTTATTCAGTCTAACACAAGTTGTAAAAACAACAACAACAAAAAAAAAAATTCTTTTGGGATAATCTCTCTTAAAACCATCTTAATATATCGTGGAGATTGTTTTTTAAAACGTGCTACGAATAAAATAAAAATAGTCCATTCGGAAGTATATGTCCCGATCAGTAATCAAGAGTTAAATGTATAAATTTATACTAAATGTACTAAAAATGACATAGGACGTATTAACAGTTAGTAAAAAATTAAAAACTGTATAAAAATCATTGTGTAAAATATCAAATATTTTAAATTATATTTTTAAAATTAGAAAAATAAATATTCAAATTGTAAAAAAAAATACATATATACAAATAAATTGCATAACCTTCTTTGTTTAGAAGTATGTTAAAAGTTTATTTTAAACGATAGATGGTTTAGAACAGGGCACAAAATCGAAACAAGGTCAGAACTGTGCCAATTAGCAACTAAAATCTGATGCTCATTAGACAGCGTACATAAGTACGTAATAGGCTTTAGGTCTCGGAGCAAAATGTTTTATTGACACTCGTCCAATCATTTCTCCCATTCTTTGATTTCATAATTTATCCTATCAAAACCTAATCATGTAGTGAAATTAAATTTCTAAATATACAGGTGTCCATAAAATAATTTCCCAGTTATAAATTTCAACTGCAAAGTATCAACTGCAAGCGTTGGTTCAAAGTCACAAATAAAGAGTAACTCAGTTTTAGATAAGCGCATGCGCGATTAATGCTTTGTTATTGAGTCGCTTGCAGTGCCACCAACGCAAAATGACGACTCCTGAGCGTAAAGCGTTATTGCTGGACTGAAGATTTAAAAACGCCATTAGAGCCATGTAATTATTTCCTTTGGGGCTTTATAAAAGATCGTGTCAACGTTCCGCATCTACCTAATGATTTTCCAGAGTTAAGTTACAGAACTGAAGAGGCTTTTGCTTCCATGACTCCGGCCTTGTTTAACCGAAATTAATAATAAACCGACTAAATATAACCGAATAAAATTTATTTGATTCGTCTACTAATAAAAGTGTTACTTTTCATAAAAAATACTTTGTTGAATCTCATTCAGTAAGCACAGCGAAACAGTCGAAGATAAATATTTATTAATGTGGTTATTTTCTCAACGCTTTACATGGATTTAGCTTTTCTATTAAAAAATGATTCACGAAAGATGTGCAACTACAAAACACTTCTTGGTTACGGATAGGATCACAATGCATTTATTTACATTGTTCTTCTAAGAATTGAGGGTTTTATAACAGTATTTTTTGCTAATGAATCTAATTATTCTTGTAAATATTTTACAAAAAAAAAAAAAAAAACAAAAAAAAAAACCCACTAACTGCTGATTATATAAATCAGTTTTATTTAAAAATCCAAAATTCCTATTTTTATATAAGTTGTTTTTTATCTTCAGACATTAACGATAATTATTGAAAAGCAAATTTCTGATTTATAATTCGGGACATGATTAAAACACCCGATATTTATCCGTTCCTCGGCTTGGAGAAACAATTTTATATTCAGTGACGCAGAGTTAGAATATAACAACTTCTAACCTGTCTTTCTTTTGCATAAATATTGCAATAGCCTTTCCAAGCAACAGCGTAGGCCAGAGTGTATTGTTTCATTGAAGAGGGCGTGTGCTAAGGTAAAATTAGATGAGCTTCTGCAACCTCCAAACGTCCCTAAAATAGTGTGCCTCAACATGAGAGTGGCGACATACAGGTTATAAAATTTGATTGGTTGAGATGTTTCTGGGCAAAAAGCGAATCGCCATGCATCGGCGCGAGCTTGCCATTATCGCCAAGCTAATGTTTATTAACTTATCTCACTCATCTAATCGAACTCGTCCAGGCGAGTATTGCCCACTGATTAAATATTTTACACAGATATGGCATAGAAGCAAAAACCTGTACCGGCGCGATTCTAGCGTCACTGAGAACATGCGGGAACAAATGCGCGGAGCTTGTAAACATAAACTGTCACTCTCAGACTTATGCTATCACTGTCACGTTTACCTCTAGTAATTTTTTTGTACGATATTGACAGCTATTTTAATGTTTTTTTTTTAATTTTTGCAAAAGCTAATTTCAGAGCTATATTTCTTGACTATAATTATTTATGTTTGCAAGGGCTCTTTTCAGAGCTGTTTTTCTTGCAATTAATTATTACAATGAAATTATTGTTACATCAAACTTGCATAAAACCATTTTATAGGTAAAAATATTTAACTGTATGCAACGTTTTACTGTAGACATTAAAATTGAACAATTTAAAAGTGTCAATCGTTGTTTAAAACCTAATTGTTTAGAATGTACCAGTAAGTAGTATTTTAAAATGTGCTATATTTATTATTTTTGTAAAAAATCACATATACATCACTGAGGAATGTAAAAGTGACTTTACGACACTATTTATAACTTATGGTATTCAAATTTTACAAGTATGAAACTATTTAAATATCTGTGTTTAAATTAAATTAAAAAAAAGGGCTAAATCTTTAAGAAATGTGTAAGTGTGTAAGTACATATTTTCGGGGATTATTTGTAAAATTCCTAGTATCTGCTTGATAAAATAAAACGTTTTATGTTTTTGACAACAAGAAACTTGAACAAATGCCGACATCGCTCGCTAGCGACGCATAAAAAAGAGATATTATACAAATAAGCCGAGTAACAACTACCTGTTGCGACCTGCCCGAAACGTTTGCGAATGTTGTCACTGGAGGCTCTGAAGTTGCGATTTGGTTACCATTGAGCTAATGGAAGGGTCATATATGTATGAGATATTTAATCTGTGGTATCGCCAAGCTCTAGAATAGAAAATGCCCGATTTTTCACTACGATTTTCACTAAACTCTCTATTCTACAGTTTTGGATTACGAAAAGACCATTGGGCTAAGTCACATGTTCGAGAAAATTCGATTACGGGGTCATTTTTGGATCACCGTGGGTCAAGCTAAGTTTATCTAGATAACGGCTCTAACGATTTTGACGAAATTTTGCACCCTATTGTTTTCGGTCACGAAAAGACGATTGGCATGGGTCATGTGTTCGAGAAAATTCGATTAGTGGGTCATTTTGGGTCATAATGTGTCAGGGTCAAGCTAATTATATCTAGAGAACGGCTCAATCGATTTTGACTGAATTTTGTATCTAACCATTTTCGGGCACGAAAATACCATTGGGATGAGTCTCATGTTCGAGAAAATTTGATTAGTGGGTCATTTTGGGTCATAATTGGTTGGAGTGAAGCTAATTATATCTAGAGAACGGCTCAATCGATTTTGACTAAATTTTGTATCTAACCATTTTCAGGCACGGAAAAACCATTGGGATGGCTCTCGTGTTCAAGCAAATTCAATTAGTGGGTCATTTTGGGCCATAATGGGTCAGGGTCAAGCTAATTATATCTAAAGAACGGCTCAATCGATTTTGACTAAATTTTGTATCTAACCATTTTCGGGCTCGAGAAGACCATTGGGCTAGGTCGCATGTTCAAGGAAATTCGATTAGTGGGTCATTTTGGCTCACAATGGGTCAGGGTCAAGCTAATTGTATTTAAAAAGCGCTTCAAAACATTTTGAAAACATTTTGTATAATACCGTTTCCGAGCATAAGACCATTGGGTAGGGTAGCATGTACGAGAAAGTTCAATGAATGGGTCATTTTGGGTCCTAATGGATCAGGATCAAGCTAACTTTATCTAAAAAACGGCTCAAAAGATTTTGACAAAACTTTGTACTACACCGTTTCTGGACAATATAAAACCAGTGGGCTGGGTCGCATGCTCAAGAAAATTCTATTAGTAGGTCATTTTGGTGATAATGGGTCGGGGTCAAGCTAACAGCATCCATTTCAAAAATGTTCAAACAATTTTGACAATTTTTTTTGTTATACCATTTCACAGAACAAAAATACCATTGAAATAGCTCACACTTTCGATAAATTTCGGTTAGTGGTTTTTTGAATCAACGTGGGTCAAGCTTATTTTATCTAGAATATGACTAACGATTTTCACTAAATTTTGTATTCCATCGTTTTCAGGCTCGAGAAGAGCATTGTATTAGGTCGCATGTTCGAAAAAATACGATTAGTGGGTCATTTTGGGTCATTATGTCTCAAGATCTAGCTAATTGTATCTAAAACAGCAAGAATGATTTAGTGGGAATAATATATCGAGATAAACACAAAGCTCATTTTGACCGAGCTTAGCTAAGTCATTCCTGCTAGTGAACATATAACAGCAGAAGTTATGAGTGAACTGTCTTCTACACAAAACTACCGTTCAACATAGTCACCTGCATTTGCGCCATCGGTTAACCCAGGCATCAAAACAATTTTGACAAAATTCAGGGCTTTGCTTTTAGAAGGGGGTTTTACTTTTTTTCAGGGTTTTGCAATTATTTCTTAGGCATCAGAGCTATACAAAATGTTCAATGCATCAGAAAATTCTAAGCTGTAATGTATCTGTCTTCTCGAATCAATTCATCAGCACTTCTTCCATTTCCATCTGTGAATGATGTTGTCGGTCGACCGCTTCTCGGTTTACCTGGAATTTCCGTTTCCCAGTTTCCAAACTTCGTTACCTAACGTCGCGCATTGCTGATGTTTATTACAGCGTTCTCGTAAATGTTCTTAAAGCGATTATGGATTTCTTTACATGCACAACCTTCTTTTGACAAAAATTCAATGACGACTCCTTTTTTAGCTTCAGACCCATGGTTCTAATAAATCTGAAAAGGAAAAAACTATATAAGTCGAGTAAGGTTACTTCTATAATATCTTGCATAGTGAATGAAGTGAAATTTTTAGACCAATGGAAGCATTACTTTTGATTTACCTTCGTATAAATATTTCGGGTTATTGTTTTTTATTCTGGCTTTATCTGGCTTCGTGGTCTAAGACTGGCTGTTTAGATCTAAATTTCTAAGTAGATTTCGTATGAAATACTACCTATTGGCGTCATTCCTATGTTTGAATTTCTGAAAAATTTTTGCAGATCTACAACGATCATGACCCCTATAACCCACAACCACCCTCAGTAAAAAACTTTATATATCACTTTCTTCTGGACAAGATAACTTCGACAATTCTTCACAAATCTCTTCCAAACTGATACATAAAATCAAGGGGCATAAAAATATCGGCAAGTTCGTTAATGGGCAAAATCGAACCGAGGGGATGGAAATAAAGAGGGGTTTTGTGAAAACCGAAAAACCCCCATGACTTCTTAATTTTTATACATAACAAATCAGTTTAAAGTTTTTATTACTTCTAAAAATAGGACCAAAAATTTATGTATCACAGATTTTTGATAAAATTAAAAATGGGCTCAAGGGGCGCAAAAATAGGGTTTTTGAGAGAAAAAATTCCTAACTTCGTCAATTCTCAAGATATCAAATCAAATTAATTTTATTATACATCTCCTTAATATTATCTACAACTTTTATATTCACAAGTTTTTGATAGGACCAATTCGTACCGCAAAAAAATTAAAAACGAAAACAAAAAAAGGGGAGTGAAGAAAAATTTCCATAACTCCGTCAATTCACAAGATATAAAATCCCCGTGAATTTATCATATATCTTCTTAATATTGTCTTCAACATTGATATAGACAAGTTTTTGATAGGATCAATTCTTACAGCAAAAACAAATTAAAAATACATAGCGGTTGAAGAAAGAAATAATCTTATTAAGGGTGTATTCAAATCCAAACTGCTTATTTTCTGACTCATTTTTAAATTAATTTTTGCTCTCAAACGCATCCAATTGATAGATTCTCTTCTTTAGAAACTATATAATATACAGTAATGATAGAGTTTTTGATAGAGGCAGAATATATTTCAAAAAATGATGTCAAAGTGGGCATTTTGAACAGAATTTCCCGAAGCGATTGTGTTAGAAACGAAAAATATTGCCCTTCTGAGAAAATAATTGTTTATTAATCAAGTTTCAATTAATTGAAAGGAAAATAAACACACATATTGCTTATAAACCTTTTCCAAAATCACGTCAGCAAGTTTCGTATTTTTTCTATTAAAAATGAATCTGAAAATGTGCCAGAAAATTTCGAGTTGTTGAGCATGGAAAAGTGTTTTTTTGAATACCGCCTTAAGATGATTCTGATAAAACCAGCTATTATATAAAAATGAAATAAAAACTAGTGAAAAGCGGGCAGATAAAACTGTTAAAGTGGATTTATATCTAATCATGACTTAGTTTTTGGTTGTGCAATTAATATACTTAATTTCGAAATCTACCTCCGCCTGTAGGCCGGGCCGGCAGGGATTTTTTTTTTAGTTGTAAAGCGTTGCTTCTCTTTAAAACTATATTGACCTCGGTATTTTCTCAAAGCAATTAATTCGAGATTTGGACGAGTTATAGTTGTTCCCCTTCAAAAATAAATTAGTTAAATAAAAATAAACTAGTACTTTGTGGCTATAACAAAACTTTCTTCTATATAAATGAATTCGTCTGCAACCAAAATTTAAATGACAATCGATTAGTTCTTGAGATAAAGCTACTGAAATTGTGAAAATTAGAGCATAGAAACGACACCTGGTGAGACTTTCTTATAGATAAAAAAAACTTTCTTCTATATAAATCAAACTGTCTGAAACCAAAATTAAATGACGGGCTAGAAATAAATATCGTTAAAATTATATAGTACAGCAGTTTAAACTCGCTCGTAAAATTCTAATTCTTCGAAGCTCAAAAATTTACTAATTTTGAAAACTAATCATTAAAAATAAATTTACTGAATGTCTCTGTAATTTACCAGAATCTGTTACTCTAACTTCTGTAATTTTCCATTAGACTTAAGATTATGGATTACTAGTAGTCTCTGTAATTTCACAGAAATTTTTTAAAGTGTGCATTAGTTCTTGAGATATAGCTATCGTGGAAATCGTGAAAAAGGCTGCATAGGAGCGCCGCTTGTTGGGCGATTTTCACGAGAATCTAATAGACACTAGTTTATGTCAAGTTCTAACTGAACGTGAAGTTTGATTAAATGTCGCGCATTAATTCTTGAGATAGAGCATACACAAAATTTGCGTCACATACAGACACTCAGATAGGCTCACGAAGATTTTCTAAAAACAGTCAAATCGTGTTCAGGACTTTCTGAAACGTATAAATTCGTCGAAAAGCGGAAATCAATTTTCACGAATCCAATACTTTCTTGTAAAGATAGGTTCGAGTGCATTTTTTTACTTTTATCTAATGGAGGATGTCTTTCATTTTAGCTTTTATCAATTATAGGAAATTAGTGACTTTGAATATTCTGGCTAACTCGGAAAATTAATCTTCGGACTCGGCTATGAATAACGAAATATCACCATCTAATAAAAAAAGAAAATTGCTAACATTGTATCAGTTACTTAAGAAAAAGATTTTATGAGGAGTTCACAACCATAGCAGACAAAGTTCATTTTGAAAAAAAAAAAAAATAGTCCATTTAGAATGTGTATAAAATCTGTTTTATCTATTCCCACAGTAAAAAAAGGCTGTAAGCAGATGACATGTATAAGATAGTATGTGAAAACAGACTTTGTTCTCTGCGGGAATTGATAAAACAGATTTAATGCAACTTCTAAATGGACTACCATTTTTTTTCAAAATGGACTCGGTCTACAATGGTTATTATCAACCTCTCACATGAAGATCACACTATTTCTAAACGTTTAACAAAAACCCCTCTTATAAGATCTAAATTTTAATCTCTCAACATTTTTTACATACCCTATATATGAATGTAGGATTTAATATTTTACCTATTTAAATTTTCACTTAGGTGAATTCATCTGTAGCTATAAGCCATCAGCTTTTCAATTATATACGACATTTATTATTCCAAGGAACAAACATTGATCATGGCAATTCAATAACATTAATAATATAGTACACAATTTGCACACTAGTAAAAATAAATGCAACAAATCACCTAGACTTCTTACTTAAGCCTTTCATTCGGCGGTTGAGAGACTTTCAACGTTCATGTTGATATAAAATCTAAGGAACACAAGCAGCTCTCTTGGTATTTTTTAGGTAGATTTCGTAAGAAATACTTATTACAATCTCTCCTATGTTGGAATTTCTGAAACTTCTTTGCCGATCTACGCAGATCATGACCCCTAGAACACAAAACCACCCCCAGTTCAAAACTGCATCACTTTTTTGTGGACACGATAACTTCCATAATTGTGCAATAATCTCTTCCAAATTGATACCTAAAATCAAGGGGGAGAAAATCTCGGCCAAGTTCGTTAATGGGCAAAATCGGACCAAGGGGGAGAAAATAGGGAGGGGTTTTGTGCAAACAGAAAAACCCCATAACTTCTTAGTTATAATACATATCGACTCAGTTTAAAGTTTTTATTACTTCTAAAAAAAGTGTCGTATGTATGACAGATTTTTGATCAAATTAAAAATGGGCTCAAGAGACGAAAAAATAGTTTTAAGAAAAAAATTCACAACTTCAATTATCAAGATATCAAATCCACTTAAATTTATTATAATTTATTATCTTCTTAATATTATCTACACCTTTTATATTGACAAGTTTTTGATAGGACAGTAAATATATATGAATATATACTACAAAAAAAATAAATAAGGGTTAAAGAAAAAATTATCGTATTAAGGCTGTTCTCGAATCCAAAGGGGCAATCTTATGAAATAAGTTTTAATTCATTTCTTTTCGGAAACTCAGAAACTGGAAGGTGTTATACAAAAACTATAAAATTGAAAGGCGTTTTCCGTTTTTTGTAAACACAATAGATGTGTCAGAAAATACCGTCAAAGTTCTCGTTTTGAACCGAATTTGCCAACGAAAGCAGAAAAAACAGTGAACGAAGGGAGAAAACCGCCTTTTGATAGATCTGCCAATTTTATACATCTACGTTCAAAAATGTGTACGTTATTGTGCCAGAAAGTATCAGACTTTTGAGCATGATTCGGATACAGACTTAACATGATTCTGATAAAACCAGCTCATACAGAAAAATAAAATTAAACTCGTCAAAAGCGGCCAGATACAAATGTTAAACTGGGTTTATCTCTAATCTGGATTTAGTTTTTGTTGGTGAAATTAGTACTTAACTTCAAAATATCCCTGTGCCTGTAGGCAGAGCCGGCAGGGAATTTTTTCCCCCAATCCTTTCATCACGAGAATATTGCTTCATATCTTGTGCTTTCTTCACGTTTCATATGTTATGCTTTTTTAGATTTCGTAGAAATACTACCTATTGCATTCTCCATCATGTTGGAATTTCTGAAATATTTTTAGATTTACGCCGATCATGATCCCTAGAACCCAAAATTCACTTAAAATGTTATATATAACTTTTTTATCGACACGATAACTTTCATAATTCTGAACAAATCTCTTCCAAATTTACACATAAAATCAAGGGGCAGAAAATCTCTGTCAAGTTCGTTAACGGGCAAAATTGGACCAAGGGGGTGTAAATAGGGAGAGGTTTTGTGAATACCTAAAAAGCCCCATAACTTCTTAATTATAATACATATAACATAACATTGGTTTAAAGTTACTTCTAGTAAAAGACCAAAAATTTATGTATCGCAGATTTTTGATATCATTAAAAATGGGCTCAAGGGGCGAAAAATACAGGGTTTTGTGGAGAAAAAAATTCATGACTTTGTCAATTCTCAAAATATCAAACCCAATTAATTTTATTAAAAATCTTCTTAATATTATCTACAACTTTTATATTGGCAAGTTTTTGATAGTAACTTTGCAAAAACAAATTAAAACCACAGAGCGGCTGAAGAAAAAAAATTATCGTAATACGATAATTTTTTTAATATTACGATAAAGGGTGTACTCAAATCCAAACTGCTTGTTTTCTGAGTCATTTTTAAATATATTTTTGTTCTGAAACCATTAAACTGGCTAATTCTATTATTCAGAAACTATATAATATGCCGTGGTTGTCGATTTTTTGATAAAAGCAGGATATATTGCAAAAAATTCTGTGAAGGTGGCTGTTTAGAACGACTTTTCCGAAGCGCGAGAACTGGGAACGAAAAAAAAAGGTCGTACTGAGAAAAAAAAAGTGTTTATCAATAAAGTTCTAATTAATTGTGCGAAAAATGAAAACACGTGGCCGCTTATACATCACTTCAAAAATCACGTCAGCAAGTTTCCTATTTTCACCTTTAAAAATGAGTCTGAAAATAAGTCAGATAAAATGGAGTTGTTGAGCGGAGCAAAAAAATTTAGGTAGATTTCGTATGAAGTACTACCTATTGCAATCTCTCCTATGTTGGAATTTCTGAAAATTTTTTGCAGATCTACACCGATCAGGACCCCTAGAACCCAAAATCACCCTCAGTAAAAAAAGTTATATCTATCTGTCTATATCACTTTTTTCTGGACACAATGACTTCCGAAATTCTGCACAAATGTCTTCCAAACTGATACATAAAATCAAAGGGTAGAAAATCTCGGTCAAGTTCTTTAATGGGCAAAATCTAACCAGGGGGGGGGGGGGGGAGGAAATAGGGAGGGATGAAAATCGGAAAACCCTATAACTCCTTAATTTTTATACATATCAAATCAGTTTTAAATTATTATTACGTCTAGGAAAAGGGCCAAAAATTTATATATCACAGATTTTTGATAAAATTAAAAATGGGCTGAAGGGTCCCAAAAAATAGGGTTTTTTAGGAAGAAAAAAAACATAACTTCGTCAATTCTTAAGCTATCAAATTCACTTAAACTTATTATAAATCTTCTTAATATTATCTACAACTTTTATATAGGCAAGTGTTTGATAGGACTAACTCTTACTGCCAAATAAAAACGAAAATCCATTTTCGTTCCATTTTCAAGAAAATTATTTTTAAGTTTTTAATATCCTTTACAGCTTACAATGATTTCTTTAAACAGGTGAGATGTATAATTTTCCAAAAGAAACAGCGGTAAAATATTAAGTCAATGTCAAATACTAAGCTATTAAATTTGGCAACATTATTAACTAATTTCATTCTTGACGACCTAATAGAAAGTTTAAATTAATCTCACAAAACCAATTAGACATTACAAAAGTGTTCTGATGCCATGTAATTATGGAAAGGGGAAGTAAAGACTCTAAATTGTGTTATCCATTTTAATTACAAAGAAATTTATTACTTTTTTTAGTCTCAAGAAATTCAGCCACCAGCGCCTAAAAGGTTAACGTAATCTTTTAGCTCATTTAAAAATATGCTTTTACTATAAAAAATAATTTAAAAACCTTTATGCTCCAATGATACTTTTAGGCCCCACCAATGGCCGAGAGGTTCTGCTCTCGAAGCTGGTAGACGGGAGGTGCTGGGTTCGAACCCAATCGCGCCCGTCGGCCTAATTGTTCGGAGTTTTCGTGGTTTTCTTCTAACCTTGGATTTCCAAGCGTTAATACGGGTTAGGTTCCTTTAGAAAGAATACCACGAAGGGCACCCCACCCTTAGGGGCTATATCCCTTGTGTTGATAATTGGCCGTCATAAACACAACCAACCAACCAATGATACTTTTAAGTACCATTAAACATAATGCAATATAATATTTAGTTCATCTACTAATAAGTAGACGAGTCTACGGTACTTTTCATACAAAATACTTTATTTGATCATGTTCAGTAAGCACAGCAAAGCAGTTGAAGCTAAATATTTTTAAATGTTTTTTTGCAACCATTTACATGGATTTAGTTTTCCCCTATTAAAATATGTTTTACGAAAAATTTGCAACTGCAAAACACTTCTCAACTGCAGATAGAATCGCAACACATTTACTTACATTGTTCTTTTAAGATGTTTCCATAACAGTATTTTTTGTTAATTAATCTAATTATTCTTGTAAATATTTTACAATAAAAAACTAACTACCGAATTAAATCAGTTTTATTTATAAAATCTAAAATTCAAATTATTATATACACTGTAATAAAACGGACTAAAATACGGAAATACTACTGGTAATTGAAACGCCATTACTATTTCCGTATTTTAACGGAAGTTTTATTCCGTAAATGCCAAAAAAAAAAAAAAAAAAAAAAAAAAAACCCGGAACTTTTTCTGTAATTTACCGGGAAAAAGTTCCATTAAAATACGGAAATAGTACTGGCGTCTAGATTGCCAGTGGTACTTCCTTATTTTAGTCCTTTTTTTTAGTTTAAGTTGTTTTGAATATCTTCAGACATTAACAAAGATAATTATTAAAGAGCAATTTTCTGATTCATAATTCGGTACTAACTGAATTTTCTCTTATAACTAATTTCACTTATATGAGGTTTAACTGAATTTTCACTTATAGTAAAATTTGCAATTGCGATTTTAATGCTAAACTTATATCTAAATTCACTGTTATACGCGGGGCTTAGAAAATGGAGAGATTCAGCCTCTCCATTCATATGAAGTCACAAAAGCTGTGCCCTTAAGACTTATTTTCTGTCTAACCCTCTGAGTGGTTTGGACGCATTTTGCCGTTTCTCAAACAACTTTAATCTGTTGTAGACAAAAATATTTTAAACGGAATTGTATTTCAAGATGTATATCAAATAAAACAGCATAAATTATATTTTAGAAACAAACGGGAAAAGACAATTTTAATTAAGATTATTTTTATAAGCATTTTTATGAAAATGCAGGAAAGCCCTCAAGACGCGTGGAGGGAAGCTTCGTAACTCATGTACAGAAAAAGCATTTTTATATACTTTTTTTTTTTTTCCTAACGCGTAAATTAGGAAGCCTGAACCTCAGATCCGACAGTTGCGTTTTAGCAATTTCCAACATAGTGGGAAAAAGTTTGATTTCAGTTTGTGTTTGTTCGTTCTCCAATCCTCATAAATATTCTCGAATTGCCAGAATTCGTATGTTATTGAGGCTTAGTACAATAGAATTTTTGGTATCGAAAATGTAATATTGCATTTATAGTTCGTTCACAGGGACTCAAAGGAATTTTTTGACAATATAGTCTATCGTGGAAAATTGTTTGCGTTTGCATTTTATTTATTTCAAACAATAAGATTGATATCACCGAGATGACCTACAACAAGCTAGAGGTGTGCACGGGCCCGGACTTGGTCCAAGGTCCGTACCGGTCTCGTGAGGCCGACAAAAATAAATTAAACGGGAAAACGGGCCGATAAAAATTAAACAGACAGTCTAGTCCTGTATATAATGCGAAATACGATTACCAATGCACACATACTCCAAAACTTTATTATACCAGGGAAGATGAGCCTCCTGAACCTTCCGTTTTCTCAATTTGATAATTGCAATTCTATATTATATAGGGTTAGCCTAAATGATTCATTGAGTTTTAGGCTAATGTCAGACAGACGTCTTTTTGCACGCTTGTTTACTTAATTTTTTACTCCCTAAACAATGCTAGCGGCATTGTGTAGGGATAATACGTAAGTAAAAAAGCGTGCAAAAAGACGTTCTTCTGACATTAGCCTTAGAAGACTTTGACAAGTATACGACGTACAAAGGTGGATGAAACATGGAAATATATACTCACTAAGTTTCTGGTACAGTCGTGGGAAAAAAAAAGTAAACACCCCCTACTAACTCCTCAACAAATTATCGTAGAAGAACGTTACTGGTACCGAACGATGGGAAATAAAGTATACTTTTAAATTATGTATATAAAATTTGCTTAGGAGCCATCTACATATCAAAACGCACCCAAACTTCATTTTTTTTCAATGGCAATACCCAATTTTAACTATATATTTCAAAACTTTGATTCAAACTATGCCTAGACACCAAATTTCAAGTTACTTGAATAATAAGTTTTTGAATTATGAACATTCAAAATTGAGTGCTTCTAATGTTAAATTACATTTTCATATTTTTATTAATATCTCCTGAAATTATGCTCCTAATGTGCTAATTTTTATTGTGTTACAATAATACTGAAATACCCAGACACAAAAACGTTAAACTTGCAATTTTTATAATTTAAAGATATAAATTATGAGATTAATAATCGAAAAACTTATGAATTGCATCCTACAAGTTTTTTGATGGATTTAGATTTATTAAGTCCTGCTTAATGAAATCCAAAATTTGACATTTTTCTGCAGAGTAGTTTTCAAATGTTGCTTAAAAAACGGCAAAATGATAGTTTAAGGGGCCGTCTCTAATAGAAGTGACTAGATATTTTGATATTCTTTATGCTATGCTGTAATGTAGCAGTCTTCAATGACTGCTTGAGTGGCGGTTAAGATGCCTTGATCAAGAAGGGGGCTCTCTCGGTCAACAATCGAGTACCGAACTTCAATCTGGATACAGACCCTAAAATACGATCGTTTTAGAATAATTAATTTCTCGGAAACGTATCGTACGAATTGTATAAAAATTTGTTTTTAGGCTAATTTTAGGGTGTAGAGTTCATTTATGCTGTCAGAATTACGTACTGCTATTAAAAAAAAAGTTATGGTTCGTTTTAATATGTAGATGGCTTCCTAAGCAAATTTTATATGCATCATTTCAAAGTAGACTTTATTACCAATCGTGTGATACCAGGAACTTTCTTCTATAACTTTTTGCAGAGTTAGTAGGGGGTGTTAACTTTTTTTTCCACGACTGTACATACTACGAATAATCAATGTGTGCGCCCTGAGTCATTCGTAACACATCCCAACAGTAATCCAGTTCCGTCCATACGTTCAATAGTATGTTTCTGTCAACGTCCGTCACAGTAGCAAGGGTGCGTTTCTGCACGCGAGTCATTAGCGGGCTTTTAAACTGGGTGAGTGTATGTATCTTGTCATGTTTCACCCGTCTTTGTAGGTCGTATACCTCTCAATACAGTGTTTTGAAACCCGATGAATTATTTAAGTTAACTCTGTATAGTATAATTTAGTGAAAGACCTGTTTTGTATCTAAAAGTTATAGTAGCTTAAATTTGCGTCTATACATTATTTTGACTACTCGGTTCGTGTACTGGAAAATAGATTAAAATAAAAAGAGTGCATTGGAAGACCATAGTTCAAAAATACCTTGGAAAGAACAAGAATTTCCGGAAGCAGATAATCACAGTTAGGCAGATCACACACTCAACAGACAAGCGACGTAAAAGCGTAAGTCGAGACATTTCACGCTGATAACAAAAAAAAAGCCGTTTTGAATGCTACAAGTTGTCGCCTGTCTGACGTTTTTGTCTGATCGTCTGTTCGGTGTGTGATCTGCCGTACTCAAGCAACATCCTACTTACAGGGTAATAGGCAAAGGGAGGATTTCTGGGAGCCCAAGTCCTCCCCATTCAAATGAGGATCTTTTTTAAAGCTGTCCTAAACTACAGTGTGTTCACAAATTATCTTTACAACTTCTTCAAATCTGAATAACTAAAGAATGGAACAAGATATTTCAGTTCTGTTTTCTTCATTTAAAGGAGGATCTTTGAAAGTTTTTGTTTCCTTTGTTTTTCAGATATACTGTGGTGAAGAAATGACGTCACTTTTCCACAAAATGACTGCTCCACAGGAGAAGATGCATGTCTCGTGGATCATAGAAACAATATCAGATACACGGGTCCAATGACATGTCAGAACTAAATGTGGAAGGAAATCACCACCACGATCCTATTTGTCCATATCTAGTCATGAAATGTCGTTAGACCTGTGTATCTGATATTGTTTCTATGAAACCACACAGCGCCTTTTCTTTGTGGAGTACTCATTTCGTGGAAATGTGACGTCACTTCTTCACAACCGAGGCTAACGAAAAAGACAGGCTACCGCGTTGCATTCCACATCTTTTTTTACAGATCGCTGGAGTCGCGTGATGTTCGAATGCACCAATGCAGGTGTACGAAAAGAGCAGAACGTCACTCTAGTGGTCTATAAAGACACTTGGGACGCACCACGGTAGCCTGTCTTTTTAGTTAGCCTCGTTCACCACTTAACCAGTGTACCTGAAAAGCACCCCAAACTTTCAAAGATCCTCTTTTAAATGAAGAAAATAGAACTGGGATATCTTGTTTTATTCTTTAGTTATATAGATTTGAAGAAGTTGTAAAGATAATTTGTGGGCACATTGTATTATTTCACTACAGACATTGATAATTCCTCTCGTAAGAACAGTTATGTGCCCAAGAAGCATATACCAATTATATTTCTAACGTATAATTCTGCAGATCAGGAACATAAACGTAAGACCTGCAAGTTGCATTTTAATTTTGAAATCGCACCTGGATTTCAACTCTAGCTAATACTACGGCCCACTACAACTATGGTAAATGGTCCCCCCCCACTGTTAGACGCCCACCAAAATGCTAGGTTTATAAAAAAAAAAATAACCAATAAAATTTCAGCTTTTACTGTATTTTTTTTTTTGTATGTTTTGAAATCTGTTATTGTTAAAAATCTTAAATTAACCAGGTAGCATAAAATACTGTTTCTCAGTTCAATAGTCTTTCAGTGAAAATTTTGCAGAGCATGCTAAAAGCTGGTATTACTCAATTTATATCTTCATTTTTTCCTAGGAAAAACTGCATGTTTTTGTTTTGATAGTAAAAGAAAAATTTGGATTTCATATACTAATGGCCGTTTGGAAATTTTCATTTTTAAGTTTTCAGAACCAGTTTCTATAACTGGAATGCTTAATTACACTGGGAATAACGATATTGTGTTACGAAATCAAGCACTACTCCTATACGAAGTTGGCCACCGGAATGACCTTGATTTTGACACATCAGGTCTAAGTTTTAAAATATGTAACATCCCTCTGTTATATATTAGGCGTTAGACAAGGTGCATGGTGTTTATAAGCGTGTGCTGAAGAACTTAAAGCATAGATTTTTTTTTTTTTTTGACCAATGATCCGTAAGCTCATAAAGGACCCAAATTTCGTGAAAACGATGTACGAGAATGAAGCATTAGCTTGGCGAGACTATGTAGAAGTGCAAAATTTCCTTGGGAAACATAAAAGGGAAAACTGCAAAGACCTTGTTAGTAACATGTTGCCAACATTTGATAAAAACTTATAAAAATATGTACGATAATCACTTGTAATGAATTAAACTAAGCTAAGCTAAAAAATTGCTAATGGTGATAAAAATACCTTTATTTTGATCAACAAACGCAAAATAGGTTTAGTAACAATAGTAGAAAGTCACACTCATAAATATCTATTTTTATTTTGTTTACATTGGTTTTCATTATTCATGACGTCTCGTGATATTATTTACAAAGTTCTTGTTTTTAAATTTTTTGCGAAAATATTTCTATCTAGAATGATCTTGAAAATGTTGCCATTTGTGCGATGAAACATATGTTGATCGTAAATAAAAGTATTTTTTATCACTATTGGTAATTTTTAGTTTAGTTTTTAAAGAAAGAGTTTAATTTACCTAAAACACAATAATATTAGTTCATGCACATTGTTGGAAATATGTTTTACAATATAATGGTGCCAAATGGATAGGGGTACAGTAAAAAAACTAGATCTGATTGAGAAAATCAGAAGTTCTTTTCGAATTGATCGGAGAAAATTAACTAAAAATTCGTTAAAATATTCCAGGCTCCAGACAAGAAAAATTGTTGCCCTGTGTTATCAATTGCCAGTACCGGGCTCCCGATGTGGCTGTTGCTAAAAGTTTCAATAATAATCACAGAGCATAAAATCTTGATTTAACTGAAGAGCGAAATAATCAAAATTACTTTTGAAATTGTGCTTACTAGAATGTAAATATATATATTTATAAATAGCTGATTTTAATTTTATGTGGTTTAATAAAATTGTTAAACCAGTTTCTTTTTGTGTGGGGCTCGGGAGTGTAACTTTGTCTTACATATGTCATGAATTTGCAATCAAACCAATTATGAAGCAGAGAATAATATTCAAGGCTCAAAGGCGAGGGAAACGGAGGCGCTCATGGGACTAACTCTCCTTGTTCAAATAAAGACAAATTTTTAATACGAGCTTAATAGTCCGGGGGGGGGGGCAACTGCACAAACCATTACTACCTCATCGAGTTGAAAGCTGAAATTCCAGTATTAGATAAAACACAATTCACATATTAAATGCAACCGGTCTGCCAAGTCCTATATGTGGAAAACACCTGCAAACCCGACTCTAGTGGTTGACTGGTATATTTACCACTGTGTTTTCGTGCTCCCAGTCCTCCATATTTTCATATTTCTGAGTGCGGGAAAACGCAATGCTAAATCCACCGATCAACCATTGAAATTGGTTCTAAAGATGTTTCGGATCAAGAAGACTTGGCAGACCATTTGCATTTTAATATGCTAATTGAATTAGGGTAGCCTGGGGGTAATTATCAGACAAAAACAAAACTTTTGCTATTACTCGGGAATCGATGACTATTTCTTTTAACTTTGTAAAACCATCACATGCCTGATAATTATTTTGAATTTTCAGATAATTAGCATTAATAATAATAATAATCTAGCTGAATTGACCGGCTTACGCACGGGAGTTCATGAATTTAATTCTAAAACCAAAATTTAAAATAAACAGAATAAATAATTAGAATAATTAGAAAAATATTTTTCTACGACTGTGCATTAAAAAAAAAATGAAATTTATCATGTTTCTATGGCAGCAGATGATAAAACGATATCTTTAGAATAAGGGAATAAATGGAATAAAG
The DNA here is from genome assembly GCA_963932465.1 of Maratus speciosus. NCBI lineage: Eukaryota > Metazoa > Arthropoda > Arachnida > Araneae > Salticidae > Maratus > Maratus speciosus. The sequence goes on along the minus strand of OZ010786.1, from coordinate 664,598,998 downwards.
TTTTGTTGATTTTTGTGATAAAATGTTTTTCTTTATTTTTTAAAAAAGGTAATAATTTAGCGCCATTAAATAATCTGTAATTATTTGAATATGAGGTAAAATAATTATCGTAATATCCGCTACAGCTTAATATTGCAGCATGGCGTACGTAATATGCATATCTCGCATTACAGTAAACATTTATAACTGGTTAGAACCCACGTGATTACGGGTTGAACATAAAGCAAACATTCGTCAAACATAAAAAATACTATTTAAAATTTTCGGAATTTTTTGCCCCAATCGTTCATGCGCCCCCTACCAGCACCCTGCGTGCTAACTTTCTTAGCCCTGCGCCCTGTGGTTTCCGTGTTTTTAAGACTACAAAGATACGCTCACAGATTTTAATAGGGTAGATAAATTAATAAAATTACCCTGTCGTTTGGGGAGTAATTTCCAGACACCTAAGATGTAATTTTCAGGCAGCTATTTATGGGGTTAGATTTGAACTCCAACTACGGTAATTAAGAGACACCATTGTAAAATGTTACGACACAAAATGCGGTATTTAGACTATTCCGAATACAGAAAAAAAAGAATGAAAGCGCAATTGTAGCTGTGCAACAGAAATCCATTTATATTTTCGGAATAAAAGTAAGTTATATGTTAGTAAGTAAGTTATACTTTTTCACACATAGCTACTGTAGTTACATCTGCATTTGTTTAATATAAATTTATGTAAATTAGTAAAGAACTCAGACTTAAACAGTTCTGATGGTTGAATAAAAATCAACATTAAATAAGAACATAAAACAGACACAAATTTCGTTTAAAAAATAAAAAATATGAATAGATAAATATTTTAGTAGCCTAACCTGCTTTTTCACACTACAATAAAATTTTTAGACGGCATTAATTTTGACAAACCTAAACATTTTAGTTTACTTTGACAGTAAAGATATCACTGTAAATATTTTAAACTTTATTTTACAATTCTTTCACATCTTCAATAGTTTTAACATGGAAAATATTAACAGGCTTAGTCTTAATAGTCCCCCCCCCCCAGAAAAAAAGGACTTGGCAACAATTTCAACTTGATATTTTTTTGGCCATCAATATCGGTCCTCCCCAAGTCGGATAAAAAAAAAATTATTTCAACTTCAAACAGGTTTTTCTGTTATCTTTGTGGAACAACTTTTGTACTTGTTCCACATATGTTTGGTCATAATATACAGATATATTATATATTTGATTATGAAATGGCATCTCTCACTTCAATCATTCGCTATCTTTCATCATAAATCTTCATTTTAGCTTGTACTCCACCCAGTATTTTTATTTTAACTTGAGATGACCTTTTGAAGTTACATTTGAATGTACTACCTATTTTAAGTCACTCGCAAATAGTTAATTTCCCATATAGGATCAATCAAAACACATTTTGTAACACACATTAGTGTCTGGAAATGACCCCGAAGGCTGTCTGATAATTACCCCGGTGTTTCTTAAAAGCTACACTTTTTTTTTAATTAGATTTTTTTCCAGGTGGGCATACATGTAACGTTATTTTGTTGTTTCCAAAAAGATAACATACCCTAGTATACAAAAATGAAGTAGCATTTGTTCTACAGTTGCCACACTCGACAAATTGAAATTTGAAATCAGTAAAGCAAAAAGTTAAACACTAATTTTTTTATAGCATTAAGAAATCGGTTTTCTACAAGATAGAGTAAGATGCTAATTACTAATAAAATACTAATTGAAATAGAAAAATACTTAAGTAAAAGGAAAACTGTTTTGGCCAGATTCCGATTAGTGTGTGAGTATTACTGTTGTCTGTTTACACTGTAAAGATCTGAACTATATCAGATTCGCCAGATAGAAAGAACTAATGCATTTCTAAAACAGAGTAAAAATATGGCGAAGCCCACTAAGACGTGCGGTAAGATGAAATAAACTACTTAGTCACCATCGCTCTTGGACATTTGACAATCGGTGACAGTTTGCTAATGCAAAGGAGCAGCCGGTATTCTTTTGATCTTTGCGCGTGGGAAGAGAACCCACATAGTTTCTCACGAGAGCATATGATCGCAGGATCCGGGTGCAAAAAAGAGGAGGTTATCAAGGTGTCCACTCAGGGGATAGCGGAAAAGGTCCCTGGGAGGTTCCTGAAAGAATGGAAAGTTAGTGGCTGAGAAACTCACTATTGTTTTTAGAGGAAGATAATTGATATATATATATATATATATATATATACGAGAGGAGGATGAGGAGGGATTTAGATTTTTTGGCTGGAGTTGAAAGAGCGACTTTTGGAGTGGAAGAGTTTGAAGGCCGAAAGGGCCGGTCTTTACGATTCCTAGTACCGGGGAATGATACCTGAATCAGCGGCGACAGGGCACCAGGGTGCCGTCGCGGAGAAAGAGATCTTAATCTCTGAGACAAGACAAGCGTCTTCCGTTCAAATAATGCATTGCCTGTGGACTTAATAGACTAGCTGCCACCTTCTCATAGACACTATTCTGATCGATACATAAACTTTTTGTTCAACAAAATTTATATTGTTGTGTACATAGCAACTTATTATCACTCCAGAATATCTTTTATTTTGTTATAAAAATAAATATCATGTTGTCATATTCTAAGAGAATATAAGTTGTCAAGCCTTCGAAGTTAACACCCTCGACCATCGCTACCGCCTTCTTAGGACACGGCACAACACGTTAAGCGCCTCGTCAGTCATCGGTGACTGACACTGAACTTTCAGTTTAGAACGCGTGATTCACCGATGGCTGACGGTCTAAAATATAATATAAAACTAAAAATGTATATACTGTTTTAAGTAATTACTGAAAATTTATTTAAAATTTACTTACCTTTTTTATTTATTACAGGATTATACTTTCTTAAAAATTACTTAAAACATTGTAAATTTTTCAGCTTCAGTGTCAGTCACCGTGGCACCCAACGCGTTAATTACCCTGCATTCCTCTGTCTAAAAATTACCCCGTCTAATCCAGGAATTTTAGTCTGCAATTCGATGAGGTGATGGTCTGCGCTGTCGCTTCCCGGTCTATAAATATCTATTACTTTCTGCTTTCAATGTTTGATTAATCATCTAACAAAACAACTCTAAAAAATACTATCAATATTAATTATATTTATAGTAGTAATTAAACTAGTAAATCTGTAGAACGCAAACGATTATTAGTTTATTATTATTGATCTGTAGTTTTGTTTTCAAATAATTTTATTTAGTATTTAAAATATTCAACCCGCTGTTTAATTTCTTGCATATTTGTGCTACCAATTTCTCTAAGTATGCAAAATTCATTCGCTACTTAGTTTTGAGAAAAATTGCAAAAAACTGATAATTATTAATTGACACAATTTTTTTTGGCGATATATTTGTTACCATAATTACCACTTGCACATAGTCCTAAACCTATAATAGTTCTGGTAAAGCTAGAAAATAAATTTAAATATGGAAAATGTGAGCTTTTCATCAAGCCAATATGAGTAATGTTAGTTCTAAACCAAAATGGTTAATTTAAAACAAGAACAAAAAGGAAAAATTCTGAACATTAGTTATCATTGTTATTTTGGGGGGTAATAAACAATAAAAATCAAAACGCAAAAAACATATTAAAATTAACCTGTACTAAAATTTTACTAGGAGATATGGCTCAACTTCTGAACTGTCATTAAACTAGTGAAACATTTTTTTACGCACTACTTCTTACTTCTTGAATGGTTGGTAGGTTGGTTGATTTTTGACGGCCGATTATCTACACTAGGCATATAGGCCCGAGGGGAGAGTGCCCTTTGTGGGGGATCTTTCTAAGGGAACTTAACCCGTATTTACGCATGGAAATCCATGGCTCGAAGAAAACCACGAAAACTCCGAACGATTAGGCCGACGGGCGCGATTGGGATCGAACCCTGCACCTCCCGTCTACCAGCTTCGAGAGCAGAACCTCCCAGCCACTGGTGGGGCTTCTTGAATGATTAACGCAATTTATTTCTGTTTTTGGCTTACTAATCGGTTCATCCAAGATTTTCAGCATTTTTTTTTTCAGCCAAAATATGTTCATTATGGTAAAATCACTTAGTCAGATTCACCTTTATGGTTACTCTTAAAGCGTCAAAATTTTCCGAAATGTTTATTTTTTTTTATGTTAAACTCCTATTTTCTGAACATTTTTCAATTCCTACTATTAGCTCACACTCTCCCTATATTTATTTATATATTTATCTTGTTCAAATTTTCAATCGTTAATAAAATACTCATTATTCATCCTATCAAGTTGAAATAAATTTTTTTAAACTTGTACTGGATGACAATTGATGTTAATGCAGTTTTTTCAAATATTAATTAATTAAATTTTAATTAATTTTAGTTTTGCATGGGAAACAAAATGGCGGCCATTGGTTATTGAAGATCAGTGAAAGTATTTTCAATAAGGGGTTACCATAGGAGGGACCCTGTTCTGTCGCCAAATACCGCCAAGTTTGTCGCCAACTTGGCGATATATCGCCAAATTTGGCGGCCAAAATGAGTCGCTAAAAGTGACGCCAACTTGGCGATAGCTAATATTTCGCCATATTCCCATAGAATTCCATTGTAAACCTACTTGTTTATAAAAAATCAACAAATTGAGATATTTTAATGCAACAAAAACTAATATTAGCTTAAGGGATTATATTAAATTTTTCTTTGATGACCTAAGTAGCAATTGACTTTAAAAACAAAATTTTTATATTACTTGTTATGTAATTGTTTCCTTGAAATTCCCATTAGAACAGAAGTTATGGCTTTCAGAATTATACCCGTGCAATAGCTGAAGCTGCATTTCCGAAACTTTCAAGTCATTTTTCTACAAATGACATTTTTGGGCATAACGCGCAGAATATCTCAAACTTCTGAACTTTTTTTCATGAAATTTTCAAAACGTATATTTCATATTAGTCTGTATAAACGGAACCTAAAATTTCATTTTTGTTTAAAAATTTTTTTTAGGTGATTATACTGTTAAAAAATTCAAAATTTTGTATTAGCTAAATACAACTTTATTAAAAATATAAAAATGCTTTAAATACAAATTTATTTAGTTTCAGGGTAATTATTACTATCTGAAGTATAATTATGCACAAAAAAAGTCATTTAATTGCAAAATTTATTTTGTAATCCTGCGCGTAAGCTGTAATATTAATTTTCTGCTCGAAAAATGTCTAACAGTTTAGAGCCCCCTATAGATGCTAATTCTACATCTTGCAATTTTTTAAATAAATGAAATGAAAGAACATACTTACATCTTTTATCCCTGTTATAATTGTTTTTAAATCATATACATTTTAAGATATTAAATGTTGAAAATGGTCCTTTTTTTTCATTTGTTCCAATTTTAAGAGTCATGAGATCCTTAAAAAGACGAACACGGTGATATGAATAACTCAATACTTTAAATTGAATAACGTGACATTTGCATCTGTACCATTCGCATCAAGTAGTTTAAAAAAATTTAACTCTTAAGAATTGCAATGGTAAATAAGATTCCGTACGCTGACACCCCAAGATTTTTAAGATTTTAAATATTCCCCTAAACTCCTCATTGTCTCAGTAATTTGAAAATTAAAAATTCTCTAAAATTTATTATTTTAGATCCTTTATTTGAAAAAATTAAAATATTGATATCGCCTTAAAGACGATTATTCGCAAATATTTTGTTAACTGATATTCGGATTGTCAATTTTATTTCAAAATGACCATTTTGTTTCATTGGTATGCTGTTATTAAATTCTGGTTCTAAATACAATAAAAAGAAAAACAATTATTTATGGCTTTTTCAGATGTTCTTTGCTTAAATAGTGTAATATGATTTATTTCTGTAACCACAATTAAATTTGATTGGAAATTTGGGAACGTGACGGATTGTTTAAATATTGTATTCAATTTTTTTTTATCTAACTAGTAATTAAAAAATTTATAAAGAGAATTTTATAGGATTTCTATTACTGGCACATTTATCTTACATGCTCAAATACTTTAATTTCAAAACTGTTCATTTCCTATCCAAACCTTTTTATTACATCAGGGGGTGGGCCCTCTACTTCCCTGAACTTCCTGTTGTCTCGTTAATTTGATATGCATAACTCCTTTTTAAATGCTGCTTCATTTTCACTCCTTAACAGTCTAAAATTTACTGATTTTGTGATAATAAAAATACTTAGTCTGAACAATCAACTATTCTCATGTATATTTTATTTATAATTAATAACACTGGTCGGCAAAAAAATAAATTTCCCTTACTGCAAACTAAATATGTCAAGTTTACTGATCGAATATTCCTAACTCTAAATATGTTATCCACATGGCTCCAGCACGTACCATTTTTAGAGAAACAGTTTTATAATAATAATAAGTGAAGGATTATTATATTGATTTGCAACGATAGATGAAACTGAAATCATAAAAGAACTTTCACTGTCTTATATATCAAACTGATAAAATATAGCATGAAAATCTAGTTTGTTGATGCTTGTATCGTGCATTTATTTTTATGCCCCCCACCCCCCGTATGTTTCGTGTCCGAATTTACTGTTTGCTATCCACTAATATATTTTCATTCCTTATGCCGCTGATTTATTTACAGGTAATTTACATATCTACTTTTTATGTTTTACAAAATTTCCACTTATGTTTTAGAAAGATAAAAAGTATCTTAAAAGCAAACCCTCCTACAAAAAGAATAGTACGTGGTACAGTAATTTCGTTACTATATTTTTATTTAGCAGAGTGAAATTTTAGGAATAAACTATTTTTACAGGGAGGATTTTGTTGCCGACCAGTGTAATCTTTATTGTTAAATTCATTCTTTTTTATATATGTATCTTTTGACTTTGTTACAAGGATTCCAGAGCATTTTTTCAGTCTTTATCTTAAAATATGTCCGAGATATAGCAGTTTGAAATTGTAGAGTGTCCGACATTTTGAAACAATCTGACTTGTGTCATGCGATAGATCTCGTATATATTAACAAATTTTGATGCGACTCTGCATTCGTACAGGAATGACAGAGTTCTCGACCAAGTTCATTATTTATCACCATGTTGTTTTAAAATGGCAGGCACTTCAATATATCTTTAAATTTGGCGATCTAGTACAAATCGCCCTAAATAAAACCCATTTGGATCTTTCTGACTGATTTGGCGAAATTTTTATCTCCAGCTTTGAAGAAAATCTGTATTGAATCTTCTATAATAGGGTTCCACTCACGTTAGCTTCGCGTGTTTAAGTATAATAAGCTGGATTTTTAAAAACAAGGAATATAAAAGCTACCTGTTCCCCCTGCACAGTCCGGAAGAAGTGTTTTTAAATGGCTGCATGAGTATTTACCATAATTTTAACCCATTTATGCCTAGCGTCCCATTTTTGGAACGTTTCGAATTTTAATAAGTTTATATAATTTTTTTTTTATATATAACATGGAAATTGTATGAAATAATTGCTTATAAATTTCTTTTATCTGTTACCGAAAGATGACGGCATAAGATGGATATTTATTTGTTTAAATGAAGGCTTTTTGTGAATTTATAGATTTTTCCTTTTTTAACATGGCGAAATGCAAAAAGTAAGTTTATTTTTACTTTTTCTGTCAAAGATCGAAATAAGTTATAATCTTAACTTGTAGGCTTCTTTGAAAGACATATTTTTTTTTAAATTGTGAAATTCTATGTTCAAGCTTATTTTTATGCATGTTTGTAATGTACAAAATATAGGGCGTTAGGCACGATTGGATACATATTTTTACTAGCCATTTTGGGGTCATTTCTTTAGGTAAAGTCCTTTTCACGATGAATATGAAATAAATTGTTTTTAAGCCTCAAATACGATTACTCTTAATTTATTATTAATACTTATGCTATTAGTGCCTGTAAAGGAATAAATATAATATTTTAGTAGTTCATAGAAAATACTAATTATAGTATATAGAGTAAACAGTTTAAAAGTTTATTTTATATAAATTTAGACAAAACATTTAATTATGCATATTATACTATTATAAATAATCCCATATTTAGTAAGTTTACATTTCATCAAATACAAAAATATTCTAGCATATTTTTTTTTCGTATTTTTTCAGCCCATTTTGAATCATTTTAAACTGATTTCAGATTTAAATTTGAGAAAACAAATATTCAGGCATAAATGGGTTAAAATCGTAGCACTAATGCATATTTAACATATGTATATTTTTACTTAAATTTTAATATTATTAAAACTTACTAGTGAGTTTGAAGTTAAGCAGGACGTGGAAATACAGGGAATTAGTAGTCGTACCTCCATCGTCAGAACCCCTTTGGTGATAGGGATAGAGATGCGATTATACGACACTGATATTGGATCATTCCATGAAAAAACGCTAGATTTTCATATTAGCATACTTATTATAATTACAGGATTACAATAGCACTGTTGAACAAGAAAGAAAAATCAATGCGTCAAGCATAGATCATGAAACGCTTTCCAACAGATTCAGAATAATGTAATAAAACTGCACCGTTAAATAAGTTAAAATGTTATGTCTAATTCAACCCTATGGAAACACATAACACATTCGAAAACCCAATTTCAGCTGTTGTCAAATACAAGCGGAAAATTATCAGAAATCTTTGAGCAGCCCTGTATAGAGATTTCTATCAACGACATGCATGCCAAAATTGAGTTCACTTAAGAGCTACATATACTTCCGTTGAAAATTTCCCTCCAGCCATTTCCTCTATTAAGAAGAATGGTACGTGAATACTTTTGTGCAGCCCTGTATAGGAGGTATAGAATTTATATAGAACGAGTAACAGGCAAAAAATTAGTTACAGGGTGCGGGGAAAATATTGATAGTAAAATCAATCTCTACTACAACGCCATAGATACAATTATTTCAATAATTTTTATTGCGTAAGATTAACAACTAAGTAACAATCGATATTTATTTAGCGATATTCATTTTCGATTCAGTCTTCTTTTGCCTTGATACACTCGCGGAGAAAGTGCGGGAAGGCATCCACGGTGCGCCGCAATTAGTTCGCATCGAGACCGTTTCATTTACGTGTCAAAGCAGCTTTTAAAGGAGTGATATCTCTGAGGATTAGCACAGGCTCTTGCTTGCAACACTCCCATACGGTGTAATCAAGTGGATTAAAATCCGGAGTATTCGGAGACCACTCTTGAGATGAAATGAAATCACGAAGATTTGCTTGGCACCACCGTTGCGTTTGGCAAGACTTATGGGCTGGTACTGAATCTTGTTGGAACACATATGGATTGTTTCCAAAATGAGAATTTAGCCATGGAAGGACCTCCTTTTAGAATATCGTTGAGATAATTGATCTGATTAATCTTGACACCAGCATCATCAAAGACCAAAGGGGATTTCCCGTTGTTTGTGATGCAGCCAAAAAATACCACGCTGGCTGGATGAGCTTTTCTGGCTACTATGCTACCACTTGAATTAGCAGTTTTACTGTTTTTGGCTAATATGCAGTCATTCTGATGGTTAACAGCTTATTCAATAGTAAATCGTTTTTCGGCACAGAAGACGAAATACAAACAATAACCCAAAAATACTTACTTATAATGTAATATTTAGATTATAAAGAGCAAATATACACCAAAAAAATAATTCTACAACATTTAAAAGACACACACACAAACATTAAGAAAAAATTATCAATACTTTCTCCGCACCCTGTACATTTAAAAGCGTATACTGAATTTTAAAAAGTACTCCAGCAATTATTACTCGCAACAGTACTGTAACAGATTTCTTTTGTGTGTCCTTGTAAATGAATAAAAGGTGCTATGAATGCCCTCTTCTAACTTAATCGTAGGGAAATTGAATGATTTATATCAGTTTCAATACATTTGAAATAGCATAATATCATTAAAATACTCTGAAAACGATTACCCCCCTATACCATAACCTAGTGGAATTCTCTTGAATGTCCCTGTAAATGAACGATAAATCCTACATACTTCATATACAAAACCAAACATGCTTTGGTGACCCTTAATAACCTAAATAATCATTACATGAAAATCCGAGTACATTAACGGGAGTTAGATCTTGAACAGACGGACAGACATACCGAATGCATAAACACTTTTCAACTTTGTTGTAAAGTGTTAAAAAGCAGTAATATGTAGAAAAGCTGTTCCACACGTGATATTGAACGGCCCTTTATTTGGTTTAAAAATTTCCACATTTTTACATTAGACCTAAAGTAAATCAGCCCGTTTTTAATAGGTTTAAAAATCTCCACATTTTAACCTGAGTAATCTGTCCATTTTTACAGAACTGATTCTTTGCTGTGAATACCTTTTTACTTTCTTCTATCTTCAATAGAAGAAAGTATTGTAATCGAAATTTTTTTCGACTTCCGGTTTTCGACGGATTTACATGTTTTAGGGGTCAGAGATCCCCAAAAACATGTTTATAGAAAATGTCTGTCTGTCCGTGTGTCCGTCTGTCTGTCGCCATTGTACCATCAAAAAGTGTATGAAGTTATGCATAGAATTAAACCAAATTTTTATTTTAAGTTTTTGGATATGACAGGTTAGTCCTCCCTTAATTTGGAAAAAAATTCGCCGATAGAGGGCGCTGTAACAGCGATTTTTGTGAGATTTTGAATATTGTACCATCGAAAAGTGTATGAAGTTATGCATAGAATTGAGCCAATTTTTTTTTTGTTGTTTCTTTTTGGTCATGGCATGAAGGTCTTCCCTGAATTTGGAAAAATTCCACTGGAAGGGGGCGCTATAATTACGATCTCAGTACCATTTTCTTTATTGTACAATCGAAAAGTGCATAAAATTATGCATACAATTGAATCAAATTTTTTGTGCATGTTTTTGGCTTTGGCCAACATTCCCTCCTTGAATTTGGAAATATTGCGCGGTAAAGGGTCTCTGTGATAACGATTTTTGTATACTTTTCTTGATTTTGTGTAGTTCTATTGTCCATCGGCGGCTCGTGCAAAGGCGGGAAGTCACTTTCTGCTAAGCCGGCTATTCGCAAACATCTGATAACAACATAATAAGGAAAAACTATTAATTTTAATAAATATCATGATATAGATTAACTCGTTTTTAGTTCTTTTAATTGACTGAAGCAGAAATTTAAGATGAAAATCAAAGTTGGTATAGTAATGAACTAATAATATTGAAGTACTAACATGTGGTAACTAGCTTTTGAAATATTAAGATGTATAAGATAGAAGAAAGTTTTGGGATTGGCACATCCAACTAGTTTAGCTTTGTTTAGGCACTCTAACCTCAACTCCCCGTTTTCTCATAATTTGATAACAACTCTCTACAGTTTCATTACGTTAAATATTCTACCCAAATTAAGTAAAATGTTGATTTTATGTTAGCGTCATTAATAGTTGATTTACCAATTATTTTCGTAAATGTTTCGTTAATTATATATAATCCCATTTTCTTTTCAATTTAATCGTAAATGAATATTTAACATTTAAAAACAGTTTGTAGTAACATAAAAATGCGGGTGATAGAAATTGAGCAGTGTGTTAGCTGCAGTATTCAAGGCCTTTGGCATTGCTTTAAAATAAAAACGAATTTAACGATTTCAATTTGAACTATTTCTTCAGTTAGCCTGAATGTTAAACTTAAATAAGCAGGAAATTTAAATGTACATCCAGAATTTGCCGGGAACTTCACTATCATCACACGTTTTAAAAATAATCAATCAACTTATAATTGAACAAAGATTCATCTTTTCTCCGTCAGTTCCCATTTCCAAAGGCTTCGTTCATTTTCATATACTTAGTACATAAACGTGGAAAGAATATGCTTACAGGTAAAAGAGGAGAGGGGATTTGCGATTGAAACGCAACTAAAACACTGTTCGGAGCGATCGATTCCGAACGACGATTTCAACGATGTCCAACAAACTTCCCGTTTTCTCATAATTTAATAGCAAATCTCTACAGTTTTCATTACATTAAATCTTCTATCCAAACTAATTAAAATGCTGATTTTATTCATAGTCACATTAATAGGAAATTATGATTAATTATTCTCATCGTTTCGATTACTGTTCCCTAATTGTTCAATTTAATCGTAAACGAATATTTTACCATATCACAATATATATTTCAAACGGAAAAATCAAAACATGCATTAAAATATTTATTTGCTTAAAAGACGTTACTAAAATCACATTAAAAGTATATTAAAAACAGAAATTACAAATACAATGCATATGAACACTGGAAAAAAAATCATCTAATACAAACAAGTAAACATATAACGCCCCCTATATTTCCGATATCGCACGTGTTCCTTCTATGTCGCGATTCCGCAAGTTGTCCAACTACTCAATCCATATATTTGGGATGCGAAAAGATAACGTATCGTTACAAACCCCTGAACCTCTTAAATAAATCTCAATGGATTCTCTTATAAGTAATTGTAAGTAAAAAAATTAGACCTGTATATTAATCTACTCTCGTTAAAAAGTATGTTAATGCTCTCTATTTGATTCAGCCGGGATAAAGCAGTTTTACCGCTGTTATATTTTATATCCGCCATATGTTTTTTACATCTGATATTGAATTCTCGTTGGGTTATACCTATATAATGATTTCTGATCCCCCCTCCCCTCCCAAATAAATGGAATCGTATAAACTCCTGCGAGGTCATCCCTATTCGTAGGATCAATTTTTGTGTTTAAAAGCAACTTTAACTTTGGAGGAGTCTTCGCAATCAAACAAACCAAAATTTCTTAAAGGATTTTTTATATACTGAAAGAATTTACATTGAACAATCAAAGAACAATAAATGACTTTCATTTGACTATTTCACATTTTAAAGACATGGACAGTTTGTAGTAAACAAAAAAACAAGGGAACTTTTACAGAAATCTTTTGTTTAATGCAATGTCCAGTAGTAGTATAAAAGCAATAACCACATTGTAACATAATTAAACAAAAAGACTGATTAAAATTAATATAACAAGAACGGTTTATAGCATGAGTGGCGTACTCCATCAACGTCATCTATATTTAATATAGGTGGCGCTGACTCTATGCGCCAATATTAAAGCCCAGATATCAATTTTTGATGCTAAAGAAGTCCGTATAGTATGAAAATAAAAAAGGCATCACATTTGTAAAATAATAATAGTAATTTATTTAAGAAAGAACATATAATAAACCAGCTGACCCGCCTGGCGTTGTATGGACCTGTAGAAAATAGCACAAAATGCGAAAAATCTTAATTTTGAAATATGTAAATTGCTGCATGAATTTCGAATAAACTTCATGGAAATGAGAAAAAAAATTACTATATTAAGCTGGAAAATTGAAACCTGATTCCATTTACTAATGTGGAAATATCATTGCTATTCGTGGAAAGCACTAAACATCACCTAAAAAAAAACCCACCATAAATTGGAAAATTCCTGTCCGAAATCCGAATAAATTTTATTGAAAAGAGGGCAGAATTTGCTACTTTATTTCGAAAATCGAATGTCAAAATCTCGCCGCGGATCGCGAAGAAACTTAAAAATTGCAAAACTTCAAAAATCCCGAAAAGACATGTACTATATTTGGATAAAACTTTGAAACCTAATTCCTTTGAATGTCAAATCGTCGGGAAAAACGCAAAAAACCTCTAAAAAGCATTGATACCAAAAATCACACAGGAAAAAATGTATTATATTAGGCAAAAAGATTGAAACCGAATTCGTTTTCCATATCTCAAAAAACCACTGTTGAAATCTAAAAAAATACACCAAAAAATTGCATTAGGTGTTTTAGTACCTAGTAGTAGTTTTAGTTTAGGTGTTAAGCAGTGATAAAATTTTCCACGCTTTATATTAAGAAATGAAGCATAGCAACAGTTTGTTTGGAGTCAGTTTCCAAGCAAAACGTCATGACTGACATCACGAGTGAAAGCGTCTATTAATATCTAGGTTTGCATTGGATATGGGATAGTGCTCGGTCGATAGGCTGGATCTACGCTTCCTAGATGAGGGAGAAAGCCTTGACACGCTTTGTGACGTCACACAAAGCAAGGAAAACAAAGAAATAAATTCTAACAGCTTGCATGTTTTGATTTCGTTGGCTTGTACAATTGTTAATTATTATTAGAAAATAATTATACCACGAGCCACCGAAATCAAATCCCGCAAGTTCTTTCTTTGCCTGGTTCGTGTGACGTTTCGTGATATCACAACAAAGCGTGTCACGGCTTTTTCCAGTCTAGGAGGCGTTGACTGGATCCGAATCGAACCCCATATCTGTGGCATTGTCCAAGAACTGAAAGTCCGATACACTCAACATCTGAAGAGCAAAATAGAAATACAAAATAGAAAACTGTCTTCTTTTAGTTATTTATTTACTGTAAAAGGAAATAAGCAAAAGTAAAAAGCAGTGCAATAAACAAAAGTGTTAAATTAAACTACTAAGTTGTGGCCATAATAAAGCTTTCTTCTATAAAATTCTAAAACTTATACAAGTGGGTAAATACCCGATTTCCGGGTTACAGAATATAGGTGAAAACCATCCTATATTATATTTCTGATGTTAACATCTTTTTTCTCTTCACATAATAAAGACACAGCGATGAATGAGGTATTTTTCGAACGGTTCTGCAAGCGGCTTTAACACAGTATACTTATATATAGTTAAAACACGATGTATGATGAAAACGATTCAAGTTAATCAAAAGTTAATGAAAAAACGTATCGGCAAATAATCTCAAACATTGCGGTAAAAAAGCCGCTCACGGGTCTACTATTTTTTATGCCTAGTAACAATACGAAAAATATTTTTATGGAAAATAGCAATAATGCGTTCAAATAAAGTTTAGAAACTTACTAAAAGCGGTATTTTCATATTAGCCTCACGTCAGGAGTTAATAGCCGAAGAAATTTCCGAAGATTGCTATTTATAAACAGCCTTTTTGATTCTGTTCATTTCAGCGGATTAAGCGGGAAATTCAATTACATGACATAAATTTGTATTTTATTTATATTTTGATTCATGGATGAATGTTTTAATTTTGTTATGGAATATAATGTGGAATAAAATGATCCTTTTATATTAAGTGTAACCGGATCTATCTTTCGTCATTGTCTGCAGGCGATAATTTGAAAAAAAAAAAAAAAAACATGAAAATTAATTTAAATACAATAAAAATTAAGTAAATCGTGATACAGCTTTTAAATAAATTAAGATCGTTTTCAAACAAATTGCATTTAAAAGTACATTTTTTCTGTATTCGATGGTGTAAAAACTGAAAATGTGTGGTATTTAGAAGTAAAAAAAAATTGCAATAAAAGTTAACAAAAGCAAAATTTAATCGTCCTTTGTTGCCACAATCAAATTGACGTCAGCGTTACGTACGGACACTTTGTCCTTTATAATATAGATAGCATACTCACACAGAAAAAAATATGGATATATGAAGTATGTTTTTCATTGAATTTAGCTTGCAATTCAGCGATCAGTGAATAATAGAAAACGAAATCACTCTCTAAATTGCGCAGATTTACGGACAATATTAGGAATCAAAACGGGTTACGTGCGCTACCTGTTGATTGAATACAGTGAAAGTTTATTAAGCATCTATTGAACTCAAACATTTTTTTTAGACTGACATCAGTCTAAAAAAAAGTTAGAGTGCATTAGTTCTTAAGATATAGCTATTTCGAAAATCGTGAAAAATGCAGCTCATCAGTGCCGCCTGTTAGGTTATTTTAATAGATCTTGGTTAAATGTACAATATATACAAGAAAGGTTGGGATTTTACAGACGCGGTCGAGGCATTGTACGACCGTAACCATGTGTAGGCTGAAGTCGTCTGTCCAGACAATACATTTTGGACAGTATTTAAGTGAAAATACTTGCTGAGTAAGCTACATTTAAACAAGAGAATTGTGCAATTGTAGGGCACGCCGTTAAACGCTGACACAATAGATTTCCTTGTTAGACAACTTTTGCACTGTCAGCGCCATTAAGTTCTGATCATTGCTTGTTACTATGCGTTTGCTGTTTCTGGATGCATCACTCCTCTCGGGCGATGACCTAACCAGTCTCTGATATATATATATATATATATATATATACGGTTAAAACAGGTTGTTTGAAGAAAAAATTTTGAAGTTAATGAAAAAACGTATCGGCAAATAATTTCAAACATTGCGGTAAAAAAGCCTCGCATGAGCCTATTAATTTTTTATGCCTAGTAACAATACGAAAAATATTTCTACGGAAAATAGCAATAAACTTTTGAAACTGATTAAAAGCGATATTTTCTTATTAGCCTCACGTCGGAGTTAATAGCCGAAGAAATCTCCGAAGGTTGCAATTTATAATCAGCCTTTTTGATTCCGTTCATTTCAGCGGATTAAGCGCGAAATTCGATTACATCTCTTAAATGCGTTTTATTTATTTTATTGTTTTATTGATTGATAGATGAATGTTTCAATTTCGTTATGGAATATAACCTGGAATAAAATGATCTTTTTATATTAAAGTGGAACCCGATTTACCTTTCGTCATTGTCTGCAGGCGATATAGATTTGGAAAAAAAGCATGCTTGTAAATTAATTTAAAAACAATAAAAGTTAAGTAAATCGCGATATAGTTTTTAAATATAGTTTTCAAACAAATTGCCAAACAAATTTAAAATTACATTTTTTCTGTATTCGATGGGGTAAAAACTGAAAATGTGCGGTATTTAGAAGTTTTAATAATTACAATAAAAGTTAACAAAAGCGAAATTTAATCACCTGTTTTTGCCACAGTCAAAATGACGTCAGCGTTATGCGCGGACACTTTTTCTTTAATATAGATAGCATACTCTTACAGAAAAAAATATAGATATGAAATATGTTTTTCATTAAATTTAGCTTGCAATTCAGTCATCAGTGAATGAAAAAAAAAACCTCTAAATTGCATCGATTACGGACAATATTAGGAATCAAAACAGGGACATGTGCTCCCTGTTCATTGGACATAGTCAAAGTTTATTAACGCTATTTCTGCCACGATTTTGTGTATACCTATTTCTAACAAAAGGTGTCTTTTGACACCGTTGCGTTTAAATGCAAATAAATGCTAAAACTGTTGGGATTTCAAATTATCAGTTAAATATCGATAATTTGAACAATATATTTATTTACTGACGAGTATTTATTAGATTATTTAATACTTAATTTTAAATTTATTGCAGGCTATAAATTCTAGCTTAATTCAACAATTTACAAAATACAAATATACATAAACGTAATGAAACGTGTTTTATGTCAAACAAAGACAACAATTAAAAATTATTTTTTTCGTTGGTTTTAATTTTTATTGGAAAATTAAACTATTTGATACTATTTTGATTAAGCTATTTTGATGTATAAAAATTCTATCTTTGTAACAACAACAACAGTAATCATAAAGACAGCAGTGTAATAAAATTCTTTCCTTATTCAATTCCACAGTTTTTACAAGAATGAAAACAAAATTCGTGTGCATTGAACTCACTACCGAAATTTCAGAACAAAACGCGTTATTCAATTTTTAGAACTAGTCACTGCAATTAACACTAAAATGCAACATGGCGGAAAACAAGGGAATATCAGAGTTATGCAGCAACTCTTGTATTTTTCCGTTACAACAGAAATAGAGATTATCTAATCTGTATATAATTGATCTGATGCTGTAAAATGGTGCTCATATTTAGGAGTAAAATTGTTTAAAATTAGAAATTATGAAATTTTGTGTCAAAATTCGCCTTATGGTAGAAATGGGTATACCCTATGCATGTTTTTATATCCAGGATGAGGTGGAGGAAAATGATATCGCTGAATTAATGTAACATCTATTGTACGAAAAGTCAAATTAATTGTGGATAAATGGTTAAACTTAGAGTAATTTTAAGTTAAAATCTAAAAGGTGTCTTTTGACACCTCTTGGTAGAAATAGTGTTAAGCATCTATTTTTGTCAGTCGAAAAAAAGTCAGAGTGCATTAGTTCTTGAGATATAGCTATTTCGGAAATCGTGAAAAATGCAGCTCAGCAGTGCCGCCTGTTGGAGATATATACACTCAAACCTAAACAGTACAAATTTATGTCACGGTCTTAATCAATCTGGAGTTTTAGGTAGCTTTCATTACAAAAAGCTACCTATTGCAGCCGTTCGGAGGAAAACGATTCCGAAAAATTTTGGTATATTTTCACGATCATGACTCCTAGACCCCGAAACCACCCTCCGTTAAAAAAAAATAAAAAATATATATATAATCTGTTCTTTGTCATACTGTAACTCTCGTATTTATGAACCAATTTGGATAAAATTTCGCGTGTACATAGTACATACCAATGTCTCGATACGCCATCGATCCTCCCATCACGATCCTCCATCCGCCATTTTGTTTCAAAATGGCGGCCATTCAAAAAAATTTAAAAAATTTAAAATTTAAAATGAGGCACAAAAAAATTAGACATTGAAAAATATTTTTTCTTATGTGTTTGGGCTTGATACAAAGATTCTGGAGCATTTTTAATTTTGTCTATATCTTAAAAAATGGCTGAGTTATAGTACTTTGAATTTCTAGCGTGACTGACATTTTGAAACGATCAGATTTTTGTCACGCGATAATACACGCATTTATGAACCGATTTGGATGTGACAAAGAATGTGCATAGTACATAGCAATGTCTCTACCGAGTTCTTTGGCTAGCCTCATCCGCCATCTTGTTTCAAAATGGCGGCAATTTAAAAATTTAAAAAAAATTAATTTAAAATGAGGTACAAAAAAATTAGAAATTGAAAACGATTTTTTTCTTATGTGTTTTAGCTTGTTACAAAGATTCCGGATCATTTTTTTTGCCTTTATCTAAAAAAAAAGCCGAGATATAGCAGTTTGAATTTCGAATGTGTGTGACATTTTGAAAAATCTGATTTTTTTTGCCTGCAACAGCACTCGTATATATCAACCGATCTAGATATGAGTTAGCATGTGCACAGGAATTACTAAGGTCTCGAGTCTCGACCAAGTTCATTGGTGAGCTTTGTTGCACCCATTATGTTGTTTTAAAATGGCGGTCTATCACCGATAATTCGGGTTAGTGTAATTATTAATATAATTCGGGATATCACCGAATTTGGCGACAAAATATAAATCACTTTAATAAAACCAGCTTTGATAACGTTGACTAATTTGGCGAAATTCTCATTCATATTCAATATTGACAAAATTAGTATTTAATCTTCTATAATCGGGTTCCACTAATTTGAGCTCCGTGCGCTTGAATAATATAAGCTGGCTATTAAAAAATAAGGAATATGAAAGCTACCTCTTCCTCCCGGCACTGGCCGGAAGGACTTTTTAAATTAATGCGGTAGTTCGTGAATTAGAGCGCTCACAAAATTTGTGTCGCATACAGACATTTTTCTAAAAACAGTCAAATCGTGTTCAGGACTTTCTACAAAGTATAAAAATCCGACGCTAACCGGAAGTCGAAATTTTTCATGAATCCATACTATCTTGTATAGATGAAGGTTGAAAATCGAGGCAGTTTTTTGTGTGTATTATAAATAATGCATACATAGGTAAAATAGATTAAAAAATTTTCTCAAGTGTGATAAACATATAAAGATACTAAAAAAATTATATACAGTCGAACTTGTTTAATACGAGCACGTCTCTAAAACGAGAACACGGTTAATAAGAAATTTTCATGAAATTTTCAAAAAATCGTTCATCATTTGAAATATATGAAGATTTTCTATCTTTAAACGATCTCTAAAAACAAAATACCTGCTAATAAAAGCAACATATCTGTTCATTTCGTTGCGATTTTTTGCGAGTTGGGTGGAGTTATGAAAAATATTCCTTTCTTAGCAAACACTGTTTTCTTTCTGCGATAATACTGGTGACTTTTAATTAACCTACAACTTTAATCTGAAATAACTTCTCAGAGCCTCACTAGATGGCAGCACGAATGTGTGCTTGTTTTTAGGAATTTGTTTAGTGTCACTTCATGCAATTTTGAAAATATCTACGAAAGCGTTATATTAAACTGAAGATCGTATTTTTATTTTTAAAAATTGGTAATTAATGTGGTGAAAATGTAACACTATTTCTACGGAAGTGGGCTTCAACATTCAGAAACCGACCTAAGCCTTTCTAGAGCCAATGGTAAAAGATCTGATAAGAAAATTTGAAAGGTTTGATAATGTTAAAGATACCGGGTGTCCCAAAAAGGACTGACTGATTTTAAAATTCAATAACTTGCAAACGGTGACAGATATTTAAAAAATTCTTGCAGGAGGGTTATGCATAAGGTCAAAAGTTTTTTTACAGTGATTTTCAATTTTAGTTCGGATTACAAACAATAGATGGCGCTGCGATCAAAAGACGCTGAATTCAGGCTCGATTTTTGGTACTTCGTGGCCCGGATAATACATTTCCATCTCCTTTTTCAGCATGGAACAAGAGAAAGGACCAGAAATCGAGCCTGTATTTAGCGACTATTGCTTACAGCGCCATCTATTGTTTGTAATTCGAACTAAAATTGAAAATCACTGTAATAAAACTTTTGACCTTATGCGTAACCCTCCTGCAAGAATTTTTTAAATATCTGTCACCGTTTGCAAGTTATTGAATTTTAAAATCAGTCAGTCCTTTTTGGGACACCCGGTAATTTCAGACAGTCGTTTTTCTCCAGATTCGTATGGGTATGAATACCGATGAATATTGGTTCATGCAGGACGGTGCCCCTCCACATAGGACAAGCAGAGTGTTTAACACCATTAACAGTGTTTTTGGAACCCGAGTTATTGCTTATCAATACCCGAACAACATCCTGGTGCATTGCATTGGCCCCCTTATTCATCGATATGAATCCGTGCGATTTCTAACTTTGAGGTCACATGAAAGACTTGGTGTACATGAAGCAGCAGACAGACCTCAATAGCCTCAAGAAATCCATTACTGACTCATTTGCAAGCATTAAAATAGAAACTTGAACAAGTAACTGATAACTTTGTGACTAGGTTGCGCTACTGTATCGCCTCTGAAGGTTTTCACTTTGAAAACCTTGTGCATTACTTTTTCTACGCTCTTTTTAATAAATGTTTTTGCTGTGGTATCTGCAACTTATTTCATTTTAAAGTTGTAGGTTAATTAAGACATCTTGTATTTCTACATTATATATGTCTGTTAATGTAGTCATTTATCAGTTTAATCAGGTATAATTTCAATCTTCAATAATATTCCCTCCCCCCCCCCCCCTCCAACCACTTCACCGCCGAAGAAAATAAATAGGAATTTACTGAGGTTTTGAAAGTATGAAGAGTTAGACGCTTCAAATACATGTATTATAACTAAGCCGTAGTAAGGAAATAGTATAGAAAACTTTTAAAAAATCTGGACTCTGGGCTGGGGTCTCTTAACGTTGAACTTTAAAACGAGAATGATATATGAAATCAATAGCTCGAAAACTGTAGTAACTATTGCAACGTTAAGAGTTTTTCCAGGGAAAATTGATATAATTTAAGCATAGAGCTAATACTTGTAGCTCATTGAGCAAGTAAAAATTGCAATTAGCATATTTAAGATTTTTATCTTCACGGGTTTTGCGACTAATGATTAATACGAGGACTTTAATATTCCTTTCCTTCTCGCATTAAGAGCTCGACTTAAGTAACTGAATGTATAATAGTATACTAGCTGGCTTCGCCCGCTAGCGAGCCCCTCCTTTTAACTGAGCCACTCCTTTTTATGAACCTCTAATAATATGAAATCTCGAATTGAACGAACCTCGAAGCGGGTCCCCGCTGCCTACGGCACCGTATAGCAGGCGTGCTGCGCACGCAATGCAAACTCTTTAAAAAAAAAAAAAAACCTATCGCGCTCGAAAGAAAGTCGAACAGGGTCTCCGCTGCCTTCGGCAACGTATAGCAGGCGTGCTGCGCCCGTACTTCAAACACTTTTTAAAAAGCCTATCGCGCTGGAACGAACCTCGAACACCGGGTGCCTGCTGCCTACGGCACCGTATAGCAGGCGTGCTGCGCACGAACTGCAAAATCTTGTAAAAAGGCAATCTCGCACGAACAAGCCTCGAACCGGGCATGGTTTTCTATCGTGTAAAATCGCTCAGTACGCCCCCATAATAAGGTGCAGTCACTGTCAAATCTATGGACATACAAAAGAGAGATGCAGAAGAAAAGAAACCTGCGCATATTGCATGAAGAACCATGAAACT
The DNA here is from genome assembly GCA_963932465.1 of Maratus speciosus. Lineage (NCBI taxonomy): Eukaryota > Metazoa > Arthropoda > Arachnida > Araneae > Salticidae > Maratus > Maratus speciosus. Next base: position 664,576,729 of record OZ010786.1, on the reverse strand, counting down.
TCAACATGTCCGAATAAAAATGATCCAAGGAAGCACAAATGCTATAATTGCTATAATTATGTGAACCCCGAAGGTCTCAATACAAGTTCGATCCTAGCGCAAATTCAAGCGAATGTAATATCTTTCAAAACCACTTCTATAATAGACATCGTATAATTAACTACCGACAGCAACGTTCTCGACCCTAAATAACCTTTCAAATATCGTTACCCAAAATAACAATGTTCTTACTATGGCTTCCAACCCTGCTAATGTAGCAGTTCCAACTAAAGTAATTCATAACAAAGCAACTCTTTCCAAAATTAGATGTGTCCAAATTAATCTGAATAACTGTCGCGCAGCGAATCTAGAACTAATCAAATATATAAATAATCAACAAATTGACATAGCTATAATCCAAGATTACCATAGAACAAATAATTCATTTACAAGCCTCCCAATTGGATGGTCTCTTTATGCCTCAAAAAATGAAACAGCTGGAATTATCATAGCAAACTCCCAACTATATCACCTAAAAACCTTATCTTTTGACAACAGCATTTTTATTAACATTAGCACTAAATACCATGAATTAACACTTGGCTCGCAGTATTCCCGTCCTCGTTCCGCAAGAGACCTTGAAGAAGACCTACAAGCCTGGACCAACACTATCAGAGACTGTAAAAATATCATTTTAGCAGGCGATTTTAATGCTCACTTAAAGGACTGGGGATATAAATGCAATAATGCAAGAGGAGACATTCTTCTAGATTACCTCGCTTTAAATAACGTATCCATAGTTAATGATCCCAATGCACCATATACATTCAAACAGAACAAAAGGAAAGGTACTCCAGATCTAACTTTAAGTGGAAACAAAGCACGCAACTATCTCAATTCTTGGTACGTAGATTGAGGTACATCAATGATTCCCTCAGCGACCATCTGTACATAAGATACGATTTATCAATAGATCCAGTTCTAAGAAATGAATACAGATTTAAAACTAAATTTGAGAATTTCAAAATATTTAACAACCAACTCTCTCCTAATGTTGACAATCTACAGACAACTCTCAGCGAGGTCAAAAGTCTTAATGACTTGAATGAATGGACCCACTAATTTGAAGAGCTTCTACAAGAAATCATGGAATCTTCTCTCAAAAAGAAAAAACAGTCATATGAAGTAAATACAAAGTGGTACACAGATAATCTCAAAATACAAAGAAATCGATTAAACGCTTTACGGAAAAGATCAAATAAAAATCCTGAAAACGTACGATACCAAGTTAGCTACAAGAAAGAGAGAGCTAAATACAAATTAAACATCAAAAACGCAAAATTAAATTCGTGGAAATCCTTCTGTGAGACAACATCCACAACATACGGAACCACTTTCAAAATTGTAAAGGGCAAATACCTCAAAAATACCGACTTAATACATCAATACTTGACACATCAAATTCAACTGACATGTTTAGAGACATTCAACACCAACTCTTAAGCCATCATTTTGGAAAAGAAATCCCTGAAAATCTACATTCATTTGAAAATTTGGAGCCACTATCAGAAAGTGATATAAATGAATATCTAATCAGCTATAGAGAACTAAAATATTGCGCATCAAGACAGTCGAACAACAAAGCCCCTGGCTTCGATAAGATCGATGCAAGGGTTACTAAAAACTTTATCAAAACTTTCCCACAATTAATGCTTCAACTATACAACAAATGCTTTTCCCTTGCCCATTTCCCAGGGAGCAAAAATCACCGAGTTATTGTCTTTTGAAAAAAAATGTTTGCAAAAATTTGCTTTTTTTGGCCATAACTTTCTGGAAAGACCTCATAAAGCTTAGTTAACATGATTTTCAGTTCGGAAATTTTAATACCTTTAATTTAAGGTGTATTAGCTTAAATTAAAAAGTTCAATAAAAACGGTCATAACTTTATGGTCGTGCCTCGTATGTCTAAGCTTGTATGTTATTCAGTTCGGAATTTAATTTACCTTTATTTTAAGGTGTATGTTGAGGGGGTGCGTGGGAAATTTAACGATGTCGAGTCTGATTCAATTTTGAAAGGATTTTCCATCGATTATGAGTTGGTAATTAGCTAATGACGTCCGTAATTACGGCCGGATTTTCTCGAAACCACAAAGTCCGTTTTTCTCGGAAAATCGCGGCCCGAATCGACATATAATAAGACCCTCTGCGTCGCCTGTGAGAAAAGTAGTTCCGGCGACACGGGCGAGTGTTACCAACATACAGACAGACGTTTACGGACATTAATAGTAGTAGAGATGTATAATTTTTTTACCATATGCAAAGGTAATTTTTTTAGGTAAATTGAGGTAAATTAGTAGTGTATATATATATATATATATCATTTTCCAGCGCTGTCCTTTCTGACTCCTCTATCAGTGTGTCCATCTCTCTCTCAATTTAAGTCTTTCTAAATGTATCTGTATACCTCTGTTATTCATTCGTTTTCATTCATTCATATCTTCATTCATTAGCGTTTATTCTTTTATCCCTTCATCTCCCTTTTCATTCACCGCTTCATTTGCCTTCATTCATTCATCCTTGTTTTCTTTTTTGTTCATTAATCCTTTCATTCACAATTCATGGCAACCCCTTTCATTCACATTTTCCTTCATTCATTCACAATTCATGTCAACACATTTCAATTTTCCTTCGTTCATTCGCAATTCCCTTCGTTCATTCGCAATTCCCTTCGTTCATTCGCAATTCCCTTCGTTCATTCGCAATTCCCTTCGTTCATTCGCAATTCCCTTCGTTCATTTGCAATTCATGTCAACCCCCCCCCCTTTCGTTTGCAATTCAATTCCCCCCCCTCCCCAATGCAGAATTTCAGTCCATTTCAATTCACAATTTCCCTTTCTTCATTCACAATACATTTAAATCACTTCATTCAATCACAATTCCCTTCATTCAATCACTTCATTCACAAATTACCTTCATTTATTCACATTTCAATTCATTCACAATACATTTAAATCACTTCATTAATTCACAATAAATTTCAATCCCTTTATTCATTCACATTTCCCTTCATTCACATTTCCCTTCACTCCCAATACAATTCAACTCCTTCATTGATCCACAATTCAACTCCTTCATTGATCCACAATTCAACTCCTTCATTGATCCACAATTCAACTCCTTCATTGATCCACAATTCAACTCCTTCATTGATCCGCAATTCAACTCCTTCATTGATCCACAATTCAACTCCTTCATTGATCCGCAATTCAACTCCTTCATTGATCCGCAATTCAACTCCTTCATTGATCCGCAATTCAACTCCTTCATTGATCCGCAATTCAACTCCTTCATTGATCCGCAATTCAACTCCTTCATTGATCCGCAATTCAACTCCTTCATTGATCCGCAATTCAACTCCTTCATTGATCCGCAATTCAACTCCTTCATTGATCCGCAATTCAACTCCTTCATTGATCCGCAATTCAACTCCTTCATTGATCCGCAATTCAACTCCTTCATTGATCCGCAATTCAACTCCTTCATTGATCCGCAATTCAACTCCTTCATTGATCCGCAATTCAACTCCTTCATTGATCCGCAATTCAACTCCTTCATTGATCCGCAATTCAACTCCTTCATTGATCCGCAATTCAACTCCTTCATTGATCCGCAATTCAACTCCTTCATTGATCCGCAATTCAACTCCTTCATTGATCCGCAATTCAACTCCTTCATTGATCCGCAATTCAACTCCTTCATTGATCCGCAATTCAACTCCTTCATTGATCCGCAATTCAACTCCTTCATTGATCCGCAATTCAACTCCTTCATTGATCCGCAATTCAACTCCTTCATTGATCCGCAATTCAACTCCTTCATTGATCCGCAATTCAACTCCTTCATTGATCCGCAATTCAACTCCTTCATTGATCCGCAATTCAACTCCTTCATTGATCCGCAATTCAACTCCTTCATTGATCCGCAATTCAACTCCTTCATTGATCCGCAATTCAACTCCTTCATTGATCCGCAATTCAACTCCTTCATTGATCCGCAATTCAACTCCTTCATTGATCCGCAATTCAACTCCTTCATTGATCCGCAATTCAACTCCTTCATTGATCCGCAATTCAACTCCTTCATTGATCCGCAATTCAACTCCTTCATTGATCCGCAATTCAACCCCTTCATTGATCCGCAATTCAACCCCTTCATTGATCCGCAATTCAACCCCTTCGCTTATCCGCAATTCAATCCCATCATTTCATTCACATTTCAAACTCTTCATTCATTCAAATTTCAAACTCTTCATTCATTCATTCACATTTCAATCCCTCCATTCACTCATTCACATTTCCCTTCCTTCATTCATTCACTTCATTAATTCACAAAGCATTTCAATCATTCAAATTTCAATCCCTTCATTCATCCATATTTCCATTTACTCCCAATAAAATTCAACCCCTGCATTCATTCACATTTCAATCCCTTCATTCATTCACATTTCAATCCCTTCATTCATTCATTCACATTTCAATCCCTTCATTCATTCATTCACATTTCAATCCCTCCCTTCATTCACATTTCAATCCCTCCCTTCATTCACATTTCAATCCCTCCCTTCATTCACATTTCAATCCCTCCCTTCATTCACATTTCAATCCCTCCCTTCATTCACATTTCAATCCCTCCCTTCATTCACATTTCAATCCCTTCATTCCTTCATTCACATTTCAATCCCTTCATTCCTTCATTCACATTTCAATCCCTTCATTCCTTCATTCACATTTCAATCCCTTCATTCCTTCATTCACATTTCAATCCCTTCATTCCTTCATTCACATTTCAATCCCTTCATTCCTTCATTCACATTTCAATCCCTTCATTCCTTCATTCACATTTCAATTCCTTCATTCACATTTCAATCCCTTCATTCCTTCATTCACATTTCAATCCCTTCATTCCTTCATTCACATTTCAATCCCTTCATTCCTTCATTCACATTTCAATCCCTTCATTCCTTCATTCACATTTCCATTCCTTCATTCCTTCATTCACATTTCCATTCCTTCATTCCTTCATTCACATTTCCATTCCTTCATTCCTTCATTCACATTTCAATTCCTTCATTCACATTTCAATTCCTTCATTCACATTTCAATTCCTTCATTCACATTTCAATTCCTTCATTCACATTTCAATTCCTTCATTCACATTTCAATTCCTTCATTCACATTTCCATTCCTTCATTCACATTTCCATTCCTTCATTCACATTTCAATCCCTTCATTCATATTTCAATCCCTTCATTCATATTTCAATCCCTTCATTCCTTCATTCACATTTCAATTCCTTCATTCACATTTCCATTCCTTCATTCACATTTCCATTCCTTCATTCACATTTCCATTCCTTCATTCACATTTCCATTCCTTCATTCACATTTCAATCCCTTCATTCCTTCTTTCACATTTCAATCCCTTCATTCATATTTCAATCCCTTCATTCATATTTCAATCCCTTCATTCATATTTCAATCCCTTCATTCACATTTCAATCCCTTCATTCACATTTCAATCCCTTCATTCACATTTCAATCCCTTCATTCACATTTCAATTCCTTCATTCACATTTCAATCCCTTCATTCACATTTCAATCCCTTCATTCATATTTCAATCGCTTCATTCACATTTCAATCGCTTCATTCACATTTCAATCGCTTCATTCACATTTCAATCGCTTCATTCACATTTCAATCGCTTCATTCACATTTCAATCGCTTCATTCATTCACATTTCAATCCCTTCATTCATTCACATTTCAATCCCTTCATTCATTCACATTTCAATCCCTTCATTCATTCACATTTCAATCCCTTCATTCATTCACATTTCAATCCCTTCATTCATTCATTCACATTTCAATCCCTTCATTCATTCATTCACATTTCAATCCCTTTATTCATTCATTCACATTTCAATCCCTTTATTCATTCATTCACATTTCAATCCCTTTATTCATTCATTCACATTTCAATCCCTTTATTCATTCATTCACATTTCAATCCCTTTATTCATTCATTCACATTTCAATCCCTTTATTCATTCATTCACATTTCAATCCCTTTATTCATTCATTCACATTTCAATCCCTTTATTCATTCATTCACATTTCAATCCCTTTATTCATTCATTCACATTTCAATCCCTTTATTCATTCATTCACATTTCAATCCCTTTATTCATTCATTCACATTTCAATCCCTTTATTCATTCATTCACATTTCCATTCCTTCATTCCTTCATTCACATTTCCATTCCTTCATTCACATTTCCATTCCTTCATTCACATTTCCATTCCTTCATTCACATTTCCATTCCTTCATTCACATTTCCATTCCTTCATTCACATTTCCATTCCTTCATTCACATTTCCATTCCTTCATTCACATTTCCATTCCTTCATTCACATTTCCATTCCTTCATTCACATTTCCATTCCTTCATTCACATTTCCATTCCTTCATTCACATTTCAATTCCTTCATTCACATTTCAATTCCTTCATTCACATTTCAATCCCTTCATTCATATTTCAATCCCTTCATTCCTTCATTCACATTTCAATTCCTTCATTCACATTTCAATCCCTTCATTCCTTCATTCACATTTCAATTCCTTCATTCACATTTCAATTCCTTCATTCACATTTCAATTCCTTCATTCACATTTCAATTCCTTCATTCACATTTCAATTCCTTCATTCACATTTCAATCCCTTCATTCACATTTCAATCCCTTCATTCCTTCATTCACATTTCAATCCCTTCATTCATATTTCAATCGCTTCATTCACATTTCAATCGCTTCATTCACATTTCAATCGCTTCATTCACATTTCAATCGCTTCATTCACATTTCAATCCCTTCATTCATTCACATTTCAATCCCTTCATTCATTCACATTTCAATCCCTTCATTCATTCACATTTCAATCCCTTCATTCATTCACATTTCAATCCCTTTATTCATTCATTCACATTTCAATCCCTTTATTCATTCATTCACATTTCAATCCCTTTATTCATTCATTCACATTTCAATCCCTTTATTCATTCATTCACATTTCAATCCCTTTATTCATTCATTCACATTTCAATCCCTTTATTCATTCATTCACATTTCAATCCCTTTATTCATTCATTCACATTTCAATCCCTTTATTCATTCATTCACATTTCAATCCCTTTATTCATTCATTCACATTTCAATCCCTTTATTCATTCATTCACATTTCAATCCCTTTATTCATTCACTCACATTTCAATCCCTTTATTCATTCACTCACATTTCAATCCCTTTATTCATTCACTCACATTTCAATCCCTTTATTCATTCACTCACATTTCAATCCCTTTATTCATTCACTTCATTAATTCACAATACATTTCAATCATTCAAATTTCAATCCCTTCATTCATCCATATATCCCTTTACTCCAAATAAAATTCAACCCCTGCATTCATTCGCATTTCAATCCCTTCACTCGCATTTCAATCCCTTCACTCGCATTTCAATCCCTTCATTCGTTCATTCCCATTTCAATCCTTTCGTTTATTCACATTTTCCTTCATTCATTCACTTCATTAATTCACAATACATTTCAATCCCTTTATTCACTAATTCACATTTCAATCCCTTCATTCATTCACTTCATTAATTCACAATACATTTCAATCATTCAAATTTCAATCCCTTCAGTCATCCGTGTATCCCTTTACTCCTAATAAAATTCAACCCCTGCATTCATTCACATTTCAATCCCTTCACTCAATTTCAATCCCTTTATTCATTCACTCAATTTCAACCCCTTCATTCATTCACTTCATTAATTCACAATACATTTCAATCATTCAAATTTCAATCCCTTCATTCATCCATATATCCCTTTACTCCAAATAAAATTCAACCCCTGCATTCATTCGCATTTCAATCCCTTCATTCGCATTTCAATCCCTTCACTCGCATTTCAATCCCTTCATTCGTTCATTCCCATTTCAATCCTTTCGTTTATTCACATTTCCCTTCATTCATTCACTTCATTAATTCACAATACATTTCAATCATTCAAATTTCAATCCCTTCATTCATCCATATATCCCTTTACTCCAAATAAAATTCAACCCCTGCATTCATTCGCATTTCAATCCCTTCATTCGCATTTCAATCCCTTCATTCGCATTTCAATCCCTTCATTCGCATTTCAATCCCTTCATTCGCATTTCAATCCCTTCACTCGCATTTCAATCCCTTCATTCGTTTCGTTTATTCACATTTTCCTTCATTCATTCACTTCATTAATTCACAATACATTTCAATCATTCACATTTCAATCCCTTCATTCATTCACTTCATTAATTCACAATACATTTCAATCATTCACATTTCAATCCCTTCATTCATTCACTTCATTAATTCACAATACATTTCAATCATTCACATTTCAATCCCTTCATTCATTCATTCACATTTCAATCCCTTCATTCATTCATTCACATTTCAATCCCTTCATTCATTCATTCACATTTCAATCCCTTCATTCATTCATTCACATTTCAATCCTTTCATTCACATTTCAATCCCTTCATTCACTAATTCCCAATTCAATCCCTTCATTCACTCACTCCCAATTCAATCCCTTCATTCACTCACTCCCAATTCAATCCCTTCATTCACTCACTCACATTTCAATCCTTTCGTTTATTCACATTTTCCTTCATTCATTCACTTCATTAATTCACAATACATTTCAATAATTCACAATACATTTCAATAATTCACATTTTAATCCCTTCGTTCATTCATTCACATTTCAATCCCTTCGTTCACTCATTCACATTTCAATCCCTTCGTTCACTCATTCACATTTCAATCCCTTCGTTCACTCATTCACATTTCAATCCCTTCGTTCACTCATTCACATTTCAATCCCTTCGTTCACTCATTTACATTTCAATCCCTTCGTTCACTCATTCACTTTATTAATTCACAATACTTTGATCATTCACATTTCCCTTCTCTCGCGATGCATTTCAATGCCTTCCAATTCATCGAATGGACAATTTATCGCTTCCTTTTGGTTCAGCTTTTAATCGTTTTTTTCTGTTATTTTCCAACATTACCAGTTTGGTTGATTCATTATTTTTATTCATTACTTTTTCTTCATCCATTCCTTCATATTCAATTTTCACTCATTAACACATCACTTCTCTTCATTCATTCACACCTTTATTTCCTTTATTCATAGGCACTATTTCCTTTTTAGTCATTGAGCCTTCATTTCCATTTTAGTCATTGAGCCTTTATTCGGTCATCCATTTGTGTCTTTATTCGGTCATCCATTTGTGTCTTTATTCGGTCACCCGTCCGTTTGCCATTATTCGGTCACCCGTTTATTTGCATTCACTCATTTCTACTTTTCACTCGCTCATTATTTGTCTTTCTTTCATCGCTTCATTCTTCTTCATTTATTCGTCCGTTTATTTTCGTGCAGTCATCCTTTCCATATTTTTTTTTCATTCCTTCATTTTCTTTCATTCATTCATTATTTTTATCCGTTCTTTTTCCTTTCATGATATTATCCCTTCATAATTCTTTAAACATACATCCCTTCATACCTCTGTATCCATCACTACATTTCGTTCATTTGTTTATCCATTTTCATTCATTTGTCCATCCCTTTACGGTTATTTTTTGCATCTTTACTTGCCTCTCTGTATCTGTCTGTCTTTAATTCTATTAGCCTCTTTATCTGCATCTTCCTTTTTATCTGATTTTAATCTATTCATTTTGATTTTTTTATTTTCATTGATTCGCTCATATTTTCATTAATTTTCACTTCATACTCTTTGATTATGCTTCTGCTTCTATAATCTGCATTTTTTCTCTTTCTTTATCTTTCTATCTGTCAATCAAAATTTAAAGAACAAACAGCGATTTTAAGCATTAAACAAATTTGATTAATATAATCTAATTCATATATTAGTTGTTTCATAAAATCAGCCTTTCATAAAATTGTTACACATTCGATTCATTCAGATTATGTAAAGTCGATTTTTTTTTTTTTTAAATGCGAGAAGCAAGGGAATTCGCATTAACCTTTACTCGTAATACACATAAATAGAATGAAAAAGGCAAAAATTGTACCTCAAATGTGGCAAATGAGATGCTTTCGTACTGTAACTAGTTTTATAAATATTCAGGTCTTGGTGCAATACATGTTGCACTCTTATATGCAAAAATGCATAAATACAAAATTTATTACGATTCTGCAGTGCTGGTCAAATTATTATGGAAGCAGGAAAATTTACACATCAGCTTTGAAGTTTTGTTGTATTACATTTAATATTGGGTATATATATAAATTACTTACAATGAACATAGTTATACATGGCCACTAATGGCTTTTAGTACTTCGCATGTTCAACTTTAGTAGCTATAACTGCCTTTATACTTCTTGGCATTCCTTGGATGTATTTCTGAAGCAGTCGTTCTATTTCATCACTATGATGCCATATACGAATTAATCGCTCAATTAAATGAACCTTGTTTGTTGCTGCAATTTAGTTGACTCTGGTTTTCGAGTCAATGAAATTGCAACAACAGACAAGGTTCAAACTAACTGAGCGATTAATTCGTGTATGATATGAAAGCGATGAAATGGAACGACTCATTCAGAAGGGATGCCAAGACGTGAGAATGTAAACATAGCTGCTAAAGTTTGACATACGAAGTACTAAAAGCCACGAGTAGATATCTATAACTATATTCATCGTAAATAATGAATATATATTCACCCAATATTGAATGTAATACAATTAACTAACTTCTGGGCTGACTTATGTGTAAGTTTTCCTGCTACCATAATAATTTGGCCAGTATATACTGTATATATTAAATTCAGTAATACGAAAATAACAGGACTTTCCGTTACATATGATGTCATCACCATGGCATAACCTAGAATTAGAATCATTACCTAGCATGAGATCGTACTGAATTGATCACGTATGGTGGATTTAATAGAATGAAGCCTTTTATGACTATCTTTAAGTTTTGATTCGATATTCATAAAATTTGAAATTACTCGATAAAATTCCACAAGGATTCTATTAGTCCATGAGTTGACAGCACAAAAATCTATGTTATCAAGCAGAAGAAAAAAAAAGCAATGTAATGGGTGAGTAGAAGTAGGAGAATCTAATGATCCATGCCTGTCGGCGGACATGGATCAGTAGATTCTCCTACTTCTACTCGTCCATTAAATATTTTTTTTTTGTTCATGTGCTTGATAACATAGATTATTGTGCTGTCGGCTCTTGTACTATAAAGGCTAGTTACGTCTAATGTGGTTCACCAATCGTCTCTAACATAAGAGAGTACTAAATATTTTCCACAGGGGCAAAGAACACCCTCTAGTGTCATACAGTACAATCAACTCTCAAACTAGCTTAAAGATTAACGAAATTCGCTTAAAATTTGTCTTTTTCGCCAAAAAAATCGATATTTTCCTTTGCTTTGTGTAATTACAGTGATTATCGGAACTCCAATTAACCGAACTTCCAATTATCGGAACAACCTATTTCTCTCAAATGTTTTTTAAACCGAACATCCAGTTATCCGAACAGCCTATTTCAGAACTATTTGTGCTATCGACTCATAGACTATATCTATTAAATTTCAAACTATTCTGTTGGGTTGTTTTTGCGCTGATCTATGCGGCAGATAGACGGACCAGACGACGACTATAGGTGCTACGTATTTATATAATTACGAACGCATCTAAAAATCTTAACACATTTAATAGAAGTAATTATTACTACTGATTAATCTAATTATCCCAATGCTAAAATTAACTAAATAGCATAAAATATTATCTTACTTTTATGGCTGTCATTTTTCTTGGGGAAAATCACAGTAGTGAAGTGTAACAAAGTAATAGTAGTAGTTAAAGTCTCAAAAGAAGTAATAGTTTCAAAAAATATCAATGACGGGCAGTATTCCTGCTAATATTGCGATAGTCACAGCAATTTTCGAGCAACTGATTTCACATATACAGTAGAACTCGGTTTAGAATCGTTTCAAGGGACTGGACAAAAGTAGTGTCTTAAGGCTATTCTCAAATCCAAAAGATCAACTTTATGACACATGTTTTAATTCATTTTTGTTCGGAAATGCATGAAATTAGTTGTTGTTCAGAAACTATGTAATTGAACTTTGTTTTCAATTTTTTTACAAACGCGATAGATCTTTCATAAATAGTGTCAAAGCGGGCGTTTTGAACCGGATTTCCGCGCGAAAGAATAACTACTCAAGGAAGGGTGAAAAAGTCTGTCGCGTGATCAAAATCGCTTATAACCCAATACGTAATTTATTTATCAAAACATGGAAAACACAGTTCGATTCCAAATCGCTTCCATGCTCAGGGCTCCCAAATTTATACCTTTTTCGTTAAAAATGAATTTGTAAATGTGTCAAAACATTTTGCGCTTTGTTTAGCAGAGACGTTGGGAACAGCTTTAAGTAGGATTTCGTATTAAACGTGATTTGCATAATTTTACAGTAACTGGCCTTATTTACACATGTAATTCTCTCAATAAACTTCATAGCTTTCATTTGTATGATTACGGTCGAAACATTGTGTTTTTTACGCATTTAGATTACAATTGTTTGTTTTTATAAAGACTTAAATGACAACTGAAAATAAATATGCATTCAAATGAGTTCCTTGTCGATTAATACGTTGCAACTAAAAATAAAGGAATATAATTTTCCTGTAGCCTAATTTTTTTAAAAACACAAACTAAAAATATTAAATCTTTTGAAGAATAACCCAGTTATTAAAATCCTATATAGTACTTGTGATAATTAGTATTCTTATCTGTCCTTAATTTTTAATACGAAAAAAAACTATCCTTGTTAATTATTGTATTGAAAAAAAAAATATTAGAATTACAAAGAGTACGTTTTACGGAGTTTTACGGAGTTTTTACGGAGTTTTACGGAAAGCATAAAAGAAATTTACAACCGAATTCACGCCTAAAGCGACATTTTTTGTCTCAAATGACCAAAACTCTATCGCGTATTAAGCGGGATCACGTAATAATCGTATATATATTAAACGTGATATTTTTATATTAGTCTAATTGACAATGATAAAGTACCGAAAAATATTCGCGTATTAATCCTGGTGCGTCTTAACCAGGTCCGACTGTACTTTTCATTTTAAAAGTATAAGAAGTCATGAAAAGACTGATTAATATGGACATGGTGTCTGGATTTAAAGAGTAAACAAATGTTCCTTTCATATCGCAGTTGTAAATCTTGCAAAGTGTGAAAACGTCCTTATATCTATCTCCCTTCTCATTCTTTCAAGACATCTGGATATTCCTTTACATTTTCTTGTGCAGGGGTCTGCTTGAAGGTTTGAATTCTGTCTGGTAAAACTGATAAATTACTATTTTGACAGTTTGGATATAGATGTACAGTCGTGGAAAAAAAAGGTAAACAACCCCTACTAACTCCTCAACAAATTGTCGTAGAAGAAAGTTACTGTTACCAAACGATTGGATATAAAGTCTACTTTTAAATGATGTATATAAAATTTGCTTAGGGGGCCATATACATATTAAAACGAATCCAAACTTCATTTTTTTTCAATGACAATACCACTTTTAACGATATATTTCAAATCTTCGGTTCAAACTATGCCTAGACACCGAATTTCAAGTTATTTGAATGATAAGTTTTTGAATTATAAACATTCAAAGTTGAGTGCTTCTAATGTTAAATTACATTTTCATATTTTTATTTATATCTCCAGAAATTATGCTCCTAATGTGCTAATTTTTTTGTGTAGCAATAATACTAAAATACCCAAACATAAATACGCTGAATTTGCAATTTTTATGATTTTATGATATGAATTATGAAATTAATATTCGAAAAAATTATGAATTGCAACCTACAATTTTTTGGATGGATTTAGATTTATTAAGTCTTTCTTTATGGAAATCCAAAATTTTACTTTTCTTCCAAGTAGTTTTCAAATGATGCTTAAAAAACGGCAAAATGATGCCTTAAGGGGCCGTCTATAATAGAAGTGACTACATATTTTGAAATTTCATCTGTTGTCCTGTAATCTAGCAGGCTTCATTGACATCTATAGGTGCCTTCATCAAGATGTGGGCTCTCTCGGTTAACAATCGAGTTCCTAACTTCAATTTGGATACAGCCCTTAAAATACTTTTGTTTTAAAATAATTAATTTCTCATAAACTTATGGTACGAATTGCATAAAAATTTGTTTTTAGGCTAATTAAAAGGTGTGAAGTTCATTTATGCTGTCAGAATTGTGTACTGCTGTTGAAAAAAACAAAGTTATTGTTCGTTTTAATATGTAGATGCCCCCCTAAGCAAATTTTATATACATCATTTAAAAATAGGCTTTATTTCCAATCGTTCGGTACCAGTAACTTTCTTCTACGTTAATTTGTTGAGGAGTTAGTAGTGGGTGTTTACTTTTTTTCTCCACGACTGCACACTTGAACCCGGGGCGCGTTTCAAGGGAGTGCACCAAAGTCGCGTATTAACCCTTTATGTCCCAAATTATGCATTCATGAAAATTTCATCTTCTAAAGTCTTTTTTGTGAATTTTTTAAACTACATTGAAAGATTTACACAATCATGTAATAAATTTTAGGATTTCGACAATTAAAATTAGTTGAATTTGAATTTTTATAGGGATTTTGTGTAATATGTTGAGAAAAAAAATCCTAAGTATCTCAGCTTAGCAACACATAATGTTCACTCCAAATGTAAAATCCTTCTAAATTCAGCGTGTTTTCCTAAATTAGTATGCAGAGCACTTCTAAAATGTCGTCACAAAACCTAATTGTTCGGATATTAACCCTTTATGTAGTGAATTATGAATTCATGAAAATTTTATCTTCAAAAGCCTTTTTCGTGAATTTTTGAAACTACGTTAGATGATTTACATAATCATTTAATAAATTTTGGAAGGATTGAGGGATTATATTTGAATTTATAGGGATTTTGTGCAATATTTATAATCCCACTCAAATCCGTTATTTAAAATATATTGTTTTTATTATTTTGTAGTATTATAGGAAATGTACAAATATAATGTTCTTACAATAGAAATATAATGTTCTTACAATACAAATATACAAATATTTCCGAACTAAAAATCCCCTCCGCCTCCCCCCAAACTTTTAACGCCAAGGAAGGTGAAAAGATGCAAATGCCAAATAAATCATCCTTTTTAAAAATAGTTTTGTTTTGTGCAAACCATAATACTTTTGGAACAAGATAAAGTAATGTATCTATAACTCATTCTAAACTGTTACTACTAATCGATGTATTAAATGAATTATATAACAAGTTATTTTAATGGTACTTTAAAGTACTGACGGGGTATAAAGGGTTAAGCGGGATCGCGTATTAAACAAGATTTGTATAATGTTGCGGAAATTGGGATTCTTTATACACCTAGCCGTCTAAATGTACTTTAGAACTTCCATTTACGTCTACGGTGGAAAATTGTCTTTAAATTTAATAGTATTGAACTTTACTCATTGTTTCTTTTGATAGGACCGGCTGGAATAATTACAGAAAATAAATATGGATTCAAACATGGTTTTATTGTCGATGAATTCGTTACAATCAAAGATAAAACAATGAAAATAATTTTCCTGCCTGAGAAATTTATTTTAGCAGAAAGAAAAAAAAAATTAAATCTTTTGAGACTCAATCCAGTTTCTAAAGTCGCATTTAGTGCTCATGATAATGAGTACCACTATATTTTCCTTTTTCATATAAGAAAAAAACTATCCGTATTAATTTTTGCGTAAAAAAATATTGTTAACATAGCAAAAAGTAACAGAAGCATAGAAAAAATAAAAACTATATCGAAGTCGTATTTTTTTTTCATATTTTTGCCTATAATATGCTTTATGAAACATAGTAGTGATATGACTAATATTTAAAACTTCGCTAACTGGCATAATCATCTCTAATCATAATTTTTATGACGTACCTGAGTATCCTGAATCTTTCTCTACTACAGTAAAAACTCACAAGAAATGAAAGACGAAGAAGGTTAGGACGCTGGATCAAATATTTGCATTGTTGCTAATACAGCAGGCTTCTTTTTAAATGTCTGCCTGTATTTTCGATTAGTAATGTTCGCTATAATTAATCTGTTATTTTATGAAGTAAATATTATTATACGGAAATAGTTTCTTATAAGAATTTAAAAAAATCCGCTGAATTGGCAACACTGGAGAAGAAAGAATTCACATCATCATCAATGAATTCTCGTTTTAAACGTTGACTTTTTATCCTCAAAGGACCGAAAATCTATCGCGTATTAAGAGGGATTGCGTAATAACAGTTTGCGTCTTAAACGTGATATTTTTACATTAATCTTATGGGCGATGTTCAAGGAATCTGGGGGAAAAAACCGCGTAATAAGCGGGATCGTGTATTAACCGAGAGCGTCTTAACTGGGTTCGATTGTATTATCACTAAGAGAGTGCAGTATTCAGCAAGAAATATATTTCTTCCCTAATTATATCCTTTTCTGCGAAAATATCACTAAAATGAACAGGTGCGTGCCGCGATTCGGATTTTATAACTCATTTAAAGGCGTGAGAATCTGAATATATCAGAAAAGCTGATATATGTTGTAAAAAAAAAAAAAAAAAAAAAACCCAGCCCGGGCGGCTGCCGGGCAGCTACCCACTATAACCCTAATAGTTGTAAGAAAACCCTGCTAATAAAAAAACCCAGCCCGGGTGACTACAACTCTGATTTATATTATAAAGGAGAAACATGTCCGTGCGTAAGGCTGATGTCATTTTGATGTTGGCAACATCTGGCCAATGAATTTTGCATTTACTGACATATTTTAAACTTCTGAACATCGCACATTTTCAGTTTTTAAACCGTCGTATAGTGAAAAAATTTACTTGCAAATGCAATTTGTTTGAAAACTGTATCACGATTTGTTTTTAAAATAATTTAAAGCATGAATATTTTTAAAATCATCTCTAAATCGCAGTGCAAACGATTACAAAAGATTAATCCGTTTTCACCCAAAGCAATATAAATGTTAGATTTGTTTTCAGCCAATACTCCATAATGAAATTAAAACTTAATCGAGCTACAAATAAAATAAATATAAATAAGACATAAATTTAAGACATTTAATCTAATTAAGAAATACAAACTGATGAAATTATCAGAATCAAAAAGGCTGCTGTAGATAAAGAAATCTTTGGCGATTTCTTCGGTATTAACTATTGGCACGAGACCAATACGAAAGTACAGTTAAGAAATTTCAAAACTTTATTTAAATACATAATTTATGTATTTCATATTAAAATGCTTTTTGGTGGAATAAGTGGACCGTCTGAAAAAAATACATTAAATGAAAAAAAATATTGGTTTTCAATTATAAAAAAAAAAAAAAAAAAAAAAAAAAAGCTTTCTCCATATTCTGTAACACTGTAAATTCGGTTTGGATCCCCTAGTATCTGTAATAGCAAAAGAAAAGGTAGTTCTGTGTGCCACTGTGAACGATGGCTAGCAAAATCTACCGCTCGTAGAGGACTGGAAATTTGTATGAGGATAGTCCAAGGCATGTCTTGATGCACCTGTGGCTCAGATTTTTTTTAAATATATAATTAGCTTAGATATTATTTAAAAACTCATCACAAACACTGCAAATAGAGGCGTCTTAAATTAAGACACATATGTGACTGAAAAAGTTATTCAGACACTTAAGTGTCTAAATTTGAAATTTCAGACATCACAGATGTCTAAATTTAAGATACATAAGTGTCTTACTATGATCATGGCATAAATGAGCTGATTAAAATGTCTGAATAATGGTGATATGTCTGAAATTAAGACATTTAGAAATTTAGACACTTAAGTGTCTAAATGCGATACAGTTGTATCATATGTGTGATAACTGTATGTATAAATGTATTGCAATTTGTATGCCAGCACTACCAGAAATTTTTTTTCGAATGGATAAAGGATGTTTAAAATATTTTTATCCATTAGATTTGGTATTATTTTATTTAAAAAAAGTAATTTGATTAGATCATGGGACATCTGGAAAATTAAAATAGATCGCTTACTAAAGTTTTGGGACTAAGTTACTTTTGACACAATAAATAAATCAGTAATTGCTTTTCACAAAATATATTTATTTCCAAGGAAGGATCAACCCCCCTCCCCTCTAAATACTAAGAGATGTACCGGTAGAAAGAAATTTAGGGAGGGGCAAAATTTTGGAACAGGTGTGACTGGGGTCAACAGCGTAATCTGCTTTTCTAAAATGCAGAACATAAACATGAAATAGGCAAACTAAGAATATTTTGTCAGAACTCCTTGTGCAAGAAATTTTTAAAGATATCAACATAAAAATAAATATAACAAGTTGGAAATTGCACGTCAAACGTGGCAAATGAGGTGCGTTCGTACTATAACTAGTTTTATAAGTATTTTTTGCACTGCATATTGTACTGAATGTATATTTTACTGCACTTCATAAGCGCATATCAATTTCATTCTTTTTGAAAAGCTGTAACATCATTAAAATGCACTTGAAATAATTTTTTTCCATTGGCCGTAATGTAACGGTAAACTTTTGACTGTACTAATTAAAGTATACATCCGATTTTCATAAAATTTGAAATGACTCGACAGAATTATGCAATAATTATATATTTTAAATTTCAAACAAATCGGTTGGGTAGTTTTTGCGCTGTTATAGACGGACAGACAGATGGACTGAACGACGACTATAGGTACTACGTATTTATATAATTAAGAACGCATCTAAAAATTTAACAATTAAGAGATAGTAATCGTTCAAAAATAAGTTTCAAACGACAGTTTTGAAAATAGAGAACTTTTTTTTCTCAATGGACTCTCCCCCCCCCCCCCCCCACACACACACACAAACACCGTTTGAGATAAATTTGAAATATATGAACATAAAAAGAAGAAAAGAATTAAAATTGTCTTCTACGAAATGTTCAAAGGAGGGTGGGTTTCTCTGAAGTAAAATTCTTAGTAACATTTTCCCTTAACGTAAAATTATTCGATAGCCATTTGTAAGAAAAGAAATATCATTCATTTTTAATTATCAGACATAAAGAAAACGTAATTGATTCAATTTCATCATACTGGGAGGGAAAATATTTCTTCAGTTCTTCCTTATAAACCACCAGAGGGACTCTCAGTTGCGCATGCGTCATGCGTTTTAGATGTGTTTCGTTCTAATGTACGTTGTAATTCAATTTCAAACTGAAAGTTTATTTTGACTTTATTCATATTTTGTGGATTGTGAAGTTCTGTGGATTAATTCGTATCGACTTAGTGTTTATTCGTAATCATTTTATGAATAATACAGTGTTATTAGTCTTCTGTTCGTCAAATCTGTTAAATAGAAACTTTTGTCTGGCAGATTCTATTTTAAGAGTGAAAATATTTCACCCTTTTAATATAGTTAGCCGGATGTATACAGGAATTTTCGTTTTAAAAGATCCAAGTATTTCTCCCTCACGGATCATTAACCTAGCCACCAGTTGAAATTGACGCCCCCTGTGCGGGTATAATTTTGGATACCTTACACCTTTTTCCAGGTAAGTGGGACCTAGACCATGTATTGCAAACTCTCCGTAAATGTTTTCTCTTTAAATGGAACCCTTACACAAGTCTCTAGCTTTATTAGTTTCTGAGTTATACCAACATTTGTTTAAAGCATTTTGTCTGTTGAATTTCCGTGTTAAAATTTTATCTTGCTAATAATTAAGTTTCTGTTCTTAAAAACATCTGCAATCATGTTTCTATATTATTTTCTAACCAATGTTATCCTTAAAATCAGTTTTAATGAGTCTACAGGATGTTTTTTGCAGTTATTGAATTTATTGACTTACGCAATACTAAGCCTTCTTCTCGAACAGCATTTGTTAATGTTTACTTTGATTTCATTCGATTTCTATATTTTTCAAAGGTTTATTATGTGATATGTACTGGAATGCCCATGTCTTTATAGCAACCATCCCAATTTAATAACTGTTTTTAATTATTATATTATGTATGCTTAATTATAAGTATTTAAAATTATACAGTTTGAACATCCATTCATCGCCGTTATTCAACCATATCATTCAATTTTTCCTATAGTAAGCAAAACCCGTCGATGATTCATCTGGCATCGCTACACTGGAAGGAGAAAAAAATATATATAATGTCAATAACACTCTAATGATTTAGAGAATGATTACACTTTATCTCTTTAGCTATTTTATTAAGCTTTACTGATTATGTGCAGATTTAAGACAAAGTTTCAAACTGGAAATAAATTTTTCTTTATCTTATTAAAATATAATATTTATTTATTGATAGTTAAATAGCTCTTGTGATTATCATCTGATCTATATTTTAAAAAAATTGCCCATGTGTAAATATAAATTTTAAAGAAGACTTAATTTTTAAGAGGGCACAGGACCTTTTAACCTTTCAAAAAATCAGTTTTCTGTTTCTGTTTTATTCCGAATGTTTTAAAATTTTTCAACAATATGCAAAAAACCCCATTCAAAATTGAGTTATAATCATTTATAGACGGAGAGTTGAAGATCCGTTAGATATCGAAACTTTAAAAAGCGTTTTCTCATATTAGCAAGTTTGAAGTTTGTGCTTTTGTTGTTTCTTTCAAACTATGTAAGCGCAGCTTTTAAAAAAATAAACAAATATGCGTTTCTTTATAGTCTACATGCTAAAAAACCCAAACATATTTTGTTTATTTATTTGTTTGAACTTGAAAAACTTGAAATATTTTACTTTTTTTAATTTATTTTGTGCTGAAATTGAATTTTAAACCAAATTTTTTGCGTATATTTTTTATTTAATGTGTATATTAGGTGTGTTATGATTCTATTTTGTTCAAAAATTGTTTTCTATATGCATAATTTAGAATTTTATCATGCGCGCAGCACTTAGATTTTAATTCACGCATTAGTGATATGACGGCTTACATTTAAAATTTAGATATTAATTTTGTATATACAATATTTATTTTTCTGGATAATATTATAGTTATGAATATATATTTGAGGCAGAAAGGGGGAAAAAAAGATCTTAATTGCATATTATTTGCGTTTTGGTACCTTGAAAAATGCTTTGTTTTTTATCGTTTCGAGATATTCAAAGATCGTGCATCCTATAATATGATTTTTTTTTTTTTTTGTGTGTGTTGGGAGGGGGGGGGGGATATTTGTCATGCAATTTTCGTAAAGCAAATTTTTCGCAATTGTGATGCAATTTTCGTAATTTTTTTTAAAAAATCTTTCGACATTGCACTGATTATAATGATATTTTGAACTTTTAGAGTAGGACATGATTAGAAACAAAAAATATATATATTTATCGAAATACTGTAAAAGTTCTCAACAGCGGACACCTGGGGCCTGCGGAATTTGTTCGATAATCAAAGGTGTCTGCTTTTGTGAAGTAAAAATAAACAAATGTCTGGGTTGTGGATTAAAAAAGGTTGTCGCTCAATAAAGGTGTCCGATATTAGGGAATGTTCATTAACCTTCATAACGGACACTCCCGAATACCGGACACCTCTATTTAGCGAACTTATAATGCAGGGTTGGACTTTTTGTAGATGAAGCACTTGATTAAATAATGGGAAAACTGGGCAGTATCCTCTCACTACGGTTTTAGGGGCCCCAAATTAAACATGCAATTTTTGTAAAGCTTTTATTTTAAATTTGTTTCGACATTGTATTGATTATAATCAATATTTTGAACTTTTAAAGTAGAATAAGATTATAAACTAAATAAATTTTTAAAAAAATCTAAATTCAGTAAAACCTCTCAATCAAGGGCACCTCGGCAACGAATGGCGGACAAATTCCGTAGTAGCCCCCTATTGAGAGGTTTTATTGTATTTAGATAAAAAAAAATTTGTTTTTAATCTTATTCTACTATAGAAGTTCAAAATATTGATTATAATCAGTACAATGTCGATAAAAGATTTAAATTATCAGCTTTACGAAAATGGCATACCAATTTTGAGAGCCCATAAAATGAGGCTGTATGGGGGTGGAGGGGCAGGACCATGGTCAAATATTTTTCCAGGATTCATTGTGGTCAAACATGGCTGCGTATCATGCTTGCAAAATGAAACGGCTGCGATTCAGACGTTTGAAGTGTCTGAAATTCAGACGCAAGAAGTGACTGAAAAAATTCAGACATTTTAAAATGTCTGAAAATTGAACACTCCGTTTCAGTCACTTAAGTGTCTGAATTTCAGACATTTCAATTTAGAGTGAAAGTAATTCTTTTAACAAATCGGCGGAGGCGTGGTCGATCCCTTCTTTACCGAGCATGTAGAAGTGAAGAACCAAGTGCTGTACTTTTCTGGCCGTTTGTTTTAACCCTTTAAGCGTTCCTCAGAATTTTTCATTCATGTTTAATGATTAAAAAAATAACCAATGAAAAGTACTGGTTTGCGGATTTGTATTTGATTGGCTCAATTTTGGAGGTACAACTTAACAAAAATATGTATTTAAAACTCGGACCTTCTCTTCGATGGTGCAATCGGTTTTCAAAAATACGAATTATAACATTTTCAAACATTTCGCGCCTCCTTGAGACTGTATTTTATCAACACTAAAAGTAACTAAACGTCCAAAATCTTTCTAGAGAAAAAAGGCAAACCGGGTAAAGTCATCTACAAAAATTTCGAAACGTGTTCTGATGGGTAGAAGTGTTTAAAAATAATAATGAATTAAAAAAATAAACAGTCAAGTGCTACTATTACTCGCGTACAGAGGGTTCCGTACAATAATTATATTAATTAGTAACTGTATTATTTAAAAATTAGTTTCTAAAATAATACACTTTTTAAAAAACTATACAACGTAGGGTTGGGTATAGCTATATATATATATATATATATATATATACTAGAGAATTATAAATGGACATACCATGAATGTTCAGCGAGATATGAAACATAAATAGTGTCAGATATTACTATTCTGCATGACTCTTTTTTAATCTTTTCCTAATCTATTTATGATGAACTTAATTTGCTTCTAACGATAGAAATAGTGCATATTTAAACTTCATTTGGCATCTCATAATCCAAATTCAGAATGCTAATACACTTAATGTTTTATAGTGTACCTAAAACAAAATCCCTCATCAAAGTTTAAACGTGACATTGTGCTATGCGTGCTTCGCAAAGTTGCAACTTCAGTTTGATCCATACCGCGTTTTTCTAGATAAGTTTTTAATTAACCTTTTAAAGACACGGGTGACGTATTGGGAGAGCTAATCAATGGAAATTAGTCGCGAATACCATAGTAAATTTGTGATTAATTCTAATAAAATTGGTCTGTTTTTAACAGTTTGTCATTTATTGCTTTTATACTACTACTGGGCATTGCATTATACAAATATATCATTAACGGTTGTTATCTAGGCCTTTAAAAGCCGATGGTGCATAGAGTACCCCGCACGTGTGTCTTTATGTCCAAACCGTCCGTGTCGTTAAGGGTTAATATCTCTGCTAATGGCCGAAGATTAACAATCTTTTTATACTCCTGCGACGATAGGTACCGCCAAAAATCCAGAACACCTTTGCTGAACGCCTGCAAATCGAAATTTGTGTGTAGCGGGAAAATCTGATTTTCTCAAACTAGGTTATCTAGGGTCATCGCTATCGTTTTCCTGTAAGGTTTAAGGTAATGTCTACTACTCCTAATTTTTTCATAATTTTAGTTTCAGTAGGTTCGGAAATAGAAGGCCCGTGGGAACATATTTTTGCATTACCTTCTCGACGACATGTCTGAAAATATAATACCTAAAATTAAGAGATGTATTTTTGAGTTCAGCGTTACGAAAGCATGATAGCTCATACGATATACAAAGGAAAGATTTTTTTTTTCAAGCAATTTAATTAGTCTCTATATATTTTTCCTAAATGTACTTGTAAATTGTTAATAATCTGTAAATACGTAAAATTATTGCTTCAGCCAATTTGAACTTTCCACGTTCAATAGTTTATGACTAAAATGATGTGATCTTAGAATGGTTCCATTTTCACTTTTTAAGTACGGAACCCTAAAAATTGATGAAAATGCTAAAAAGCCAAGTGTTCTGGCGCGGCTTTGCTCGATTTCGGTAATTTTTATGTTACCTTAAAATACCCGACACGAAAACAAAAAACGAGAAGAAAGCTTATTTCTTTAACGCCTAGATATTAATATTTTTACACGGGCTGTAAAATAGTTATATATTTATAAATGATAAAAATTCCAGAGATTTCGGTTAACAGGAATTACTTCTTTTAAAATATGAAGCAAACCTACGTGAAATAAACGGTGAAGTGCGAGCATCACTCGCCTACAGAGGGTTCCGTAGAATAAATATATGAATTTGTAATTGTATTATAAAGAAAAAAAATAACGTTGCTAAAAGAATACTAAGACTTTGTAAGAAACTATACAACGTAGGGTTGGGTATAACTGTATATGTTAGAAAAGTGTAAATGGGGTACACCATGAAAGTTCAAAGAGAGATGGAACTTAAATAATATCAAATATAGCTATTCATATAACTCTTTTCTTTTTTTTAATATTATCCTAATCTGTTTGATTAACTTAATTCGGTACTGACAATAAAAGCAGCGCATAGTTAAACTTCTTTGGCATTTCATGAAACTAAATTCAGCGTAGTAATAACCTTTATTTCTACAGTGTAGCTAAAACAAAACCTTTATTCAAAGTTTAAATTTGGCATTGTGCTAAGCGCGCTTCGAATTGATGTCCGAAAGTTGCAACGCCGCCTTGGTCAGTGCCGCGTTTTTCCAGATAGGTGTTTAATTAACTTTTAAAGTCACTCGAGGTGTATTGATAGATACAATCGATGCAAACTAT
This sequence comes from Maratus speciosus, assembly GCA_963932465.1. Classification (NCBI taxonomy): domain Eukaryota; kingdom Metazoa; phylum Arthropoda; class Arachnida; order Araneae; family Salticidae; genus Maratus; species Maratus speciosus. Next base: position 664,551,698 of record OZ010786.1, on the reverse strand, counting down.
CGCGAATCCCACAGTATTTATGCGATTCATTCTAATTAAATCTTTCGAGGGCGATGCCCTTAAAAAACGGACACCTAATTTTAATTACAAAACAGACAAACGGCACCAAGAATATTTAATTAAAATTTTCCTTTTATCACATACGTAAAAATAACAAAGTTCGCATTTTCTAATAAATTCGTTTATAAATTCTGGTGTCAGTCCATTATTTCATAAGTTTATAAATAGAATTACTCCGTGCCGGAAAGGATTAAGTGGTCGCAGGACTCTTAAAGCTTCAAAATTTAAGACATTTTAATTTTTTTAGATGTTAAACTCCTATCTTTTCTGAATATTTTGATGTAATTGTTTCCTTGAAATTCCCATTAGAACAGAAGTTTTGGCTTTTAGAATTATACCCGCTCAATAGCTGAAGCGGCGTTTCCGAAACTTTAAAGTCATTATTTTCCAAATGGCGTTTTTTGGGCATAACGCGCAGGATACCTCAAACTTCTGAATTTTTTTTCATGAAATTTTCAAAACATATATTTCATATTAGTCTGTATAAACTGAACCTAAAATTTCCTTTTTATTGTTCACAAAAATATTTTTTTAGGTGATTTTACTGTTGAAATTTTCAAAATTTTGTATTAGCTAAATGCAACATTGCATTAATAATATAAAAATGCTTTAAATACAAATTTATTTAAGTTCAAGGAAATTATTACAATCTGAAGTATAAGTAAGCACAAAAATTTTCATTCTAGTTGCAATATTTATTTTGTAATCCTGCGCGTAAACTGTTATGCCAATTTTTTGTTCGACAATTGTCTAACAGTTTCGAGCCCTCTATAAATATTAATTCTGTATCTTGCAATTTTTTAAATACATGAAACGGAAGAACATACTTATCTTTCATCCCAATTAAAATTGTTTTAAAATCATATACATTTTAAGATATTAAATGTTGCAAATGGTCTTTTTTTCATTTTTTCCACTTTTTAGAGTCCCGAGACCCCTTAAATTACTATATTTTTAACAATTTGACGTTTATTGCATTTATACTGTTACTGGATATTACATTACACATATATATCATTAAAAGTTGTTAACTAGGCATAGAGTGCGCCGCCCCTGTCCTTGTGCATGTCGAAACTGACCGTACCTTTAAAGGTTAATATCTCGGCTAATTACCGATGATTTTTTTCGAAAATCATTATCAACAATGCTTTTATTCTTCTGCAACGATAGGTATATTCAGCGATGCTCAACAATTTTTCTGAATGCCCGTAAATCGAAATTTGTGTATAACAGAAAAATGCTAATTACTCAAACTATGTGACCTAGAGTAATCGCTATAGTTTTCCGGCAAGGTTTATATTAACGTCTACTACCTCCTAATTTTTTCATAATTTTAGTTTCAGTAGATTCGGAATTAGATGGGGGGGGGGGGGACATATTTTTGCGCTACATTTTCAACAATATCTTTGAAAATATAATATCTAAAACAAAAGGAATGTATATTTGAGTTCAGCGTTACAAAAGCTTTCACAGGATACCCCCCACATGATATACAAATAAAAGATTTTTTTTTTTTTCAAGTAGCATAATTAGCTTCTACTTTTACTAAATATATTTATGAATGTTTATTAATCTGAAAATATGTGGGTCAATGGTCTTTATTACTTCCCCGAATTTGAACTTTCCACGTTCCATAGTTTACGCGTAAAATGGCTGTGACGGACAGGCAGGCGGACAGACACAGGAGTGATCTTATAATGGTTCCGTTTTTACTTTTTAAGTACGGAACCCTAAAAACAAGAAAATGTGTTTATACGAGAACTTTAAGCCACTATATATCAATATTGCTTTGCGAATTTTAATTTAAAAATATAAATCCACACAAAATCGAAGTATAAAATCAATTGTGAGGTTTAAGATTATTACTGGACCGGGTAATGCAGGGGGATAGCGGGTCAGCTAGTTCATATTAATAAGAGAATTTCGCTCTGTCTCTAGGCGATGATTAGCGAAATCTACTGCACGTACAAGTCCTGAAGCACCTGAGGATCAGATTTTTGTTTAATATTTAGCCTTGATAATAATGAAAAACTCATCTAAAAGGATCCGTTTTTCTGAAAAGCAGCAATCGCGCCCGCGAACTATTTGTTCTGAGCTTCCCGAGACCAAGTAGCAGAGAAAACAAAAATTAAGAGATCGACCCCGAACCGTCGACTTTACGGTTCATCCCCCATCTTCGTATTTTTTTTATCACTAAAGCGTGTTTTGAAGGAACGTTTGAAAACGCGACTTCAATAGAGTTAAATTATTTAAATAAGAAATACCAAATACATGAAACGTAAAAGTTTTAAGAATGCACTGCACATATACATACATATTTACACACGTAAATATATTCTTTGGAGCAGAAGAGAATTTGGCCATTGTCTTGCATCATCCAAATCACATGAGTTATCGCCACTCTGAATTTAGAGTAGATGATGATGGATTGCAAAAAATGTTACTTCTGCCTTCAAATAAATCTGAATAATTACTTGAAAGTCGGTTCAGATAGCCTTTAGCCTTCAATATCCGAAAATTACGCCGTTTTGTATTGTATTTATTCTTTTAACAATAATTTAAAATTCTACTTATCGGCAAAAATTGTATTAGAATGTCATTTAGTACTTTTAACTACCGATGAAAAAAAAATCATTTTATAACACTGTAAGAACATTTGTAATGTTCAAAATTTTGAATATTTCGGGTAGACGCGTGTAGTGTGTCCTTAACGTTGGAAGATAGACACAAATGGACACGCTTTAGTACGTTCATAGCCCGCCTAAAGGTTAATCAACCACATACACGTGTTCGAAAAATTAAGCAACTGCTCATAGAGGATAAAAACTTTTCATAACTACACTTAAAGACAATACTTGGTGTACCACGTCAACTATTCTCTGTACCCTTTTGTTCTCTACGAAAGAAAAGAATGGAAAAAGCTCAAATGGGTTTACTAATAAAGTAAATGGGCCTTACTGGAATAAAAAGATGTACAATTTCAGACTTATTTTATTAAATAATATATCAAACATGGCAAATGAGATGCGTTCATACTATAACTAGTTTATAAATATTCAGATCTTGGTGAAATAGCTCTTACCCAAAAAGGCATGAATGCAAAATTAAGATTCAATACATTTAATCCAGTCATACGGCGTCCTATTATTTACTAGGACGCCGGATATTATTTAATAGAATTTAATACAATAATCGCCATCCCAATCTAGAATCATTACCGATCATGGGATATCATTAAATTAATGACGTAGGGTAGGATTTAATAGAATGAAGAAAAATTCTATGAATATCTTTTTAAGTTTTGATTAGATTTTCATAAAATTTGAAATTCAATGCTATAACATGATGGGTTATGATGCTATGGTGATGACGTCCTATTTAAGATGGAGTCCTATAACGGGACACAATCTTAAATAGGACATCATCACCATGGCAACCTAGAATCATGACCTATCATGGGATATCTTTAAATCAATGACGTAGGATAGGATTTAATAGAATGAAGAAAAATTCTATGAATATCTTTTTTAAGTTTTGATTCAATTTTCATAAAATTTTAAATGATTCGCCATGATTCTACAACAATTTTTATAGATTAAATTTCAAATCATTCGGTTGAATAGTTTTTGCGTTGCTCTTTGCGGACGGATCAGACGATGACTATAACCCCCTTCAGTCCCGATGTCGCCTGTAACAGACAATAAAGAACACAATTTACATGCTTTTAGAATTGTTAAAATTACTTCTAGAATTTTTTAATAAAGACCTTTTTAATATGTCAAAAGCATCGCTATATAGACTGATACATATTTCGACATGTTTTATAATTTTAAACTTGTTTTTGTAGTCCTGTAATATTTGCTCAGGACTGAGGAGGATAGGTGCTACGTATTTATATCATTACGAACGCACCTAATAATAATAATAATAATAATAATAAAAGATTTTATATATAAAAAAAAAAAAGTTAAAGCGTTTCTTTTTAAGTGGTGAAGAAATGACCATAAAATAGAGACAAATTTAGAAGTCTGCCTTTTTATTTAGAGGAAAAATCATAAAGTAAAGGTTTCAACATCAAATTCAATATATTAACTTCAACTATTGAAATAAACATAAAACATAAGCATGGTATCCAAGTCGCAAAACTGCAACTTCCAGCTTTACATTTTATTGAAGCTATTTTTTATAATTTCAGCATTTCATATGCTTATCCAATAGGAATCGCTGACACAATGCTTTAAAATGAATCAATTACACAGATTATGAATACAATTAATCCTTTAACACTTTCCGGCGCTGAGTAATTCTGTTTATAAAGTGGTGAAATAATAAACTGACACCAGAATTTATAAACGAATTTATTATAAAATACGAACTTGCTTATTTTCACGTACATTATAAAAGGAAAATTTTAATTAAATATTCTTCGTGCCGTTTGTCGGTTTTGGAATTAAAATTAGGTGTCCTTTTTTAAGGACACTGCCCTCGAAAGGGTTAAGGGGCAAGCACGTGTATTCGTAAAATGTTGAAATAATTGAATGACACCAGTATTTACAAGAAAATTTATTTGTAAACAAGTAAAAGTATATTCTCGCGTACTTATTAAAAGCAAAATTTTCATTAAATTCGGGTCCCACAGTGGCAATCGGGAATTAAAATTATTTGATGCCATATCGGCATCACCTCCCTTCAAGGGGTTAAAACAATTTTGCATATAAATTTTACTTTTCTTTTTTCTTAACTAAATTTACTTTTTACTTAACCGAACTGAAATATAGCTAAATTGATTGAAAGTAATTATTACGAAAAAATATAAAACTGACTTCAAGCGATTGTTTGTTTTATGGCAACCTTTCATTCTTATATACATAGTAGAGTCCTGTACCCGAAAATTCTGTTTGAAATTAACTCTAAACCTGACCCGTAGAAAAATTATATACATATTCATTTTAAATCTCATTGCTGCGAATTTCGCTAATTTTGACACAGTTCCATATACACACTGTTTCTCAAATAAAATTATAGCGTATACTCTAGGCATGACGTATATCTATAATAGTACAAGATAAAGTAAAAAAACTAAAACCCAACTACGACAAAAAACTACGCTGAAAAAGTATAAAAGTACCCCATGAATACAGGTAAAGTCACAAGCAAATGCTAGTAATATATAGATATATTCAAAATGTACAAGTAAAGCGCTTTTGAATGATACCAAACACGGCATATTTATCTTAACTTTATTTTTTGACGTATGACGCTTCCAGTATTTGGTAGTAGTGACGCACATATCCGTCGATGGCAGCAAATGGGTAATGGACCGATTAGTGGATGAGGTCGTTAGTGTAATGTGTAAATGTGTAATGTAGATTGAAGGTTTCATGTATTAAGATGACCTAGGAAGATTTCTTAATCTATCTAATTCTGCTAACGATTGACTGTCATGTGGATTTTTAAGCAACTTATTATGATCCAAGGCACTTATAAACAAACCCTCTATGGTTTTGAAGTGAAGCGCTTTAAAATGATACCAAACACGGCATATCTAGCTTAACTTTATTTTTTTACTCTGTATATTTTGTCCGCTAGAAGGCGCCACATTGAATTTGGTGAAAATCTATATAGCCTATAACCAGCGGACAATTAAGACGCTTCTAATGATATGTCATTTGTCGAATTCTGATTAGTGGTTTAGAAGTTACGAGGGAACAGATGAACATACATACATACATACATACATACATACATACATAGCCTGTCAAAATCATAACCCTCCTTTGGCTTTGCCGTAGTCGGGTAAAAATAAAAATAGATGTGTGTTCTTGTGGGCGATGGCTAGCAAAATCTAGAGGTCTAAGTCTGAAATTTTCAATGAGGATAGTCCAAGCCATGTCTTGATGTACCTGAGGCTCAGATTTTTATTTTTTGATAATTAGCCGAGATTTTAATTAAAAATCATGAAAAAACTTATTCTTTTCGCAAATAGGCGGAGGCGTCCTCGTACATGCTCGCTTCCTTCTTTACCGAAAGTGTGGAAGGGAAGAACCAAGTGCTGTACTTTTTTTGGCCGTTTGTTTTAAGCACTACGGCCTAACTGTTCAGGATACGAAAAAAAGAACATAGTCTTAAATTTCGTACTTTTACGTTTTAAACGCTGCCGTCAGTTTCAAAAAGTTCTCTAACCTTTTTGAAAAAAAAAAAAATGTCAAAAATGGTCTTTTTTGCTATTGACTTTTTTTCCGTTTCGGCAACGCTTCGCCAGAGTTCAATTTCGGAAGTACCAATTAACAAAAAAAAATATGTATTTCAGACCTTCTCTTCGATGATGCAATCGGTTTGCAACAATACAAATTTTAATACTTTCAAGCAATTCGCGACCGCAAGTCATTTCGCCCCTCCCAGACACTATATTTTATCAACGCTAAGAGTAACTAAACGCCCTTATTTCGAAACAATCTTTGAAGAGCATCTCGGTAAACCGGAATTGTATCACCTACAAAAATTTCGAAACGTTCTGTTTAGTAGAAGTATTTAAAAATAATGAATTTAAAAATTTCTATGAACATGCTAACAAGCGAGGTGTTTCAGCTCTGCTTCGGTATTTTCTTTTTTATGTTATCTTAAAGAACCCGACACGAAAACCAAAAACGAGAAGAAACCAAATCTTATACAACTTGATATCAATATTTTTTTCACAATTTTTACACGAGCTGTAAAATCGTTATAATTATAACCGATAAAAATTTCAGAGTTCGGATTACAAGAACTATTTCTTTTAAAATGTGAAACGACCCTACGTGAAAAAACAATTACGAGCGCTATAAACCACAATATAGCAATAATTTTTGCGAATATTTTATTTTAAAAAAGTCCTTCCGGCCAGTGCCGGGAGGAAGAGGTAGCTTTCATATTCCTTATTTTTTAAAAACCAACTTATATTATTCAAACACACGGAGCTCAAATTAGTGGAACCCGATTATGAAGATTAAATACTAATTTTTGTCAATATTGAATATAATGAGAATTTCGCCTAATTAGTCAGCGTTATCAAAGCTGGTTTTATTAAAGCGAATTATATTTTGTCGCCAAATTCGGTGATATCCCGAATTATATTATTAACTATATTAACCCGAATTATCGGTGATAGCCCGTCATTTTAAAACAACATAATGGGTCCAAGAAAACTCACCAATAAACTTGGTCGACACCTTAGTAATTCCTGTGCACATGCTCACTCATATCTAAATCGGTTGATATATATGAGTGCTGTTGCAGGCAAAAAATCAGATTTTTCAAAATGTCACACACATTCGAAATTCAAACTGCTATATCTCGGCCTTTTTTTTTTTTTTTTTTTTAGATGAAGACAAAACAAAAAAATGATCCGGAATCTTTGTTACAAGCTTAAACACATAAGAAAAAAATCTTTTTCAATTTCTAATTTTTTTGTACCTCATTTTAAATTTTTTTTTTTAATTGTTAAATGGTCGCCATTTTGAAACAAGATGGCGGATGAAGTTAGCAAACAAACTCGGCCGAGAGATTGCTATGTACTATGCACATGCCTTGTCACATCCTAATCGGTTCATAAATACGCGTGTTATCGCGTGACAAAAATCAGATCGTTTCAAAATGTCAGCCATGCTAGAAATTCTAAGTGCTATAACTCAGTCATTTTTTAAAATATAGACGAAACGAAAAATGCTCCGAAATCTTTGTATCAAGGTCAAACGCATAAGAAAAAAAATCTTTCTCAGTTTCTAATTTTTTTGTACCTCATTTTAGTTTTAAATTAAAAAAAAATTAATGGCCGCCATTTTGAAACAAGATGGCGCATGATGTTGGCCAACGTACTCCGTCGAGACATTGGTATGTACTATGTACACACCAAGTTATATCTAAATCCGTTCATAAATACGCGTGTTATCGCGTGACAAAAATCAGATTGAAATTCTAGTGTGGCTGACATTTTGAAACAAAGTGCTATAACTCAACCGTTTTTTTAAGATAGACGAAACAAAAAATGCTCCGGAATCTTCGTATCAAGCTCAAACATATAAGAAAAAAATCTTTTTCGATTTATAATTTTTTTGTACTTCATTTTAAATTTTAAATTTTTTAAAATTTTTTAAATGGCCACCATTTTGGAACAAGATGGCGGATGAAGCTGGCCAACGAACTTGGTCGAGACACTGCTATGTACTATGCACATTCCTTGTCACATCCAAATCTGTTCATAAATACGTGTATTATCGCGTGACAAAAATCAGATCGTTTCAAAATGTCAGTCATGCTAGAAATTCAAAGTGCTATAACTCAGCCATTTTTTAAGATATAGACGAAACTAAAAATGCTCCAGAATCTTTGTATCAAGCCCAAACACATAAGAAATATTTTTCAATGTTTAATTTTTTTGTGCCTCATTTAATTTTTTTTTAAAAATATTTAAATGGCCGCAATTTTGAAACAAGATGGCGGATGAAGCTGGCCAACGAACTCGACCGAGACATTGGTATGTACTATGTACACACAAAATTTTATCCAAATCGGTTCATAAATACGAGAGTTACAGTATGACAAAGATCAGATATACAAAGGGTGATCAAATGAAAAGGTACGAAACGACGTAAAAACGTAACAATTAAATATTTGCATATTCCGCATGGGAGAACGTAGAGAGGCATCTCGGGTTGCAATTGGAGTCTCTGACTGGGATCAGAAAATGCGCGGGAGCCCGCATGCGCAGTAGAGAGCAGAGGCTCTTATCAAAAGTGGCATCCAAATGATGCGGGCGTTCGGATGAGGGCAGGATGGCGTTCGCGTTGCAAAATTCGACGATTGAGGAGCAGATAGGTGTTATCCGATTTCTGACAGCGAAAGGTGAGAAACCGGCAGCTATTCATCAGCGGATGGTGAAAGTTTACGGGGAGAAATGTGTCTCTGACAGGTCTGTCAGAAAATGGAGTGCCCATTTTCGTGCAGGCCGTGAGAGTCTGGGTGATGACCCGAGACCAGTTCAAGTGGGCAACGTTGTACCATCCGCCCTACAGTCCGGACATGTCGCCTGCGATTTACATGTGTTTGGTTCACTGAGGAAATACCTGAAAGGAAAGCCCTTCAACTCGGACGACGTACTCAAGGACGCTGTGAAGGACTGGGTCCCGTCACGGCCACAGGAATTCTGGGAACTAGGAAATCCTGTGGCTTGCTTATCAGTGAGATCGTTGTGCTCAGGCGTATGGTGAATATTTTGAATAAAGTCGGCAGTTGTACCCACCGTGTCGTTTCGTACCTTTTCATTTGATCACCCCTTGTATATATAATATAAATTTTGAACGGAGGGTGGCTGCGGGGTCTCTAGGGGTCATGATCGGTGAAAATATACCAAAATTTTTCGGAATCGTTTTCCTCCGAACGGCTGCAGTAGGTAGCTTTTTGTAATGAAAGCTACCTAATATAAAGTCATGCAAAATCGGATTAAAGCTATAAAATCATGGAAATATGAGGTTTATTTAAGGTTACTATTACGGGTCCGGATAACGCAGGGAGAATCAGCCAGTTTGTACTAATACGAGTTTCGCTTTGTTGGCTTTAGCGTATACCTTATCCTTATATTTTAGCGTATAGCTTGTTTTTTTTTACGTATAACAATACTGGCGGTAGACGATGGATGACATATAAAAACTTTTGACGTGTCCCTATAAAAACACATATATACAGACGATACAACGGCTATTTTTAAAATGTAAAGAATATTGCATTGATTGTATATATATAAAAAAAATAACACTGCAGCGCTACAATCCATTAATGATATTGGCCTACAGTGATCGTCCTTGTTTTGACCATGGGTTTTAAGGTGCTATATACTATATGTCCTGGACAGGTGAACAGCCTAACGCGGGAACCTCATTGTTAGTAAGATTTGATACTCACTTCATTGACCCTTAAGGGATGAAAGATTGAGTGAACCTTGCCCAGTCCGGAATCGAACTGTGGACCTGTACCGTGGTAGAGAGAAGTGCTGACCACTATGCTACTCCGCTTCATGTAAACATTATCACAGTCTTCAAAATTCGTGAGGATCGGTCAGTTTTATGAGCCTTTTCCCATTACTGTACATTTATAAGATGGAAGAATGGTTAACTTGAAATTTCATATTAAATTCTTGAGGAATTTCTCGTATACAGGTGTTATTATTAGCGTTGTTTTCTAAAATCTTAAATACCTGGCAACATTTACTTTTATTTTAACATATTTTAAAATGCAATTTCTGTAACGTTAGTGTAACAGTAAGTGCTAAACATAGAAGTACTTCGAACGTGAAATAGGTTATATTATTTACAGATACCTTTTAATTCTTGAGACCTTTCTTTAAGGCTCCTTATAACTTTGAGTTCAGACACTTCAAAAAAACATAATTGTTGATGTTTACCTGCTGTGTTGTTGTATAGCAACTGCAGTTGTAACTTACCTATACCTGAAAGGCTACTTAAACACAATCGGAAACCCGACCAAAAAATTCCATCAACTCTAAATCGATCCGAACGGCGAAGAGGAAAAAAATTAACCCATATTATAAATATAATCGTGAAAAATTAGTCTATAATCGTGTTTCTATGTAAGTTTTTTTTTTTTATTATTATTTAAAGTTAATATTAAAATATGTAGTTTTCCTTCCAATAGATAAATGTTAAGGGGAGTAGGACGACCTTACACCTACCATGTTAAATAAATGTGCCTTTTCTAAAACACTACAAAATACAATAACTTGAATTTTTTTATATACATAATATAAATACTTCCTAATAAAGTGAAGTCAAAATTATAAACAGATTCTTGCATTTTTCCAAAGAAAATCTTTTTTTATAAATCTTTTGTACATATGTTAGTGTCAAGAGTTCACTTCAGATTGATCGGGGATATATGTAAATTATTCAGACACTATTACACACAACAATATGTAGTAGTTTCTATAAAAGGTACATCAAAGTAAATAAATAAATAAATAAATTTAGTTTAAAGTTTACAAACATTACTGTATTATTGTATAAACATTACCTAATTAGTTTTAAAAATTGAACTTCGCTTTGTCATAGAACCAACAGTAATGTACCACTCGAGAGGGGGGGGGGGAATAAAGGATTCAAAATATAAATTTTTCCATTAATTTTCTCTCCAACTGCCTGCCTTTTAAAGACTTTATTTGAAAACTCAGGTTAAACCGACTCGAAAGTTTAAAAATTCAACCCGACCCCGACACGCAATAAACAAAATTAACGTCAACCACACCCGAGATGAGAAAATCTGAATGCAGCCTAGACCCCGACACGAACTCGACAGGAAATGAAAAAGAACTTGCGTCAACTTTACCCAAACAGAATCGTGTCGTGTTCGAGTAAAACGGGTCACCCGAATCTTTCTTCCGAGCTATTGGGAGCTATAGCTTTGAAAATAATTTGAAATGGCTTTCTATTTATGGATCATGATTGACATCTTTCGCAAATCAAATCAAGCCTAAATGGTAAGTAATTTAAAACCCTTTAAACGTCTGCCAACATTTTTCATATATGTTTAACGATGCAGAATAAACAGCAAATAATAAATCGAAATACTTGCTTATACTTTCAATAGAAAATTTACATTCTAATCATACATTATTCACTATAAAATTAGACGACAAACCCTATATATTTTATCTCTTTAAAAAATAGAAGTGCAGATTATTTTTAGTTAATATACTGTACATCTATTACATTTTATTTTTATAATATTTTCTATGTTGGTTTTAATAACGTAAAATATTATTTGCATTGTAGTCTTAATAAAAATTCACTACTGAAGAACTCAAAAAAAGAAAAAAAAAAAAAACAGAAATTATCCTACGCGCAAACGGATATTTTCGTACAATACTTATTTTTCCATTTTCTTAATATATTTCAGAAAAAATGTTCTGACATTTATGTAATTGTATTGTATATGTGATGTATTTTGTAGTGTTCTATATGTGATGTATTTGTAGTGTTGTATATGCTTTTGTACTTGTTGTGTTGTATATATCTTATTTTAATTTCAGGTCACAAGAAATTAAGAATTAAATGCTTAATTTTTTTATTTTGTTTCGAAAAAAATGTTTCTAAAAAGGTTTATTACACAGAAAAAATAATGAAAAAAAATCAGATTATTTTTTCGTATGTCATCATTTTTTTTTTTTTTTTTTTTCTAATGTTGCACATCTGCCAAAGCAGCACAAACTGTCATAGCTAAAACAGTGAAAAATTAGTAACTATTTCAATGAGTATAAATCAAGATACCTTATTTTATGTCAATTTTATTTTGTAAAAGTTAACTTTAAGTACGAATTAAACTATGCAAAATTTGATTTTGCAACGAACAATCACTTTGGAACAAAACTTTGAATAATAAAAGGCTTTCTAATGTAAAATTTTCTTCGCGAAATACCCCATTTTCTCGTATTTAAATAAGTATTTTATTATAATAAAAGAAATACATGTGCTTCTGTATTATTAATATCAAAATTTATCTTTATCAAAAATATCTTATCATGAAAATTATAAAGCAACCTATATATATATGCAATTTGGTGCTTGCAGGATTCGAACCCGTAGCTCCCAGTCTTAAGTTTAATGTGTTAACCATTCATCCATCAAGCTCATACATTTAACATATCATTTTAATTAGCACCATAATTAATCAAATCCATCATCTGAATCTAAACATTGATTCCATCCACGATAAAGACCCACTTCATGCTCCTGTCTCCTGAGCACGCGCGTCCATCTGGAACAGACCCATAGATTAGTTAAAGGAAACATCACAAGATGTCATAAAAACGGAATTTGTTCTGTATGTTGCAGATATGCTACACGGTACATTTAAGGGTTAAATTGTAAACTAATGCCTTAATGATGAATGAAGCAATGAACATGCGATTTATATGAAACTTCATATTTTGATCAACATTTCATCTAAATTTAATAGTGAGTAAATTCTGGTAAAATCGACCAATAAAGGTTTCGTATTTTTTGCTATGTGCAAGATAGTGTCTAAGCATCTATAGGATAGAATTACTCAAATTTTAATAGTAATACACAGCTGCCAACCGTTACAAATTTGGAGTAATGTTTCTGTATAGTAATCTTCATCTTATTTAATCCCAAATTTGCTATTAAATGTTAATATTCTTATCTGTAAATAGTGAAACTCATCTAATGCTTCGAAGAAAATTTTTAAGAAAATGAAAGTATGCTGATTCAAGTTTAATTATAGTCCCTCAATAGGGAAGTTGCTTTGTTATGCTTTTTGCGATGGATAGCATAACTCGGTTACTAATGAGTAGAAATGCCCCATATTTTATAGTTAACGTTGTTAAACGATCTCGGGACTCTTAAAATGTTTAAAAATGAAAAAAAAAACAGTTTTCAACTCTTAATATCTTAATGTATATGCTTTTAAAACGCAATTTTTAAGAAAGATATAAGTATGCTCTTTCATTTCATATATTGAAAAAATAAAAGGACGCAGAATTAATATTTACAGGAGGGGGGGGGGGGCTTCAAATTGTCAGGCATTTGTTGAGCAGAAAATTCGTGTGACTGGTGACGCGTAAGATTACAAAATAAATTTTGTAACGAGAATTAATATTTTGGGGCATAATTATACTTCAGATTATAATAATTACCCTGAATCTATATAAATTTATATTTAAAGAACTATATTTTTAATAAAAAGTTGCATTTAGCTAATGCAAAATTTAAAATTTCAACAGTATAATCACATAAAAAAATTCTTTTGAACAATAACAAGAAAATTGTTGTTTCAGTTTATACCGATTAAGATGAAACTTATTTTGTAAATTCCATGAAAACTTATTGAAATTTGAGATATCCTGCGCGTTATGCCCAAAAACGTCATTTTGAGAAAAGCGACTACAAAGTTTCGGAAACATCGCTTCAGCTATTGAGCGGGTATAATTCTAAGAAACATAATTTATGTTCTAATGGGAATTTCAAGGAAATAATTATATCATAATATTCAGAAAAGATAAAAGTTTAACATATAAAAATATTTCAAAAATTTTGAAGCTTTAAGACTGCTGAGACCCCTTAAGCCTCTGACTCAACATCTTCAATTTGACAAATATTTACTCTGATGTTAGTTAAAATACAACGTTTTAAGCATGTAAAAAATAATTTTAAAAAATAGAGCATAAAAAAATATTGTCTAAAAGATACATTTTTCATATCTGCAATAAGCAAAAATTAAATATTTTTTCATAATTATTGTCACTAATGCGAAATTGTAAAGTATATGAACTTTGTAAAAAAACATTTTTGGACGTCTCCAGCCTTTTCAATTTTACAAAGTTGTTGAGGTTCATTTTAGCAAAAACGATCTTAAAAGGGCTCAAATGATAAATAAAACATTCGTATGAAATATAAACTCTGTATCCTCATCTGTTGATAATTTTGTAAACAATTTATATTAACTGCTGTGTTTGGAAGGTAGCAGCAATTTATAAACTCGTCTGTTAAAGCCCGCTATATAAGTAACATTGGCCTTTGGTATGTTGTAGATAATGCAACAAAGTTATACAAAAGGTTAGTATAAGTATATTAACCGAAAAGGGTTAATATAAATGTATTGGTCGAATTTTTCGTTTTGAATCACCAGCAGGTGGATTTTAGAAGTATGCATTTCTTAATTCTGAATGTACCAATGTAACTCCATTTTACATTTGCAGTTATGCACATATGTCGATGCATAAATGTCGATGTGCAACTGCTCTATTTTAATTATGTTATCAGAATGATATGAAATAATTATTTAGGAAATTAAAAAGAAAAATAGGAAAAAATAATGAAAATAAGAGAATTATATAAAAAATAATGCAATAGAATAATACTAGTACATACTCGATAAAATATTAGAACAATTAATTTAAAAACTAAATAATAGAATAATAATATAAATATAATAGGAAGATTAAATAAAAAACAGAAAAATTTAGAACAATAATAGAATTATAATAGGAAGATAAAAAAAATAACAGAAAAATTTAGAACAATAATAGCATTATAATAGGAAAACTAAATATTAATAGAAAATAAGGAATTTTAGAATGGTATCGGAAAATGAAAACTTATATTACGAGGATTACGATAATTAATGCCTCATGTGTCTTAAAAACTTTATTAATGAACATATAACAGATGAAGTTACTATAGACCATAGCCTGAACTGTCTTCTAAACAAAACTACCGTTCAACATAGCCACCATGCATTTGCGCAAATTTGCGTTATCGGTTATCCAGACATCAAAACCATTTTGGAAAAATTCAGGGTATTTGCTTTTAGCAGTTTTTTTTTCCAGGGTTTTGCAACTATTTGTTGGGCAGAGCCATACGTGAAGTTCAATGCATTAGCAAAGTTCTGGACTGTAAGGCGCCTGTTTCCTCGAATTAATTCATTATCACGTTGTTGATTTGCATCTGTGACTGATGTTATTCACCAGCCGCTTCTAGGTTTGTCTTCTGATTCTCCAAACTTCTTCTCCCAAAGCCGCGCATTTCTGATATCCATTACAGCGTCCCCATAAGTATTCTTTAAACGATTATGGATTTTCTTACGTGTACAACCTACTTTTGCCAGAAATTCAATGATGACTCTTTCGATTAGCTTCAGATCCATATGATCCTAATCAGTCAATCTGAAAAGAAAATACTATATAAGTAGTGTAAGGTTACCTCTATAATATCATGCATAGATAGTCCAGCAGCTGGGAAAGAAACAAAATTTATAGCATTGGAGCAGGGCCTGATTACCTACGGGGCACACTTCAATCAGTAAATTTTAACAGAAATTTTCGTTTTATTAAAACGCTGTATTCATGCTAAATTACTGTAATAAATCATGCAAAATTTTCTGTTCTTTTTTACTGGTTGAAGTTTGCCCCGTTGTTAATCAGGCCTTGCATTGGAGGCTTTACTTTTTCATTCACCCTTATAGAATGATGCAGAAAAAAATCGTTATGGCTTTAGCATACTACGAGGGTAAACTGAAAAGTATTGCACACATACTTGTAGAACACAAATAAAAACAAATAGATTGGACAAAAAGTACATTAAAATGCAATTCTTAAGCTTCTAGATCATTTTTTTTTCAACATAGTCACCATTAAGGCTAACAAATTTCTCCCAACGTGTAACAAGTTTTTATTCCGTCACTGACAATTTCTCCCGACTTTTCTCGAATCAAGGACGTCACAGATGCCTTTACCTCATCGTCCGAGATGTGATGATTACCGTTGAGGGGTCCCTCTTGAGTAGAGGAAAAAAATTAAACTTGCAAGGAGCAATAAAAGGCGCAAGATCGGGAAGTAATGAGGGTGTGGTATCGGTTCATACTTCATATAATGAATATCATTACCACAGCGCTGGCCGCTGTTGGCCTGAAAGTAAATATTGACAAATCCTTCACCGTATTATGGGTGAAGGATCACAAGCGGAAGAAACTTATTTACAATAGCCACGAACAAGTTACAGTTTCGAATCAGCCCATTAATACCCTTCAGGCCAACGATATCTTTGTATATCTTGGTACAGAATTTGGCACAACTGGAATGACAAAGATTAATTCAGTTACATTTCAAGATGATCTTAAAGTATTACAGAAGACTCCGTGCAAGCCGCAACAAAAACTATTCGTTCTGGTTCATTTCCTAATACCCAAATACTATCACAGTTTCATATTCTCTCGATTAACAGCAGGTGCCTTGAACAAGTTGGACGTGATGTTCCGTAAAACGACCAGAAGCATCCTTCATCTTCCTCTTAATCTTCCGAAGGCCGCCTTCTACGCGAAGGTGGCTGACGGGGCTCTGGGGATACCTTCCTACAGATTTACAATACCACTAATACCCAAACATAGACTTCTCCATATCCAGCCACATGAAGGATTACTTTATGTGGATAACAAACATCAATTCCACCAATCAGATCAGTAATTACTATAAAAATAAACCCTATGCTGCTTGTGATGGAGCCGGACTTAAATATTCAAGTTTGTGTTCAGCTACCCACAATTGGGTATCTGACGGTACATACTTTTTGACTGGACGCGATTTCATAAAGGCTATCCACGTGCGCTAGGGATGCCTCTATAACCGGGCATTTTGTGCTAGGGGCGACCAGAATAAGAACTGTCGTCGTGGCTGCGATACTCCAGAGACGTTAAACCTTATCCTACAGCAATGTTACGCTACACACACCTCTCGAATTAAAAGACATGATAATATAGTTGATGACCTCCATAGAATTCTCACAACTCGCAATAGCACTGTCCATAAAGAACCTGTATTCAATGTTAACAATAGCATTTTAAATCTCGGTCTATTAATCTACAATACAGACAGAACAGTCCTGGTTGACGTCAAAGTGATTAATGATCAATTTCCGTTGTCCACCGTATACCAAAACAAAGTCAATAAATATGAAGTTTTACGCAACCAACTAGCTGGTCTTCGTCTGGGTGGCTGCCACGGCAGCACCCTGACAATTAATTGGAGGGGTGTTGTCGCTTGTCAGTCCTACAAAGAACTAATTGCCTTGGGTCTTTTGAAAAAGAGTGACATTAAAATCATCGCATCTCGTGTACTCCTGGGTGGCATCCTCGCTCACTTCGTGTTCCAGCGCATGGCGGTGTCACGTCGGTACCAGAAAGAGGGGGTCGGGTGAGTCGTCTCAACAGTCTTGGGTTTGTTGTACCACTGCTGCTGTGGGTTTCTTCGCCAGTGGAAAGTCACCGGGGCGGGGAAAAAAATTCGCAGAGCTTCTGCAGTTGCGGATTTTACGGTCTCCCAATAGTTCAATAATGAAGACACGTTCCGCGGATATTCAATATGGTTTGCGATACGCTTTTGTATGATTCGCCGGTCATTTTGAATCAAATCGTCGACGAATTTGCAATGTTTATCGTCTGGGCAGTGATCGGACGTCCTCTGCGTTTTTCATCAACAATTATGGCTCTGCCGATCGATTTACAGAAGACCTATCAACAGCATCGTCACCATAAACAGAGCCTTTAAACGACGATGAATCTCAGCAGGAGTCACTTTCCAGCAGTTAAAAATTCAATAACAGCACGCTGTTTAACTTGACATAGCACTAGGACACGTCCCCATACTTCCGCTTCTCAGAACACACTGGGTGAATTCAACGACTTTAAATCTGCTAATACGTATAGAGGAGGAATGTTACTTCCACCGGGAGCGCTTATGAAGATCATTTCGTTCGCCCTCTAGAAGTATGTGTGCATTACTTATCCCTACCTCGTAATTTCACGAAGTTTCTAAAGAGTCTTGCTGCTTTACCTGCTTCTTCTAAGAAAAGGTTCTAACTGGGCTTGGCCAATAAGTTAAGCCATGTTATGAAACCGCATTTATAAGAGGACATCTCTCAAACTTATTCGACTGGGTACTTGAGAAACCAAGAGCAAGGGCTGAAAAGTAGACATTTCATTTATTAAAAATCCGTTTTAACACAATTTTACGAAAAATTGTATTATAAACAACTATTTGTTAAAATGTATAAAATAAATTTTATGTGCCTATTTTTAACACGCTAAGCGCCAAGTCAGTCACCGGTGACTGACACTGAAATTTCCGTTTAGAACGCGTTATTCACCGATGACTGACGGTCTAAAATATGATATAAAACTAAAAATACATATACTGTTTTAAGTAATTACTTAAAATTTATTTAAAATTTACTTACCTTTTATTTATTACAGAATTATACTTTCATAAAAATTACTCAAAACATTGTAAATTTTACAGCTTCAGTGTCAGTCACCGGGGCACTCAACGTGTTAATTCATAAAAAGAGGGAAGAAAGAAGTTTAAGGTTTTAACTGAGTACTTCATAGCTGTTTGGTACGATTCGCCAAGGTCACACAGACAATATTCAAATGGTTGCACCTTTCTTGCCAGACATTGTAAATACTAATAAGTACAGAACTTGTGTGAAAATATAAATTATTTGAAAATTTTATCCTCTGTAAAATCTAATGACATTGTTATCTCTAAAGCTGATAAGGGAAGTCAAATAGTGGTACAGGATAAAACAGCTTATTTAGATAAAGTGCAAAATCTTTTACAATCCGGCCCATACATTAAATTAAATCGGGATCCTTCTGACAGTGATTTAACAAGTACCAAAAAACTTATAAAAACCTCTCCCTGTATTAATGACAGTATTAAAATGTCATTAATTCCGTCTATTGCTAACTGCAGTCGGTTTTACGCTCTGCCTAAAGTTCATAAAATTGGTGTTCCCCTCCGGCCTATCGTATCCAATATCGGTTCTGCTTCATACCCTCTTGCTAAATATTTAGTGAAATGCTTTTCATTCCTTTTAAGTTCTAATATTTACACCATTAAGAATTCTAGTTCTTTTGTTAATCGGATTAAAAACTTCACCCCTCTCCCTCTTTACGCATGGTTTCATTTGATGTTACTTCTCTGTTCACCCATGTTCCGTTCAAGGTGTACTACAAAGTCTCACAACTAGATTAAAAGAATTTCATTACACAGATTATGAAATCAACCACATTATTGAGTTATTCAGTACTTGTTTAAAACAAAATTCATTTCAAATTTCTAATCAATATTATTCTATGACGGATGGTTTAGCAATGGGTAATCCCCTTAGCCCTTTTTTAGCAGATTTATATATGCATTACTTTGAGGTTAAAATGTTTAACCTTATCAACTTCCCATTTTATTGTAGATATGTAGACGATTCTTTTGCACTCTTGGACCTTTCTATATTTTCTGTTGACTATATTAACGATTTTAAACTCAATAGATTCAGTCATTCAATTCACTTATGAAGTTGAAATTGATAATTCATTGCCATTTCTGGATGTGTTGGTTACACGTCAGCCTAACTCCTTTGACACTTGGGTTTAAACCTTTTGCTGTCACACTCCCCCCCCCCCCCCCATTTCAATTCATGTCACCCCCCTTCCCAAAAAGCTTCGGCTTTTCATTATTTGATTAATAGAGCTCGCTTAATTTGTTCAGATAATAATTCACTTATTACAGAATTAAATTACATTAGATCTGTGGCTATTGATCGAGGTTTCAGTTTATCTTATATCAATAATTTAATTTCTCATAGTCTTAAGAAATATGTTAATAATCTTGATTCTCCTATTACTGCGGTTTCCATTTCCAACCTTATCATTTTACCATTTTATAATAGCATTAGCTTTAAGATGGCTAATATCTTAAGACATTATGATTTTAATGTGGTTTTTAAACCGGTTAATAAATTATCTTTTTCGCAACTTAAGGACCAAATTCTTCCACATAATTATTGGGGCATTTACAACATTCAATGCCAATGTGGTTTGTCCTACATTGGACAAACTAAACGAAAACTCCGTTACAGAATCAATGAACACAGAAACTATGTAAAGAAAAAATATTACAGAAATCCTCTATCGCCTCTCATTGCTGGGGGGAGGGACATAATTTTAATTTTGACTCAGCTACCATTATCAAGAAATGCATTACTCCTCTGGATTTAGACTTTTTTGAGGCTATTCATATCCATAAATTTAAAGACTCCTTGGTTAATGATTTATCTAGTACACCATACATCTCAACTTTCTGGGTGGATTTGTTGTGTCATGACACTTCACTTCCACATTAATTTCATTGGCTGTTAGAACTTGATGGTCTTTTGGTATTATGTTTTGACATTTGGGTTTTTTTCACCGTACATGCAGTTGGGGGGATATTGTTTTTAAAGTTTTTACACTGAGGATGTGAGTCCTAGTACTCACGAAACGTATACGTATGGTCAAATCTGCTTGTTTTATTGTGTGTTTAAACGTTGTTTTCATATAATTTATTGTAAATACTGTTTGTTTTCTTAAAGCAAAACCCTCTGCGCATGCGTCAGGTCTGCTTTGATTATATCAAAATATGGGTTAGCGGAGTTTGTTTAGCATTTGGTTGAGCTCCAATCTTAGTGACAACGTAAACCAACGTTACACCCCTTTGGATAGTACAATCGTCTCAGAGTGCTGGGGGCGACTTTCGAAAACGAAACAGTCTTTAGGCATGATTCCTTGCGAATGTTTTTTTCCTGGAATATGGCAGTGTATTTTTGCCAGATTTGCCTAAACAGTGAATGAACTAAAGGTGCGCGTAGAACATGCAGTGATATCAGTTATCATATGTTCATGCCTTTGTCAAGCGTGAAATGCGCTACTTGAAAGATGATTGACAGATAAGGAGTTTTATAAAACAGTTATGAAGTACCTAAAGCTTCGTTCTGTATTGTGAACGAAGTATTGTATAATGGTATGTATAATGCGCTCAGGTATATAACGCGCACATAAATTATCAGAAAACATATGAAAAATTTTTGAGTGTTTTCACCGTATAATGTGCACACCTTTCTTTGCAAAGAACTTTTCATGAGATTTGTAGCAAAAGTTAATAAAGAACATTAAAACACATAATAGTTATTATTTTACATGTCAGCGTATATCAGATTTTGTAAATAGCATGTTTTTTAATGTAAGTTTCAATTATCTGTTTTCTTAATGTTTAAACTTTCTATTTTAGAACCGGCGTTTAACGCGTGACTGCAAAAGGTCAGTCAGTTTCTAGTTTTGTTTTTTGTATCTTGGAACACTTGCTTCGGTAATCTTTATTTCGTGATCTTTCTTTTTCATTTTGCGGCGAACGATCTGATTTTTTGGGGTGCGAGGTTTGCGTGTAGCATAACACATTGAATCGCTTTTTTCTTAGTTTTGAGTCATGCCGAACTGCATTTTTTTTTCTTGGTTTAGTTGGGGGAGCTACTGTTTGCTTTTCTAATTTTCGTCATGCAAACTGAGTTTTTTAATTTGTTATATGGCCGTACTTACTCTTTGCTTAGGACGCTCCCTTGAGTTATATTTATTCTGTTGGGTGGTAATTCTGTTTTCTTTATCGGTTTACGGCGAACGATCAGAATTTGTTATTAGATGGGTACGTGGGATTACCCAATTTTTTTTATTGGTTCACGAGAGTTGTCTTTATATTGCTGAGTCTTGGGTATCTCCTTTTTTTTCCTCGTTTTGGATCATGCAAAAAGAATTTTTGTACTTATTTGGGTCGATGGAGTTACTCTTTGGTTGGGAGGTTCGCTTGGGTTTTCTTTATTTCGTTGTTGGAGTCATGTATCTCTACAATTCTCATTTTGCGGGGAATGACGTGAATTTTCCTCAGATGAGTGGGTGTCCGGGATACTAATATTCAAATACTGGCTTCGAACTTTCGCTTATCTATCTCCATTTTTCTGCGGCTAATGTATCGGTTTAGTTCCCGTTTTGCGGTGAACGATATTTCTTAAGTTTGGTTTGTGTGTTTTTGCGAGCTTCGCGTGGGTTTTCTTTATATTGCTTGGGTTTGTATCATGCAAAAAGAATTTTTGTATTAGGTTGGGTCGCCGGAGTTATTCTTTGCTCGGAAGGCTCGCTTGGGTTTTCTTTATTTTGTCATTGGGGTGATGTATCACTATAATTCTCATTTTGCGGGGAACGACATGAATTTTCTTCAGATGGGTGGGTGTCCCGGATGGTAATATTCAAATGTTGGCTTCGAACTTTCGCTTGTGTAATCTTCCTCTTTTTTCGGCTAATGTATTGGTTTAGTTTGCGGTGAACGATATTTCTCAAGTTTGGCGTGTGTGTTTTTGCGAGATTCGCGTGTGTTTTCTTTATATTGCTTGTGTTTGTATCATGTGAACTGGGTTATTCAGTTACTCGGGTGGCAAGGTAACTTTTTGCGTACGATGCTCACTTAGCTTTTCTGTATTTCTTTGGGGGTAATGTACCGCTATAATTCTCATTTTGCGGGGAACGACATGAATTTTGTTCAGATGGGTGTCCGGGATGGATGCTAATATTCAAATGTTGGCTTCAGTCTTTCACTTGCGTTATCTTCGTTTTTCAGCGGCTAATATAACAGTTTGTTTGTCTCTTTGCGGTTAACGATATTTCTTCAGGTTGGTTTGTGTATTTTTACGCGATTCGCGTGTTTTTTTAAAATATATATATTGATTGTGTTTGTACAACACCCCCTAGGTATTTGGGAACACGTAACGAAAACGTCACTCAATGCCGGCAAAACAAAGATATAATATCATTCACTGGCTCGTTTTTATCAACGCAGTAAATGTTCTTTTAAAACACTTGATTTGTTTGTGTATTTTTTGGGGGGGTGAAGTGTATCGCTAAATTTCTCATTTTGCTGCGAACGGTTAGTTTAAAAAAAAAATGGTTTCTGTGATTATAGATTTACTAGCTGTTACCCGTAACTGCGTTCACGTAACATTTAAAGAAGAAGAAATTCATCAATTAAGCAAAAAATTTCGATATTTAAAAGCATATATAATTAACCTTTTATCACATTTTATAGTAGAAACGCTTCTGATGATCCCAATTTGCTTATTTTTGTTTATGTATATAGGACCATTTAAATTTCTTTTGTGAGCATGAAATTTCATACACCTTTTCTAAGATTAAATGAGGAATAAATTTACATCTGTTATTCTATTTTATTATTTATATTTATTCTATTTTATATTTATTCCGTTCAAGGATATTGATTTATTTTATGTTTTCGAGACAAAAAATATTATTTAAAGATATATATTAATAAAGAATTTTAAAGGAAAGTGGTTATTAGTAGGTCACTTCAGACGTGACTTTGATACGATTAGAATAAGCGAAAAATCAACATGCACCATTATAAGGTTATATTCCAAAAAATCACATTTTGGAAGAGAAAAAAAAAGGATAAATGGTATTAAAAAAATAATCAAACGTGGTGATAAAATAATCAAAGTTCAAAGTAAAAAAATAATCAAAGTTGAAAAATAAATAATAAGAGCACGGGAAATATCTTTAACTTTCAAATATTTATTACATTTTAATTTCACGGTACCACACTTTTATGAGCTCTAGATCTACCAATAATATCAAAATGTTTATCACGCTTCAAAGACTCTTGAGCCTAAATACTTATTATTAAAGCAATAGAGTTAACTTATTGCTTTCGAGGAATAAATCGATTTATGTAAAAGCACCGCAATTATGAATAAACATTTTCATATCTATTGTGTGTTGTAATTTTGGCTTATGAAAGCTTTGAAATTTGCAGGAATATGCTCCAATGTGGTAACAGTGATAGATTGTGTTTCAGAGAGATTTTTAACTATAGATTTCGATAATTTAAAATCTAAAGAAAATTTCCCTTCTTCCTTTGCGCTTTTCGATAAACACGGTGCCTTTATACATTAGAGGGATGTGAAGTGAAAGGCAAATTTATTGCTTAGTTAAATTTTTGGCTCTTGTGTACACGTAAATGATGTCACATGTAAAGCCTAATCTCAAATTGAAATTACTTGCTAAACTTTTTTAAGTTGACTTTCCTGTGCCATTTATTAAATTTTATTGAAACCAGTGTTATGGGAGATTGTACTGTAAAAGGATGTTAAACTTATATATTTGCGATTTTAAATTCTGTGCAAATCACGCCATTTTGTATAAAAACTGCTATAAAATGCTAATATTTTCGGAAAGAAAAGCAGCTAAGACTAATGTCAGACGAACGTCTTTTGCACTCTTTTTTCCTTGCGTATTATCCCTACACAATGCTAGCGGCATATACGTGAGGAAAAAAGCGTGCAAAAAGACGTTCGCCTGGTATTAGTTTCATGATTTAAAATATGACGACACTAGGTTAGTTTTTCCTACGGAATGTTACTTGTCGAAATAAATATATATATATATATATATATATACTTACACTTCATGAATCATTTAAAAGTATGCATTTTAATTTATTTAAAAAAAAGGGAAACCAATTAATGAAATCCAATATTATTCTACATTTAGAAAAACATTGAAAAATTATTTTTATTAAATATACTAAATTTCATGTAAGAAAATGTATTTAAAATGTAAGCTAAAATTTCATTTTCAAAGAATGCGACTTTTGATACAAAATTTTATTTCTGAAAAGTATATTGTTATTTTAAGATTTCGTTTTAACTTTCGAAGCTGGTGTAATGAAGACGACATTGCTTTGACGAAATTAAAATAAATCTATGTTAATGTTTTCGTATTAAAATTAATGCTTTCCATGAAAAAATATTACATCATTTTTAACCGATAAAAGCTTTTACTAAAAACGCCTTTGTGACATGTTTTAACTGCCATCTTTTAAAATTAATCAATTAAAATAGTATATGATTATTTTAATCAAGGCCTCCTGATAAGGGAGTCTTGATTTTAATTTTAATTCGTATGAATAGTGGGCAATAACTATCAACTTAAATGCACAGAAGTTATATTTACTCCTTGGTTGCGTCAATATGTCGACAGACTATTTTGTTTCTGTGGAATAAATTCATTCATGAAGTTTCGATGTGTGTAAATGTTTTCAATTTTGGAAAATTTAATTTAATCAAGTTTTTGCACCATTTATACTAATTGAAATTCAATTCTTTTTAATTTTAATGAGGAAATAGCGTCAAAAAATATATTAATCCGTTTTAATTCCCCTTTTTTCCACCAAAAATATCTTCTGATAATCATAACGTGAATTTTGAAAAGAAAACTCTCATTTGTATGCAACTTACATTCAAGCTTTTTAATCAGTATGGACAGTATTCCTGTGACGTCACAATTGGTAAAATAGCGGTTTTTATAGCCTCGAATCAAAAGCGAGAATAGGGTCCATTTGTAAAAAATATTTGTTATTCGTTTTGATATGACGTCATTATTTATCTATTTTCATTAGTTACTGATATTGATGCCCATTGTATTTTTAACGAATATTTGGAAATACCTGTTTTATTTCAAATTTGACGTCATATTTTCCCAATCGAATAACTTTATTAATAATATTCTTTTTCATTCTTTTTCCTTCTAATTATGACACCATTTTTGGCAGAAAACCCCATATTAACGTAACCGATATTCATCCTTCATGCATAATAAAAAATACCCCATTTTTTGTTTCAAGTATGACGTCATATTTATTTTCTTTTGAATTCTTTTTATTTTAATTTTTAATTGTCGAGGAGAAATTATTATTCCAGATTTAGTTTTTCTTGGCAACAAGAAAGAAAGATGGTTAAATTTATCGGGAAAATGTCAATTGATTCTGTATGAAAAAGAATGAAATTTTGAATTATTAAGATAATTATTTGAATAAATTAAATAAACTATAGCCTATGTTCATTTCCGGGTTGTAATCCATCTATATCAGAAAAATACAAAAGCATTAATTCATCCGTTTAGATGCTGACTTCATTCAAACATTCGGACACACATTGACATTTATAATATTATAAGGATTGCGAGAGTCGCTGGGGGTACTATGTATTCTTTGGGGGGTAATGCATCAGTTATTTCCTCGTTTTGCGTCTTGCGAATTGACTAGGACGCTCTCTTGACTTTATTTTATTTCTTTCTGCGTAATGTATTGCTTTAAATTTTGTTTTACGGCTAACAATTTGATTTTTGTTCATCTGTATCCTGGATTAGTTTTCTTTCAGACGTTCTCTTAGGATATCGTATATTATTGGGGTTATGTATAGCTTATTTCCTCATTTTGCATCATGCGAACTGGTTTCTGGTTACTTTTGATGTTTTTATTTCGTTGGGAGGGGGGGGGGGGGGTGTAATGTGTCGCTTTCTTTCTTGCTTTGCACCCAATGACCTGATGTTATTTTTTTAAACGAGTGTATGGGATTTCTGTTTTTTCTTTATTTCGTGCTGGGTATCTTTATATTTCTGCGTTTTTTGTTCCGCTTTTTCCACATTTTGCGCATTGCGATATAAATTTCTCTTAATTAGCTGAGTGACAACAGTAACTTTTCTTTTAAAACACTCGATTTGTTTATCTGTATTTCGTTCCGGGTAAAGTGTATCGCTTTTTTTCTCATTTTGCTGGGAACGACGAGTTGTGCGAGTTTTTTTCTAAATTCGTTTCTGCGAATTACTGTTCAGATTTCAGTATTACTCTTAGTTTAAAACACTCACTGGTGATACGTTTATTTTGGTGTTATATAATTGCTCCTTTTCATATGTTATATGGGTTATGTATCGCTTATTTAATGATTTTGCGTCATAAACACTGATTTATTTTACTTGTTTGGGCGTGGGAGAGTTACTCTTTGCTTGGAATTTTTGCTTTTCTTTATTTCGTTGGACGACTATCGCTTAAAATATTGTACAGTCGTGGAAAAAAAAAGTAAACACCCTCTACTAACTTCTCAACAAATTATCGCAGACGGAAGTTACTGGCACCGAATGATTGGAAATAAAGTAACTTTTAAATGATTTATATAAAATTTGCTTAGGATGCCATCTACCTATTATTAAAACGAATCTAAACTTCATTTTTTTTCTAACGGAAATACCCAATTTTAACGAGATATTTCAAATCTTTGGTTTAAACTAAGCCTAGACACCAAATTTCAAGTCATTTGAATCATAAGTTTTTGAATTATAAACATTCAAAATTTAGTGCTTTTAATGTTAAATTATATTTTCATATTTTAATTTATAACTTCTGAAATTATAATCCTAATGTTTTAATTTTTTGTGTAGCAATAATACTAATATACCCAAACATAAATACGTTGAATTTGCAATTTTTATAATTTTATGATACGAATTATGAAATTAATATTCGAAAACATTATGAATTGCAACATACAATTTTTTTGATGGATTTAGATTAATTAAGTCCTGCTTTATGGAAATCCAAAATTTCACATTTTTCTTCCAAGTAGTTTTCAAATTATGCTTAAACGGCAAAATGATGGTTTAAGGGGCCGTCTATGATAGAAGTGACTAAATATTTTGAAATTTCTTATGCTACCTGTAATCTAACAGGCTTAATTGACTGCTAAAGGTGCCTTGATCAAGAAGGGAGCTCTCTCGGTTAACAATCGAGCACCGAACTTCAATTTGGATACAACCCTTAAAATACGCTCTTTTTAAAAATAATTAATTTCTAGAAAACTTCTGGTACGAATTGCATAAAAATTTGTTTTTAAACTAATGGAAGGGCGTAGAGTTCATTTATGCTGTCAGAATTGTGTACTGCTATTGAAACAAATTTATGGTTCGTTTTAATATGTAGATGGCCCCCTAAGCAAATCTTATATACATCACTTAAAAGTAGACTCTGTCCAATCATTCGGTACCAGTAACTTTCTTCTACGATAATTTGTTGGATTAGTAGGGGGTGTTTACTTTTTTTTTTCCACGACTGTACATTGCTGGGGTTACGTATCGCTTATTTAATGATTTTGTGTCATAAACACTTATTTTTTTTTACTTGTTTGGGTGAGGGGGAGTTATTTTTTGCTTGGGATTTTTGCTTTTCTTTATTTCGTTGGACTTATCGTATCAATTTTCATTTAGCGGCCAACGACCTATATTATTTTCAGATTGGTATACGGAGTCAGTTTCTTTGCGAATTTCGCTTAGGATATTGCACATTGCTAGGGTTATATATCGCTAATTTCCTGAATTTGCGTCATAAAAACTCAATTATTTTACTTGTCTGGGGGTGGGGCAGTTACTCTTTTCTTCGTATTTTTGCTTTTCTTTATTTCGTTATAGTCCAGGCAATAGAGACCGTATAGGGGCTCTACCTAGCAAAATTCATGGTAGTTCTGGAAAAAGGCTTACTATGTTTTTGGGTCGTTGAATCTGAATTTTTAACTTTCCACCAAAAATTTCCCCCGTCAACCTCCCCAAATTTTAGTAAAATGCCCCCCCCCCCAAAAAAAAAAAGTTTTTATTAAAAAAATCAATTTTTTTTATTGTTTTAGGGGAAAAGTATTTAGAAATTCAGAAAGTAGACAAAATTTGGAACAAATTAGATATGACATTATGACATAGGATGAAGGGGAAGGAGGGGGATCTGCCTCGGAACATGCGGGCGGTGCGGCGTGAACTAAGCTGCGCAATTCCATTTAACCACTCACACGTTTAGATTCACCCTCCCATCTCCCCTCCAAACTTTCTCTATAAGGTTTACTTTAAGTTTTTTGGGTCGCTGAATCCGAATTTTTAACTCCCCCCCCCCCCCCCAAAAAAAATAGTTGTTTTTAACTTAAATTTCTTATTGTTTTAGCAGGAAAGCATTACGAAATTCAGAAACTAGACAAAATTTGCAACAAATAGGATAAATGACATTATGACGTATGATGAACGGGGAGGGACAGGGCTGCCTCTGAACATGCACTGCGGCGCTACGTGCACTAAGTTATGAAGTCCAGGCAATAGGGGATTTTACCTGGAAAAATTAATACTAGTTCTGGATTTCGACTCACTTTGTTTTTTGGGTCGCTGTATCCGAATTTGTAACTTCCCACCAAAATTTCACCCGGCAACCCCCAAAAAATTGATTTTTTGAAAAAATTTGGTTTTTGAGAAAAGCGCGCGGGGAATGTTCCGAGGCAGCCCGCTCTTTCCCCGTTTATCCTACGTCATAATGTCATCTATCCTATTTGTTGCAAAATTTGTCTAGTTTCTGAATTTTGTAATGCTTTTCCCCTAAAACAATAAGAAATTTAAGTTAATAACTATTTTGGGCGGTTTTCGGGGGGAGGGGAATTTTGAGGGTAATTTAAAAATTCGGATTCAGCGACCCAAAAAACTTAAAGTAAACCTTATAAGGAAAGTTCGGAGGGTAATGACGCTGAGAAGTGTAATCCCGCTCACCCAATATCTCTAAACAGAATAGAATTGAAAACGTGTGATCGGTACCGGCAACTGGCGAACTTCATCGTAAGTTTCCAGTAAGGATATAGTGACCGTCGGAAAGAAAGTATTTTTGTGCCCTCACATTATTAGTTTGCAGTTGTTTTATTATAAAATTCTACAACATCTAACTTGAAGGTAAGTGTACACTCTTATTTTCATATTTTAATTTACTCATTATGTCTACAGAATATATACATTTAGCTGTACTTTCATGCTTTTATTTATTTTTGTAGTGCATTGTTACGCCAATTATGATGCATTAAAACCCAACATGCCGATAGCGGGTAATGGCACTCGCGTGGAATTCCAGAAGAAGAGTTGCCAGTGGGCAACTTTTTTAAATTCAAATTTATTGATTAACACCACTTTTCTGAAATGATAAAATTCCCCTGTTTTGGCCTTAATATGTCATTAAACAAGGAGATTTTTACGATTTCAAAAAAGAGGTGAAAGTAAAAAAAACCTAAATTTAAAAATAATACCCCACTATAGGTGTAACACAATATGTGTACACAATATGTGTAAAGTGATCGCAAAAAGTCTGCAGTAGTGTGAACAGCCCACACAACTACATATGTGACTTTTGTCTTACTTAAATGTGTTCAAACTCTGAGCGCAATTAGCTTACCATGTCGGGCATTACCGCTCAGTCGATGGTTATTTAAATAAAACTATAAAAAAAATTCCTTAAACTTTAATGCAAATTAGTTGATTGCAAACAGTTCCTTATGCTTTGGATTTATACTTCGTTAATAAAATAGTGATTTTTTTTGTCTAAATTTGACTAGCTATTGACGTTTTCCCATAAGTGAGCGCCATTCCCCTACGTTCCCCTATATTGCTGGTGTTGTGTATCGCTTTTTTCCTGATTTTACGCCACAAAAACTCAAATATTTTACTTGTCTGGGGGTGGGGAAGTTATCCTTTTATTTGTATTTTTGCTTTTCTTTATTTCGTTGGGCGACTTTCGCTTAAAATATTGTACATTGCTGGGGTTATGTATTTGTTATTTCTCGATTTTGCGTCTGAAGAACTCAAATATTTTGCTTGTCTGGAGGTGGGTCAGTTACTCTTTCCCTTGTATTTTTGCTTTTCTTTATTTCGTTGGGAAACTTTCGCTTAGGATATTGCACAATGCTGGGGTTGTATACCGCATATTTCCTGATTTTGCGTCAGAAAAACTCAATTATTTTACTTGTCTGGTGTTGGGGGAGTTGCTCTTTGCTTGAGATTTTTGCTTTTCTTTATTTCGTTATGCGTATTGTATCAATTTTCTTTTAGCGGCTAACGACCTATATTTTCAAATTGGTATCCAGGGTCACTGATTCTTTGCGAATTTCGCTTAGACTATTGTACATTGCTGGGTTTGAATATCGCATCTGATTTTGCGTCATAAAAGCTCAATTATTTTTTCTGCGGGTGGGGCAGGTACTGTTTTCTTTTAATTTTGCTTTTTTTTTTTCATTTCGTATGGGATTTTCACTTAAAATAACGTACGTTGCTAGGGTTATGTATCGCTTATTTAATGATTTTGCGTCATAAACACTCATTTACTTTACTTGTTCGGGCGAGGGAGAGTTGCTCTTTGCTTGGGATTTTTGCTTTTCTTTATTTTGTTGGGTGACTTTCGCTTGGGATATTGTACATTGCCGGTGTTATATATCGTTAATTTCCTGATTTTGCGTCATAAAAACTCAATTATTTTACTTGTCTGGTGATGGGGGTGTTATCCTTTACTTGAAAATTTTACATTTCTTTATTTCGTTGGGCGACTTTCGCTTAAAATATTGCACATTGCTGGGGGTGGGGCAGTTCTCTTTTCTTTGTATTTTTGCTTTTCTTTATTTCGTTGGGAAACTTTCGCTTAGGATATTGTACATTCCTGGGGTCAGGTATCGCTTATTACCTGATTTTTCGTCATGGAAACTAAAGCATGTATTTTTTTAGGGGGGGAGGGAGAGTTACTCTTTGTATTTTTGCATTTCTTTATTTCGTTGGACTACTTTCACTTACGATATTGTACATCTCTTGTGTTATATACCCCATATTTCCTGATTTTGCGACAGAAAAACTCAAATATTTTCCTTGTCTGGGAGTTGGGGAGTTGCCCTTTGCTTGAGATTTTTGCTTTTCTTTATTTCGTTATGCGTATTGTATCAATTTTCGTTTAGCGGCTAACGACCTATATTTTCAAATTGGTATTCCGGGTCACAGATTCTTTGCGAATTTCGCTTAGGATATTGTATATTGCTGGGTTAAATATCGCTTATTTCCTGATTTTGCGTCATAAAGACACAATTATTTTTTTCTGCGGGTGGGGCTGTTACTGTTTTCCTTGTATTTTTTCTTTTTTTTAAATTTCATTATGGATGTCTGCTTGAAATATCGTATGTTGCTGGGGTTATGTATCGTTTATTTATTGATTTTGCGTCATAAACACTCATTTATTTTACTTGTTTGGAGGAGGGAGATTTACACTTTGCTTGGGATTTTTGCTTTTCTTTATTTCGTTGATCGAATTTTGCTTAGGATATTGTATATTACCGGTTTTATGTATCGCTAATTTCCCGATTTTGCGTCTTAAAAACACAATATTTTACTTTTCTGGTGGTGGGGGAGTGACTCTTTGCTTGGGTTGATGGCTGGTTGATTTTTGACGGCTGATTATGGACACTAGGGATATAGGCCCGAGGGGGGAGTGCCCTTTGTGAGGGTCTTTCAAAGGGAACCTAACCCGTATTTACGCATGGAAATCCATGGCTAGAAGAAAACAACGAAAACTCCCAAATATTTGGCCGACAGGCGCGATTACGTTCGAATCCAGCTCCTCCCGTGTACCAGCTTCGAGAGCAGAACCTCTCAGCCACTCTCTTTGCTTGGGATTTTTTCCTTTTATCTCGTTTTGCGTATTGCATCAATTTTCGTTTAGCGGCTAACGACCTACATTATTTTCAGATTGGTATCCCGGGTCACAGTTTCTTTGCGAATTTCGTTTAGGATATTGTACATTGCTGGTATAATATATCGCTAATTAACTGATTTTGCGTCATAAAAACTCTATTTTACTTGTCTGGTCTTGGGAGAGTTACTCTTTGCTTGGGGTTTTTGCTTTTCTGTATTTCGTTGGGCAACTTTAGCTTAAAATAGTGTACGTTGCTGTGGATATGTATCGCTTATTTATTGACTTTGCGTCATAAACACTAATTTATTAGGGTTTCGTTCATCTCACGAAACCCTATTCGTCTCGCTCCTCTGTCTGTCTGTCTGTCCGTATGTCCGTCACAGAGCCCGTTCTCAGAAACTATACATGTTAGAGACTTGAAATTTTGGGTACTTATAGCTGAACACCTCACATCAAACAACAAATCATAAAATTTTGAAAAAGTTGGTAATTAACCGAATTACGGGCTAATTAACTTCTAAAATTAACCAATCCACCTTTTTAACGCAAATTCAAACGGACTTTCTTGAAATCATCCGTGTTTCTCCTAAGGGTTGGCAGTAAAATCAGCCGAATGCACGGTTACCACGGAGGAAATTAAGCCGAAAAATGAAGTGGAGATTTTAAAGCGAAATCGTATATCAGAAAATATTGGTCCGAGAAATTTGTAAATGGAATAGACAGACGCAGAAAAAAATCTACTTTCATTTGGTATAAAGTTCACATTTCTGCGATGTGTATAAGTTAAAATATCCACTAAAAATCGATCGATAAAAATTTAATTTCTTTAATTGGAAAGACAAGGAAATAAAAGATTTCAATTCGGCGGGAAAGCAGATAGACATGACGACGCTGCGGTTTTCCATAATAGCATATTTTAATACGAAATTTTAACTTTTTAAATATTAAATTTTTTGATTAAATTTTTTGGCATCCCGATGTCAAATTTCTCGCTGATTTCATTGATACCCATATCTAAGTCCTATCTTAATTACAAGCTGAAATATTAATTATTATTTAATTAATCGGTTTATTCCTATCAAATGCGTCGATTAAAATGAAGAGACGCGCTTATTTAACCACGAATTAACTTAAATTAGGAAATGTAATAATTTGCCTGGGCTTTTTGAACAGCGATATGAGATAAGTATAACTCATTCATCATCAGAAAGTTTACTTCATACCACTATTTTCTAATAGTAATTTCAGGAAATATTTTGAATTATTGGTAAAGACCGCTACTCAGTCTGTTTGAAACTTTAAGATAGTTTATAACACATAGAGAAAAGTGTAAAAAAGAATGGAGTGTGAAATTTCGAGGAGGGGGGGGGGGGGAGCTAGAATTATTTTTAAAATCTTAGCGTTTGTTACCGCAGCAAATATTTTAAATTCTTGTTTAAGACCGCCACCATCCCGACCCATCTATCTACGGAAAGATTGCGTAAAGGAGTTTCGTTCAGATATGCTTTTGTTAAGAATAGAGTGCATTCCCTGGTGGTGGAATGTGGAACTAACATAACGCGATTTTGTTAAAATTAGGAAATCTAACAAGTCGATCTGTTTGAAACTTTAAGATATTTTATAACACATAAGATAAAGTGTAAGAAAGAATGACACGCGAAATTCCGGGGAGGGGGAGGGCGCTAGATTTCTATTTAAAAAATTAGCGTTTCTGACCGCTTTAGGTGACTTTTTGAGGGAGTCCTGAGATATATGCTACTTATTTAATATAAAATTGTCTAAAGTTTAGTTACCACTATTTCCTAATAGTAATTTCAGCAAATATCTTAATTTCTTATTAAGACCGCCACCACCTCGGGTAACATATCTACTTATAGGTTGTTTAACGGAGTTTCTTTCCGATACAGTTTTGTTAAGAATAGAGTGCGCTCCCTGGTGGTGGAATGTGGAACTAACATTTTTGTTAAAATTAGGAAATATAACAAGGCGATCTGTTTGAAATTTTACGATAGTTTATAACACATTAGAAAAAGTTTATAAAAAATGGCGTGTGAAATTTCGGGAAGGTGGAGAGAGGGGGAGTGGCAAAATATTTCTTTTTTGTGTCATACCGTTTCAGGTGCGTTTTTTGATGGAGTCCTCAGATACATGCTACTTATACTTATTAAATATAAATATGTCAAAAGTTAAATTACCACTATTTCCGAATAGTAATTTCAACAATTATCTTAAATTCTTGCTGAAGACTGCCACCCCCTCGAGTAACATATCTACTAATGGGTTGTGTAAAGGAGTTCCGTTCAGATACGCTTTTGTTAAGAATACAGTGCGCTCCCTGGTGGTGGAATGTGGAATTAACAGACCGCGATTTCATTTAAAGTAGGAAATCTAACAATTCAATCTGTTTTAAACTTTAAGATACTTTATAACACACGATAATAAATTATAAAGAAGGGCGCGTCGCATTTCGAGGAGGGGGGGGGGGTTAGGGAGGCGCGCGAACAAAATTAGGAAATATAACTGGACGATCTGTTTAAAACTTTAATATGGCTTATAAAACATAACATAAATTTTTAAAATCAGGCCGCGTCAAAAATCATGGTGACCATCTGCCCACTCCCCACCCCAAGGGGGGCACTTTTCTAAATTTGGCAGATACCCGTCATGTGATATATCGTAGCATTTTTTTTTTGGGGGGGGGGGACGAACAAAATTAGGAAATATAACAAGGCGAATATGTTTGAAACTTTAACATAGTTTAGGATGTGTTTGCCAAAATTTAGAAGGTATTCCATGGCGATAAATGTACTGGACGTTTTGAAAGAAAGTGTTTTCAAAGGAATATTAAACGAAACCCTTTGTGCGATGTATGATCACACTTACCCACTTGTTTTACTTGTTTGCGGGAGGAAGAGTTACTCTTTGCTTTGTGATTTTTGCTTTCTATTATTTCATTGGCGACTTTCACTGAGGTTATTGTACATTACTGGGTTTAAATATCGCTTATTTCCTGATTTTGCGTCATAAAAACACAATTATTTTTTCTGCGGGTGGGGCAGTTGCTTTTCTTTTTCTTTATTTTTAATTTGTTGGGGATTTCGCTTCAAGTGTCGTACGTTGCTGGTGCGACATAAATACGAAAATTTACTTGTCTGGTGGTGGAGGTTGTTGTTATGAGTGACCTCTTAATCATTATATGTTCTAATATATCAATTTTTCAAAGTTGGAACAAAAAGAGAGATAAGGAATTTGGCTTACCTCAAAATGTCGCAGGATCCGCCCCGATCCATGAATGAAAGTCGTCAGTTGAATTTTGGGCATATTTCACAATAAAATTACCTAAAGTGTACAAATAAAAAATTGGCTGTGTTGGTTAATGTTTTCCTTTCAATATGTGACGTACACGCTTGAGCACCAAAACTGTTTTTCTTCCCTTTAAAAAATTTAATGATGCTTCTGGGTTAAATATTAATACAGAATGGAGAGAGAGGAAAAAAGGACCTCTTCTCTTCCGTAAGAAAACATGACAGAGAGAGAAAATAGGATGCGCGAAAAACCGATACATATACAGTTGGCAAAGTCCAACATCAACCGCAGTTATACTGGGTTGGGCCGAAACACGTACATATGTGACCCTGAAAAGAAAGTAACAGAAAATGAATTAAAATAAGTCATTAACAATCTGCGATATTATAAGAGTTTTTTGTTTCAAGGATTCTGGCACATAACACAGATGTTATCCTTTACTTGAAACTTTAGCATTTCTTTATTTCGTTGGGCGACTTTCGCTTAAAATATTGCTTATCGCTGGTGTTATGTATCGCATATTTCCTGATTTTGCGTCACAAGAACTCTAATATTTTACTTGCTGGGGATGAGGCAGTTACTCTTTTCTTTGCATTTTTGCTTTATATTATTTCGTTGGGCAACTTTCGCTTAGAATATTGTACATTGCTGGGGTCATGTATCGCTTATTGCCTGATTTTTCGTCATGGAAACTGAAGTTTTTTGTTTTTTTTTTGGGGGGGGGGAAGTTACTCTTTGCTTTGTATTTTTGCATTTCTTTATTTCGTTGGGCTACTTTTGCTTAGGATAATGTATATTGCTGGGGTTCTATACAGCATATTTCGTGATTTTGCATCAGAAAAACTCAAGTATTTTACTTGTCTGGGGGTTGGGAAGTTACCGTTTGCTTGGGACTTTTTCTTTTCTTTATTTCGTTATGCGTATTATATCAATTTTCGTTTAGCAGCTAACGACCTATATTTTCAAATTGGTATCTCGGGTCACAGATTCTTTGCGAATTTAGCTTAGGATATTGTACATTGTTGGATTTAAATATCGCTTATTTTCCTGATTTTGCGTTATAAAAACTCATTTTTTCTGCGGATGGGGCAGTTACTCTTTTCTTTATATTTTCCTTTTTTTTATTTCGTTGGGGACTTTCGCTTAAAATATCATACGTTGCTGGGGTTATGTATCACATATTTAATGATTGTGCGTCATAAACACTCAAATATTAATCTTGTTCGGGGGTGGGAAGAGTTACTTTTTGCTTGAGATTTTTTTTTTTCATTCTTTCGTTGGGTGACTTTCGCTTAAGATATTGTACATTGCCGATGTTATGTATCACTTATTTAATGATTTTGCATCATAAACACTCGCTCTCCCATCTAAAGATAAGTAAAATAATTAACTCTTTGCTTGTGATTTTTTCTTTGCTTTATTTCGTTTAGCGTATTGTATCAATTTTCGTTTAGTGGCTAACGACCTATATTATTTTCAGATTGGTATCCTGGGTCACAGTTTCTTTGCAACTTTCGCTTAGGATACTGTACATTGCTGGTGTTAAATATCTCGCTTATTTCCTGATTTTGTGTCATAAAAACTCAATTACTTTTTCTGCGGGTGGGCAGTTGCTGTTGTTTTTGGATTTTTGCTTATTTTATTTCGTTGGGGACTTTCGCTTAAAATATTGTACGTTGCTGGGGTTATGAATCGCTTA
Source organism: Maratus speciosus (assembly GCA_963932465.1). NCBI lineage: Eukaryota > Metazoa > Arthropoda > Arachnida > Araneae > Salticidae > Maratus > Maratus speciosus. The sequence continues at coordinate 664,513,854 of OZ010786.1, read as the reverse complement.
TTTGATGATTTTGCGTCATAAACACTCAAATATTTTGCTTGTTTGGGGGAGGGAGAGTTGTTCCTTGCTTGGGATTTTTTCTTTTCATTATTTCGTTGGGTGACTTTCGTTTAGGATATTGTACATTGCCGGTATTATATATCGCTAATTTCCTGATTTTGCGTCATAAAAACTCTATTTTACTTCTCTCGTAGTGGGGGTGTTTTCTTTTATTTTAAAAGTTTGCGTTTCTTTATTTCGTTGGGCGATATTCACTTAAAATATTGCACATTGCTGGGGGTGGGCAGTTACGCTTTTCTTTATTTCGCTGGGCAACTTTCGCTTATGATATTGTACATTGATGGAGTCACGTATCGCTTATTGCCTGATTTTTCGTCATGGAAACTGAAGTATTTATTTATTTATTTATTTATTTTAGGGGGGGGGGAGAGTTGCACTTTTCTTTTTATTTTTCCATTCGTTATTTCGTTGGGCTACTTTTGCTTATGATATTGTCCATTGTTGGGGTTATATACAGCATATTTCCTGATTTTGCGTCAGAAAAACTAAAATATTTTGCTTGTCTGGGTGTTGGGGAGTTACCGTTTGCTTAGATTTTTTTTCTTTTCTTTATTTCGTTATGCGTATTATATCAATTTTCGTTTAGCGGCTAACGACCTATATTTTCAAATTGGTATCCCGGGTCACAGATTTTATGCGAATTTCGCTTAGGGTATTGTACATTGCTGTGGTTAAATATAGCTTATTTCTTATTTTGCTCCATAAAAACTCCATTATTTTGTCTGCGGGTGGTGCAGCTACTGTTTTCTTTGTATTTGTGCTTTTTTTTATTTCGTTGGAAGCTTTCGCTTAAAATATCGTACGTTGCTTGGGTTTTGTATCTCTTATTTAATGATTTTTCGTCATAAACTTTCATTTATTTTACTTGTTTGGACGAGGGAGAGTTGTTCTTTGCTTGAGATTTTTGCTTTTCTTTATTTTGTTGGGTGACTTTAGCTTGGGATCCGGTGTTATATATCGATAATTTCCTGGTTTTGCGTTATAAAAACACATTTTTTTTTTGTCTCCTGGTGTGTGTGTGTGTGTGTGTGTGTGGGGGGGGTTACCCTTTGCTTGGGATTTTTGCTTTTCTTTATTTCGTTGGACGACTTTCGCTTAAAATGTTGTATGTTGCTGGGGTTATGTATCACTTATTTAATGATTTTGCGTCATAAACACTCAATTATTTTACTTATCTGTAGATGGGGGAGTAACTCTTTGCTTGGGATTTTTTCTTCGCTTTATTTCGTTTTGCGTATTGTATCAATTTTCGTTTAGTGGCTAACGACCTACATTATTTTCAGATTGGTATCCTTGGTCATAGTTTCTTTGCGAGGATGGCCGCCCAGGGAAACCCAGCAAATGCTTTTGAGTTTTAGTGCAGTCCCTGGGGGAAGACACCAGAACCGAACCGTTTCGCTTTCCGATGCCGAAAATTTATTTTCATTTAACATTATGTACATTTCCAATCACAATTGGTTACCCAATTTTTCTGGGTGAACCGGGTCTTTACACTTTTAATACTTAAAAAAACAATGAAGTAATAAAATATAAATGATGTATGACAATAAATGCACCAATATTTAAACATCCAAAGATAATAAGCCATGTGAACATCCACAGATGGCACCCAGATCCACAACAAAACACAATAATGAAATAATAAAATATAAATGATGAATGATGTATGTCAATAAATACACCAATATTTAAACATCCAAAGATAATAAGCCATGTGAACATCCACAGATGGCACCCAGATCCACAACAAAACACAATAATGAAATAAAATATAAATGATGAATGATGTATGACAATAAATGCACCAATATTTAAACATCCAAAGATACCTAAGCCATGTGAACATCCGCAGATGGCACCCAGATCCACAACGCCAGGGAAAGAAACACACATATGAATTGGGTTACACTTAATTGCAATTACGCCCTAATAAATACAGTTTTCAAAAACCATAGGACTCAATACAATTTTAATTAGAATGAGGTTCCTGCCTGGTACACCAGAGAGCAGTCCTCCCCTCAGTAGGGGAGTGGATTAGAAGAAAAGTGTTCGTTATTTTCTAGGAACTTCATGCATTCGCAAATCCGATTTAGTAGTAGCGGACTATCCAACAGGTAGACCAGCCAATCTTTTAATGACATGTTTTGGGGCTTTTTAACATGATAGTGTGACGTGAGTGTGCAGTCTAATATGTAATGTAATGAATTTGCCAGTGAACCACAGATGCATAATGGTGAGTCCCTTTTGTTTATTGTATATAAGTGTTCTTGAAATGGTCCGTGGTTTGTCAAGAATATGTACAAGTATCTATTATGAATAAAAAAGCGGGATGAGACTTCTGGGACGAAGTCTATTGTATAGCGACCCACCGCTACTGTGATCCAACGCTGCTGCCACTTTTCTTGTAGTCTTCTCTGTAATTCACGTTTCAGTGTAGATGGTGGCAGTGGCAAAAATGTTGTTGGTATTGTATCATCCTCTGTTGCTGATCTAGCCAGTTGGTCGGCCAGTTCATTCCCCTGTATTCCCGAGTGGCCCCTCACCCAATTAAAAAAGTAGTTTTTATTGGAGTGTATCAATTGTTCTATTATTTCTAGAACGAGATAGTTGTCCACATCAAATTTTGACAAGGCCATCAGGCTCGACAGACTATCCGTAGAAATTAGGAAATCTGTGTCAGCATCCTCCACTGCCCAGAGGACCGCTCTCAGGATTGCAAACAGCTCGGCCTGGAATACCGAATTGCCCGGGTCCAAACTTGTCTGCCATGAGTGAATAAGTTGATTTTCCCTGAAAACACAAAAAGCCGATGCAGTACCGGAATCCGTTTTTGAACCATCTGTGAAGATGTGGGTTTTTCCCAAAAAATTTTGAGTTGGACAGATCGTGATAGGTTCAAGTAACGAGGAAAGACGATACTTTGAACATTTGGAAGAATATAGGGGAGCAAAGTAGTTGGTTGTTGCGACACCCAAGCGAGAAACCCGAGCAAACTCAGACTCCGCCTCCAGCTGCAAGTCTAATGGCGGGAGGCCCGTTAGAACCTGGAGAGCCACAGTGGAAGTATTTCTATATGCACGTGAAATTGCCACTAAAGCCCGCCTCTGAGCAGCCAGGAAATGTCGAACACCGTGTGTGTACGACATACGCGGGTACCACACCCCACACGCATAAGCCAGTTGACGCTGCAGAATTGATGTGTACCAGATTTTGAAGAAATATAAGGGTAGGCGACCCGAAGAAGAAGTGAATTTGTAGATGTGTTGTGTGATTTCCGTTATTTCTTGTCTCTTGTTTACCAAGTGTGGTAAAAAGTTCAAGTGTTGATCAATTAATACCCCTAAGTATTTCATAACCTTTACCGTTTTAATGTTTTTCCCCTTTAATTTGTATAGTGGGCCTCTCTGCAATATTTTTGGTTTTCCGAATGTGACTGTTGTTGATTTTTCCTGGGATATGGTTATGTGATTTGTGTCTGCCCAATTTTGAATGAAGTTTAATGCTAGTGAGCCCCAGTGTTCTAAGTGATCACGCGATTGTCCCCAAATGACTACCAAAACATCATCTGCATACGCCACCAACTCGAATTTCACTTAGGATATTGTACATTGCTGGGGTTAAATATCGCTTATTTCCTGATTTTGTGTCATAAAAACTCAATTACTTTTTCTGCGGGTGGGCAGTTGCTGTTGTCTTTGGATTTTTGCTTATTTTATTTCGTTGGGGACTTTCGCTTAAAATATTGTACGTTGCTGGGGTTATGAATCGCTTATTTGATGATTTTGCGTCATAAACACTCAAATATTTTGCTTGTTTGGGGGAGGGAGAGTTGCTCCTTGCTTGGGATTTTTTTCTTTTCATTATTTCGTTGGGTGACTTTCGTTTAGGATATTGTACATTGCCGGTATTATGTATCGCTAATTTCCTGATTTTGCGTCATAAAAACTCTATTTTACTTCTCTCGTAGTGGGGGTGTTTTCTTTTATTTTAAAAGTTTGTGTTTCTTTATTTCGTTGGGCGATATTCACTTAAAATATTGCACATTGCTGGGGGTGGGGCAGTTACGCTTTTCTTTATTTCGTTGGGCAACTTTCGCTTATGATATTGTACACTGATGGAGTCACGTATCGCTTATTGCCTGATTTTTCGTCATGGAAACTAAAGTATTTATTTTTTTTTTTGGGGGGGGGGAGAGTTACACTTTTCTTTTTATTTTTCCATTCGTTATTTCGTTGGGCTACTTTTGCTTATGATATTGTCCATTGTTGGGGTTATATACAGCATATTTCCTGATTTTGCGTCAGAAAAACTAAAATATTTTGCTTGTCTGGGTGTTGGGGAGTTACCGTTTGCTTAGAATTTTTTTCTTTTCTTTATTTCGTTATGCGTATTGTATCAATTTTCGTTTAGCGGCTAACGACCTATATTTTCAAATTGGTATCCCGAGTCACAGATTTTATGCGAATTTCGCTTAGGGTATTGTACATTGCTGTGGTTAAATATAGCTTATTTCTTATTTTGCTCCATAAAAACTGCATTATTTTGTCTGCGGGTGGTGCAGCTACTGTTTTCTTTGTATTTGTGCTTTTTTTTTATTTCGTTGGAAGCTTTCGCTTAAAATATCGTACGTTGCTTGGGTTTTGTATCTCTTATTTAATGATTTTTCTTCATAAACTTTCATTTATTTTACTTGTTTGGACGAGGGAGAGTTGCTCCTTGCTTGAGATTTTTGCTTTTCTTTATTTTGTTGGGTGACTTTAGCTTAGGATCCGGTGTTATATATCGATAATTTCCTGGTTTTGCGTTATAAAAACACATTATTTTTTTTTTTGTCTGCTGGTGTGTGTGTGTGTGTGGGGGGGGTTACCCTTTGCTTGGGATTTTTGCTTTTCTTTATTTCGTTGGGCGACTTTCGCTTAAAATATTGTATGTTGCTGGGGTTATGTATCACTTATTTAATGATTTTGCGTCATAAACACTCAATTATTTTACTTATCTGTAGATGGGGGAGTAACTCTTTGCTTGGGATTTTTTCTTCGCTTTATTTCGTTTTGCGTATTGTATCAATTTTCGTTTAGTGGCTAACGACCTACATTATTTTCAGATTGGTATCCTTGGTCATAGTTTCTTTGCGAATTTCACTTAGGATATTGTACATTGCTGGGGTTAAAATCCGCTTATTTCCTGATTTTGTGTCATAAAAACTCAATTATTTTTTCTGCGGGTGGGGCAGTTCCTTTTGTCTTTGTATTTTTGCTTACTTTATTTCTTTGCGGACATTCGCTTAAAATGTTGTACGTTGCTGGGGTTCTGTATCGCTTATTTGATGATTTTGCGTCATAAACACTCGAATATATTACTTGTTTGGGGGAGGGAGAGTTACTCTTTGCTTGGGATTTTTCTTTTCTGTATTTCGTTGGGTAACTTTCGCTTATGATATTACATTGCCGGTTTTATATATCGCTAATTTCCTGATTTTGCGTCATAAAAACTCAATTATTTTACTTGTCTGGTGGTGGGGGTGTTATCCTTTACTTGAAATTTTTGCATTTCTTTATTTCGTTGGTAGACTTTTGCTTAAAATATTGCATATTGCTGGGGGTGGGGCAGTTACTCTTTTCTTTGTATTTTAGCTTTACTTTATTTCGTTGGGCAACTTCCGCTTAGGATATTGTATATTGCTAGGGTCAGATATCGCTTATTGCCGGATTTTTTGTCATGGAAACTAAAGTTTTTTTTTGGGGGGGGGGGGGCGGGAGAGGGGTGAGAGTTACACTTTTCTGTGTATTTTTGCATTTCTTTATTTCGTTGGGCTATTTTTGTTTTGGATATTGTACATTGCTGGGCTTATATACCGCATATTTCCTGATTTTTCTTCAGAAAAACTAAATATTTTACTAATCTGGGTGTTGGGGAGTTACCGTTTGCTTGGGATATTTTCTTTTTTGAATTTCGTTATGCGTATTGCATCAATTTTCGCTTAGCGGCTAACGACCTATATTTTCAAATTGGTACACCGGCTCACAGATTCTTTGCGAATTTTGTTTAGGATATTGTACATTGCTGTGGTTAAATATCGCTTATTTTACATTGTTGGGGTTATGTATCTATTATTACCTGATTTTTCGTCATGAAAACTAAATTATTTTTGGGGGAGAGGGAGAGTTACTCTTTGCTTGGGATTTTTTCTTTTCTTTATATCGTTGGGCGTATTGTATTAATTTTCGTTTAGCGGATAACGACCTATATTATTTTCAGATTGTTATCCCGGGTCATAGTTTCTTTGCTACTTTTCCGTTGGATATTGTACATTGCTGGGGTTAAATATCGCTTATTTCCTAAATTTGCGTCATAAAAACTCAATTATTTTACTTATCTGGTTGTGTGGGAGTAACTCTTTGCTTGGGATTTTTTTTTCTTCCTTGCGTTTTGCGTATTGTATCTATATTTTCGTTTAGCGGCTAATCACCTACATTATTTTCAGATTGGTATCTCGGGTCACAGTTTTTTTGCAAATTTCGCTTGGGATATTGTACATTGCCGGTGTCGTATATCGCTAATTTCCTTATTTTGCGTCATAAAAACTATTTTACTTGTCTGGTCTTGGGGGAGGTACTCTTTGCTTGGGGTATTTGCTTTTTTGTTTTTCGTTGGGCAGCTTTCGCTTAAAATATTGTCCGTTGCTGCGGTTATGTATCGGTTATTTAATGATTTTGCGTTATAAACACTGCTTTTTTTTACTTGTTTCGGGGAGGGAGAGTTACTCTTTGCTTTGGGATTTTTGCTTTCCTTTATTTCGTTGGGCGACATTCGCTTAGGATATTGCACATTGCCGGTGTTATGTATCGTTTATATCCTGATTTTGCTTCATAAAAACTCCATTATTTTACTTATCTAGTGTTGGGGGAGTTGGTCTTTGCTTGGGAGTTTTGCTTTTCTTTATATCGTTGGGCGACTTTCTCTTAAAAATACTGTACATTGTTGGGGTTATGTATGTCTTATTACCTGATTTTTCATCATAAAAAAGAAATTATTTTTTTAGGGAGAAGGAGAGTTACTCTTTGCTTGGGATTTTTCTTATCTTTATTTTTACTTGATTTTTCGTCACAAAAATTAAATTATGTTTTGGGGGAGGGAGGGTTACTCTTTGCTTAGGATTTTTTCTTTCCTTTATTTCGTATAGCGTATTGTAACAATTTTCGTTTAGCGGCTAACGACCTATATTATTTTCAGATTGATATCCCGAGTCACAGATTCTTTGCGACTTTCGTTTATGATATTGTACATATCTGTGGTTAAATGTAGCTTATTTCGTGATTTTGCGTCATAAAAACTCAATTATTTTACTTGTCTGGTGTTGGGAGAGTTACTCTTTGCTTGTGATTTTTGCTTTTCTTTATTTCGTTGGCAACTTTCGCTTAAAATATTGTACATTGTTGGGGTTATGTATCTATTATTACCTGATTTTTCGTCATGAAAACTAAATTATTTTTGGGGGAGAGGGAGAGTTACTCTTTGCTTGGGATCTTTTCTTTTCTTTATATCGTTGGGCGTATTGTATTAATTTTCGTTTAGCGGATAACGACCTATATTATTTTCAGATTGTTATCCCGGGTCATAGTTTCTTTGCTACTTTTCCGTTGGATATTGTACATTGCTGGGGTTAAATATCGCTTATTTCCTGATTTTGCGTCATAAAAACTCAATTATTTTGTTTGGGAATGGGTCAGTTACTCTTTTCTTATTTTGTTTGTCGTCTTTCGCTTAAAATATTGTACGTTGCTGTTTTTTTGTATGTTTTTTTTAATGATTTTGCGTCATAGAAAGTTGATTATTTTACTTCTCTGGGGGTTGGGGCAGTTACTCTTTACTTTGTGTTTTTGCTTTTCTTTATTTCGTTGGGCGACTTTCGCTTAAACTATTGTACACTACTTTGGTTATATATCCCTTATTGAAAGATTTTGCGCCATAAAAACTCTATTTTACTTGTCTGGGGGTGGGGAAGTTGCTCTTTACTTAAATTTTTGCTCTTCTTTATTTTGTTGGGCGACTTTTGCTTAAAATATTCTACATTGCTGGTGTTTTGTATCGCTCATTTCCTGATTTTTCGTCAGGAACGCTCAATTATTTTACTTGTTTGGGGTAGGGAGAGTTAATCTTTGCTTGGGATTTTTGCTTTTCTTTATTTCGTTGGGCGTATTGTATCAATTTTCGTTTAGCTGCTAACGACCTGTATTATTTTCAGATTGGTATCCGAGGTCACAATTTCTTAGGATTTTCGCTTCGGATTTTGTACATTGCTGGGCTTATGTTTCGCTTATTTCCCGATTTTGCGTTTTGCCAACTGACTTTTCATTCTCGTGTCGTCTTTTATTTCGTTGGAGGTAATGTGTTGCTTTCTTTTCTGTTTTGTGCGGAATGAACTTTTTTTTTTTTCAGATCGAATGCATGGAATTACTGTTTTTTCCGTATTTTGCGTGTGATGAGATTTTGTTCCGTTTTTTCCTCATTTTGCGTCTTGCGAAATATTTTTGTTAGCTGAGTGCTTGCAGTTACAGTACTTTTAAAATACTCGATTTCTTTAACTGTATTTTGTTTGGGGAAAAGTGCATCGCTTTGTTTCTAGATTTGCGGCGAACGATCAGTTATTTTCCTTTTATTATTTTGTATCTGTGATTACTGATTTTTTTGCGAGTTTCTCTTTGGGTATTATATTTTGTTGGGGGTTATGTATCGCTTCCCCCCCCCTCTCCCTCATTTTGCGCTTTGCGAAATGCTGAATTTACTCAGCTAATTAACAGAAATGTAATTGATTTTTTAACCCGCTCGATTTGTTTATCTGCATTTCGTTTCGGTAAAGTGTATTTTTTTCTCGCTTTGTTGCGAACGATCAGTTTTTTTCCTTTTAATTCGATTCTGTGATTACTGATTTTTTGGATGTTCGCTGGGCGTATTATATATTGTTTGGGGCAATGTATCTGTTATTTCCTCGTTATGTGTCACGCGAACTGATTTTTTAACGGTAGATTTCGTATGAAATACTACCTATTGCGATTGCTCCTATGTTGGGCTTTCTGAAAATGTTTTTGCAGATCTGCACCGATCATGACACCTAGAACCCAAATCCACCTTCTGTAAAAAACTTTATGTATCTATCATATATATATGATAGATAAAGTTTTTTGCTGAAGGTGGATTTGGATGATTATTTATATATATATATATATATATATATTTAAAACCACAAACAAAATATCAAAATCCATCACTCACCATAGCTGCATTGAAACTCACATCAAAAATATTATAAATAACCAATATAAACTTAACTCTTAAAATCAAACTGAATAACCTAAGAAAATATACTAAATAACTAAATAACTAAATAAACTAAAGAAAATATATATAATTGCAAGACATAACAAAACAGAACAGAACAGAAGGCGAGCGGTATGGCTAACGACATACACTGCAGGGTTAAGTCAGACTTTACGCATGCTACATCCCCCTTCACTCGCCGAGACCAAAATTGAAAAAATGAAAAACTATGAAAAACTAAACAGAACTGCAACATCCACCAAAATATCTCTCTAACTCATTAGATCAATCAACTCATCAAAACCTCCATTCTCATCCATCACTGAGTTCAGTTCAGTTCCGTACCTGCTACTCTTAATAAAATCACAAGTTATTCTCCTGATGAAATTGCGAGGATAACCATGCTTGAATCCCAAGCGGCACCACTCTAAAATATCACTAAACATATCTTTAACTCTAGTACTCAGTCTTTCGATTCGTATTAATCCATTTCTAAGTACATTTCTTTTAATCGAAACATGCACATTGGAATCAAAATATATCAGCTTTAAGGTATTAAAGTTGAAATCATTTCGCTTGTCAAATATCTTAGATATCAAATTTTCACTTTCTATGCTCAGGTTCACATCTAGAAAATTAATATTTTTACAATTCTGGGATGAGGGTTCCAGACTCAGAGACGTAGGATAATATGTAAAATCAACATTTTCAATATCATTGTTTAATTTAACTATCAAAACATCATCTATATATCTGTAGGATAATGTGTTACTGTTTAAATTATTATTTCTTTCATATATATGTAAGTAAATGTTTGCCAAAATGGAACTGCAACTCCCCCCCATTGGAATACCCCGAATCTGTTTAAATATTGTATTTCCTTCGTAAAGGTAGTTTTCTTGTACTACTAACTGAAATAAATTTATGAAAAAATCATAATGATCATCCAAAGTACTATTTGTATTATAAAAATCTACTATTTTATCTTTTAAATCTGTCAAATCAATTGTATTATAGAGGTCTGCAAAATCGTAAGCGAATAAACCAGTAATATTTTTTAATTTTTTCAGATTATCTAATAGTGTATAGCTATTTTTGATAATAAAAGTCGTCTCTCCCCCCATCACTCCGTCAAACACCCCCTCCAGCACCCCCAGCAAAGCCTTGCTAGCGGCACCAATATATGAACCAAATCCACAGGTCACACTCCTGAATTTGATAGGGGTTTTATGGAATTTAGGCACTAGTATGAGATAAGGGAAACTTTGACTCATTTGTTTCAGCTTAACTTTTTTATAGATCGCTTTAATCCTATTTTCTATTACTGCAGCTTTCGAATTCAATGGTAAATAGCTATTTTTATTATTGTAGCAATCATTCAAAAGTTTACCGTAAAGTACCTTACATATCAGTGCATAACTTGTATTTGCTTTATCCACATAGGTGATTATAAAATTTTCCTGAATCTCTTTAATTGAATGTGTAAGTTTGTTGTATTTCTCTCTATTAACTCCGTCAAAATCTCTGGAAAATTCTCGTTTAAAATCTCTTAATATATAATACTTCCACTCGTCAAAAACACTGGATGGCAAATTGTATCTATACATTAGTTTATTTATAAATATATCTATATTAATAGTAAAACGTTTAATTGCAACACTTTTAGTGAGAGTACGTTTCACACGATATTTAGTTCCGTACTCCATTAACCTCCTCAACTCCTCATCCTTTACTATCTTTAGATCTCCAGTAATAACATGTCCATAATACTTGTCTTTATAATTAACAAATTCAGAATCATTGCAATGGCAGATACTCCCTGCAATACTTTTCTTTAGATCTTTAGCAAATAAATTATAATTAAAAATAGTTCTCCCCAAAGGCTTATCATATTTAAAAGCCTTAACTATTTTTATTTTACCGACTGGTAGTAATTCATTGTATTTATTCAGCATTTTATTGTAATTTACACCCCTATGGCTATCACCCAAATAATCCATTATAAAATAGATTTTATTTATTGCACTAACATGGCCATAGTCAATGTTACAATACATTTGTAATTTTTGTGTCTTGATTCTATATCTCAACAAATCCAAACCTAGATCAACATTCCCATTTTCTACCCTAGACTGTAAAGTTCTTAAAGTTACGGGAATTAATTTCTTCTTAATGTTGAAAATCAAACCTTTAATCACATTAACTCTTCGCTCACCTTTATAATTAATTATTTCATTTACTATGTCTGTACAAGTATTTAATTTTTTTAAATTATTCAACTTAGTATATTGATTACTATTTCTAATCAACTCGTTTCCAATGTCATGATTAATTTTGTCATAAATTGTATCATCTAAATTGTTAGTTTTAAAGTTTTTAATTATATTACTGTGGTTAAACATAACATTAAGTCCATATGGATAGACCGTACCAAACTTTATCATCATATCCTTTTCACGAATCTTTCTTTCCGTTTTATTAGGTATAATACACAATATAGAAATCCTAATGTTATCTATGCCATGTTCTGAAAAATGTGAAATTTCTATTTCTTGATCCTCTTTTTTATACTTAAGATTATATATATATATATATATATATATATATATATATATATATATATATATATATATATATATATATATATATGTAAATAATAACTTTTTCATGGACACGATAACTTCCGTAATTCTGCACAAATCTCTTCCAAACTGATAAGTAAAATGAAATAGCATAAAATCTCGGTCCAGTTCGTTCATGGGCAAAATGAGATCAAGGGGATGGAAATAGGGAGGGGTTTTGTGAAAACCGAAAAAACCCCATAACTTCTTAATTTTTGTACGTATAAAATCGGTTTAAAATTTTTAATTCTAAAAACAGGGCCAAAAATTTATGTATCACAGATTTTGGATGAAATTAAAAATGGGCTCAACGGACGCAAAAAACAGGGTTTTAGGGAGAAAAAAAATCATAACTTCGTCAATTCTCAAAATATCAAATCCAATTAAATTTATTATAAATCTCCTTAGTATTATCTACAACATTTATATTGATAAGTTTTTCATAGAACCAATTCGTACCGGAAAGAAAAAACATTGTGTGGGGAGGGGTTAAAGAAGAAAAAAATCCATAACTTCTTCAATTCAGAAGATATAAAATCCGCATGAATTTATTATATATCTTCTTAATATTATCTACAACATTTTTATTGACAAGTTTTTGATAGGACCAATTCTCACAGCAAAAACAAATAAAAAAATACATAACGATTGAAGAAAAAAACCATCGTATTACGGTTGTATTCAAATCCAAACTGCTTATTTTCTGACTCATTTTTAAATTCATTTTTGCTCTCAAACGCATCCAATTGCTAGGTTTTCTTATTCAGAAACTATATAATGTACCGTAATGGTCGAGTTTTTGATAGACGCAGAATATATTTCAAAAAATTATGTCAAAGTTGGCATTTTGAACCGAATTTCCGGAAGCGATTGTGTTGGAAACGAAAAATTTGGTCCTACTGAGAAAATTATTGTTTATAAATCAGGTTTCTTTGAATCATGATTCTGATAAAACCACCTCTTATACAAAAATGAAATTAAAAACTTGTCAAAAGCGGCCAGATAAAATTGTTGAAGTGTGTTTATCTCTTATCATGATTTCGTTTTTGTTGTTGAAATTAGTACTTAAATTCGTAATCTACCTGTGCCTGTAGGCCGAGCCGGGGGGTGGGGGATTTTTTTTTCCATGTTTTGGTTGACAGAATTACTGTTTAAAAACGCTCGAACGATATCTTTATTTTTGTGTTACATATTGCTTTTTTTGTCATAATTTTACGGTGATCGATAGGATATATTTTTTAAACTAACTGGAATTTTTCGGGTTATTAGCGAGATTTGTGTGGGGTAATTTATGTTTTTAGGTTTATGAATCACTTTTTTATCCAATTTTGCGTCAGAAAATTATATTACTTGCCTTGGTGTAGGAGAGTTACTTTTTTCTTGGGGTTTTCGTTTTTCGTTATTTCGTTGGGTGTATTGCATCAACTTAATTTTCGTCTAGCGGCTAACGACCTATAATTTTTCTAATTGCTATCCGGGATCAATTTCTTTACTACTATCGCTTAGGATATTGTACATTGCATGGGTTATGTATTGCTTATTTCGTAATTTTGCGTCAGGCGAACTGACTTTTCTGTCTTGTTTCTTGTGATTTCTTTAATACGTTGGCGATAATGTGGCGCTTTCTTTCCTGTTTTCTCCCGAGTGACCTGATATTTTTTTTTCAAAGAAGTGAATTGGATTTTTATAGATTTTTATATTAGGTGTGGGGTATCTTTATATTGCTGGGTTTTTGTTCCGCTTTTTTCCTTATTTTGCGTCTTGCGAAAAAGATTTTTGTTGATAAGCTGAGTGCTTGCAATAACTGTTATTTTAAAACACTCTTTGGTTATCTGTATTTCGTTTCGGGTAAAGTGTATCTTTATTATTGGGTCTTTATTTTGCGTGTTGCTCCGAACCATTTGCGTTTTTTCAAATTGTCGTGATTACTGACTTTTTGCGAAGTTTGGTGGGGATAATATATATTGCTGTGGTTATATCGCTATTTTCTTTGTTATGGGAATTGACTTTTTTGGTATTGATTGGGTGGATAGAATAACTGTTTGCTTAAAACGCTCGCTTGTGTTATCTTTGGTATAGTTTTTTTCCGTTGATTGCTTGGGGTATCTTCATTTTGTTGCTATTTGTCTTTTTATCTCTTTCTGCTAAATGTAAACTGGTTATTTTTTCTTGTCTAGCTATGTATTCGGAATTGTTTTCTTGAAACGCTCGCATGTGCTGTCTTTTATTTCTTTTGGGGTATTGCCTGGGATTTTAATTATTTTCCGAGATTCACGTGGGTTATCTTTATATTTCTGCGACTAGAGTGGCTTATTTACGCGTTTTGTGACTTACGAACCAATTTTTTTAGTGGGTCGGGGCTTGGAAGGTTGTTTGGTACAGTTATATTTCGTTGGGTCTGATGTATCTTTTTGGTATCTATTTAGATGAGATCTTTATTTTGCAGGCTTTCTCTATGGCTTTTTCGATCGTTTTGCGTCCTGTGAACTGAATTCTTTTACTTGTTTCAGTGACCGGAGTTACGCTGCTCTGAACGCTGGCTTGTTTTACCTGTCGTTGGGAATAATGTAACACTTTAATTCTCATTTTACGCTTGATTACCCGAATTATTTTACGCATGTGTACCTGCTATTTTTTACGATGTTTGTATTTTTTTCTTGTTATTACTAATTTTCGTCATGCAAACTGAATTTTTTTACTTGGCTTTGGGGTTTAGGAGATCTTAGGTTTTCTTTTAAAAGCTCACTTGGGTTACCTTTTATTTTCTTGGGGGTGATGTATCGCTTTTTTTCTCATTTTGCGGCGAACCACCTATATTTTTTTTCAGATTGGTGAATGAAATTACTTGGGTTTATTTTGCTACGCGCGTGTGTGGTATCTTTCTATGGCTGGGATTTTGTGCAGCACATTTTGCGTCACGCTCACTTAATTTCATTACTAGCCTGCGTGGTTACTGCTTAATTGGATAGCTCACTTAAGATATTCTTATTCCGTTTGGGTAATGTATTGCTTTCCTTCTCGTTTTTCGGAGAACGTAAATTTTTTTTAAATTGGTGTCCGTGATTACTCGTTTTTGCGAGTTCTCCTGGGAATATCTTTTGTGTTGCTGGAGTTTTATTGCGCATATTTTCTCGTTTTGCGTCTCGGAAGCAATTTTTTTACTCTGCTCTGTATACGTATCATTGGTTATTTGCATTGCTTCTCTTAGGTTTCCTTTTTATCGTTGGGAATAATGCATTGCTTTCTTTCCCGTTTTGCAGAGAACCGCCGGATTTTTTTATTCAGATACGTGAATAGGATTACTTTTTTGGCGAGGTTCATGTGTGGTATCTTTTTATATTGCCGAGGTCTTGCACCGCTTATTTCTCGTCTTACATCATGCGAAATTGAATTTGTTTTTTTAACTTGGCGCAGTTATTGTTGCTAGTAACGCCCGCTTGTGTTATGTTTATTTCGTTAGAAGTAATTTATGGTTTTAATTTTAGTTTTGAGATGAACGCCCTGAATTTTTTGTCAGATCGATGTCCAATATTAATAATTATATGCGAGGTTCACGCGAGTTTTCTCATTCTTTCTGAAACAGAAAATTTAGTTTCTTTTCACCTATAGAAAAGATATTTTATTTCGCTTTTAATAGTATTTTGATTACGCACAGGTCGAAAGGATATTTTTCTATTCCACACTTTCGATATCAGCCTCCGGGGTTGATAACACAAAAATTTTTGGGATCGCGCTGTTGATCGGTTAAAATCGTTTAAGAGGGACAGTCACGGGCTTCGAAAAAAGAGCCTAAACTCATCTCTAGAGCACGCACGATGAGTTGGCCTATGATTTAACTCCAATTTAGATATATTTAATCGCTTATTAAGGTGACAACCACTGCAAGATTAGTATCCGGGGAGAATGAAGGGAAAGAACAAGCTCATTTTGAATAACAGAATTCGCTCCTAAAATGGTATGTACTATCGTTAGGACATTAAACACGAAAGAGTTAAATCACTGTTTTTAAAACTGTATAACACGAATGCTTTGAATTATTGATAAGAATCGCGTACTTATACTCTTATGATGTTAGCATTCAATCCTGGTATGGATGATATTGTTTTTCTCACTCGAACCACCATGCCGTTTACAGGTATGATACGAATAACTGCAAAGGAAAACAAAATATTAGATTTTAAATAGTTCAGGAAAATAATCTATGCACATACATACACGCACACGATTCTATAAATTATTATTTTCGGATAATCCTCTGGCGTGACCACATACAAGGTTGTATTCAACCAATTTTCACGAAGTAAGCATAAAATTTTTATTCCAGTATCGGTGCCTGCAACCTACCACCATGGGTCACAAAACTACCCCCATATTAGAAAAGGAAAAAAATGCCTTGTATATAACCTGTTCAGTTCCGGAGCTAAAGTAATGCAAATGCTTATTAATTGGCTTTTTCCAAACAAAATGACATAGTAAATGACAGAAAAAATATCTTTTCTGAAATTAATTCTTTAGGCGAATAGTAATTTTGGTTCAAAAATATGAATCTAAAACTAAAAACCCCCTTAAAACATAAATTTAACAACCATTAACCCAAATTGATGCACTCACAAATTTAAGAGCTTTAAACAAGTAAATAATCTGCAAATCCTCAAATTTTTACTAAAAAAGATTCAAGTTAAATACTTATGAAAATTTATCGCTTTCTTGGTCATACTGTCTTTTGGGCATTTAATCGCATTTTGCAAACTCAGATAAAAACATTTATTTTATGTGGAAATCAGCTTAGATGCTGTCATTTATTCGTTTGCTTTGAACACAAAGAACATTCAGCTATTAAGAAGTGATGTGAAAATGTAATAAAAAAACCCTGACTTTTTAGTTTTTATGGGTACCCAGGGACCGAAGAAAACTTTGACTGAAACTTTGCGATTAAAAAAGGTGAAGATTACATTTTGAGTACGTAGTTTTTTGTTTTAAGATTTTTGTGTGTTGTAAACAGAGATCCCCACTGAAGAACACAATTATAATGTGTAAGTTGTTAAGTAAGATAAGAACTTTGTCTGCTGCTTGTCTTTTTGTCTTTTCAGGTATTCCAGTTGCTCCCACAAGCGGTCACCTGTACAGTCTGACTTCTATCTGTCACTGAAGGCAGTGTACTCTCAGAAAGTGCCGAGTTTTGGAGTTCATCTAAGCTTCCAATTAATCTCGAGAGATGTCAGAATCGCACAATTTATACGTGCATCTTTAAAAACGACGTCAGATTCAACATTTTCTTTCGATGCTGGAGGGAAAATGTGGCAGAGATTGAGTGGAGAGTGAAAGAGATGAACGAAGTTTCGCCCATGTTATAAAATAAAATGTTCTTTTAAAAAGATTTGTTTCTCATCGGCTTAGATAGATTTTGTCTATGTTTGAAGATGTTTATACATTTCTTTACAATTTATCTTTTTGTAACATTTCAGTTCTGTATCAAAGTTCAGTTCTATATTAATGAAAAAATAACATCTTCTAACGATTAATGGATTCGAAATTTACAAAATAACTTTCTCATAATTTATAAGATTGCCTTTATCATATCTATTATTATAAATATTTTCAACTCAAAACCGTTGGTCGGGGGAAAAACAATTTAAAAAAACCCATTTGAATTGATAACATTATGAAAAGACTTTAAAAAATGGAATGAAAGCTATTAAGGTGGAATGATGCTAATTATTTTTTCAGTTTCGATATAATCTCTTTGAGAGATTTCAAAAACTCATCCAACGATGTAGAGGCTTTAGAAATTCTATTTTAATGTAGTTTTTAATAACTACCATTCCAAAAACAGTTCAGAAATCGAATTTAAACGACTTTGACATGGCTTTTTTAAATATAGGATTTTAATGATAATGAACAAGCAGAAATTAAAAATTATTTTTGAAATAACAGATAAAATTGTTTAAAAAATTGTTTGAGAAATACATTCACATTCGTTACACAGACAAAAGGGAAAAGGCTTGTTATTTGTTATATACAGGTTGTAAAGCATTTAATCGGTCAAAATACAGGGCGTACCAGATACCAAACCACGCTCGCTAAAATAAGCCAAATCGCTGTGAAACTTCACAAATCGAAATTTTTAACCCATTTTAGGCCAAGCATTGAAATTTTATAAAATGTGGTATTATTTTCATTGAAATATGATTAAATTATTTTCTTTAAGACACTTAAGTTGCGTGCATGAAAATATTTTATTTAAGAAATAAAATGGTGCGTATACGCACCATTGGCCAAATCAATGAACAGATCATTCAGTTGAACAAATGTATAATAGTCGGATTTTTATATTTTTTTATGGAAATTTATGAAACATTTTGGATGCATATGGACTTTGCATTTGCGGCACAAATATATATCACTAAATTTGAAATAAAACTCTGAAACCTTGCATAAAAAGTGGGTTTTTGATTTTTGCCTATTTTTCATGCATTCGGCCAATGGTGCGTAATTTTAAATTAAAAAAATTACGTTTTTTATGACATTTATTTTATTTAGAGAACTTGCAACTTTAATCCATTATAAAAACATATGATTAATCTCGAGTAGAACAATTATACAATTTCAAAAAGTCGAAATTGTCAATAACCGTTTCAAGTAAGGGAGGGGAAAAAAAAAAAACCTAGCGTATTTTAAAAATTTTTCAACAGAAACTGTTTACTCCAATTGAATTACTAATATTTTATGTCTTCAGAACCCTGAAAAATAGCAGAAAAATAAAATTAGTGAACAATATAGTCACAGTGTTAATAAAAAAATATTTATTTAGATGGTGCATTTACGCACCTTTAACTGAAAATGGGTAAAAGAAGGAAATAATTACAAAAATAAAATATATAATTTTAGTTTTATTAAGAGCAATTGGAAGTCCCTATGCTTACCATTTTAAGTTAATGTAACTTTCTCGGAAACTACGAAAGATATTCCCTTAAAATTTTTCATATACACTAGGGGCTCTGCCCCATACGAGCTACGCTTTCCCCCCCCCCCCCCCAACCCGTTCAGACTCTGAAAACGGCTTTAAAAAGATTACGGAAAATTGAATTATAATTAAAAACAGTGACGATCTCCCTGTAAACGGGTTTCCACTCATTTCCTTTTTTACAGATGCGTTTTAAGGACGAATCAACTAATGTTAATGGCTGTTTTCGTGTTTAAGTAAGATTAGTAAAACACTTGAAAATAAGCTAATATAAATTGAACTAAGTCAACAGAGTTTTTGCCTCCCGGTATTTTGTAACAACGGTAGAAGAAAATTGTTTTGAATACATTTTAAATGTATCGTTTTAAATCTGACGTAATCTTCAGCAAAGTTTTCTTTCTCTTTACAATATAATGGTGAAAATATTTTTTTTTATTATTAGAAAGGAAATATTTGCCGTCTTAGAATTGGCAACAAAAATTAAAAAGATCATCTCGAAATATGAAATAAATGTCTGGTGTAAATATAATTTTTAATTTAAACTGTTTGGCAATGTCATCATTTGGCCATTTTAAATAAGATGTAATTTCTCTTATTTACTGCTTTTTAAAACACATTAATACACCATTTTAAAGTTTTCTTTCTTTTTTAATATTCCCATGTAAATAAAATTTTTATGATGTAATTTGCAGTATTTTCCTGCGTTTGACACGTAATCATTTGAGTTTTTTTTTGTGTAATAGTCACGTGTTTAATTTAAAGGAAATATCATTCCTTGTCCTGTTTTTACAATTGGCAACAATTTAAAATAATCTACATAAAATATGTAATAATTATCCTTCGGAATACTGAAAATTTGAATCTAAAATAAAAAAAAAACCCCTAAAAAATGAGTCAAATTAAAAAAATAAATGCTGTCTGCACACCGCGAGCTGTTAATATATATCCTTAGAAAAAAAGATAAAATTCGTGTTTATAGTTTTTGCTCCTATAAAACTTTTTTAATGGAACGATTTTCAGAAGCTTCAACATTAAATATCTCTTAAAATTATCCTTCGATTTGATAATGGCCTGCATCAACATGCTTATCAAACATTTCTCTATAACAATATCCATTTTCATATTAGGTAGCTTTCATTACAAAAAGCTGCCTATTGCAGCCGTTCGGAGGAAAGAGATTTAAAAAAAATTTGGTATATTTTCATCGATCATGACCCCCAGACCCCGAAACCACCCTCCGTTCAAAATTGACATATATATATATATACTAGGGGGCTCGGCCCCCTACGAGCTACGCTCGCCAACCCCCGTCCATACACCGTAGACTCTAAATGCACGCTAATTTGATCGACTTTAAAAAGATTTCGAAAGATTGAATTATAATTTAAAAAACAGTGGCGATCTCTCTATAAACGGATTTCTATTCATTTCTCTTTGATTGGACAATTTTAACGCCAAATCCGTTGCGGTACTACTTGATTATCCCGTCGACCAATTTCGCCAAATTATATAAATCGCCAAGCCAC
Source organism: Maratus speciosus (assembly GCA_963932465.1). NCBI lineage: Eukaryota > Metazoa > Arthropoda > Arachnida > Araneae > Salticidae > Maratus > Maratus speciosus. The sequence continues at coordinate 664,493,365 of OZ010786.1, read as the reverse complement.
TCGCCAAATTATACAAATTCACATAATTTTTATTTTAAATAACGAAAAAACAAATAAATTAGTACAACATTAATAAAAATACAAATAAAACGTCGAAATAAAAATAACTTGATGACGTTAGACATGTGTAACAACATTTCAAAATAAGCTAATATAAAAGGAATTAAGTAAACAGTCTTTGTCTCCTGGTATTTTTTAACAAAGTGAAAAGAAAGTTCTTTTAAATGAAACATTTTAAATTAATCGTTTTTAATCTGACGTAATTTTGACAAAACTATTCTTTCTCTTTTTAATATTCACGTGAAAATACTTGTGTTAGAAATTAAATATTATTTGCGCTTTCCTAACAAAAATAGTTGAAAAGTATCCTCTTAAAATATCAAATAAATGTCTAGCGGAATTTCTAAATTTAAATTATAGATTTTGCAATATTATTTTGTGTTCATTTTATGTAATAACTGTAATGTGACGTAAATATGACGTGTAATTTCTCCTATTTAAGACTTCTAACGCATGTTAATAAATTTATTGCTTTACAAATTCCCTTTTCTCTTAAAATTCACGTGTAATTATAGTTTTTATGACGTAATTTTTAATAAGTTCCCGCTTTTTGTACATAATTATTTAATTCTAATTCCAAATGTTTTTTTCTGTTTATAATAGTCACGTGTAAATAATTTTTTAATTTATTTACACGTATATATATATATATATATTTAAAGCAAACATTATTGTTTCCGCTGTTTATACACTTGGCAACAGTTTAATACCACTTTCTAAAATCTGTTAAAAATATCTCTAGAAATGCTGAAAATCTGAATTTAAAATAGAAATAAAACCTAAAAAAATGAATCAAAATAAAAAAATTAATGCATTCTGCACTCCGGCAAATTCTAACGCATAAAATGATTAAATTCCTATGAACAGTTTTTGCTCCTATAAAACTTTTTTAGTGGAACGATTTTGTCCAACTTTAGCATTTAAATATCTCTTAAATTAATTCTTCGATCTGAAAACTGTCTGCATCAGCGTTTTTATCAAACATTTCTGTATAAAACTTTCGATTTTCATATTTTTGTATGCATTATTTTTCTTAATATTAACGAAGAAAGACCTCCGGTCACAAAAAATTCAAAACCGGCGGCGGTGACAGCGGTAGTTACTTTTTTTTAGAATAGAGAGATATATCTGACCTTTGTCACACTGTAACTCTCGTATTTATGAACCGATTTGGATGTAATTCGGTGTGTACATAGTACATACCAATCTCTCGACAGAGTTCGTTGGCCAGCTTCATCCGCCATTTTGTTTCAAAATGGCGGCCATTTAAAATTTTTTTAAAAATTTTAAATTTGAAATGTGGTACCAAAAAATTGAAAATGGGAAAATATTTTTTTTCTTATGTATTTGACCTTTATACAAAGATTCTGGAGCAGTTTTTGTTTCGTCTATATCTTAAAAAATGGCTGAGTTATAGCATTTTGAATTTCTAGTGTGGCTCACATTTTGAAACGTCCTGAATATTGTCACACGATAAAAGGCGTATTTATGAACCGATTTGGATTTAACTTCGTTTATACATAGTACATACCAATGTCTCGACCGAGTTCGTTGGCCAGCTTCATCCGCCATCTTGTTTCAAAATGGCGGCCATTTTTAAAAAAATTTTAAATGAGATACCAAAAAATTGAAAAATGAAAAAGATTCTTTTCGTATGTGTTTGACCTTAATACAAAGATTCCGGAACAGTTTTTGTTTCGTCTATATCTAAAAAAATGGCTGAGTTATAGCATTTTGATTTCTATTGTGGCTGGCATTTTAAAACGACCTGATTTTTGTCACGCGATAACAGGCGTATTTATGAACCGATTTGGATGTAACTTGGTCTGTACATAATACATACCAATGTCTCGACTGAGTTCGATGGCCAGCTTCATTCGACATCGTGTTTCAAAAGGCTTTCCATTTAAAAAGAAAAAAATTAGGTATTAAACAATTGGAAAATGAAAAATATATTTTTTTATGTGTTTGGCCTTGATACAAAGATTCCGGAGCAGTTTTTGTTTCTGAAAATTTGTTCGTTTGTTTATATCTTAAAAAATGGTTGAATTATAGCACTTTGAATTTCTAGCATGGCTAACATTTTGAAACGTTCTTGTATTTGTCACGCGATAACACACGTATTCGCCTATTTCGATATAAGAAGGCATGTGGATAGTATACATCAATATCTCGACTAAGTTCGCTGGCCAGCTTCATCAGCCATCTTGTTTCAAAATGGCGGCCATTAAATTAAAAAAAAAATTATATTTAAAGCGAGGTGCAAAAAAATTAGAAATTGAAAAAGGTTTCTTTCTTAAGTATTTGACCTTGATATAAGGATTCAGTAGCATTTTTTGTTTGTCTTTATCTTAAAAAATGGCTCAGATATCAGAATTTCAGTATCTAATGTGGGTGACATTTTGAAAAATCTGATTTTTTGCCTGCGACAGCACTTGTATATATCAATCGATTCCGATGTGAGGAAGCATATGCACAGCAATTACTAAGGTCTCGACAAAGTTCACTGGTTAGCCTCATCCACCATGTTGTCTTAAAATGGCAGGCACTTTAAGAAATCGCCGAATTTGGCAGCCAAATATAAGTTACTTTAAATAAAAGCAGCTTGGATAAAGCTGACTAATTTCGCGAAATTCTCATTCATAATGATTTAGTATTGATAAAAATTAGTATTGAATCTCCTATATTCGGTTTCCACTAAATTGAGCTTCGTGTGTTTGAATAATATAAGTTGGCTTATTTAAAATAAGGAATATGAAAGCTACCTCTTCCTCCCGGCACTGGCCGGAAGGACTTTTTTTTGTATGCAGTCGTTTTCTTAATATTAACGAAGAAAGACTTGCGGTCATTACTAAATTCATTTACAATGGCGGTTACAGCGTTAGTTACTATTTTTAGAATAGAGATGAATAAATTTTAGGAATAATTCCTAATAAAGTGCAATCAACTTTATAAACAGATATTCTTTAAAAAATGGAAGTGAAAATTCTAGTGCTGTATTCACCTTGAGTTAAATAATTAAAATACACATAAAAAAGCACAAATGTTACATTCAGCTGTATACAAATAATATAAAGATACTTAAAATACATTAGAAAAACCCAGAACGTTTTCAGCCATTACAAGGCCGTCATTAGTGAGATTTAAATGTTATTTTCTTTGCGCTATTCGAGGAAAGAAAATAACATTATTTAAATCCCACTGATGATGGCCTTGTAATGGCTGAAAACGGTCTGGGTTTTTTTTAATGTATTTTAAGATATTTTTAATGTATTTTGCATATCTTTATGAATGCACCTGAAAATAATTTTTGTACAATTATTTGTGCTTTATGTATTTTTATTATTCTTTAGGTTTTTTTGAATGAAAGCCATTTTTAAATAACGAACTATTTTTTAATTAAAATTTCGCACATATCATTGTTCAGATTGATCATCGATATATTCAAGATATTCAGGAACAATTACAAACAATAACATGTCTATAAAAAAGATACATATAAGGTCAAAAAACAACATTTTGAGAAAATTGAGTTCAAAGTTTGTGTATATAATGTTTTTGTATGATGTAAACAAACTGAATTACTTTTAAAAAATTTTAACTTCTCGTTGTCGTAGAAGCAAAAGTAATGTACCGTTCGAAAAGGGGGAAAATGAAGGATTCAAAATAAACTAGAAAACAGGAATTCTACTTTTTCAGAAGTTAATGTCGCCCCCGATGAAAAAAAAATATGTATATATACTTATAGTCCAAACATATTTTAAAACTTAAAACACTCTTTTATTTGATATAAAATGACGTCATCCACATCCGCTGAAGAATTCCTCATTTGCGATCCAGTCTTAAACAACATTGACGGTATAGTACGAATAGGACGTCACTATAGCTGAATAATACACAAATCCCCCCCCCCACCCTCAAAAAAAAGAGATCGTCATTCTAGAAACTCTACAAAAGAAAGAATCTTATCTAATGATTCATATGCCGTCATTTGTTTGTAATATTAATATAGATACTTAAAATTAAATATAGTTTATAATGGCTCCATGTTTTATCAGAAATCATTTATTTATATATTTTTTAAATAGCACGCATTTTAAGTAAATTTGTTTATGGGGAAAATGGGAACAGAAATATATAATTGATATTTTCTAATTATTTTTTATTTACTTTCAATAGAAATGGACTACTTGAGTTGCCAAAATTAAACAAATGACGCTAAAAACTACAAAAAAATTATCTCAAAAATAAATGGAGATGCAGTTTTCAAACGAATTGATTTAAGAAGTACTTTTTTTTTTTCACAATACGACGCACAGTGGGGCAAAATCCAAAATAGCTGGCCAAAAGTCGAAAAATAAAATTACTATTTGGGAAATTTTGACCATACAGATGGCTAGAATAATGTTTGGAGGGTCAGAATCTATATTTATAAAAAGGTTTTCGTTTTGCCTTGGAAACTTGTATCATTTCAAAAGTGACGCTTGGAGGATTATCATCTGAGGCGAACAAAAAGCGCAAAACAACGGTTCCTCTAACGGTTCTAAACACGTGCTACATTTTTTCATATCATCCGATTTTAATGCTTTAAAATGTATTGAAACGATGATAGTGTGTACTTTTTTTGCGTGAGTTACAAAAATTATATTAAGTTCATTAAAATTAATTTTATGATTATTTTTGATAAATTTTAAATATATAATATTTTTGTTTTCAAACATCAAAAAGTTTAAGTTCCACAGTGATCCACAACGACATATAATGGAAATAATAGCCTGAACTATTATCTAATGAATAAGGAAAAAACCAGCTGCCAAAAACTGTCATTCTGCATTTCGTGCAGGTTTTTGCAACCACAAGTAAAAATGTCACTTTCTTAGTCGCTTCAAAAGCTGACATTTATTACTTTTTACATAATTTAGCTCGCAAACATTTTTGAAATTTTTAGATTATTCAGTTTTGTGATAGAATATTATGTATTATATTACATAAATAAGTATTATAATCATAAGCATAAATGAATTTGATAAGCAAGATTAGTAACAATAAAATGTAAAGAATTCTCTGTCACCGATACGATAGAAATACATTTTCTTATCTTTATAGCTAATAATTTTCTTTATTCTATTGTAATTAGAAGAATTATCTTGTCAATTGCAGTGTTTGCAAGATCATACTGCTGAACGTATTTTATTAATGCAAACGGAAATAAAGAATCCGACTTGAAAGAACATTAACAATCTGAATTTGATTTGCAAGTGGGGATGTGATGGTATATGTGGTCGAAGTACTTTTAAACAAACATTTCATGTTGATGACGGTAGAAATTAGGTTCAAATAGCTTTTTCCTTTCTCTAGTGCCAGTAGAACTCGCAAGTGTTACGAATAATTCCGAAATCGTTATCTGGAAAAATTCGGGATCTTCATTTCCTCGATTTTTTAGGCCCATCAGAATCCATTTTTTGCAGGAAAATACGGAACTAACTGTCAGTTAAATGGATTTTATTACGGATCAGGAGAGTAAACTTATTCCTTTTACTACAATCATTGATAGAAAATAAGTAGGCGATAATTACAAACTAGATTTAACGATGATTGATTGTAAAATTTGTAATGCCATTACTAGTAATTTGTCAACTCAACGTTGGTATCTATATCAGGCAAATTCAAAGCAGTTTAATAAACTTGATGACATTTTGAAACTAAAAGTGAATGAAAATAATTTACGATTCGGCATATCCACGTTACATGCCTGTATAAGATGTTTTGAGTGTAGCTTGCATTTGCATACAAACGGATATAAAACAATGGCAAGCGTGCACTCCTGACAAGAAGTAAAAAATAAAAATTGCAAAACAAAATTTACAAAAAGAATTTCGTTTACAATTAAGGCTTCTCGTCGATAAACCAAAGCTCGAATTTGGAAGCGCAAATGATTACAATACAACTCGTCGATTCTTTGAAAATGCAGCTATTTCTGCTTCCATAACGAGCGTTAGACGAAGATTTGATCAAACGATTTCACGTCATATTACAAGTAATTTCTTAACATTCATTTGATCATTTTCGTGGATTTTTGCTCACAAACAGCTTGTAAATTCGTCGAATTGTATTCCTAGTTCTATTATGCCAACTTCAGTATACGAACTACTTATTCATGTCAAAGAAATAATCGCTTCCTCATTATTGCACGTTGGACAAATGTCGGTAGACACTCAAGTATCGTGCAACAACTTGATCAAAAGATATCGAGAAGATTTTTCCATAAAATGCAGTAGGACGTAAACAATGGGAGAACTTTTTTGCGACTTTTAATGTTATCAGATCCCTTCATTTCAAGCTTACGTAAATTACCATTGAAGAAATTAATATCCTTGCCCCTAGAGGCAGAAAAACTTCAGTAAAATATTTCGACACCTCCCCTTCTGAAGAGTCTACTTAGTATTTAGAATACTACAGATGATCCATAAGATTAATTAATTTTAGAATATCCTTTCGTTTTATTATAATATAAAAAATAAACCTTGTAGTATTTTATTTTTCATTAATGTACTTAATTGTATTTTATAAATAAAAATTCATTGTTTAATTTCGATTAAAAATATCTTAGTTCCTTGAAAATACCTTGTAACGTTTAAAAGTGAAAGTTTTTAATTTCGAAACTCGAAATATTTTATTTAAATCTAATTGATTTTATTTTTAATCCATTTTTAAAATTAAATTTTTGAATCTTATTTAGCATCCTCAAAAGAATCTGTATAGGAAATATCATAGAAATTGGATAACTTTCAAGGCATTTTAATTTTAAGTCCGCCATATTGGATCCACCTTTTTTTAATTTTAATTTCAGAATCTAGATCAGCATCCTCAAAAACACCTGTGTATGAAATTTCGTGGTATTTAAATAACGTTTTCATATTTTGACGAATTTTTCGGGATTTTGCACCACTGTGCGACGTTATAAAAATTGAAAATGTGCGATGCTTAGAAGTTTAAAAAATGCAGTAGTGTATTGACCAGTACAATGATACGTCTGCTTTGTTTTACGGCTGGCTTATACAACGGAGCGTTATGTTTTGGAGACACTTTATTTGCTGGGAGAAAGAAATAGCATACCGGGGGCTAATATTAAAAAGTAAGATATTTTGCACGAATTTGACTTCCAACTGCCCTTAATACAAATAAATTTAAATATTATTAATATACATTTGTCCGTTTGCGCTTTCTATCAAATAGAAATCAAAGCGGTGAATTTTCCGTAGTCGTGGCCTACATCAAATTAGCCATGGAAATTTTTTGGTAAAACGCGAATCTCAGTAATGAAATGAGGCGTTATTTTTATCCCTTAAATACCTGATTTTTCAAAAATCATTACAATGTTTTTCGGCTTTTATTTTTTAAATAAATCATGGGAAAAATACTTAAAATCATATTTTTTTAAGTATGGTTTACGGTTAAAAAAGTTTACTAATCGGCAATACTGGTCTTTAATTGAAAAAATAATTTTCACTGATAAAATTCTATAATATTAAACACACAAGAATTTTAGGAGTTATAATAAGAAATAAATTTTACTTGCTCACTGCAGAGCAAAATAGGGCATTTCGCAAGCTTCCAAACAAAACAAAGAACACGTAGCAACAATTGAAAAAATAAATCTATCTTTGTTCTTAAACAGCACAAGTGTTGTCATCTACATGTTGAATATAGATTTAATATTTTCAGAATATATTTTATTGGCAACATTAGGCATTATAGCTCCAATATTATTCTAATAGTATTTTAGAGCCTAAATTGGGTATGTTGCCGAAAAGCAACAACCGGCATTTAAGGGTTAAGATAAACACTCAATGCTTATAAAAGAGTGTTTTACCTTTTCAATACTTTTGGACACTTATGTGAACGTTTAGTTTTTCATAATTATAATTAATGTCAATAATAAAGGGCAAAAATTTGATAACTTATTCACTACAGGAACCCTCAACAACAGGGATAAAAATTTTATTATTTGGCTGTACTGATAATGTTATTTCCGATGTACAGTTAGATATATAAATAAACGGTCAAGTGCTAGTATTGCTTTCTCTCAGAGGGTTCCGTACAATAAATATATAAATTAACTGTATTATTAAAAAAAATCATTGCTAAAAGAATAATAAGACTTTGTAAAAAAAAAAACCCTCTACAACGTAAGGTTGGGTATAGCTGTATATACTAGAAAAGTATGAATGGCTATACCATAAAAGTTCAAAGAGATATGAAGCTTAAATTATATCAAATATTTCTATTCTGTATAACTCTGCTTTTTAATCTTATCCTAATCTGCTAATGATGAACTTAATTCGGTACTGACAATAAAAGTAGTGATATTTAAACTTCATTTGGAATTTCATAAAACTAAATTAAGCATGGTGATATTTTTTCTTTTTACAGTGTAACTAAATCAAAACCATTATTTAAAGTTTAAACTTGGCATTGTGCTACGCGCTCTTTAAAAAAAAAAAAAAAAAAAAAGCCCGCAAAATTGCAATGCCGCCTTGGTCCGTGCCGTGTTTTTCCAGATAGGTTTTAACTAACTTTTAAAGACACGGGAGGCGTATTGATATATCCACTCAATGCAAACTAGTCGGGAATCCCATAGTATTTATTTGATTATTTCTAATTAAATTAGCCTGTTTTTAACATTTTTTTGACATTTATTGCTGTAATAATACTGTTACTGGCCATTGCATTGCACAAACATATTAAAAGTTATTAAGGCTTTAAAAGCCGATGGTACATGGAGTACGCTGCCCCTCTCATTTTGTACGTCCAAACCGTCCGTGTCTTTAAGGGTAAATATCTCGGCTAATTAAGACTATTTTTTTTTCGAAAATCATTATCATCAATGCCTTTATACTTCTGCTACGATAGGTACCTCCAGCGTTCCTCCACACCTTTTCTGAATGCCCGCAAATCGAAATTTATGTGTAATGCAAAAAATGCTATTTTCTCAAACTATGTGATCTAGAGCAATCGCTATAGTTTTCCTGCAAAGTTTAAATTTTCTACTACCTAATTTTTTCCATTATTTTAGTTTCAGTACATTCGGAAATGGAAGGGGTGGGGATATATTTTTGCACTACATTTTTGGCGATATCTATGAAAAATATAATACCTAAATGTAAAAGAAATGTATTTTGAGTTCAGCGTTACGAAAGAAAGATTTTTTTTTCAAGTAAATTACCCCCTCTACATGTTCCCTAAATATATTTGTAAATGTTTAATAATCTGTAAATATGTGGGTAAATAGTCTTCATTACTTCCCCCAATTTGAACTTTCCACGTTTCCTAGTTAACGAATTAAACGGCTGTGACAGACAGACAGACACAGGAGGGATCTTATAATGGTTCCGTTTTTACTTTTTAAGTATGGAACCCTAAATAGGCGTGGAGACATTTTTCTGCAGTCAGTGTCGTTGGATTATTTGAACAAATCGTTAATATTTGATAAAAATATCAGGTATGTTAAATACATAAGGTTTAATAATTTGTAGAAATGTAAGAAATTGACAGGTAGTTTTTTATTTTATAAGAAATCTTTTCACACACAAATCACCATTGAACGCTGAGCAGCCACAAATGTGGAAGTTATGTATTTTGAGAATTTATAGTTTTTTCCCTTTTTACCAGACTACCAAGAAGGGTTATGTGTTTCACGCGTATCTGGAAATGTGGATTTCTTTATACCCTCGAAACATCCCAACGGCTGGATGGATTTCAATGAATGAGGCCTCTGTCGATTCGTCTTAACCGTCCGATGGTTATAGGCCAAGTTTTGTTTTTATAAATTCAAAATGGCGACCGTAAAATACAAAACAGCGTAGACACGAAAAAAAAAATTCGCAACCTATAGAGTGGCCTATCATTGGATAGGTCTTTCAAAATTCAGACGATGTTTCATTGACTATTTTACAGTCAGAAGCTCCGTTTAAATATTATACAACCTGGAAGTTGTGTAGGTAGGATCTCTAGCTTGACTGCAACTCTAACCTTCATAGACATCTATAGGCCTCATCAAAACAGTGTTTATAGATAGGAACTAACAATTAAACACAACTTAAAAGTCATCTATACAAGTAAATAAAAATAGGTAAGTAATATAAAAAATAGTTTCCCATTGATGAGAAATAATTAATTAGTTCGCTTTTTACGAAGCCTGGTTTTTTGATTTTTTAAATTTAATTTTTACTTGTTAAAATTTCATTACAAATTAATACATTAATTAAATGGCATTTCCCCCTTAGCCCTTATCACAGGTGATCACACACAAGAAATTCCCACGTGTTTAACCGCCCATTATACTCTCTCGTACAATTGCCTAAGAGTCTAAACAAAAATGCATTTAACGGTGCACAGGACATTTGAGTTTGTCGAAACAATCAAAAACATCGCTGTATTCAAAGTACCAAAACACAAACAATATACAATTGAATTTTTCCCCCGGCTTTCTGCTTAAAGTATATATCCTTAACGACATTATCCAGAAAAATAAATGTCGTATGTACAAAATTAATATTTAAATTTAAAATTTAAAAGTTCGTCTCACTAATGCGGGATTAAGTGCTGCGCGCATAATAAAACTCTAAATTATGCATATAGAAAATATTATGTATATAGATTTTTCAACAAAATAGCGTCATAACACACCTACTTCTAAATTAAAACCAAACTATACTCAAAACGAATTGTTTAAAATTTAATTTTACCACAAAATAAAAAGTACAAAAATTATTTTTTTTTAAATAAAAATACAAAAAAATAACCAAAATATGTGAATTTTTTTATTTTAGCATGTAGAATCGCATACTACATGCTATAAGACTATAAAGAAACGCATATTTGGTTGATTTTTAAAGCTGTAGCTTACAAAATTTAAAAGCAACAATATTACGCGCAAACTCCAAATTTACTAATCTGAGAAAACTCTAAGTTTCAATATATACGGATGTTCCATTATACTCACCGTTATAACTCAAGAAATATAGATTTTTTAATGGAGTCTTTTGCAGATTGTTAAGGAATTTTAAAACATTTAGAATAAGCCAAAAACCGAAAACTGAATTTTTGAACGTTTAAAGGTCCTGTGCCTCTTCAACTATGCGCCCCTAAACCGCTTTCCAAAATATACCAAACGACTGTAAAGGTGCAACCGTGAAAGATTGTAAAGGATAAAAAGTAGAAAAAGAAAAATAGTTTAATATTAATTTACGATTATGCGTTTAGAAATGAATTTAGAAATAGCTAAAAGATAAAATGTTTCATTTGTTTCTGTTACCCTATCTTAAAACAAAACAGAGCTAAAAGTGTATATTTTTAATAAAATCACTTGCTTGCGTCCCCCCCCCCCCACAAAAAGGGGAGTTTTTGATAATAGTTCGGTACAAAGGCCAAATTAATCTATTGTAACGAAAATTGCGGTCAAATATGTATTGCAGTAAAACCATGAGGCGTGTTTTTCAAGCTGAACGTTGAATAATTGTTTTAAAAAACTAACTTTTCTACTTATCTTTAGTAACTAAACATGATGCCCGAATTAGAATTATAACATTAACTATTCCGATGTGCAAATCCCAAAACTTTCTTCATTCTAGCACATGAAGAAATGAAGAATTCTAGCACTTTCAAGAAATTGTTAAACGTGTTGAATACTTTTCAGTGTTATAATTTCAATACAACAGCAACTTTGATTTTCATCCTTAAGATTCCCCTTTAACTCATTTTTACTCCGATTAGTAAAATAATCTCCACCACAATATTTAATAAAATCAATTATTATGTTATTCTGTTGTACTTCAGCTCTTTTTGAATCGTCAGGTTAGATGGATGCGAATTGTCCATCGCTATATGCAATAGCCGATGGACAACATGAACAACTACGTAAAATCGCTATTACAGCGCCTCTTTCGGCCGGATTTCCCCCCAAATCACTTGGGATCTGCTGGCCATAGCCAAAGACACATGCATGAAATTTGGTTCAATTCCATGCATAAATTCATATACTTGTCGATGATAGAATAATGAAAATGGCACAAAAATCGCTATGGCAACGTCCCCTTCGGACGGAGTATTTCCAAATTCAACGAGGACTTGCCATAGTCAAAAACAGATGAAATTTGGTTCAGTACCGTGTATGTACTTTTCTTCATACACTTTTTGATGGTACAGTTGTGGGGGAAAAAAGTAAACACCTCCTACTAACTCTGCAACGAATTATTGTAGAAGAAAGTTACTGGTACCAAACGATCGGAAATAAAGTCTACTTTTAAGTGATTATATAAAATTTGTTTAGGGGTCATCTAGATATCAACACGAACCCAAATTTTGTTTTTTATTCATTAGCAATACCCAAGTTCTGTACCATACATAGATTATACATCCTTCAATTAACCTAAATCCAAATTTTCATGAAATTCGTATGATTAGTTTCCGAGAAATTATTTAAAAATGAGCATATGTTAGGGTCTGTATCCAAATTGAAATTCGATACTCGATTGTCGAAATGCTACAGAATGACTATGCCACTTCCATTAACGTATTATATTTTTTGCCAATATAAACACCTCACTCGCTTAATGTTTCGACTATTGCCAGCCCATGTGTTTCACTAAAGTGAGTAAAATATATTTTTCATATTATGCTTTTTTGGTCATCATAGAACCTTCTTAAACCGTCATTTTGACGTTTTCACTCATAATTCGAAAACTACTTGGAAGAAAAAATTGAAATTGAGAATTTGCATCAAGCAGGACACGATAAATATAAATCGATCAAAATTGTAGGTTGCAATTCATATTTTTCGAATACTAATTTTGTAATTCATATTATAAAATTTTTAAAATTACAAATTCAATGCATATATGTTTGGGTTTTTTTGGTATTATACTTGAACAAAAACATTATCCCATTAGGATTATATTTTCAAGAGAGATTAAAAAAATAGGAAAATGTAATTTAACATTAGAAGCTCTAAATTTTTAATGAATATAATTAAAAAAATATCACCCAAATGGCTTGGAATTTCATTTCTTGGCGTAGTTTGAACCAAATATTTAAAAGTATCCAATTTGGGTGTCGCCATTGAAAAAGTCTAGTGTAGATTTGTAAATGCCCTCCTAAGCAAAATTTATTTACATCATTTAAAACTAGACTTTATTTTCAATCGTTTGGCACCTGTAAAGTTTTTATATTATTAGTTGCAGAGTTATTAGGGGGTGTTTACTTTTTATTCCCACGACTACAATAATGAAAATCGTACGTAAATCGCTATTACAGCGCTTCTTTTCGACTAAATATTTCCAAATACAAGTAAGACCTGCTGTCTATAGCCAAAAACATACACAAAAAACACACGGACGTCAGACATTTTGTATAAACATGCTTTTAGGGATCTCTGCACCCAAAAACATGTAAATCCGTCGAAAACCGGAAAAAAATTTACAATACTTCCTTCTTTAGAAAAAAGAAAGTATAAAATATATTTAAAATCATTTTAAAAGACATTTCTTAGAACTAAAAAACAACGCAATAATATCACATTATAAAATCCATTACATTAGATGTTTCAAGCTCTATAGAAGCTCAGTACAAATGTCAATCGAATATCACAGGTATTATCTACACATATTAAAAACTATTTTTACTGTTATTTCTTTGCCAGCTTACTATTATTTCGCGTACATAATGGAAGTGTGTGTGGCTGTGGTTCGGGAACGGATGCAGGAATCAACAGTGGTGGGTCGATCAATGCCTAATTGAGAGCGGAAGGTTCGTTAGTGCCTTGTCATAATCCCATCTACTTCGAGAGAAGATAATTGGATAGATCTACTCTCCTACCTACAAAAAGAAACTAAAAAAAAAATTAAGACTTCTTGGGAAGAAGATATAATTTCTTGCTCTTTACTTATGGTACTTGCAATCTAATAAGATCATTAGAGTTTGAAGAAATTATAATTTTAACTGAAATTTTATTTTTGTTGAAGAATTGATACAAAAATCGAAAAAAAAAAAATAACCATTATAATGTACGATTAACGACCATTATATATATATTATAACGAACCATTATAATGTTTGCGATTTTTAGACGTATATACAATGAAAATGATATTCCTTATTCAGTAATATTTTAATATTGGACTTTCGAGTAAAAATATTAAAGAAAAATCATGCGTCAAGCATAAAGTATGAAAAACTTTCCAATACTTCAAGAATATTTTATAAAAACTTAAGTTGTATAAAGCTGTTTAACCTATTTATGTCAAATTTCCCATTTTTGGGACGCTTCGAATTTTAATAATTTTTTATAATTTTATTCTTTTATACCATGAAAATTGTATAAAAATAATTATCTATAAATGTATTTTTCTGTTACCGAAAGATGGCAGTATAAGATGGATATTTATTTGCTTAGTGGAATTTTATCGGAATTAAAATTTTTCATTTTTCAAGATGGCGAAATGTTAAAATAAGTTTATTTGTTTTTTCTACAAAGGATTCAAATAAATATGTCATAATCTTAGCTTGCCATAATCTTAGCTTGTCGACTTCTTTGAAATGCGTATTTCTTTACATTGTGAAATTATATGTTCAAGCCTATTTTTTATGCATTTTTGTAAGGCACAAAATAGACGGCGCTAGGCACGAATGGGTACGTAGTTTTATTAGCCATTTAGGGGAAAGTTATTTATGTAAAATCCTTTACTAGATAATTATGAAACAAAGTGTTTTTAAGCCTCAAATACGATTATTCTCAGTTTTATTACTAATATTACTTTCTTCTATCTTTACAAGAAGAAAGTATTGGATTCGTGAAAAGTTTCGACTTCCAGTTTTCGACGGATTTATACGTTTTAGAATGCCGAGAACACGATTTGATGGTTTTTAGAAAATGTCTGTCTGTGAGTCTGTCTGTCACTCTGTGAATCTGTATGTGACAAATTTTGTGGGCGCTCTATCTCAAGTACTAATGCACGGAATTTCACAAAACTTTACATTTAGTTAGACTTTGATATAAACTGGACCTGATTAGGTTTTGGTGAAAATCGCCCAACAGGTGGCGCTGCTATGCGGCATTTTTTACGATTTCTGCAATAGCTATATCTCAAGAACTACTGCACGGATTTTCATAAAACTTCAGATTCCGTTAGTCCAAGATATAGTTTGGTGCTGATTACTTGTTTGTGAAAATCGCCCAACAGGTGGCGCTGGTATGCTGCATTGTTCATGATTATCGCAATAGCTCTAACTCAAGAAAAAATGCACGAATTTTCATCAAACTTCAGATTCAGTTAGTCCCTGATATAAATTAGCGCTGTTTAATTTTTGGTGTAAATCTCCCAACAGGTGACGCTGCTATGCTGCATTTTTCACGATTTCCACAAGAGCTGTATCTCAAGAACTATTGCACGGATTTTCATCAAACTTCAGATTTAGTTAGTCCTTGACATGAATTGACGTATAAATTAGTGCTGTTTAATTTTTGGTGTAAATCGCGCAACAGGTGGCGCTGCTATGCTGTATTTTTTGCGATTTCCGCAATAGCTTTATCTCAAGAACTAATCCTTGGATTATCAACAAACTTCAGATTCAGGTATTCCTTGATATCGTTTAGTGCTGTTTACTTTTGGTGCAAATTGCTCAACAGGTGGCGCTGCTATGCTACATTTTTTCAAAATTTCCGCTATATCTCTATCTCAAGAACAAATGCACGAATTCAAATTCAGATATACTTTGATATGAATTGGTGCTAAATTGATGTAATTTCTTGTACTATTTAAATGATTTAATTGACGTGATTTATATAGAAGAAAGTTTTGTGAGGGTTACAACATACTAGTTTATAATGTTATTGGTCTCTAAAGATATAATTTTTTAGTAGTTCATAAAAATACTAATTATAGTATATAATATGCAATTTAAAAGCTTATTTTACTTAAAATTAGACAAAAACTGTAATTATGCATATTATAGTTTTACATTATAGTTATATATTATTACAATTATTATGCATATTCCCATATTTAGTACGTTTACATATTATCAAACAAATACAAAAAATTTTAGCGTAATTTTTTTTTTTTTAGTATTTTTCCAGTTCGTTTTGCAACACTTAAAAGGGATGTTACCAACAAATTTTCAGAAAACAAAAATTCAGGCACAAATGGGTTAATAAAGAAAATGAGATACCTAAAGTAAATATTTTACAAAACGTCTAACATATTTAAAAACCAGACTTCAGCAATTGCCGTGCATAGTAGGAAAAGTACTGTATTTTTTTTGTGTGCAGCTCTTTACAACGGCCTATAGGTTTGTATATATTCTACATAGCAGTGGCGCTAACTTATATGGGCCTATGAGGCCCGAGCCAATAATTTGCTTTTAGCTCACCGGATTTCCATTATTCTATTTTGTTACTTGTTTATTTTTCATTCGCTGAAAAAATGATTTTATTTGAAAACACAGTAAGGATAGCAGTTAAAGGCACAGTCTAAATTAGCAAATAAATGCATACAAAAGAAGTAACTCTAGGCTAAAATAGACATTGGCTTTTTTCTGACACATTTTCAAATTCATTTTTCATCCTAAGTGTATGAAAATCTGATGCTCAGAAACCAACAAATCAAATGTGGTTTTCCATTTTTTAACACAAACGATTTTTCAAAGAATGTTATCAAAGAATTTTAAACAGATTTTTGTCATGCGTAATTTTTTAGTCCTTTTGAGTTTTAATTCGTAGTCATTATTTTAGTAAATATTGGAGTCCAATGAAAACACCATATGAGAAAAGATAATAATAAAATAACAAATTTATGATATATTTTAAGAAATTCTAACTTCACTATCGTAACTTTCCCATCCATCTCATTATCTTCAAAGAAAACAAAATGACCATGTCATTTTACCATAAAATGGTTGAGCCCACCCTATATTTTTCAAGAGATGGCGCCACTGCTACATAGTATACTAAAATTTTTAAACGATTCAATACTAAACTAAAACTTTAAATTTAAACAATAAAGCTATTTCATTTAGCATCTTTAAGCTTAATTGTGACCGCTATAATTCGGGATTCTTAGACACATATACAATGGAAATGATTTTCCATATTCAGTCATATTTTTATACTGGACTTTCGAGTTAAAATGTAATCAAAGAAAAATCAAGCTTCAAGCATAAATTGTCACACTTTTCAATACTTCCAGAATATTTTATAAAATATTTTCTGTTTAATAAAGTAAATGAGATACAAAAGTAAACATTTTATAAAACGCCTAACGTATTCGAAATCCAGATTTCAACAATTACCGCCTATAGGACAAAACGCGGTGCATTTTTTTTTTTTTTTGGTGCAGCCTATGCAATGACATATAGGTTTGTATATATTCTACATAGTATGCTAAAATTTTGTTCAGTAATAAATCGCATAACACTGTTTAAAATTCACCTTTATCCATTTCTACTAATAGACGAAAACATTCCTGATTTCTTTTATGCAACCCTGTATATTACCAAGTTTTTTTATATATACGCCACATACAAAGCTAAAATTTAATTCAAACTAAAACGCGCTTAAAACTACTGAAATCGCATTTCCATAAATTAACATCCCTACACTGTAAAAAAAAATTACAGAAAAAAAATATTTTTTACAGAAAATAACTTTTAAAGAAAAACAATTTTTTTTCTATAAAAAAACTGAATTTTTTAATTTTTACAGAAAAAATGTATTTTTTACAGAAAAAACTGTTTTAATGAAAAATTAGTTATTTTCTGTAAATCAGTTTCCCACTGACGCCAAAATTGACGTTTTTTTCTGTCAATGTGAGGAATTTTTTTACAGTGTAGGCGGCCATGTATTCAGTTCTTTGCGCGGCCCTGAATTTATTTTTTATTCTATAAATATGTTAGTATACTAAATATAGTTCAACTTTACAGTACGTAACTCAATTAAAAGACTCCTTTAAGCTGTTCACGCTGATACTCCGCAGTGCTTACGAATTCTTTTGTGTAGCCCTGCATATGATGCATTGTATTTATACACACTACATAGTAAGCAAAAATTTAGATAAACGTGCATACTATAAATTAAATCGCACTTCTAGCAATTATCGCTAATAGAGAATAATTCAGACACAATACTGTATCCGAATCTTTGAAATTGTGTAACAGAACTAAAATACGTTGCGAACTGTTTTCCTTGTACACAATTATACAACGGGATACTTTTGAGTGGTCTTATAAATGAATAATAAATACTTTAAACTCCATATTCTACAGAATGCATGTTTTAGTGCACTACAATTTCATTATTTTAAATGGTCAAACATCATTGAAATGATATTTTCCCATTCACCGTAATGTAACGGAATTATTTTGACCACCCCTGTAAAGGAACTATAAATGCTACGTACTTCATTGTCAATAGAGACCGTGCTTTGTTTAACGTCAATAACATACAAAAAAAAAAAATCGGGGCGATTCGAATATATTTACGAAAGTTCCAGCCCTGACAGATGACAACACAAAAGGAAGTCGTAAACACTTTTCCACTGTGTAATGAACAATGTTAAAACTATCCAATCAGACTAATCCTATTAAAAATACAAGATATACCTGATATACGACCTAGTGTATAAAATGTAGATGAAAATCAGTTTTAACTGAAAACCCCAATAGATTTTTTACATTTAAATTTTATTTAACTTGTCCCCCAAATATAGCAAACAGCACTTATGGGTCAATATCACAAAATACGATAATTGCAGTCTACACAATAAAATTTCTATTTGTTTTGCAAGTATAATGCAGTTTTTTTTTTTTTAAATTCTAATACAAAATATTATTAGAAGTATTTTCAAGAGATATTATATTCATAATAACATAAAAATAAAGTAATTAAAATACTTAAAATTTCAGATTGCCATTTTCCTGGCATGTCACACTGTGATGTGTGCAAAGTAAAAGGCTTTCTGCTACCATGTACAAATATATTTTTCTAGTTTTTTAATTTCTAATTAATAATTATACCTTATATAACACATATGTGGAAGGTAACAAGTTCTGTATTTTACAAATAATTTTCCATAATTAAAATATGATTGTCAATGAAAATGAATGTCATTGTCCTGACCTACTCATATTAATTCTTTATGAGGTACATAAAGATGCCGCTGCAGAGTAATTCTTCTTGTTCTTAATATAGTTCAAGTCACTAGTAGTAAAATCATTGCTACCAGTAAGATCTTTTAGATATTTCTTTGAAATAATGTGTTTAAAGGCCTTGTAAAAATGTAGACTTTTATGTCATTTCTCCTGGCTTCTATGAATTACAAATAAAACTGAACATTACACTACATTTTAAGTACTATAGAGGAAACATGTTCCTTTAAAAAAATTAAAATGTTAGATCTAAAAAAAAAAAAAAATGTGAAAAATGTTTTAGAATGAAATTGTCATTATCCTGGCATACATATGCCAAGAAAATGACATATAATTACATACAGATGAACTTAAGTTCTTCAAACTTTAAAAATTTTACATATAAATTCCTTTATTCAGCTGTTAAACCACCATTTTTGAAAAAAATCAGAGGCTTTGAAACGATTTAAAATTTCAAATTTTTTGTTTTCAAAATCTCACATTTTGTGACATTCACCCTTATGGTATTTTCTTATTCACCGCATTTCAGCATTTAATCGGAAAACTTCTTTATTCACAGAAATTTCTAAGTGGAGACTTTCTGAGAAATATTTCAGAGATTAATTGAAATTTCGACGTACGTGAACTAATGTAATATCAGTGTCTTTGTGAACTAGTAATATCAAGTTACGGCTGAAAATTTGCACTATTTTGAGAGGTAGATCTGAGAGGTAGATCTGAAATACATATATAGTGTCATATAATAAAATTCCGTCTGATTATTTTTCCGATGCATTTCTAAAATAAATTGCATATCGAAAAACTCCTATCCACCGGATTCTATTTGAGAATCTTGTTATGTCGATTTCTTTCACGATCGATTTCTTTTGTAGGAGAGGGAATTCCCGGAAATAAATGGGGGAGAGCTGACTTTCCTTTATTTGAGAACCAGGCGACTGGAAAGATTTTGCAGTATGCGTGAAAAAGGAAAAAAATGGAAATATCTTCTAGAGTCTAACTAGAAGATATTTTTTTGAGGAAAGAACTGGTAACTTTGAACAGCTTGAAAATCATGTTATATTGGAGGTAGTATGGAAAACCGAGTTTAAAAACTAACGAATGCAATGCAGTAATTTTGTTTTCTGTATTGCCACATGTTTTTGTGGTTTGAATAAGATATTCAAATATATTTTCTTCAGAACATGCAGTGTTCCTAATTTATTTAAAGTTTCCAGCATACTATTTCAGAACAAAATTTTTGTGATACATTCCTTCAAACATCTCCATTCCAATATATAGAAATGAAAAATTGACTGTCTGTAATTTCAGACAATTCCACAGTTTGGCAGCCAGAATTGAGAAATGTTACGTATATGTGTATTAAAACTCGGCCTTGGCAACTAAAGTAATCCAGAATCGAAATAATTTATAGTTAATTTTTAATTACTAAAAAACCACCATTTAACAGCAATTTCCCATCAAATTGAAACATTTTTTGTTATAGCGGTTGTCAACAATTAAAAATCCACAGTAAATTTCTTACCACAACAGTTAAATTTCGATTGCAAGATTTCCACGTAAAAAAATAAATAGGTTGGCAAATTTTTAAAAAAAGTGAATATTGTCATATTGGAAATATAATGGACATCAGCAGGTGAATATATAACGTCATGAGTCTGAAAACCGTTTTGAAACGTGATTAAAACCCGATTATGGGAATAATAGCATATTTTAACGTTTTAAGGGTTCTCTGAATAAGTCTCTGAACACTGTTTTCGTCATTTTTTTAAATCTATTCCATATATATACACGTGTGTGTATGCGAGTATATTAGAATTTATACAATGGTTTAGGTCCCTAAAGCTAATTCTTGGTGAAGAACTGAAATAAAGATTTACGATTTAAAAAAAAATAAAATTCATGGATTTTTTGTACTTACCATTTTTTTTTAATCATGTAAAAATTATTTAAATAACAAAATACTCTGAAACAACTTTTCATGGAAAGGTTTTAATCTCGGTCTCAATCTATATCACAGATTATATTTACTAAGTAGATAATCTGTCTTTCGTATTAAGTGAAAATTACGTAAATTATCAAACAATATAATAAAACACACATACTACAATATATATTAAAACACACATACACATATAAATAACGCTTGCATTCAACAGTTAAATGTGTATATAAATGTGATACAGACGTACATACAATGCACCCAACTGCAGTGAAAAATTAGCCAGAGCCAGGAATCGAACCCGGGACCACAGTATACAAGACTGCTGCTCTAACCACTGAGCTACTACTGCCTATACCTGAGTCTGCAATTTCTCACCAATAAACCATGTTGGGGAAGTCACCAGCCATCTATACGACAGCCTTGGATTACCGGACAACGATGAATAGATTTTACTATTTCATAGATCTACGATAAATATAATAAACACACATACTACAATATATATTAAAACTCACACACACACATAAATAACGCCTGCATTCAACAGTTAAAGGTATATATAAATATTATACAGACATACATGCAATAAATACAATAAATTTTTACTCCAGTTGGGTTTATTGTATTTATTGTATGTATGTCTGTGTAATATTTATATATACCTATTATCACACAATAGTTTATTTTTCAAAACAAACATTCTTAAAATTCCGGGCAGCGCCGGGTACTTTAGCTAGTAGACCATAAAAATTCTTGTTTTGAAATAGTGGTATCAAAGGTAGAATATTTTAAAAACATTGTGACCCCTAATATATATGAGATTAGTAAATAGTATATACACAATATTTGAAATGATTAAATTTGGAGATGAAAATAAACACGCACATTTAATTAACACGCATTGCAAAGAGAAATAAACATTAAATTGTCGTATAGCGTATATCAGCGCAACTTAACACAGCCCTATACACTGTCAGAAAAGCTCGTCAATATACACTAAATTATTACTCATTTTTTAGCAAATAATTTCCTACTCTTAGAAAATGTTTTATCCGTAACGTATTCCCAAAAGTCTGAAAAAGGAGGGAGAAGTTCTGTTCATTTCTAGCATGCACGGGCATTGGTTCTATTAAAACTAAAATCAGAATTTATTTTAAAAATGAAAAACCAAAAATTCTATACATTAAGATTTTTAATTAAAAGAGAGAAGTTTTCGAATTTCAAAATAAATAACTATTACTTTTCTCATTCCTTTAACCCATTTATGCCTAGCGTCCCATTATTGGGACGTTTCGAATTTTAACAAATTTTTATAATTTCCTTCTTTACAACATGAAAATTGTATGAAGCAATTGTCTATAAATGTCTTTATGTATTACCGAGAGAAAACAGCATAAGATTGATAATTATTTGCTTAAATGAAGGCCTTTTTTCGGTGTTAATAGTTTTCTTTTTCATTTTTCAAGATAGCGAAAGGTAAAAAGTAAGTTTATTTGTATTTTTTGTATCAAGGATCTAAATAAGTCATGATCTTAGCTTGTAGACTTCTTTGAAATACGTATTTTTTTAAATTGCGAAATTATATGTTATAGCCTGTTTATTATGAATGTTTATAACGCACAAAATATAGGGCGCTATGTGCAAATCGGTACATATTTCTATTAGCCAGTTGGGGACAGTTATTTATGTAAAGTCTTTTTGAAGATGATTTTGAAATAAATTGTTTTCTAGCCTCAAAAACGATTATTCTTAATACTTATGATGTTATTAGTCTCTGTAACGAAATAAATATATTTTTTAATAGTTCATAAAAATACTAATTATAATATACGTAATATAAAATTTAAAAGCTTAATTTACGTAAATTTCGACAAAATATATAATTATGCATTTTCCACGTATGGATATTCCCATATTTAATCTGTTTACATTTTATCAAGTAAATACTAATAGTTTAGCATATTTTTTTTTTACTATTTTTACAGTTCATTTTGCAACATGTAACAGTGATATTACCAAAAAAATTTCAGAAAACAAAAAATCAGGCATAAATGGGTTAAAAATACTGGCAATTTATTTTTTAAAGTTAAATAAAGTTAAATAAAGTATAATTTGTAAAGTTGTTTATAAATAGATATTCACATTTAAAATATATTTTAAATGAATACATTAAAAGATATTGTGATTAAAATATTAAATGAAAAAAAATGGATATTACTCAAAAATACCTTATCGAATAAAAACATAATATTCATATTTTGCATCTAGGAATCTACTTAGAAATATTTATAATTTATACTTTTATCCTATATTAATACTAAAATATTAAAACCCCAGCACAATCCCAAACGAAATCTTCTCGAAATTAACTTTTTAAGGAAATTGAGCAAGCCATATCCATCTGAAGTGAACATATTTACTTCAAAGTGTTTAGTTTTTGTACAACTATAGCCCAATGGTCAGAATACTCATCGCCTAACATTAAGATAGCTGGTTCGATTCCAGGTCAGCGACTTTTATTTTCTCCCAACTCTCTTCAATTGGCGTATAGTTTACCTTCTGTAACGGAGAAAAGAAAAACAGATGCTCGTCGCGCTCTAAATCACAAGTTGGAAATGGCTCGTCAAACGTGGCAAATGAGGTGCGTTCGTACTGTAACTAGTTTTATAAATATTTTTTGCACCGCATAGTGTACTGAATGTATATTTTAGTGCACTTTAATAAGTGCATATCCATTTCATTCTGTTCGAAAGGGTGAAACATCATTAAAATGCACTTGAAATAATTTTTTCCCATTGGCCGTAATGGAACAGAAAACTTTTGACTGTCCCTGTCATTAAACTATACATCTGATTTTCATAAAATTTGAAATGACAACAAAATTTTGCAACAAATATATAGTTAAAATTTCGGACCATTCGGTTGGGTAGTTTTTGCTCTGTTATAGACGGACGGACTGAACGACGACTATAGGTTCTGCATATTTATATAATTACGAACGCACCTAAAATGGAGTGTTGGAGTGAATATTCACTCTACCGCAGAGTCAATATGCCCAACCTCTTTAGAGTGACTATTCACTCTGAGCAAAACTGGAATTTTTGACTTTCTGAAAGACGGAATGCCCACTCCTGGGAAGTGAATAGTGACTCTAAACAGGGGTGGGTAATCGCTCTGTCGGAGAAGTGACTATTCACTCTTGCTAAAGAAGTGTTTTTTCATCCCTGGTAGGAGTGAAGTCACTCTTTCATAGGAGTGAATGTTAAATTTTTATGCTGTTTCATGGGCATTTTAAAAGAATTATCTTTTAGAACATGCAATGAAAATAAATACAAGTGTGGTAAAGATTGGAATAAAATACTTTATTGGCAGTATTTATTTAATTCATAGTTTGTAACATTAATTGAACTTTTAAGGAAAAATTCAATTAAAGGTACATGTGAATTAAATTAGATTACTGACAGAAAAAAACTAAAATATTTTATTACGATTTTATCCGTTGTGTTTGCTTTCATTGCATGCCTTATAAATATATGATAATTCTTAAATGCCCAATATTAAAATAAAGTTTTATTTTTAATATAAAATCATATCTTTTTAACGTACTTTTTAACAAAATAGCGCTATGTTAGTCTTATTCTTCTAAAATATTAATTTTTCCACTTAAAAAACAATGCTTATCAACTGACATCTTTTTTTAATAAGTTCTAAGCTTGATTTAAACATAAACAATTTGTAAATTTCTTTATGTGTTGCGATGTCGAAAGAGATTTAAAATATCAGCTTTACAAAAATTGCACAGAAAATCCCCCTCCCTCCCCCCACCCGCAAAAAAAGAAAGAGAAAATTCATATAATTTGAAAATTAAATTTTTCTTTTAAATTTACATTGCCACATGGCAATTTTTTTAAGACATCAGATGAGAATCGGAGGAGCTATTTATTTAATAAATAAATAAATATTCTCTTTTAATAACATTGAGAAAAAAATACTTCTAATTTCTAAACTTCTTTTGCCTTAAACATACATCTTAATATCTGTCATTTTTTTTTTTTTTTTAATATTTCATATAAGTGATTATAAATGAAATTATAAAAACCGCAATTTTAAGTGCAAAATCTAGTTATGAAAGTAAATGCATAAAATTCTAGTATTTTAAATTTCAAATTTATTTTTCGTTAAAAATAATTAAAAATCAATATTAAAATTGATTTCAAATGAAATATATATGTATGTCGTAAGCTAATTGAGAAGTCCGACTCTTTGCAAACAGCCTAGGCTCTTTGCAAACAGCCTAGGCTCTTTGCAAACAGCCGGGCTAATTGGAGAATCCATCTCTTTTTTCCAATTAGCCTGATATTTTTCAGGCTTATTGAAAAGAGCCTAGAAATCGTTAGGCTAACTGAAAAATGATCACTTATTATCCGATCAGGGTGATATTTTTAGCTCACAGTCTATCAAAGCCTGAGAGCTTATGTGCCCGCCGATTCTGTGTGTACGTGCGTAAAGCGACAACTCTTGATAGAAGTATTCGATTTGCTTCAATTTTTTTTTCTAGGTTCATTCTGATAAGGAGCTTCCCCGATTAGTTTTTGGGGTTCATTGGTTAAGGATTAAGGGGGAAAGGGGGGGGGGCTAGCTCCCCCCTTAATTTATATAAATGGGTTTTTCATGCAGAAATATTCGATTTGCTCCAAATTTGGTATACCGGTTTATTGTGTTAAGGAGCTTCCCTGATTAGATTTGGAAGCTCATTATTTAAGTATAAAGGGGGGAAAGGGCGGCTACTCCCCTTAATTTAGATAAATCGGTTTTTCATGATAAATTATTCGATTTGCTCCAAATTTGGTATACCGGTTTATTAAGTTAAGGAGCTGCCTTGATTAGATTTGGAGGTTCATTACTTACATATAAAGGGAGGAAAGGGGGCTACCCCCCCGTAATTTAGATAAATGCGTTTTTCATGCAGAAATATACGATTTGCCATAAATTTGGTATACCGGTTAATTATGTTAAGCAGCTTCCCTGATTACATTTGGAAGATCATTATTATGTATAAAGGGGGGAAAGGGGGGGGGGCAATTGCCTCTCCCCTTAATTTAGATAAATGCGTTTTTCATGTAGAATTATTCGATTAGCTCAAATTTGGTGTACTGATTTATTATGTTAAGGAGATGGCTTGATTAGATTTGAAGGTTTATTTGTTAAGTATAAAGGGAGGAAAGGAGGGCTAGACCCCACCCCTCCCTTAATTTAGATAAATGGGTTTTTCATGCAGAGGTATTCGATTTGCTCCAAATTTCGTATACCGGTTTATTATGTTAAGAAGCTGCCTTGATTGGATTTGTAGATTTATTGGTTAAGTATAAAGGAGGGACAGGGGCTAGTATCCCCTCAATTTAGGTAAATGGGTTTTTCATACAGAATTATTCGATTTGCTTCAAATTTGATATACCAGTTTATTACGATATGGCTTCATTCATTTATTTGGATGTTCATTGGTTAAGTATAAAAGGGGGGAAAGGGGGGCAATTTCTCCTCCCCTTAATTTAGATAAATGGGTTTTCCTGCAGAATTATCTAATTTAGTTTAATTTTTTTTCTAGTTTCATTCTAATATGGCGCTTTTCTGATTAGATTTGAAAGTTCATTGGTTCAGCATAAAGGGAGAAATGGGGGAGCTAATACCACCCCCCCTTAATTTAGTGAAATGTTTTTTTCATGCAGAATTATCCGATTTGCTTCAAATTTGGTATACCAGTTTATTATGTTAAGTAGCTTCCCTGATTAGATTTTGAGGTTCTTTGGTTAAGTAGAAAGGGGGGAAACGGGGACTAATCCATTCATTTATTTTTCGAGGGACATTATTCTTTGAAATAAGAGTATAATATACAAGTAGTGTGAATAGCCTGTGAGCTCAATGCCATCAGTTTAACTGGGCAATTTTCTTATTAGGTTTATTAACACATAACCCTACCCAAACCCGAAAATTAAATTACAACAGACCGTACCCCGATCCGAGCAAGACAAAATAATTTCAGTCTACATACAACCCAACCCGAACCTGAGAGTTCCATTTGAAAAACCCCGAAATCCCGAACCAAATCTGATAACCGGCAAAAATATTCCAAAGATCCATAACCGGATCCGGACAAGACAAATTAGTTTCCGTGGACACGCAACGCTACCAGAACCTAAAAATTCCATTCGAAGTCAACCAGAAAGCCGTCCCGAACCAAATCTTAACCGACAAAAATATTCCAAAGAACTATAACCCGATGCAAGCCAGACAAAATAATCTCCGTCCACCGGCAACCCGATCCGAACCTGAAAGTTCTAATTGAACTCAATCCGAAACCTGGTTGTGGTCGGTTTTCGGGTTGACTTCAAATGGAACCTTCAAGTTCGGAACCGGTTGAAAAAAAATTTAACTAAATTAGATAATTCTGCATGAAAACCCATTTATCTAAATTAAGGGGAGGGGCAATTGCCCCCCTTTCATACCAGTAGAAAGGGGCCCAATGAACCTCCAAATCAAATGAAGGAAGCCATATCGTAATAAACTGGTTTATCAAATTTGAAGCAAATCGAATAATTCTGTTTGAAAACCCATTTATCTAAATTAAGGGGACACTAGCACCTGCTCCTCCTTTATACTTAACCAACAAATCTCCAAATCTAATCAAGGCAGCTCTTTAACATAATAAACCGGTATACGAAATTTGGAGCAAATCGAATAACTCTGATGAAAAACACATTTATCTAAATTAGGGGGGGGGGTCTAGCCCCCTTTCCTACCTTTATACTTAACTAATGAACCTCTAAATCTAATCAGGGAAGCTCCTTAACATAATAAACCGGTATACGAAATTTGGAGCTAATCGAATAACTCTGCATGAAAAACCCATTTATCTAAATTAAGGGGGGGGGAGGGTCTAGCCCTCCTTTCCTCCCTTTATACTTAACAAATAAACCTTCAAATGTAATCAAGCCATCTCCTTAACATAATAAATCAGTATACCAAATTTGAGCTAATCGAATAATTCTACATGAAAAACGCATTTATCTAAATTAAGGGGATAGGCAATTGCCCCCCTTTCCCCCCTTTATACATAATAATGATCTTCCAAATGTAATCAGGGAAGCTGCTTAATATAATTAACCAGTATACCAAATTTATTGCAAATCACATATTTCTGCATGAAAAACCCGTTTATCTAAATTACGGGGGGGATAGCCCCCCGTAATGTAGCCCCCCTTTCCTCCCTTTATATGTAACTAATGAACCTCCAACTCTAATCAAGGCAGCTCCTTAACTTAATAAACCGGTATACTAAATTTGGAGCAAATCGAATAATTCATCATGAAAAAACGATTTATCTAAATTAAGGGGGGTAGCCCTCTTTCCCCCCTTTATAGTTCAATAATGAGCTTCCAAATCTAATCAGGGAAGCTCCTTAACACAATAAACCGGTATACCAAATTTGGAGCAAATCGAATATTTCTGCATGAAAAACCCATTTATATAAATTAAGGGGGGACTAGCCCCCCTTTTCCCCTTTATCCTTAACCAATGAACCCCAAAAACTAATCAGGGAAGCACTTCATCAGAATGAACCTAGAAATTTTTTTTGAAGCAAATCGGATATTTCTATCAAGAGTTATCGCGTTACGATCAGTCGCGTTCAGTCGCGTTCAGTTAGCCTTAGTTTTTCTAGGCTCTTTGCAATAAGCCTGAAAAATATCAGGCTAATTGGAAAAAGCGAGATGGATTCTCCAATTAGCCCGGTTCTTTGCAAAGAGCCTAGGCTGTTTGCAAAGAGCCGGATTTCTCAATTAGCCTACGACATGTATATCTTTAGGGATTTTTACAGTTACGTTCATGTAATTATGCATGTTAATATAAGAATATATATTTCTAGATTTAGCTGTTTTTTCGCAAACAGATTCAAAACTAATTTATATTTCATGCAATATGTTATGTGGTACTATAAACAAAGTATCAAAAACACTTACTGATATTATCGATATGGAGAATTCTTCGAGACTTAATTTAAAGAACTGTCATGGTGAATGAGAGACAAAATACTTGCATCTCTTAAAAGAAAATCCCTTCATATATCCTACTAGCTATGTTAAAATAATGAAAATTTCCTTTCTTAATACATAACTCTTCGAACTGGTTTGTAGGTCTGGGGTTAGTTCTTGTTTGCCAAGTTTTGACGAGATGAATAACTCTACATTCAGTGGAGTAGTCGTAAAAAAAAAAAAACAGACGGTATACGCTCTAAGCAGAAGGTATACCCTAGAGTGTATATACTATAGCTTTTTTGAGAAACAGAGGGTATACGATGTTCCTATAAAAAGTCCAGAAGGTATACAGCGTATACCTCCGTATACCCTCCACTACATCCTTGACTATATTATTGATGAAAAGCAATTAAAAGTAATACTGTCTTTGTTGTAATTTCCCGGATGTAACTTCAAGTGTTTCTTTCCCGTCGTTATATCGATATCTGAAGCACATAAGATCCCTCCAGCCATCCAAAATGCAAGAAATTTCTAAAATATAACACTTCCACAAATGAAGCAGCCACAGTAATAATATAATGACAAAGTTTTTCACAGTAAAAAATCAGGACCGGTCAAAGATGTGAACTGTTGAAGAACGTTTACATTTGAATGCGACAACGGACTCGCAACTCAGATTCGTCTGACAAAGGAAAAAAGATGGAGTCAGCATTTCCATTGTAAACAGATGGCTATATCATTACTCCAGCCAACAGTTTACAGTATGATAATCTCATTAAATCTTTTTATCAGCGGGTAATAGAACGTTGTGTATAAGAACAAATCGGAAACGTTTTATTTTCTTTATTTGGCATTTTTCGTAATTCTTACACTTATATAATAATATAATTGTTACAGTTTTTATACTTTCAGGCAGAAGGGAAAAAAACATATTACCAAAAATTAAAAAAAAAAATAAAATAAAAAATAATCGTCATATCGCTTCCAAATAATGCATTTAATTTTTATGAAATATAATCACAGGCAGGAAGGCGGTTGCAGGCAAGTTTCTTTCCCTGTATTTGAAATTTACTAATTAAATTTACTTTGTATTTAAAGAAATAAAATTTATTCTTCGAAATGATTACACAATTAAACACTAAGAGAAAAATGAACTAAGACATTTTCGTAATAAGTCAATTTTTAATTATTTCCTTTTGACGTTCTTATATTTCAAATTTATCTTAAATTGGGAGATAAGGGGTGTTCAGAAGGGCAAAACCCTCCCATCAGAGGAAAAAAAAAATGTTCTGCATTTTGAAAAATATTTTAGAAATATATTTTTAAATATTTGATTATTCTTACTCGTTAATTTTTTTTATATTTCTTTTATATGAAAATTATCTTGTATGAGGTGTTCTGATAAGATTCTTGGTTTAGCTTGTTTCATGTTTATATTTTTCGTTTTAGTTAAGCGAACTAGGCAGGGGACTCCATGTGAGGTGAGATATTGCACTCTTGACAACGGAGTGGAGTGACATTTTCCACTCCCGACAATGGAGTGAATTATTACACTCCTTCCTAGGGAGTGTAAAATTCCACTCTTTAAGAAGTGTATTTTTATAAAATTCACTGCAAAAAGAGTGAAAATGCCTGTCAAAGAGTGAACTTTTCATTCCTCCCAATTTTAGAGTGCAATTAACGGAAAAATCCCGATAGACTGCTGCCAGGAAAATTTCCGTGAATTGAAGAAAGTATATCTGAGAGTGTATACTAATTTTACATTAGTAGTATAGCTGAAATCACTTTTGCTTATTCACATCAGATATAACCAACCAACTTGGAAGAGTCATCTATATAACTCTCACATTACCTGTTCCGCTCAAGACGAACTTCACTCTCATAATATCATGTAAAACCTTTGTCTCAAAAAAGGCATCAGTGCTGCATTAACAATATTTCTACCAGTGACAAATGACACATTTTTTTAAAGTTTTGATTTATATTTATTTTGCTCGTAGTTTTTGAATGTTATAAGCATAGAAAAGTCTTCAATGTATTAAAAATGATTTGTAATTCTTTCAATCTAAAAATTAGAAATCGGAAAACCACAAATCGAAGTCTTTTAAAAGGGTTCATTTGACAACAATAGAAATAGTGTTAATATATACATTCCCTGTTTGATGAATTTCGACCGCCCTCATTCATTCTACATAATTTCTTTTCTCCTTGGTCAACAAAAATCTCATTCAACAGAACAATGTTTAAAAGATTAAATTTTTGTGAATTATACAGACGGACATGCGATCTTTTCCAACTGTTTCAAAACGAATTCAATTAACTTGAATCTTTTCCATTTTAGTTAAAAGAGGATTAACTCAAGTGTAATCCGATTATGTACGGCAGAAAAAAAGATTGATTTTCTGTCCCAAAACATAGTGAGATGAAACTGCGATAATAAAAATGTTTTAAAATATAGGCTAAAGTGTTTTTTAAAACATTGAGAAGTTCGGCAGGAAACATTTCTATTTACATAGTAAAACAGTTGATTAAAGTACATTTTGGTTTTACAGTTCAAGATGAGTACTTAAAAAAATATAGAAAGAGTATTTTGTAATAGCTTGTGCGTATTAAGGTCTGTTTTAAAATAATACTCCCCACCCCACAAAAAAAATCAACAACCTGGAATTAGTTGGAGCGAAAATGTTTCAAATCCGTCCTTCTGTCCTGTATCCGGTACTTTGCTACTAGCTAATTTTGCTTTCCCTTTGAATACTCTTATCCTTTGAATATTATACATCGTACAAAAAATTTCCTACTTATTTATTTTAAATAATAATTATTATATTTTCGTTTGGATACCATGCTTTTCATCTTTTGTAAATGGATTTTTGATAAACTTTTGCATAGAATAATTCTAACTGTTGCAGTTATTTTTATAAAAAATATCTAACTTTATCATTTAAGATTTTTCTCATTTTTTTTAAATTTAAAACTCTTACTTTATATTACATCTTAGACCTGGAATCAAGGCCTGAATAACGCAGGGACATGTGGGGAAGCTGCTCCGGGACCCCCACTTGATAGGGGCACCTAAAAGAGTAATCAGGATTTTTATTAAAGGATCTAAATTATTTAAATTGGTCAAATGTGAATAAAATTCTTGCATTTTTGAAGATTTAGGAAGAAAGTGCCGTCTTCCCCTTCTTCTCTCTGCTTACACCCACTTCTCCCTTAAAAACCCATATTATTAGAAAACTAATGATTTAAAATTTTATAAAAACTTAGGATTCCATTATTTTCAAGAGAAATTCATTATTAACGTTTTCCTCATAACGAGGCAAGTTAAAATCGTTAATGATGAGCCATTGCTGCATGCCTCTTTAAAACATTTTATTTCATACGTAGATAATCAAAGGAAAAGTTTGCAAATAAATAAATACTCCCGCCAACAAATCCATCATTTTTTTCTATTTTCCTACTAGTATTTTTTACTTTCTTCTATCTTTTTACAAGAAGAAAGTATTGGATTCATGAAAATTTTCGAATTCCGGTTTTCGACGGATTTACACGTTTTAGGGGTCAGAGATTCCAAAAAACATGTTTTCACAAAATGTCTGTCTGTCTGTCTGTCTGTCTGTCTGTCTGTCTGTCTGTGTGTATGTGACACAAATTTTGTGGGCGCTCTATCTCAAGAACTAATGCACGGAATTTAATAAAAATTGATATTCAGTTAGTGCCTAATACAAATTGATGCTGATTAGTTTTTGGTGTAAATCGCTCAACAGGTGGCGCTGCAATGCTGCATTTTTCATGATTTTCTCAATAGCTCTATCTCAAGAACTAATGCACGGATTTTGATCAAACTTCAGATTTAGTTAGTCCTTGATATGAATTGATGATGATTACGTTTTGGTGTAAATCGCCCAACAGGTGGCGCTGTTATGAGGAATTTTGCAGGATTTACACGATTTCCCCAATAGCTCTATCTTAAGAACTAACGCACGGATTTTCATCAAACTTCAGATTAAGTTAGTCCTTAATATGACTTGCTACTGATTAGGTGTTGGTGTAAATCGCCCAACAGGTGGCGCTTCTCTGCTGCCTTTTCCACGATTGCCTCAATAGCTCTATCAATAGAACTAATGGACCAATTTTCCTCTAACTTCAGATTTAGTTGTATGTTGACACAAGTTGTTGTTAATTAAGTTTTGGTGTTAATCACCCAATAGGTGGCGCTGCTATGCAGAAATTTTCACGATTTTCGCTATTGCTCTATCTCAAAAACTAATGTACGGATTTTCTCCGAACTTCAGATTCAGTCAGACGTTGACATAAATTGTTGCTGATTAGGATTTGGTATAAATCACCCAATAGGTGGCGCTGCTAGGCAGCATTTTTCTGAATTTAGACGATTTCAGCGATAGTCATATCTCAAGAACTAATGCACGGAATTTCATATCGTTAGAATCCTCATGAGATGCATAGATTGCCATTTAATTTTGGCAGTGTGATAGCGAATTTTGAAGTATTAACATGTATGAGATAGAAGAAAGTTTTGGGATTGGTACATCAGACTCGTTTCTTAATGTTGTGACCATCTTTTTTGTGATACTCTGTATACAGTACCTAATACGAAATTTATGTATATGTACTAGAGGTAAGTCACTTTAGCGAAATTCATAATTTCTGTGGATAGCTAGAGAAGACGACCCCCTCCCCCCCCCCTCTCAGAATGATCCTTGCTTCGGGACCCTAGATAGTTTAAGTCGGGCTCTGCGTAGAATACTCAGAAATCAATAGACAATCTATCAAAATCAGACTGTTTGCTGTTTCTATAACACAGTTACTCTTCCTATCCCTTTAAGGGTCTCGGGCAACACCGTCTTGATGTATATAGTCTCTTGGAGACGGTATTGGCTCAGGCGGGGCCGTCGAAAAGAACAATGCAAAGAAAGTTGTTTCGCGATGCCCCTTTTAAATTTGCAATTAAATGGGTGCGGCTTTGAAAGCGATTGTTACATAAATGCTTATAACTCCGTTAAAAATGCAAATATTTTTATGCGGTTTTTTGCACTGTTTTCGGAATTTATTGAATATTCAAAATAGTTAATAAGGAAAAATCGATGTTTTGAAAGTTTTCAAGCCCTGAGCCCCCTTAAGCTTAGACCTGGAGAGTTTTGGTAGAAATTAAAAGTAAGAATCGTAAGGATAATATTCGATTGAAAAAAAAAAAGTCCGAAGTCGGATTACGTCGAGAGAATCCACACAATTATGTGGTGCAGGTTCGGATTCAAATCACAGAAAAAGAGGAAATTATTTTTTCATTTTCCCTAGGATCACCTTCACAATTGAAGAGCTAAGTGGAAGAACATGTTAAGTAACAAAAATGACATATTTGAAGAAATTTGATGTGAAAGTTTTTGTTATCAATTTTAAAGATTTATTTTCTGTTTGATACCATGTGTTTAAAATATTAGCAGGTGTGGTACTGAACTCTATCAAAAAAACTTATTCAGATTTATTTTTTAAATATTAAAAAATATTAATATTATTTAGATTATTAAATAATAAAATATTAAATATTAATGAATGTCTTCAAATCTAAATAGAATTTTGGTATTTTAGCTTTACCATGCGATAGAATACCTGATAACGCCTTCGTACAAAAGATAAAATAATTTTTAAGAAAATGTAGCATATCATGTTCATCCACTCAGCTCTTCAATTGTATAGGTCAGGTATTAAAGGGTTAAAAAACTGAAAATTTCGCAATAAAACTAACGTATTCGTACGGATCTGAGGATGTTCCATAAATTCTTAAACCTTTAAACTCTTTCAGATATGTAATTATTTTTTTCCTCTAATTTTTAATGACATTGGTCCTCGTGTAACTAAAGACTCCATTTTAGAGGATAAAAGGGAAAAAGATGGCATGATAGGGTTTTTAAATTTTCTTTTACACTGTAAAAAGAGACAAATATTACTTAATCTAGAAAACTATAATATAACCAAGAATGAAGGTATACAAAAACAAAAATATACAATAAAATGGCATTTGAGAAAGCATTTGTTTTTATTGATAAAACTGAGATATTTTTGTATAAATTAATCCAAAAGGCTTCACCTTTCTATAATTTTATAAAAATGGCTGCATTTTCATTTCACCAGCTCTGAAATTAGAAGTAAAATTTTAAAAGAAAGTAGGGGAGACCGGGGGAATAGCGCCACTCGGGGGTATGCTGCCACCCCGCCTAGTTTAAATACTAACGACTGCTTGAGATAGTGAATGCGTCTGCACTATAGCGGCCAACAATAGGAACAGTGCCTAGAGTGAGAATGATTTTGTTATACGTCGTTCGTTTGTTCTAATGAAAAATTTATTTTTCATCTAGTTGCTTCTTATTTTGGAGCTTCAAATGATTAGAGGTAAACACCTTTTATTGTAATATTAGGTATTTAAGATAATATTACCCGTAATCTACAGGCATTCACCGACATTTTGATGCAATTTGTTGAACAAATTCGGTTCTTCTTTCGGCTTTGCTGGGGAATTTCCGCTATATTGTCCTCTCGGGGTAATTCCGCCACCATGGCGAAGGGCGACTTTTGCAATTTCAGTTAAATTGTAAGCTTAGCACATTAATAAATCTAGCTTAAGGAACATTGTAATTATTCATTATACTGCTAAATTAAATTGCTTTCTAAATATTTTCAGTAGGTTATGTGTTTCCTAGTATCTATTTCATGTATTTACTAGGTCATTAAAAAGTGGCGTCATTACCTCGATACAGTGGCGGAATTACCCCAGTACCCTGGGTAATCTCGCCACTGTACAGAGGTTGAATTTTTTCATATGTGTGCTTACTTTACAGTTATGATTAAGGTGGTTAAATTTATACAGATACTAAAGATCATGATTCAGCTTTAGAATTTTACTTATTAAAAAATAAACATTTTCTTGAGGTGAAAAAAATTGAAATTCCCTTAAGATGTCGCCATTGCCCCGGTCTCCTCTATTGCTTTTGACAAATGAAGCTTTGACAATGTGCATTTTTATTGATAAAACTTTTAACCTGTATTTGTAAATGTCATTTATTAGTTCAAACTGATTATTTTATAAAGTATTGATTTTTTCTGATTGTACAGTAAAATTAAATTTCATTTTCCCCCAAAGAATTGAAAGATCTCATGCAATTTAAATGCAACATATTGGATTGCTACGATAGCTAGTTTTATATAAAAGACATCAGTAAATACGCCCAAGAAATCGGGACGAACAATATAGGAATGAATAAATATATAACAATTTTAAAAAGGGGGATTTTTAAAAAGAACACAATGTTTGTCTTCAAAACCTACTCGTAATTCTGCATTGAAATTTAGCATAGTTAGATTTTATCATAGTGGTAAGAATATAAAAGTTTTAACACTGTGATTAAAAAGATAATGCGTCCTCTTTAAGCTCTAGAGCAGGGTTGGCGAACCTATGGCACGCGTGCCAGAGTTGGCACATTAGCTAATTTTCCTGGCATACGAAAAATTTAAATTTGGTAATCGTTATACAGATAAAATCCATTTTTTATTTCTGTTTTAACCAATATATTTTTTATATACGGACAGTACACAAATAATATTTTTTTTTTTTGCATGAATGAACACATCAGAATAATTTTCTTTCCCTGCCATGCTATGCAGCGTTTTCGCCATGTATTTTGCCTTTCTATACGTATTTAAAAAGTTGTAATTTTCAAATGAATTTCGTTTGAGAGTCACTGCAATAAAATGGCAAATGGATTCAATTTAGCTATGTATATTTGCAAAAATAACAAAATATGAACCAGATATAGAGCATTTTCCATCGAACGTACAATAAAAAAAATCTCACCAATACATTATTAGCACATTGTTTAATGCAACATGGAAAATTTTAACCGAGATGTTGCATTAATAATAAGTTAAAAATTAATGAAATAAAACTGGTATTTCCCCCCCTTATTACAGTACATACCACATAAAAGAATCATATATACGAATTAAAAATTCCTTCATTTAATGGCTGTTACAAAAAAAAAATCGCATTTTGATTTTTAATATTTTTTAATTATTAATACATGAAAGCAACTGATTTTATAACCAATAATTCGTATAAACATCGTACTCTTCAAAATTATTTTTGCATAAGTTTGGCAAGTTGCATTGTTGATAGATATTGTTTGTGAATTTTTAGCACGCGCACGTGAAAAGATTCGCCGAACCTGGTCTAGAGAATATTTTCGTTTCTTTCTATTTTAAACGCAGACCAAAAATCTTTCTTGTAGCTTCACAGCCAGAATAAAGAAAAGTAATTTTTCCTCATTTATTTCAAACAAAGCTTATTCTGAAATAAAATCTGCCATAAGCAAAGAACACGATTCCCAAATAGAATTCTACTGATAATTTTTCGCTGTAAAATTTATTTTAGAACTACATGAGAATTTGATTGAATGGAATCTTATAATAGGACTGCATGTTTGTATTTTCTACTTTTCTAAAAATATAAAGAATTTCCACCTGTAACTGAACATTAGTTATTCGTAAGGATTCGAGGATATTATAATAGCTTTCGAAATTTAAATTCAGCTCCGATATACAAATTTATTTTTTGATGAAATTTGTACAAAAAATATAATTAAAAGAATCGGAGTTTCATTGCGATAGTGTCAGTTTAATTGCCAATTATTTGCCATTTAACGATCTATACTATAAAGCATGTCTCTGAGTAGCACTGACGTTATATCGATGGTAGTAACGATCTGGGAATCAGTATTGCTCTTTTGAAAATGTATTACCTTTTAATGTCCACAAATTTATCGAAAAATTTAGTGAAAGAGGTTAAGGAATTCCAAATAAACGATGGATGGATCATTCGTTTGGATCATAGTTTATTTGGAGTTCCTTTACCCGCAGTTTATTCTATTGAGCTGTTTTAGAAAATTATTTCTATGCCAAAATGTTATTGTGAAGGCGTTTGACCATCAAGAATGCTTAATACGCATAATGGAAAAGTTCCAGATTAAAAAAAAAAAATATTTTTTAAAAATTTTTATTTAAGATTTTAAGATTTTTATTTAAAATCAATGTAGACATGAAGCCTGACACATGGGATAGTGTTGGAACATAAGTAGAAAATATGAAAACAGCAGATAGGAACTTTCATTGGTTGATCGGCAGCGCGGTGTCTCTCGCCACCACAACCACTACATTAACACGATCGCTGCCAAAGCTGAGATGGTGTATCTGTTCATACACGCCAAGATCATATCTGCAATTTAGTACTTTTAAATTATTTTCTGTTTTATTTTAAATATTATATATAAGACGAATTACTTTTAGCCACAAATCAATTCACACGTGTACGCTCGTTGTTGGAATATGAAACATTGTAGATATTTTCTATAGCAGTGCTCGTAATCGCCAATATAGATAAGATCAATAACGAGTTATCTCGTAGCTGTAGATGGCAGCAAACGTGTTAAAGAACGTGTTTTTTACGATACAACATCGCCAATATAAATGTATTGGTATAAAAATAGATTCCCAAACTGGCGTGCTTAATGTACTGATAAAATGTTAATTAGATGAGAAGTAACCGAGAAAAATTTGAATTGAATGCGGTATAAACTAATTATTCAATTATCGCTTTTTGGTGAAATGTGCGTAGCATTATTACAAACCTATGGGAGAGGCCGAAAATCGTCTGCGCTATTGCATACAGTGGTAAACTTCAGTTCTTTTTAAATGGAAAAGAGACGACAGAAATAAATATGACTGAGGAATTATCAAAAGGAGAAATACCGGGTGATCCAGAAGTTCCGGGAGTTTTCAAATGTTGGTAATTAATAAACAATTTGTAATAGTAAGATGCGGTTTTTACAGAAATGCTTAGAAGCATGTGGGATTTTTTTTTAATGAATTTGTTTTAAATATTAGTTACAGGTGGCGTTGAAATTATGTAATTTTGCTATGGTATAAAACGGCTCACTATAAAGAAATAATCAGTGTCCAACGGTTATAACTTTTTAGTATGCGTCCATCACTTATAAGAAACGCCTTGAGACGATGTAAAACATTAAATTTTGAATCAAAATTCCTTTTAAATGCAATTTTTGTAATCTTCGAGAAAGCGTTTAAACATAAACGACCCTTAAGAGGCTGCTTCAGTCAAGCGAAAAGATCCGTTCGCTAATCCTATGGGAGGAATTTATAAAGATATCTCGGTTGCATTTCAATATTTTTAGATTTTTTTTTCTTTTTTTGCATTGGATAACTGAGGTTGATCTGTACAAAGGCCATATTTTTACTTTTTAGACATTGTTTACCAATATTTTTAATGAGTACACTTTCACTTTCGGAACCGGCATGCAACTGAGATATCTTTATAAATTTCTTCCACAGGATTAGCATTAGAGAACGGAACTTTTTGCTTGACTGAAGTCGCCTCTTAAAGCGAAATCTGAGCAGTATCTTAGGAAAGATGTTGCGAAATGAACTCATCGACTTATATAACGCATGGCATAGATACTTTCGTTGTTGTACACCAGCGCCACCTGTTGCTCAAAATTTTAACTATTTTTTTTTTCATTATAAAGAAAATCCCAGATGTTTCTGAGCATATATATGAAAACCGCACCTTTCTATTGTACATAATTTCTTAATTATTAACATTTCCAAAGTCCTGGAACTTCTGGATCACCCGGTTTAAAATCCAATTGTTTTAACATTTTAGTCAACTTTAAAGTGATAAAGAAAAATCTACAAAGGAAATGATATTATAAAGGTAATTTGTTATCTAGTTTTACTTATTTGAAATTTGTAAACCAGCAATCAATGATAGAACCTATAAAAAGTTTTTTTTTTATGAAATTTAAAGGGGAGAAATATTAACTTTTGAAATATTTTAGAGTAAATTGACAAATAAAATATGTGACGTCATCATAGTTATCTGATTGAACTGTGTTGTTTCAGTTTTTGTCCAGATAACTGAAGTGGCAGAGTACTGGCATTATAAGCCAAAAGTTTTGTGTTTCGATTCTCAGTCTGGACACTTTTCCAGTCAGTTGAAAAATTACAGCTCGTGCGATTTCTTTCTGAAATGGTATGATTGTATTGAAAATAATAAATATAAACTAGAAAACGGGAATTCAACTTTTTCAGAATTTAATGTTGCCCCCGATGAAAAAAAAATATATGTATAAATAAATAATACAAAACATATTTCAATTTTAAGAATTAAATCACACGCTTTTATTTTATGTAAAATGACGTCATTCGCATCCGCTTCAGAATTCCACATTTACGATCCAGTCTAAAACATCTACAGTAAAGCATGCATAGGACGTCATTATCGCAGAATAATTCACAAATGCAGCATAAAGATGACGTCATTAAAGAAACTTGACAAAAAAAAAAGGGCTATCTAATGCTTCATAGGCCTTCTTTCGCTTGTATAAATTTAATATAGACATTTAAAATTAGATATAGTTTATAATAGCTCCATATTTTAACAGAAATAATTCGTTTATATTTTTTTTTTTCAAGATAGCACGTATTTTAATTACAGTTTCTTTCGGTTGTTATGAGAAAATGGCAACAAAAACATATAATTACGATTTTCCAACTATTTTTCCTTTACTTTCTACAGAAATGGAGTACTACTGTTGCCAATATTAACCAAATGACTCTAAAAATTACAAAAAATTAATATTTCAATTCAAATGGAGATACTGTTTTCAAACAAATTGCATTTAAAAGTACTTTTTTTCCCCAATACGACAGTATAAAAATTTAAAATGCGCGATGATTAGAAGTTTAAAAAATTGCTACAGAGTATTTAATCGTACAAGGATATATCTTCCTTGTTTTACGTCTGGCTTATACAACGTAACGTTATTTTCTGGAGACGACACAAAATAAGCTGGGAGAAAGAAATAGCATACCGGGGGCTAATAAAAGGAATTGTTTTAACATCCTTCGTTTCAGGTTGATTGAAAATAATTTCATTTAGTAGAATGATTGCTTGGAAAGATTATATTTTGATGAAGTTATACGGAGGACATGTTATTATCGCGATTTATAAATTCTATTTGCAACTTAAACGCGAATATAATAACATTGAATGGCCAAGAAAAAATGCTCTGCAAAATAAATTAACTTTTCCATTTCTGTTAAAATAAAATGTCCTAATCCGATTACGCGCGTCGGAAAAAGATTACAGCTTTCGATTTTCATACTTTGTGCGACAAAGTTACGATATAAAAATGTTTTTAATTCCGGACTGCAGTGCGTTTAAAAAATACCACGCGGATTAGCAGAAAGTGAAATATATTTTAGAGTGAATAGTAGATGGAAATAATTTTTGACATAAAATTGAAGAAAATGAAAACATTTTCGAAGACCTTTATGCAGTTTGTAAAAGCTTCGAGTATTTAAGCCTCAAATTTAACAAGTAATATAAAAATTTTGTTTTTCAAGTCAATTCCTACTTAGGTCATCAAAGAAAAAATTAATATAATGCCTTAAGATAATATTAGGTTTTGTTGCATTAAAATAGCTCAATTTGTTGATTTTCTATAAGGAAGTAGGTTTACAATGGAAGTCTACTGGAATTTGGCAAAATAAGAGATATCGCCAAGTTGGCGTCACTTTTGGCGACTCATTTCGGTCGCCAAATTTGCCGATATGTCGCCAAGTTGGCGACAGACTTGGCGGTATTGGGCGACAGAACAGGGTCACCCCCTATAGTAACCCTCCTTATAGATATGAAGATGCATTAAATGCTGTTCAGTAACCAATGGCCGCCATTTTGTCTCTCCTGTAAAACCTAAAATTAATTAAAATTTAATGAATGAATTAATATTTAAAAAATCTGTATTATCATCATTTGTCATCCAGTACAAGTTTAAAAAAAATTCTTTCAACTTGATAGGATGAATAATAAGTATTTTATTAACGATTGAAAATTTGAACAAGATATATAAATAAATAAATTTAGGGAGAGTGTAAACTAATAGTAGGAATTGAAAAATACAAACATATTTGTATATTTTTTATAAGACTATGTACTTCTTTCATATTTAACTTCGTTACTATTTAATTTGTCTTTGTAGATAAGGAAAAATGATTCCTGAATCATATAGGCACCATAAGGTGACATTGAATTATCGTTGTGGTATATTTCACAAATCTAATCCCTTCTCGGGTCTCTTAGTCATCTGCAAGGCGCCGTGATTACGTGTTATGTGGTGGTGATATGAGAATGATTCTATCATTCATTTGTTCTTTTAGTTTTTTTATGTAGACTTAACATTTGAACGCTGCTAGCAAGCTGTAGTTTTCATGGTCTTCCAAAAATGGAAGAAATAAAATGCAAGTAGCGTTTAAATTTTACATGTACAGTCGTGGAAAAAAAAATAGTAAACACCCCCAACTAACTCCTCAACAAATTATCGTAGAAGAAAGTTACTGGTACCGAACGATTGGAAATAAAGTCTACTTTTAAAAAATGTATATAAAATTTTCTTAGGGGGTCATCTACATATTAAAACGAATCCAAACTTCATTTTTTTGAATAGCAATACCCAATTTTAACGAGATATTTCAAATCTTCGGTTCAAACTATGCCTAGACACCAAATTTCAAATCATTTGAATGATAAGTTTTTGAATTATAAACATTCAAAATTGAGTGCTTCTAAT
This sequence comes from Maratus speciosus, assembly GCA_963932465.1. Lineage (NCBI taxonomy): Eukaryota > Metazoa > Arthropoda > Arachnida > Araneae > Salticidae > Maratus > Maratus speciosus. Next base: position 664,450,418 of record OZ010786.1, on the reverse strand, counting down.
GTTAAATTACATTTTCATATTTTTATTTATATCTCCTGAAATTATGCTCCTAAAGTGCTATTTTTTTTGTAGCAATAATACTAAAATACCCAAACATAAATACGCTGAATTTGCAATTTTTATAATTTTATGATATGAATTATGAAATTAATATTCGAAAAAATTATGAATTGCAACCTACAATTTTTTTGATGGATTTAGATTTATTAAGTCTTGCTTTATGGAAAACCAAAATTTCACATTTTTCTTCCAAGTAGTTTTCAAATGATACTTAGAAAACGGCAAAATGGTTGTTTTAGGGGCCATATATGATGGAAGTCAGTAGATATTTTGGAATTTATTCTGCTGTACTGTAATCTAACAGGCCTCATTGACTCCTTGAGTGGCGATTAAGGAGCCTTGATCAAGAAAGCGGCTCTCTCGGTTAAGAATCGAGTACGTAACTTCAATTTGGATACAGCCCTTAAAATACTCTCGTTTTAAAATAATTAATTTCTCGGAAACTTATGGTACGAATTGCATAAAAATTTGTTTTTAGGCTAATTGAAGGATGTAGAGTTCATTTATGCTGTCAGAACTGTGTACTGCTATTGAAAAACAGAGTTACGCTCCGTTTTAACCCCCTCAATGACAAGCCCGTGTTAATACGTTCACTAAGCTCCAGGTTTCACTGCAATACAAGCAGTATTTAAAGTAATATAATTCAATTGATTTAATGTATTTTTAATACATTTAACAATGATTAATACTTACAAGGATTGCATTTATATTCGTTATTAAGTTTTTTTATAAAATGTTCAAAGAATCATTTTTTAAGCATTTAAAACAAAATGCAGAAAAAACATTACAATTTTGCCCTTTTCCAAGACAGTCGGAGGGTTAATATGTAGATGGCCCCCTAAGCAAATTTTTATATACATAATTTAAAAGTAGACTTTATTTGCAATCGTTCGGTGCCAGTAACTTTCTTCTACGGTAATTTGTTGAGGAGTTAGTAGGGGTGTTTGCTTTTTTTTCCACGACTGTACATAAAAACTAAAAGAAGAAATGTTTTAATCATTTTGATTTCGCCACTACATGACACGTGATTACGGTGCCGCATAGACTAAAGAGAGAAGCCTGCGAAGAGATGAGATTTGCAAAACGTTCAGCAAACTCCCTACCCCCACCTCCCAGATGAACAAGGGTTCATCAAAAAGGGGATTCAAAATAATCAAAGAAGAAAAAGTTAGTGTAGAGCACCATCAATAACACTATACATAAATGTAATACAAATGAAAGTATATACTTACATACTTGAATATAATGAAACTATAAATCTAAATTATAACAAGTTAAACAAGAATTTATTTTACAGGTTTCGCTAGTAAAAGTAGAAAGAAACATTTAGATCTATTATTTAATTATTGTCAAATAATTCGAAACAAAAATTTTAATAAAAATTGGAATGTAAAGAAAAATTAGGAAACACATTTTTTTTAGAGTCAAATAGAAATAAGTTTTTCAGTTCTCAGAGATTCTCAGTTCTAAATTACACAAAAAAATAATACGCCTTTAAAGACTGAATAATTGGTTTTCAGTTATAAGATCTTATTTTTCAATCTCTGCCAATAAATGTTTTTGTAAATTTTTCCAACTTCCACAAAGTTCTAGGTAAATGTTCATGTACAACCACCACATCTCCTATTTTGAAGTCAGAAATTTTTTCTGGTCCGTGTATTGAGAAGATTTTAAGTTGAGATACTCATTTTTCAAGCGCTTCCAAAAATGGTTTAGAAGAGTTTCTCGTAAACAGAAGTGTTTAACTAAAATTTCTTTGGTTGCTGTTAAAATTAAATCATTCCCTTCTATAGATGATAAACGTAAACTCGTTTTCCTATTAAAAAATGCGCTGGTGTAAGTGGAGATGGCTCTTTTAACTCGAAATAAATGTATGTTAATGGACGAGAGTATATAATGGCTTCTACTTCAACAAGGAGCGTTTCTAATTCACTCAATGTTAAAGATATTCCGATAACTTTACGTAATCTAGATTTTACGGAGCGAATTATTTGCTTATGCCGCCCAATCAGGTTGCACTTTCTACAATATATTTCTGAAGAATTCCATGATTGGCGTAAAACATTTTAGCATCAAAATTTCACGGAGCATTTCGGAGATTACAATTCCATATTGGCGTAAAACTTCTTAACATCAGTATGGTGAATTTTTTTTCCAGAATCGTAAATGTTTCTTCTACATGAGAAAATGTAATTACGGTTCTTTTTATAGTGTACGTAAATGAATTTGGTTAAGGTGATTTTGAATGTTTAAGGTATATACTTCCTCGTTAATCTATCTCATCTACTTCCACATTTAATTCGCTGATGGATTACAATATGTCATTTAGCATAATTTGTTGAAATATCAAATTTCGATGAATTTATGCAAAGAATATGTATATTGCGACATATAAATTTTGTTTAAAGTTTAAAAATAAACTTATTCAAGTAAATAAACTAGAAAAATTCAGCCTGTAGGATCCTTAACTACTGCATTTCTGTTAAAACATAATTTCCTGAACTCTAATCCGATTATTCGCGTCGGTAAAAAGTTTGACTTTAGTTTCCGAAACAGTTTCACGAAATTGCAAAATATAAATATTTTAAAATAAAGACTAAAGCGGTTTTAAAAACATAGTTTTTTAAGAGGAGGGAGGTCAAATATTTAATTAGTAAAACGGTTGATTTAAGAATTTTTGTTGCAGTGAAGATGAGGAAATGACATTTTCTAGACTTCTCTTGTCTATATGTGCATTTAACTTTTAATCTTTGAAAGAAAAAAAAAACAATAGGAAAAATGTGAGAACATCACATCATGCATTTTAATCTCCAAATTTTCATAGAAAAGAAAAAAACGGAAATATCCATTCGACTGTCCTCTTTCAATTTATGTTGGGACTAACTAAAGTAAAATTGTGATCACTCAGACCGTTCGCTTTTTTCTTTCAGATTATTAGTGTTCCTTTATTGCTTAGTTAGAACATTGCTGTGTTTCTTAAGCTTCGGTATTCTTTAGTTCTTACAAATTAAATAGAACAATAGAAAATTGTTATATATTTGTTCCGATTTAGAAGCTGCTGTTCTAATTTTTTGTTTCATTTACTCAGTGTTCCTTTATTTGCAACCCTTCACCCGGCAACCCTAATTGTGGGTAACGTAATAATGAACTTTTGTGTAAATTTCTACGATGCGACATTTTGTGAAGTTTTTTATAGTGAATGTAAAGGGAAAAGTTTAAGAGGATCTTGAATGCTTAATATGAGTACATTAATTTGAATCTGTACTTTCGAACATTTCGTAATTGGTAAAGACTGTGCTACAGAAAAACACAAAAGTTTGTGGCGTATTGGTAGCGGTAGGAGTACATGAGGAGTCTTATAGGCTTTAAATATAGAGCTTTTATTCAACAGCGGGCAAGGGGTTAGCAGACAAGATCTCATAAATTTGGCCCTCACTCTGTGATAGTAATAAAACAATCTTAATTAAATATAAAATCAAAGCTTAACTCACGTAACTTCATTTCTCCGGAGCGTGCTTAAGCTGCGACGGCGGGTTTCATTTCAAATCCACGTCTATATTTCATCTCATTCTAAATCTGTTCTTATTCCCTGGCTAAGCTCCAGCCATACAGGCCATTTTTCCACACCAAAACCACTTACGCCAACTCACTCTCTCCAACGTCTAACTGAACTGACTAACCAACTACTACCTTAACATATTTTCGCTACCCTATTTATACTGTGGCAGACTGAGCAAATAAATTTGCATACGGTTACCGCTAACTCGCGGAACAGTGAACTCCTAATTAAAAATGCACCGCAGGCAATTAGAGTGTCTCTATATTAGAGTTACGTTTTACACCATGTTTACCTTCAAACCACTAGAGAGCCTCTGTAACAGAGTTACTGGTTCCTAGTTTTTAAAACATTTTTTTGCGCTTATTACATTTAAGTCCTTAAATTTGTAAATAACTATTGGTTGTACCTTTTTATTGTAATTAACCCTTTAAGTACATTAAAAAAAATAATTCAGTGTAAAACTTATTTAATTCGTCTACGAATAAAAGTAGATTGCACTTTTCATACAAAATAATTTGCCGAATCCTATTTAGACAGCACACTGGAACAGTCGAAGCTAAACAATTTTTAATGTGGGTTTTTTTCTGAACTGTTAGTTCTATCTTGTTCAATAAATGTTCTTAAATCAAAATTCTCCTACCTCTTATATTGGAATTCTAAATCCAAATTCCGGTGATCCGTCGTCTGTTTTCTATGATTATTCTTGTTAAAATCGGGACAAAATTCTAAATACAGTAGAGTGCCGATTATCCGAAAAAGTCGCGATCAACCCTAGTTCGGATAAGCAAAAGTTCGGATAAATGGACAGACAATTTAAGGGATGTTTCTGACACTAAAACCTTTCGCACGTTATCTAAGGTTAGGATTGGCAACACCAGTTAGTGCTGGCATGTGTAAAAATTGTTTTTACATTTTTATCGGTTTTTTTTTTTTCTCTTTCTATCATTTTCTGAACTCCAGAGATCATAATTTAATCAAAAAAACTTTTGATTGTTGTTTGCTTCAACGAAGACATTCTTTTCAATGCTGCCCTATCTTTAATTCTTCTTAAATACATAAGTTAAATACGATCAACGTTCTTCTGCCGTTCCAGCCATTTCATAGCTGTTTCAAAACGTTCTAACGTTCATTATCAGAGCATTCGTTTTCATTTTCTTCAATTTCTTTTTCATCATGAATCTCATCCACAATCTCATCATCATTTAAAATCTGATATCCAAGCTCATGTACTTCACTATTTAACCACTCCTTAATTTCATTTTCTTCATAGCTTATGATTCTTCCCATCTCCTTTATTGTTTTACATGCCTCATTTTCTGATCCACTACCAGTTTTTTCTTTAAAATTTTATTCCAAGACAATGGATAAATAGCAGTTCGTTTAAAAAAATTGTTGGAACAAATAGGCAGTTCGGATAACTGGAAGTTCGGTTAAAAAACCTGCTTTGAGAGAAATAGGCAGTTCGGATAACTGGAATTTCGGTTAAAAAACTTGCTTTGAGAGAAATAGGCAATTCGGATAGCTGGAATTTCGGTTAAAAAACTGATTTGAGAGAAATAGGCAATTCGGATAGCTGGAATTTCGGTTAAAAAACTGTTTTGAGAGAAATAGGCAGTTCGGATAACTCGAATTTCGGTTAAAAAACTGTTTTGAGAGAAATAAGCTGTTCGGATAATTAGAAGTTCGGTTAATTGGAGTTCCGATAATGGCGCTCTACTGTACATCTAAACGAATCTTGCTTGAGTAATTAATCTATTTTCTTGATTATATAGGTGAAACACAAATTAAAAGATTATACATTAAAGTTAAATTATGTACAATAAGATTTAGCAATTCTTAAAATTTCAATTCAATGCTCTATTTAAGTTCTACTGTCACATCTGGACAACAGAGGCGCTCCTAAAAGCAACTTCTTTTACTTCTCATCGAGTTCTGCCGTGCGTGGGTGTTGCTCTGGTATGTTATAAAAAAAGGTTTTTAAATTGCACAATCAGAATATTTGTTTATGGAATGCTGCGTATTTCGCAACATCAACCATTTACCTCTGTGTAGCTTTTATCCTATTAAAAAGTATTATATAAAAAAATTGCAAATACAGTAAAACCTCCCTAAAGCGACCACGTTCCGTTCCAATAAAAACTGGTCGCTCCAAGAGGTGGTCTCTTAATCGAGGTCATGTTTAAATCTAGATTTTAATTGTTGAAAAAAAGTAACAATTAGCGTTACTAAAATTTATTTTTCACATAAGGAAAATAATACAAAAATTTGAGTATCAAAACAAAAGTTCATTACAAAGTTAATGACTGCGGAGTTTAAAAAATGAATATATTGATGTTTGCTTTGATTTTGTGGCTTTATCTTTCATAACTTTTATTTCCAAGTCCTTTCGAAGTTCAGTCAATGAATGCTATTTTTTTTGGGTGGGAACAAATAATGGCGATTTCATTAATTTATCTATTTATTTGAGAGCTTCCTGGCAGAATAGGGCATTGGAGTTATTGACTGTCATTCTTAACTTGTCATCCGAGTTAAATTCATTGCCTAAAAAGCACAAAAGGATTTAAACACTTAAAAGTTACTGGGATAAAAAAAAAATCTGAACTTAGTTTAGAAGTTTGATGAATAATGCACTCTCCGGAATTATTTTTCTTATAAAACCTTCTTCAAGCAACCAGGAAAAAACGGAATTTGTTTCATTTTTTTCAAAGAAATTGGTTGCTCATAGAGGGTGTCTAACTGGAATGGTCTCTGAATGGGTGTAAAATTAGTATTGAGCCTATGGAAATAAGTTTCGTTCCATAAAAAAAATGGTCGTTCAAGGAGGTGCTCGCGTAATGGAGGGGGTCGCACAAAAAGGTTTCACTGTACAAAACACTTCTCTGTTACAGATAGAATCGCAATACATTTATTTACACTGTTCTTATAAGAATTGTGATACTTCCATAACAGTGTTTTCTATTAATCTAATTATTCTTGTAAATATTTTGCAAAAAGAACTGTAAATACCAATTTTTTAAATCAGTTTTAATTAAAAAAAAATTACCTAAAAATCAAATTATTATGTATGTGGTTCTGGATATCTTAGACTTTAACGTAAATAAATATTCAGGTGATGCAATTTTTGTATTCAAAATTCAAGATATTAAAGGTTAAAATTGAAAGAAAAATTAAAACACTTTCACTTATTTATATGTGTTAGAATTGAGATTTGATGACTTAAAAATGAACCAAAATAGTGTATTAGGAGAAAGTAGGGTAATGACGCTCAGCGGGTAATCCCGCTCACCCAAATATCTCTATACAGAATAGACTTGAAAACGTGCTATCGGTACCGGCACCTAGCAAATTTCATCCTAAGTCCCCACTAAGGATATAGTGCCCGTCGGGAGGAAGGTATTTGTGTGTCTCACGTTATTAGTTTGAAGTTGTTTTAGAATAAAATTCTACAACATCTAACTTGAAGGTAAGTGTACACTCTTATTTTCAAATGTTAATTTACTCATTATTTCTAAAAAATATATACCTTTAGCTGTACGTTCGTTCTTTTATTTATTTTTGTAGTGCTTTGTTACGCCAACTATAAATAACTCCAACTTAAATGTTGTATTCAAATTCGAGAGCAATTGCCCTACCATGTCGGGCATTGCCGCTCAATCCATTGTTTATTAAATACTAAATGGATGTGCCAATCCCAAAACTTTCTTCTATCTCATATCGATATTTCATTATAAATAGTTTTAGTAGTATTTTTTATTAGAATTAAGCATAAATTCATACACTTTTCGATGGTACAATATTGAAAATTGCACAAAAATCGCTATTACAGCGTCTCCTTCCGGCGGAATTTTTCCAAATTCAGGGAGGACCTTCTTGCTATGGTTAAAAACATACACAAAAAATTTGGTTCAATTCTATACATAACTTAATACCCTTTTCGATGGTACAATATTCAATATGCACAAAAGTCGCACAAAAATCGTTATTATAGCGCCCCCTACCGGCGGATTTTTTCCAAATTCAGGGAGGATCTCCTTGCCATGACTAAAAACATACACAAAAAAGTTGTTTCAATTCTATGCAGAACTTACTACACGTTTCGATGGCACAATATTGAAAATGCACAAAAATTGCTATTACAGCGCAGGGAAGACCTTCTTGCTACTGTCACAAACATACACAAAAATTTTGGTTCAATTCTATGCATAACTTCATACACTTTTCGATGGTAAAATATTCAAAATGCACAAAAATCGCTATTACAGCGCCCCCTACCGGCGGACTTTTTCCGAATTAATGGAGGACCAGCTTGCGATAGCCAAGAACTTAAAAAAAAAAATTGGTTCAATTCTATTCATAACTTCATACAATTTTTGATGGTACAATGGCGACACATGGATATACGGACACACGGACAGACAGACATTTTGTATAAACATGTTTTTTGTGACCCCTAAAACGTGTAAATCCGTCGAAAATCGGAAGTCGAAAAAAATTTCGATTAGGTACTTTCTTCTATTGAAGATAAAAGAAAGTAAAAACGATAGAAAAAATTTCTAAAACTTTTATGCAGATTAGTTGATTGCAAACTGTTCTTTATGCTTTGGAGTTATACTTCATTAATAAAATATTGATTTTTTTTTTTGTAAATTTGACTAGCTATTCATGTTTTCCCTTAAGTGAGCGTCATTCCCCTACTTTCCCCTATAATTATTTCCATTCGAAATTTGACAAAATAAGCATATATCGTAAGCGGCTGCATCCTAATACCCATATTACACGAGGCTTCGATGTTGTTTGTATTCTCGTGCGACACAGTGTTAACCCGAGGCCTAGAACAGAAAATGCTGGAACGCAGGAAATTTTTCGTTGTTAAAGCAATTGGTGTTCCCTAGTTGGTGTAAAGGACTGATGTCGCTCGGAACATCCAATGATACGATTGAAAAATTGACGAGGAAGGAGTCTTTGTTGTTGGGTTTCGGCTGTTTTGTGTCGCTTAAAATTATCTTTCGTAATACGAACTTTGGAATATTTTTCCATTGATCTTACACGCAGGGTTCTCGCTGACTGTTTATGAACGTTAGCAATTTTGCTAAACAGAAGTAAGAAACATTCGCCAAATGAAAAATAAATTAGTAAAATGAATTCGTTCTGAAACATTGAAAATTAGATCTTTAACTACTTAATGTATCCCCCTTTCTTTCAATATGATCTAAAATAACCTAAGTTTTTGCAACTGTTTGTAGATCAGTTATTCATCTAAATTTAATTATCCGCTACAGAAACTAAAAAATAATTGTACTGTAAATGGCTTGCGCGATCAAAAAATACCTAAATAAATAAAATAAATCTGATTTTACTCAATAAAATGTTATGAAATAAAACTTCCAACTAGTTAACTCAGGATTTTAATACCTTACATTCAGTGAATTCTGAAAAATTCAAAATATACACAACAAAATGTGTCGAAAACTTTATTTTTCTAGTATTCTTCGGCTCTTCATTGGAGCCCATATTTCAAAGGCAATTTCAAAATAGTACCGCTGCCTATTGGGCATATTAACACATACTGAAATGAAATTTTTGCTTACTGTGGCTTTGGCTGATGCTAAATTGAATTGGTGTTAGGTTAGTATCTCTAAAAATAATGTAAATTGTACGATACGATTGAGCATAAGTAGCATCAATCGTTCAGTAACGTAAATAAAAGTGTTGTGTACTGATACACACACACACACACACACAAAATATGAGCAAAAATTGAGCACTCACAATTTGGCGAGTCCAATCATCCGTTTCCTCGCCAGATGAAACATTTTGTCGTGATTTGTCGAATGGTGAGCGGCAGCGAGAACATTGCTTACACGACACCAATAAATCGATTGGCATCATCCCACATTATGTATGAAAGAATGTATTCATAAAAACTACACGCTTTTCCACTTACCAATTCGATGGTGATTTTATCATCATTGTCTATATGAATGCACCGATAGTTACAACCGATGTCTGATAACGACAATCGTGTACGATATATCTGTGTCGTTTAGGTGAAAGGGAAAGGGTCTAGAAGATTTAGTGTGGCAACTGGCTATTCCAAAAAAGGGCTAAAAAATTAAGCTGATAAACATCAAACGATACTAAACGATAAATGTCGATCACGGCAACACTGTTATTTCAAACATAAAAATTGTATGTGTCGTCTAGACCCTATACTTGTGCAACGTTTACGTTTGAGTTAACGAATGTCGCTGCGATCGACATTAATTGTTCAGCATCGGTTAACTTTTGTCGAATTCCGAATTCATTTTTTTAACACTTTTTAAATCATTACTGTAATAGCTATCGGTTCCTTCGGTATATCTTCTTGACGATGTATTAAAGGATGAGATTAAGGCACAGTCATATTTATAATCGTGTTCGATAACATTTTCTTCTTTTTCAACTATTGGCTATTTAAGGCTGTTTTTACCCGACTGCCAAGAAGGCTTATGTGTTTGACGCGTATCTGGGTATGTGGATTTCTTTATATTCTCGAAACATCCCAACGGTTGGATGGATTTTAATGAATGAGGTCTCTATCGATTCGTCTTAATCGTCCGATGGCTATAGGCTTGGTGTTGTTTTTATAAATTCAAAATAGCGGTAGAGACGAAAAATTTATTTTCGCACCATATTGAGTGGCATATCATTGTATAGCTCTTTCAAAATGAAGACGATGTTTCATTGACTATTTTACAGTCAGAAGCTCCGCTTAAATATGACACAACCTGGAATTTGTGTAGGTAGGATCTTTAGCTTTACTCCAACTCTAACCATCATAGACATCTATAGGCGTCATCAAAACAGTATTTATAAACAAGAACTAACAATTAAACACAAATTAAAAATCATCAATACAAGTAAATAAAAAAATTGGTAAGTAATATAAAAAACAGTTTCACAATGAGGAGAAATAATTAGTTCGCTTTTTACGCAGTCGGATTTTTTGATTCTTTAAATTAAATTTTTACTTGTTAAGTTCACTGCTCAAGAAGCGTGAAACTTTCTGACATAATGACGTAAGCATTTTTAAACGTAGAGGCATAAAATTAGGAGACCTGACTTTCTTAGCGATCTGGAAGCAAAATGATTTTTCCATTTTTTGATAAAAAATCTATCGAATTATAAGCATTTTTGATCACGTGACAAAGTGTTTATCTGTCTTCGCTGACTGTTTTTTCTACTTTCGTCGGGGAATTCGGTTCAAAACGTCAACTTTGATAGTATTTTCTGAAAGATCTGTTGTGTTTACAAAAAAAAAAAAAAAAAAAAAAAAAAAAAAGGAAAACGCCTATATAGTTTCTGAATAATAACACCTGCCAGTTTCGTGCGTTTCCTAACAAAAATGTATTAAAACTGATGTCATAAAGTTGCCCATTTGGATTTGAGAACTTCCTTAAATATATCATGATCACTGACCAATATAGTTTTTGAAATGAACGACTATTCTACCGTGCCTTTTGAGTGGCGATGGAAAAACAAACCCATGTAAGGTTTGCCTACCCAAGTCAAGCTACCTTCAAACACGTTTGTAAAAAAATAATGTTCATATTTAAGAAACATATAGCTTTTAAAACGATCGAATAATTTTTTGGCTAACAATCATTTCTCTCTTTCTCCATCCTCCCCCCCCCCCACCCCAATCTTTCCATTAATTTGTTCATTGAATATAATTTCATTTAGCACAGAGATCCGTTCAAAAGATTACAATTTTGATGAATTTTGCACAAAAAGAAATATAATCTGAAAAATAAGTTGTGTTTGAAGATTAAAAATAAACTCAATTAAGGAAATGTCGGAGAAAAAAAGTGTTGTGCAGAATGATTAACTTTTGAATTTCTCCTACAATATAATCTTTTGAATTCTAAGCCGATTATTCGCGTAGGAAAAAAGATTATATAGCGTTTGGGGAAAATCGATTACATTTTAAAAATGTAGTTCGGCGAAATGCGGCATAAAATTGTTTAAATTCACTAAAGTGTTTTCTAAAACATAGAGACCTTTAGGAGGGAGGTAACAAATATTTACATCGTAAATGCAGTGCGTCTCATAAATATAAAGACACTGATATTTTCGAAAAAATATTATAATTCAGTATTCAAAATTATGTTTATTCATATAACAAAAAGCATGGACAAAAAAAATATTTTACAGTAAATTAAATTAGAATTAAATAATTTCAACACGAAATTGATAAATATAAACAAATTTGCTGTCTCATAAATATAAAGATATTTTACATATTTTTGAATCATCGTCCAATAAAAGTTCCATTCTTATTAATGACAGCAAATATTTTAGCTGGCATGCTGTCTATTAAGTTGTGTAAGTATATTGGCTTTATATCAAACCAACTTCGTTCGATTTGTTAGTTCAACTCAAGGACGTTTGAAAATTCTTTTCCAGATGCATACACGCTGCGAACTAAAATGCCACAAAGATTCTCAAATGAATTTAAATCGGGGCTACGTGCGGGTCACACCATAACTTGAACATTATTATCAGCAAATCATTTTTTTTTAGAGTTTCGATGTGTGATTGGTGCATTATCCTGTTATGCAATAATTTTTCATTATTTATTTATATTTATATAACCATTAAAAAAAACAATTACAATTCACCAACAAAAATGTGAAATCACAAATGGAAAGAAATTCATTTATTGACAAACTGTTCCCCTTAACATATTCAACATAGATTTGAAAAACATAATAAAATGAGCACAAAACGAACAATGGATATTTGTAGAACCAAGACATAATCTTCAGGTCCCAAATGCCTAGAGTTCCACAAATAAAGTTCATCTTCATATTAGCCTTAAAAAAGCTAAAGAATATTAATTAGGAACTACCAACACACAAAAAATAGAGAAATAAACCATTAAAAAAACAAACAAGTTCAAAACAAAACACGATTAAATAGGATTAAGAAATAAAATTCACATTATCATATTAAAAGCATTGCTGACTACGAATGAGGCAGCATTAAATACAAGGAAAGGAGATTGTTTGCACATGTTGCCAAAAAAAAGTTATAGATGTTGATGGACCAAAGAGTAATAATGTACAGTATAACCAAGCATATTCCCCAATATGTGACCAGGTCCTCTATGCATAATTTAAAAATGAATACCACCATGTTTTCCAAGGAATCCATGAAGTGATGCAAACTTAAGAAATTAGTACAATATATTGTTTTGGAATAAAAATTAAAATATAATAACTATTTATATATATTAATGGATTAAGCTTTAAAAGATTTATATAAGATCAGAAGATAAGGGTGGTATGTGAAGAGAAAAAAAAAAAGGGGGTTAATCATACGATTGAAGATAATCAACAATCCTCTACCATCTGTTAAATTACTATTTGAAAAAATCAGATAATCATAGAGATTTTAATTGATAAAGGAGGCATTCGACAATAGATGCAAATACATATTTGGAACTTTACAGCTCATTTTTTCAAACTGATGGCTGTATAACTTTATCATTTGGTCTCTTCACAGATAAGCATAAAAATACAATACAGATATGTAACATTAAAATACAAAATTGACTACTTACCGGCTGTTATTTATAATGGAAAATTGAAACAGTTTATTACCTTTTTCGTCCGGGGGCTCTGACCCCTGTCATCTCCCGTGAAGGGCTTTGTTTTGGTTTGCTGTTTTCGCCAACGTATTAAAAAATATGTTAAAATAGCTTTTAGAATGGCAAGCGGCTGCACAAATCATCACCTCATAGAGTTGATGGCTGCAGTTCTAGGATTAGTTGCCAAAACATCAGTGAAGGCTTACTGTGGAGACCCGAAAAGTTTTTTGTTTCCGTATGTTAGTCTGTTCCGCGATAACTGCCGCAAAAAGCATCCGATTAGCTTTAAATTAAGTGAGAATGTTGGTGAGGTACCCGGATTAAGCTGTATAGTTTTTTGTTTGATGTGGTTTATTCGTTCGGAAACTATAGAATATTTTATTTTGTGCAATAATGTTTTTCACTGGCAAGTCAGACGATTTTCAAATTTTCATTTGTTGAAAGAAATGGCTTATATGAATAATGGATTTAAATGGTTGATTTTGGATGTTGAACTTTTTAAATAAGAATATTAAATTATTCCTATTAGTTTGTAATTTTGTCAAGACATTTGCCAGAGTTTTAAAATTAGGTGTATAACTTATGATGGGATTTTGTACACGTGTTCGAATAACATAAAATACTTTATTTTATAAATTTACTTATTTTAAATGTACATATTTCATTTTTTTCTGTTAACCATTACCTAGCAACTCTATCTCATCTAAAAATATCATAAATGTGAAAGTAGGTAGGGTTTTTAAAGTCAAATCAAAGTAAAAAAGAATGAATTAATGAATGCCTTTGTATAGACGTTTGCATATAGATGGATTTTAACCCAGAAATGAAAATAGTATTTATATACTATATAGAATAATATTTTTATTTATTCAACTACTTTGTTTATAAATGAAAATGTTCGTTATTTTCATACAGAATTAACTGACATTATTCTATTAAATTTTATAAACTTAATTGTTGCCAAAAAAAAAAATTCTCCCAAAGAGTTAATTTTAACTTGTAAGATTTTCACGTGAAAAGATAAATTGAATAAACAACTTGGGGGGGAGGGGGGAAAGATAAATATGACAAAAAAGAATGCATATCTATTTTACACCAAGTATCAACTTTTACACCAAGTTTCACATTTTTATGACTGAGGTATATGTAAGACCATACAAATAAGGAATTCCGTATTGTCCCCTATAAAATGTGATAAAGTGCTGGTTAATTATATATGTTTTTATTAAGGGGAGTAGAGCTGCCAAGCCTTCGGCGTTCTGGATACAGTATTTTAATACGGAAAATGTTACTTTACACTAGTAATCCTCACTGCTGTAATCCTCAAGGTTAGCTGGGTGAAAAAGTTCGACCAGAATCGTCCGGGATAGCTCAGATGGCAGAGCACTGGCGGCTTCAGCCAGCAGGTCCCGGGTTCGAATCCTGGTCCGGACATTTTTTGCCCAATTGGAAATTTACATCTAATAAAATGTTACTTTATTTAGTTGGAACATATGCGCGATTTAAAAGAACAACATTTTCTCTAAGATAATAATGATGTGCAAAAAGCCTGAGACTTGGCATGTATGATGGGAAGTGAAATGTTTTATGTAATTAATGCATTTATCTTTCGTTTAATGCTACGTGAACGACGTCACGGGTAACAGCTTGTTTAGTATAAAATAAATTAAGATAATCTTTACTGCGAAAAATTAAGCTGATTGTCCGGCTAAGGGAAATAAAAGATTAGTTAACCTTTCGTAGTTTGATCTGAAACATAGGTTTGCGTCAAATATGAACGGTATTCGTAACATCACGGTTTTAAATTAAATGTGGATACTATTAATAGGCTATCACAAAAAATACTTTACGGCACCAAATCATGTTTATCCATTTAGTCAATTGGAAGTGGACACGATGATGAATTATTAATCGCTAGGTTTAGAAGTCCCCCTATTTTGGGTGATTTTAGTAAGTTAATGGTATCGAGTGCATTTTTAGATATTTAGATTATATCCTAGATATAAATACTGCAGAACGGCAATCAAAACTACTTTTTGGAAACAAAAATCATACAGACATTAGATTTCTAAATTAGATGTCTCAGTTTACATTTCTAAAAGTTGCTTATCCATTACATACAGGTGTCCGTGGTTGGCAGGCAAGTAAATACTGCTGAATGGGTATTAGAATAACGTAAAATGCTTGTCCAAACTGTTGCTTATCCTTATAAATCGCAGTGTAAAAAGAAATCTCAGATATACTATAATCTTTACCACAATCAATAGAAATTTACAAATGTAAATTAAATTACACTACGGGGGTTCTTGGGGGCAGAGTCCCCTGAATAAACTTATTTTATTATCTAAAAATTATATAAGTAGCTCGTGAAAATTTCAGAATATCATTACATAACGTGTTTAACTCTTCTAAAGTCTGAAACCTTCGAAGTTCGACTTCTTCGGTTTGTCTGTCCGTCTGGCCGCGCTCTAACTCTCGTAAATGTACTCGGATCGTTCTGAAATTTTTGGATGTTATTGACCTCTACCATATAGCGCGAACCCTATTTCAAATGAAGTTTCTAACATGTTCAGTTCATTTACAGGGACAGTCAAAAGTATTCCGTTACATTACGGCAAATGGGGAAAATCGTTTCAAATTATTTTTAATGGTGTTATGCACTTTCACACATAGTAAAATTTATTTGCATTTATGAAGTGCTCTGAAATATGCATTATGCAGAATGTGCGTTGCAAAGAATAGTTATTATTCATTTACAGGGCCACACAAAAGAATTCCGTTACATAATGGTATGGGGGGGGGGATTTTTTGCGGCGTATTTGAATTGTGTTAAACAATTTCAAATAGAATGAAATTGATATACGTCGCTGAGCCTTAGTATCAGTTATTTCATAAATAATACGAAGTGCATAGCATTTACAGGGACACACAAAATATTTCAGATACTATATTGTATCCGAAGTACCGTATATTATCAATGATTGTTCGAAATGCATTTTTAATTATGACATGCGCTTTTAAGTTTCACTATATTTATGCATACTATATATTGTGTATAAATGCTATAGTTCATATACAGGGCTACACAAAAGAATTCGTAAGGTTTACTGAGTGAGCGTAAATTGCTTAAAGATTGGCTTTAAATGAGTTATGCATTGTTACGCTGAACTGCATTTAGTTTACTAAGAAATGTTTGTAGAATATAGATAAAATTATATACAGGGCCACGCAAAGAATTGGATACATGATGGCTGCCTATGGATGATAATTTCTGGAAATGTGATTTCAGTACTTTTAAGAGTGTTTTAGTTTGAATTAAATTTTAGCTAAATAGCGGCGTGTAATAAAGGTACTATATAAACTACAGGGCTGTACAGAAGTATTCAAGTATGTTTCCATTTATTAGTATAAATTTCTGAAAGAGAAATTTCAAATTGTTATACGTTTTCTTGCTAAACTAAATTTTCCCATTATATAGTATATATATCAACTTACAGATCAAAAACAGGGCTATTCAAAAGAATTGGAATACATATTTGGCTATGGACGGTAACTGCTAAAATCAGTTTTTGAAATGTTTTATGCGTTTTCTAAAATGTTTACTTAGTTGTCTTATATACCTTATTTCCTTAAATAACGAAGTTTTGTTAAAGCATTCAGGAAGTGTTGGAAAGTGTTTCAAAATCCATGCTTAATGCATGATTTTTCTTTCTTGTTTACTTTTATAAATGTTTATGCAATTTAAAAATTTTATATTGCGTTTTTTTAGAAAGAATAATATTACGCAAAGAGTGCTAAAAACAATGAGTTGAAGAGATGACGTTGAGGTTCCTGATCTGCTGATTTACTAGTTAAAACTCTATTTTCATATTAAAATACATCTCATCTGCCAAGTCTTATCTTGGTCAAAAATATCTGCAAACCCGATTTCAGTGGTTGACTGCTAGTTTTAACGTTGTTTTCCTGCTTCCAGTCCTCCATGTTTTCATACCTTTGGGTGCAGGAAAACACAATTATAAACCTACTGATCCGCCACTAAAATCGGGTCTGCAGCTGGTTTCGACCAGGATACGACTTGGAAGACAAGTTTCATTTTAATAAGCTAATCGAGTTCTGTCTAATCCCTGGAATTTCTACCGCCAACTCAATGAGATGATGACCCGTGAAGATACCTCCCGGACTATTATCAGCGTCCCCTTATTGTGTTTAGTTACAGACACTAAGAATAAATTTTATTAGTTTTTATTAACTCCTTAACTTCGCGGGCGTATATATACGCCTTTTTACAATGCCTCCATATATTATAAAAATGCAAACTGTCAGGATAGCAGGCCAGTTTTCACTAGCAGAGGTGCTGCAGATGTTATAAGTGCACTTATAACATGTGAATTTCTTTTTTGTTATTTCAGAAAAACAATCACCGTCTTATTTAATTGCAGAATTACGTTCTTAAATAAGGCGATGGAGATCGCGTCAGATTTCACCGTCAGTTAAGGCTCCGTTGCACTGATACTCCCCTATCGCGAAATCCCATGTCAGTCTAAGTTTTGAAGCGCGATTACTCATTACCTAATATAATTATCAAAATACCGTTTTCACTATCATAAAGTGGACATCAGATGGCGATGATGTGCGTTTTTGAAATTTCCATTTCATGAAATTTTACGATCTTCTGAAAAATACTAAAAATTTAAGTAGACAGTTTATAAAAACGCACATCATCTGCATCTGATGTCTACTTTATGATGGTGAAAACGGTATTTTAATAATTATAATAGGTAATGTGTCATCGCGCTTCAAACAATTTCCATATGTTAACGTGGGATATCGCGATCGGGAAATTTTAGTGCACCGGCCCCTTAAGAGGTTGAAAACCATAGCAAAAAAGAATTAACTTATTAAATTTTAAAATATAGGATGGTAAATTGTCTTCCCCTGTTGTTTTCTATGAATGAAGACAGAAATCGAGACTGATATCAGAACAACATTCATCAAGTCGTGCACCGAAGTAGAAACACAGCTTTGACGATATGAAACTTCTCCCTTTATGTGATGTACGTGATTACAAATGGTAATCCATCTTTAAACGCGAGATCAGAAAGTTGTATATTGCTCAAGTCGGAAGGAAAGAAATAATAATAATAAAAAAAAACCTTTCGAATTCTTTGTCGAGTCTTCTTTTTCGCATCAGAAAATAGCAGAAACAAATCAACATCGGAATTTAATTAATTTTCGCATCGCTTCTAGGTAAAATTGCAAGATCGGAGAGAGAATTTTTTTCTTCGTCCAACATTGACATATTTAAAGATTCCTTTTTATGATCATTCTAAACAGAAAGGAGTAAATTTGTTTTTCGTCAAAATACGCGATAAAAGAGGAAGTCGTAAAATAGTCGATTTCGATCAAAACCCATTCCATTTCGCACCTTATCTTTTGACGGTAAAGGTTATTTGAAAGAAAGTGACAGTTACAGAGCATGTTCAGAAATAACTTATTCTTAGGAAAATAGATCTATCATCCCTTTGGTTCGATACTGATAGGCGAACACATTTGAGTTAGAGTTCCAAACATTATAGCAGTACTAATATTATAAAAAAGAAACGTTTGTTTGTCGATGTAATCTCTGAAGCTGACAAGCCTATTTCAAAAATAATGGTGGCGAAATATTAGTGACCATCTCTGCTCCAACATTAGGCTACATTTTATGTCAGTACAACAACCTGCAAGGGGGTGTACAACCAAAAAAAGCTCTAAAATTGCAATTTATTTGATATTGTTGGGACGTAAATAGTCCCTATGAATGGTTTCTACCAAAAATTTAAATTTAAAAGATGAAAAGAACGTAAAACTTTCTAAAAATGTTAAAAATTATGATTGTTTTGGAAATGTTAGGGCTTGAAACTTAACATAGTTGTTACTTTTAAAACGTAAATACTCGCAACAGAACAGTTTCTAAACAAATCTAAATTTAAAAAGATGAAATGAGCGAAAAATATTCTATATTACGATAATGGTTTATATTACGATTAATTGGAAAAGTGTTAAGACTTGAAACATGACACAGTTGTTAATTTTAAAACGTAAATGCACTCAACAGAACAGTTTCTAAAAACATTGAAATGTAAAAGGGTACAGGAGCAACAAATATTATGAAATTGCAATTTCTGTGATACTGCTGGGTCCAAAAACTTTAGATTTTGCACGGTAGTTTCTTTTAACTGTCTAGGAAACCTCCCCACGTGTCAATTCTGGATTTTGACGAGCATGATATCGTTCGAACGCTCTTGTGACGAGGATCAAGAAATGTATAGGAACTATAATCCCGAATCCAACAATTTGCTAGATATGGACCCCTTTCTGATTCTGAAGAATGTAAAAACATGAAATTCCTTCAAAAGCTACCGAAGGCAGGCGTTTTGTCTTATAATTACACTTTAAAGAAAAAACGGACTAAAATACGGAAATACTACTGGCAATCTAGACGCCAGTACTATTTCCATATTTTAATGGAACTTTTTCCCGGTAAATTACAGAAAATTTTCCGTTTTTCTTTTTTTGGAATTTAACGGAAAATTTTCTGTAATTTACTTGGAAAAAGTTCCGTTAAAATACAGAAATAGTACTGGCGTCAAGATTTCCAATAGTATTTCCCTTTTTTTTTTTAATACAGTGTAACCATGTTAGTGACTTCCTAAGTAAAAGTGTTCAAAACAAAAGTTTTTCCAACTCCAGGCACAAACGATGAAGCGCATTATTGTTTGATGCTCAGCGCAGTGTGTTTAGTAAAATACACCGAGAGGCGCAGCCAAGACAATCACCTCATCGAGTTAACGGCAAAAATTCCAGAATGATTTAAAACTCGATTCGAATATTAAAACGCAATCGGTCTGCCAAGTCCTATCTTGGTTGAACACACAGGAAAACCTGATTTTAGCGGTTGACTCGTAGGTTTACCATTATGTTTTCCTGCACCCAAAGGTATGAAAACATGGAGGACTGGGAGCAGCAGAAAAACAACCTACGAGTAAACCGCTAAAATCGGGTTTTCATGCGTTTTCAACCAAGATAAGATTTGGCAGACCCGTTGCATTTTAATATGAGAATCGAGTTTTAACTAATTTTAGAATTTCAACCGTGAACTCGATGAGGTGATTGTCTGTGCTGCAGCCTTCCAATCTAAGAGCGAAACATACATTTTTTACTGATTGAAAACTGGATCCGTGTTTCGCAGCCTTTTCGAAAACATACTCACGCAGTGTATTGAAAGTAAATGAAGATAACTTTTTATAGGTAAAATGATGTATTTTTAGTATGCCTTCAGTAGCAATAGCGTTAACATCACAGCAAATACTTCGATGGGTTTTTGAATATTCGCCTATTTTCTTTAATATGTACTTGTAGTCTTGGAAACAATAAACAAACTGTAGCCGAAGGTATTTTGTCGATTCAGATGGAAGAAAGAATGGCTGTATAGCAGAACCTAGTTTTTTCATTCTTTAATTTTCATCTGTTTGCCTCTTAACTCTTTATGTGCTGAATTATGAATTCATGAAAATTTTACCTTCTAAAACATTTTTCGTGAATTTTTGAAACTACATTAGAAGATTTACATAATCATTTAATAAATTTTAGAAGAATTTTAGAAAGATTGGAGGATTTAGGATTCATTAAATTTGAATTTATAGGGATTTTGTGCAATATTTATAACCAGACTAAAATATTTTATTTTAATTTTTCTTAGGATTTTATACAATGAGGAAATGTATAAATGTATGCTCTAATCAATTCTGTTTCATATTAAATAAATTATCATTATGCGTTCAGAAAGCAATTTTGAAATCCTAAAAAGGTAGTTCAAATAATGTTTTAATTGTTTCTTCTTACCACTCAATCTTTAAGAAACAGAGCAAAAATTATGATTTTTTTAAATTCACTAACTTGTGCTTTCTAACAAGCGTAAAAAAGCTAAATCTTTTATAATCGGGTTCGGTGTCTACGTCATATTAACATATTGTAATGGAATTTTTTTTTTTTTGAAAAAAAACAAGAATTTAGATTTGATTTTTAAACCATTTTTCAACATTCTCTCAACCCTTTTCTGACGATAACTGATAAACATTTTCACTTTTTATTCCTCAATTAATGTTATACCAAATTATTTTTAGTTTCACATTCACCTTATAACGATACAACAATTATATTTTACCAGAGCATGACTTAATTTAATAAAACATTTTTTTCTTAAAAAACAAAGGAAAAAAAAACATAGCGAATTTTATTTTAAATCTTATAAAAGCATACTGAAATTAAGAATTGCATGCTGTTAAGAAAAAATCTGAAAATAGCTACATTTAAAACAACCTAAAACTTCCATTAGGGTTATTCCATTTAAAACGGACAAAATGTTCTGCAGCTGACACTGGCATAAATAGCTATGTCTATTAATTTATAAATTGTTAAAATATAAACTATACATTAAAAATAACAAAAAACCTAGATTTTTTTTAATATTAGCCTAGTTGTTTTAATTTGCGGATAGAAAAGCTTTGTTAAAACAGCAGTAATATGTAGAAAAATCTTCCCACATGTGATATTAAATGGCTAAAAAGTGGAGAAGGATTGTACTTTGTGCCGATACATTAAGAAAGAGAAACAACGTATAAAGACACAAATGTAAATATGTTTTAAAAGCATACAGCTGTTTCGAAACCTCTAAGATTTCATTATCAGTGCTTAAAAATCAAAAGTAAAATTAAAACTCTGAGTAAAAAAGGGGGGGCGACAAAGAGCCAGAAAGGCGTACCTTACAGCTCCACTGTCAACGGCGAAATGCGACATATGGCTGACATACGGCATCTCCCTGTGTGTGCGCGTGAGATGGACTCCGTGGCTGTTTATCAGCCGTATGTCGCATTTCGCCATTGACAGTAGAGCTGTAAGGTAAGCCTTTCTGGCTCTTTGTCGCCCCCCCTTTTTTACTCAGTTTTAATTTTACTTTTGATTTTTAAGCACTAATGATGAAACCTTAGAGGTTTCGAAACAGCTGTATGCTTTTTAAACATATTTACATTTGTGTCTTTATACGTTGTTTCTGTTTCTTAATATTAAATGACTTTTTAAATAAGCTTAAAAATCAACAAATTTTTACCCTAGACCTAAGTATTCTACACGTTTCTAGGTAGGTTTAAAAATCTCCACATTTTCAAGCCTAGACCTAAATAATCTGCCCGTTTTGAGGGCTATTCCATGAAAAACAGACAATGTCCAGGTCCTGACACCTGCATGAATATCTATATCTATTAACTTATAAGTTGTTAAAATATAAACTATGCATTACAAATAATCCTAAATTTTTACATTAGCATAATTATTTTAATTTGAGGATATAATAGCATTATTAAAAAAGCAGTAACATGTTGAAAAGCCGTCCCACACGTGACATGGATGGCACATTAGCATGTCAAATCCATTTTTAATATTTATTTAATTTACGTCCCTTAATATCAGCGCAGGGGAAATGGAAATTCATTGAAAGTGAAGTCATAATTTCAGCTTTTTGAAGAAAAGTTCATGTTTTCTTTAGAACATATCATTTTTCCCTAGTGGAAACATTTCTCCTTTTCAAAATTAAAATAATAGTATTCTATAAAGTATTCTGTAAAGTATTTCGTAAAATGGAATGAATTCTCTGTCGATTTCTTCAACAAATGAAAGTAACAGTAATTATTGAGGAATCTTCCATAATCTTATTCACAACTTAAGCATTGCTTTAACAATGTTTTTTTTTTTCCCCCATGATCGATGGGTATTTATTATACAGGTACAGGATGTTTTCATATTCGAATGTCGAAAGCATTAATAAACTGTGTTACTTAAAAAGAAAAAAAAATAAATGAATCTGCATCAATCAGTAAGAAGCTACAATTTAATAATTCGATATAGGAATAACTGAACTTGTAGTCGCACACTCGTATAGAAACATGTTTTCACCAGATTAAAGTAACTTTTCAGTCGGTAAGAAAAAAAAATCACATACTCACAAAAGATCGTGATCAATCTCCAAGCGTGACATCAAAAGTTTTATACAGTTGAGGCAGAAAAAACATGAATAAAAGAGATTCTATCTAAAAATTTCCGAATTCTTTGTCTATGCTTTCTTTTTGCATCAGCAGACAGCAGACGAAAATCAACATTGGAATTTAATTAAAATTTTCGGATTGGATTCAAGATAAAATTTCAAGGTGGGAAGAAAATGTTTTCTTTTGCAAACATTGAAATATTTAAAGTACTTTTTTTTTTTTACTATCACTTCTAAACGAAAATCTGCATTTGTTTTTTCCAGCAACCTATTTGATGGAAACGGAGATCGGAAAATAAGTTGATTTTCATCAAAAATCATTCCGGTTCGCGCCTCGTTCTTCGGACGCTAAAGAATATTTGATAGAAAGCAAACGATTATAATGCGCGTTGGAATTCTGTTTGAAAATAACTTGGTTTTAATAAGAGATCCGTCATAGCTTTGTTCTGATTGTGCTTAGCAACCTAAAACATTTATAATATTCTAAATATATTGAAAATATTTTTCTTGAAAATACGTAAGAAACATAAAAATATTAAGTTGATTTCTATCAAAACTCATTTCAGTTTAGACTTTGTTCTTAGGATATTAAAGAATGTTAATAAGAAAGTGGAGAATACAGTGTAGCATATACGAAAAGAATTTAGTTTTAGAAAAAGAGATTAGTCTGTGGTTTGTTCTCTTCCTACGAAATGCATTTGGGCGCGTTTATTTCAGTTTACTGTTCAATTTAGTTGGAATCTTTATCAGATGTATTTTAAACAGTAAAAAGTAGAAAATAAAAAATAAAGAGTGTAACATACTTTAAACAAAATACGCTTTAATAAATTTAGTTTCATATTAATTAAAATAAACATTAAATAAATTATGATTATGTTGAGAAATCAATTTTAAAATTCTAAAAATATAATTCAAATAATGTTTTATTATTTTTCTTCTTGTCACGTTTTCTTAAAGAAACAGAGCAAAAATTGTAATTTTTTTAAAATGCGCTAGCTTTCGCTTTCTAATTAGAGTAAAAAAGCGGTATATTTTCCATAATCGGGCTAGGTGCCAACATCAAATGAACATATTGTAACAGAAATTTTGGGGAAAAAACATGAATTACAATCATAAAATTATGCGTGATTATTAAAACCTTTCTCGACCTTTTTTTCAACCCTTCTTTGACGATAACTGATACACATTTTATCTTCAAATATCTCAGTTTATATTATGCCAAATTATTTTTTTTTTCACGTTCATCTTAAATCGATACAGCATTTATGTTTCACCAGAGCGTGGATGGATTTAGTATAACATTTTTTTTTTTTTTTAAAGAAAGAAAAAATATAGCAAAAAATTTTTTTAAATATTATAAAAGTATATGGCAATTTAGAAATAGCATGCTGTTAAGGGAAAATTCTAAAATAGCTATGTTTAAAACAACCTAAAACTTCCATTAGCACGTAAATATTTCACTTTCAATATTTATTTTAATTTAAATACCTTAATTTTTTAATGAATTTCCATTTCGACAGTGCTAAGATAATGTCATAATTTTAACTTTTTGAATAAAAGTGCATGTTTTCTTTAGAACAAGGCATTTTTCCCTAGTGGAAACATTTCACATTTTCAAAATGAATGTATTTTTTTCTATATTACTTTTTATTTGAACGCATAGTATTCTGTAAAGTATTTGGAAAGGGAATGGATTCACTCTCGATATTTTCAACAAATGAAAGTAACAGTGATTGATGAAGAATCTCCAATGATCCTATTCACAATTAAACGTTCGCTTGAGCAATGGTTTTTGCCATGATCGATGGGTATTTATTATAAATAGCACAATTTTTTTTCGAATATTAAAAGCACTAATAAAATCTGTCGCTTAAAAAGGAAAAAAATAAATGAATCTGCATCAATCAGTAAGAAGCTACAATTTAAAAATTCTATATAGGAATAACAGTACATGTAGCCGCGCACTGATGTAGAAACATGTTTTAAAAAGATTAAAGCAACTTTTTTATCTCTCTCTCTGTGTGTATATGTATATATATATATATATATATATATATATGTGTGTGTGTGTGTGCACATATACACACGAAAACTGTGAAATTATGAATAAAATGACAACAACAAATACAGTTCCCTCCAACACACTTAACATATGTAATTCGTCGAGCTTAAACAACTTAAATTCAGGCCAGAGCAGAGTAAACGCAGTGTAGGCAGTCATTACCAGCTGATTAAATATTGAAGACACGTCGAACTTTTTATACTTTCATTTAAAATCACAAAAGCAGACATCACTTCTTCTATGTCGAAAAATTTAAAAATCATTAAATATTTAAAAGCAGGTTAACTAAGATGGACATTCTCTCAAATAGTAACAACATGTTGCTTACACGGTGAAAGTTTACATAATCTTTGAATGAGAAACAACCGCATCTTTTATCACAACCACACAATATGTACACCGAGTTAAAACCCTCATGTCATCTCACACATTCGCCGAAAAATTTGCATAAAGCAAGATGCTGAAAAATAAACAGTAACAGAAAAACAACTCCCCGTATTCAGCCGTACACGAAAACTGCATAGAATGCGAAGTCACTGACTAAAAGAGCGGAAAACCGACAATGTGTGGACGCAAACGATTTTTGCTCATAGTTCGGGACGAGGTATTGGCATGAGGATTCAGAATACGTTAAGGGGACCACACTGTTAAAATTTTTCCTGTGAAATTACAGAGAATCTACGGGTAATCCATTATCTTAAGTCTTATGTAAAATTACAGAGATCCGAAAAACAGAGATTCTGTTAAATAACAGAGAAGTTATTTGGTAAATTTACACAAGACTCTGTAAATTAACATCGTTAAAAATGCACAAGACTCTGTAAATTAACATCGTTAAAAATACGCAAGACTCTGTAAATCAATTAATTTTTTTAATTAAAATAATTTAACTTAGTTTTTGAAATTAGCGAATTTTAGAACTTTGAAGTATCAGACTTGTTCAAGCAAATTTGAACTGCTGTGCCATTTAATTATTTTACACTACTTGCTTGCATGGGGTTTGAACCCGAGACCTCTTGGCAGGAGAAAAACATCTTACTGACTGCGTCATAGGAGCTGTTACTGCGGTGTATAAAAGATGTCCTTTATAATAAAGCGGGGAAAAATTTACCGTACTTGTGCTTTTCAAAGATTTCGCTTCAAATATATTCGTTAGAAAATTTCTTAAACTTTTTATTTTGATTTAGTTTGGACAGAAACATAATACCTATTATTTTTTAAATCAAATTTAATTTTTTAATCCTTTATTTACAGAATTATTTATCAAGAAATTGCTTCTTCTCAATAATTATCGTCTTTAATATCTAAAGATACACCTAAATTTCATATTATTATTATTTAAAATTTCCAGTATATTTTTTCATTAAATCTGGTTAAATATATTAGTAATTATAACATTTTTTGTAAAATATTTACAAAAATAATCAGATTAATTAACCAAAATTACTTTTAAGGTTATATCACAATTCTTATAAAAACAATGTATTTAAATGTATTATGATTCTAACTAAATGAATGAAAAAATAAATTAAAAAATTGAAACTAAACTTTTTTCTTTAATAGTTCTAATAAAATTGCAAAAGAATTTTAAACATGTTTACTTGAATTACAAGTTTTAACAAAACTGAAAATATTTTAAAATAAAAACATGGAAATCCCTACAGGGAATTAGATACAAGATAAGGGAAATGTCTGTAAATCGATGACCGAGAAACTCAATCGAGCGCATTTAACCGAGAACTAGTGTAAATTTACAGAGAGTCTTGACCGAGAAACTCAATCGAATGCATTTAACCGAGAACTGGTGTAAATTTACAGAGAGTCTTGATCGAGAAACTCAATCGAATGCATTTAACCGAGAACTGGTGTAAATTTACAGAGAGTCTTGGCCGAGAAACTTGGTCGAATGCATTTAACCAAGAACTGGTGTAAATTTACAAAGACTCTTGACCGAGAAACTCGATCGAATGCATTTAACCAAGAACTAGTGTAAATTTACAGGAGTCTCGATTTTTTTTTCTGTGATTTTACAGAAATTTTTAACAGTGCAGGAAAGCTCGATCTCCGCCACGTTAAATTCACCAACTTTATGTACCTTTGTCTCAGAAATGGTGAAAGATAGTGGTCTAGATTTTTTAGAGTAGTTAGAATAACGTTATTTACGTATTTTAACAGACCGTTTTCTTTCTAAGTGAAACTCAAAATTACTTATTAATTATTTATTGAAAGTCATTTTTAAATTAGCATTTTTGGTAAGATTTCACTGCCTAAAATAAATAATTCTCAAAAAATGATTAAATACCTGTGTTAAAGTATACACTATACCATAATATAAGCATAAAAAATGTTAAAAAGCAGAAAAACCAACGTATAAAATGCACAAATAATATATGAAAAGCAGCAAACAGCTGTTTCGAATCTACTAGAGAGATTCTTCTTCAGTGCAAAAGAAACAGCGTGCTAGAAAAAGCAAGGCTGAGCAAAATCATAGACAGAGACGCGCTGGCTTTTATACCCTATGCGGGTGGCGAAGGCGCCGAAACAACCAATGAGAGAGAAGCAGTGGAAACGACTGGGTGGACAAGTAGCGACATCTACCGGAGAAGTAGAGAAAATAAACCAAAAAAGGGGAATTAAATTAACGCTTTCCAAATACTTGGAAAATCTGGAGTACTAGATAAGTCATTGACTAAAGAGTGAGAATTTTTAATGATATGGTAAGCTTCCCAAAAATCAAGATCAAGGTTAGAAGAACATTTTTGGATAATGATGGCTGAGGAAAAATCGAACCTATGTTGAGAAGACCAAGAATGTTGAGCAATAGAAGAACGTTTGAGCTCCTGATTTTTAACATAACCTTCATGCTCTTTTAAACGAAATCTGAGAGCACGTTTAGTCTGACCAATATAAGAAAGACCACACTGACAAGAGATCTGGTAAATGCCCCAATTATCTAGGCGATCAACGGGCTGTTTGAGATTTGAAAAAGGGATTTTATTAACAGGAGAAAAAATAACTTTAAAATCAAACCTTCTTAGGATTTTAGCAACTTGCTGACTGATTTTAGGAAAAAATGGTAAAACAACTGAAGTATTAGAGTTGGAATTAGAATGCTTTTCAGAATGGTCGGATTTCATCAATTTCTTATAAATAGAATCGATAATATTAGAGGAATAACCACGATCGACAGCAATAGCTTTGAGGTAATTAAGTTCAACACTAAGTAACTGAGGAGTGGAACAAATATTAGTAGCCCGAAAAACAAAAGTATTGAAAGCAGCGAATTTCTGGTTAGGGGGATGAGAAGAATACCTGTGAGGTGGGAGACTGACAGCAAAAGGTTTACGAAAGACGGTACTCTGAAAGCCATTTTCACAACGAATAACAAGGACATCCAGGAAAGAAAGACAGTTATTGGTCTCAATTTCAGAGGTAAATTGAATGCAGGGATCAATGGAATTCATAATAGAGAGAATATGATTAATATCCGAATTCATTTCAATCAGGACATAAACATCATCAACATAACGAACATAGAACGGAAATTTTAAGATTTCAAAAAGCTTGACCTCAAAATAGTGCATATAAATATCGCATAAAATTGGACTAAGAGGATTACCCATAGCCAAACCGTCAATCATACGGAAGAAATTACCATTGAAAACAAAAGTATTTTGCGATAAGCAAGCGCGAGTGAGAAGTATAAGTTCCTCGATTTCAAAATAAGAGAAATGGAATTCACAAAGCCTTTTCTTGAAGCAATCTAAAGCCCCCTCAACCGGAACGTTTGTAAATAATGATTTAACATCAAAAGAAACCATCATGTGACCCTGCGGCTTAAAATTATGAAGTTTTTTAACAAAATCAAAAGAATTCTTAACAGTGAAACAGTTACTGCTCAAAAGTGGGGAAAAAACAGAAACTAAATATTTGGCAAGCTTATAAGAAGCTGTACCGATACTAGAGACAATAGGTCTAAAAGGAATGTTAGGTTTATGGACCTTAGGTAAAGCATAAAACCTGGCACAATGCGCAATAGACGGAATAAGGGACTTCTTAAAGTTAGCAGGAATAATGGAAGAAGACTTAATGGCAGACTTAATAGAGTTAATTTCACTAGTGGAAGGGTCTTTGCGGATATCCACATACGGACCATCATTAATTAGTTTATGGGTTTTTTCCAAATACGTAGATTTGTCGAGAAGAACAATCTGACCACCTTTGTCGGCCTTAGTAATAATTAAGTTTGGATCAGAACGCAAATTTATCAGGCATTGTTTAACAGGATGTTTAAGATTGGGTTTATAAACATTAGAATTGAAATCAACAGTATTGGCAATGAGATGCCTAATAGACTCTTTTTGAGAAGAAGATAGAGCGCTATGCTTAAAGGCTCTTTCAATAGGAGCAATAAGATTAGGTAAAGAAGGAATAGCAGAGACAGAAAAATTGTTATTCAATTTGAGAGCATCGAGCTGATTGTTACTTAATGGAACACTAGAAAGATTCACAACAGCATTTTGATTAACAAGAGGCAAATTACTGCAGTTATTAGCGACAGAACTTCCACAAAGCGCATTAAATTTCTTCTTTAAAACCGAACAATGAACAGAAGAAGCTGTGAGAACTCTGCTCCATGACCTTCTGTCAATGGACTGAAAATCAGGAGTAGAATTAGCGAGGCTGATATGTAAAGAATATAACTCGCGCTCTATATGAGCAATTTTGTGGCGAGTCTCTTGAATCAAAGCTCTTAAAAGAGCTAATTTAGAACGAAATAAGACCTTCTCAATCCTATTTGAAGAAAATAAATTACAACGAAAAATTTCTCAAAAAGAGTCTATTAGGCATCTCATTGCCAATACTGTTGATTTCAATTCTAATGTTTATAAACCCAATCTTAAACATCCTGTTAAACAATGCCTGATAAATTTGCGTTCTGATCCAAACTTAATTATTACTAAGGCCGACAAAGGTGGTCAGATTGTTCTTCTCGACAAATCTACGTATTTGGAAAAAACCCATAAACTAATTAATGATGGTCCGTATGTGGATATCCGCAAAGACCCTTCCACTAGTGAAATTAACTCTATTAAGTCTGCCATTAAGTCTTCTTCCATTATTCCTGCTAACTTTAAGAAGTCCCTTATTCCGTCTATTGCGTATTGTGCCAGGTTTTATGCTTTACCTAAGGTCCATAAACCTAACATTCCTTTTAGACCTATTGTCTCTAGTATCGGTACAGCTTCTTATAAGCTTGCCAAATATTTAGTTTCTGTTTTTTCCCCACTTTTGAGCAGTAACTGTTTCACTGTTAAGAATTCTTTTGATTTTGTTAAAAAACTTCATAATTTTAAGCCGCAGGGTCACATGATGGTTTCTTTTGATGTTAAATCATTATTTACAAACGTTCCGGTTGAGAGGGCTTTAGATTGCCTCAAGAAAAGGCTTTGTGAATTCCATTTCTCTTATTTTGAAATCGAGGAACTTATACTTCTCACTCGCGCTTGCTTATCGCAAAATACTTTTGTTTTCAATGGTAATTTCTTCCGTATGATTGACGGTTTGGCTATGGGTAATCCTCTTAGTCCAATTTTATGCGATATTTATATGCACTATTTTGAGGTCAAGCTTTTTGAAATCTTAAAATTTCCGTTCTATGTTCGTTATGTTGATGATGTTTATGTCCTGATTGAAATGAATTCGGATATTAATCATATTCTCTCTATTATGAATTCCATTGATCCCTGCATTCAATTTACCTCTGAAATTGAGACCAATAACTGTCTTTCTTTCCTGGATGTCCTTGTTATTCGTTGTGAAAATGGCTTTCAGACTACCGTCTTTCGTAAACCTTTTGCTGTCAGTCTCCCACCTCACAGGTATTCTTCTCATCCCCCTAACCAGAAATTCGCTGCTTTCAATACTTTTGTTTTTCGGGCTACTAATATTTGTTCCACTCCTCAGTTACTTAGTGTTGAACTTAATTACCTCAAAGCTATTGCTGTCGATCGTGGTTATTCGTCTAATATTATCGATTCTATTTATAAGAAATTGATGAAATCCGACCATTCTGAAAAGCATTCTAATTCCAACTCTAATACTTCAGTTGTTTTACCATTTTTTCCTAAAATCAGTCAGCAAGTTGCTAAAATCCTAAGAAGGTTTGATTTTAAAGTTATTTTTTCTCCTGTTAATAAAATCCCTTTTTCAAATCTCAAACAGCCCGTTGATCGCCTAGATAATTGGGGCATTTACCAGATCTCTTGTCAGTGTGGTCTTTCTTATATTGGTCAGACTAAACGTGCTCTCAGATTTCGTTTAAAAGAGCATGAAGGTTATGTTAAAAATCAGGAGCTCAAACGTTCTTCTATTGCTCAACATTCTTGGTCTTCTCAACATAGGTTCGATTTTTCCTCAGCCATCATTATCCAAAAATGTTCTTCTAACCTTGATCTTGATTTTTGGGAAGCTTACCATATCATTAAAAATTCTCACTCTTTAGTCAATGACTTATCTAGTACTCCAGATTTTCCAAGTATTTGGAAAGCGTTAATTTAATTCCCCTTTTTTGGTTTATTTTCTCTACTTCTCCGGTAGATGTCGCTACTTGTCCACCCAGTCGTTTCCACTGCTTCTCTCTCATTGGTTGTTTCGGCGCCTTCGCCACCCGCATAGGGTATAAAAGCCAGCGCGTCTCTGTCTATGATTTTGCTCAGCCTTGCTTTTTCTAGCACGCTGTTCCTTTTGCACTGAAGAAGAATCTCGCTAGTAGATTCGAAACAGCTGTTTGCTGCTTTTCATATATTATTTGTGCATTTTATACGTTGGTTTTTCTGCTTTTTAATATTGTTGCACAAAGGCTTTATTTGCTATTTTTACATAAAAAATGTGTTCTTAAGTTTAATAAATATAGGAAGAAAGGAACATAAACAT
Organism: Maratus speciosus; assembly: GCA_963932465.1. Taxonomy (NCBI): domain Eukaryota; kingdom Metazoa; phylum Arthropoda; class Arachnida; order Araneae; family Salticidae; genus Maratus; species Maratus speciosus. Next base: position 664,418,092 of record OZ010786.1, on the reverse strand, counting down.
GAAAAGTCCAAGTTTTGAGAAAAAGTCGATTAAAGATTTAAATGACCATTAAGCTATGAAGTATTCTTAGAAAGAATGAATAATTTCAACACTTTTTTTCATATATATAAATACGTGTGACACATCGTTGAAAAGATAGAAGTTTAAACTATTTAATGATATAAAAAAAGTAAAAATCGATTTTTTCGTTGAATTTTGCTTTCCCGGTCCCCTTACCACATTCTTAATTTGCGAAAAACTCTCATGCCTGCCTGTCAATATGTACATATCATATGCTCTCAAAAGATCGTGATCAATCTCCAAGCCGTCACATCGAACAGTTTTATACAGTGGTGGCACAAAAACATGAAAAGAAAACAGAGATTCTATCTAAAAATTTTTGAATTCTTTGTTTATATTTTTTTTCTCCCCGTCAGCAGACTAAAATGAACATCGAAATTTAATTAAAATTTTCGGATTGGATTCAAGATAAAATTTCAAGCTGTAAAGAAAATGTTTTCTTTTTCAAACATTGAAATATTTAATGAGTATTTTTTTACTTCCAGTTCTCAAAGAAAATCTGCATTTATTTTTCCCTGCAATGTACATGAATGGAAACGAAGATCGGAAAATACGTTGATTTCGATTAAAAATCATTTCGGTTCGCGACTCGTTTTTTGGACGCTAAAGAATATTTGATAGAACGCAACCATTACAGTACCCGTTGGAATTCTGTTTGAAAATAAAATAGCAATTATACATCGAAATAAAATTTTGAAATTTATGAAAAGCGACACTTTTGTGTTGGCTTCACGCCAGGAGTTAACCTAAGAAGGAATTTAACCAACTAATGAAGAATTTGCCAAAGACCTTTACATCAGACTTTTTTTTAAAATTTGATCACTACAATGGTTTAAGCACGTAGTTCGATTATGTGTCTTATATTTGTGTTTTATTTATATTTTATTTATTGATTGATGGATGGAATGTAATATAAGCCTGAGATAAATGCTGAGCTAATTCTATTAATTTAAGAGCAATCGGATTTATTTTCGCAATCGGGTGCACGCCACAGTGATAGATTAAAAAATAATGCTGAAATATCATTTTACAAACATAAACAAGTAAAAAAAAAACATGCGTTAAGCATAGATTATGAAACACTTTCCAACACTTCCTGGATGCTTTAACAAAACTTCGTTATTTAAGGAAATAAGGTATATAAGAGAACTAAGTAAACATTTTAGAAAAGGCATAAAACATTTGAAAAACTAATTTCAGGAGTTACCGTCCATAGCAAATATGTATTCCAATTCTTTTGAACAGACCTGTGTTTGATCTGTAGGTTGATATATATGCTATATAATGGGGAAATTAAGTTTAGCAAGAAAAAACATAACAGGTTGAAATTTCTCTTTCAGAAATTTATACTAATAGATGGAAACATACTTGTATACTTTTGTACAACCCTGTAGTTAACCTAGTACCTTTATTACACGCCACTATTTAGCTAAAGTTTACTTCAAAGTAAAACACACTTAAAACTACTGGAATCGCATTTCCAGAAATTATCATTTATAGACGGCCATATTTCCAATTCTTTTCGAGACCCTGTATATCATTTTATATATGTTCTACAAACATTTCTTAGTAAATTAAATGCAGTTCTGCGTAAAAATGCATAACTCATTTAAAAACCACCTTTAAGCAATTTGCAATCATACCCAGTAACCATTACCAATTCTTTGGTGTAGCCCTGTATATCTATTACAGCATTTATACACACCATATATAATGCATAAATATAGTGAAACATAAAAGCACATAACATAATTAAAAAATGCATTTCCAGCAATCATCGCTACTGTACAGTACTTCGGATACAATGTAGTATCTGACACCTTTTGTGTGTCCCTGTAAATGCTATGCACTTCGTATTATACATGAAATAAGTTATAGTAAACCTCAGCGACGTATATATATTTCATTATACATGAAATAATTTAACATAATTAAAATACGCCGGAAAAAATTCTCTCCACCCCTATATCATTATGTAACTGAATTCTTTTGTGTGGCCCTGTAAATGAATAATAACTATTCTTTGAGCCGCATATTATACAGAATGCATATTTTAGTGCACTTGATAAATACAAATCAATTTTATTATGTTTGAAAGCATGCAACATCATTAAAAATCATTTTAAACGACTTTTTCCCATAGGCCGTAATGTAACGAAAAACTTTTGACTGTCCCTGTAAAGGAACTAAACATGCTACAAACTTCATTTGAAATAGGGTTCGTGATATGGTAGAGATTACTAACATCCGAAAATTTCAGAACGATCCGAGTATATTTACGGGAGTTAGAGCGCGTACAGACAAATCGAAGTCATAAACGCTTTTCAACTTTGTTGGAAAGTATTAAAAACGAGTAAATTAGCATACAGCATTAAACAAAAATTGTTATGCAGTTTCCAAACGAATTGCATTTGAAAGACCCCACCCCCACCCTATTCTACGGTGTAAAAATTAAAAATGTGCAATATTTAGAAGTTTAAAAAAATGCAGTAAAAGTTAAATTTAATCATCTGGTATTGCAACTGTAAAAATGACGTCACCGTTACGCACAGACACGTTTGACATTTATAATATAGATAGTAGATGAAATTTAGAACTTTAAAATATGGGCAACCTTTTTTTCACACCATATATTTTTTTACACCTTATATTTATTATATAAGGTTTTTATACGGGTACACTTTATATATCTCCTTCGAAAATTTACCTTCTACGCCTTCTATAAAATGTTTTCCTACTTTTGTTCTTGTTCTCTTTCTGTTCCTTGTGGAAAAGGTCGGGTTTTATAACATTTACTTGTGTTGTTCATCGGAAGTGATTGCTCCACTTAATGACTTCATCCGATGTTTTCTCCTTTGTTTATGGCCCCGTTGCGCTACGAAGGAATTGCTCCGAGCGAAATTGAATGAAACACTTGACTTTACTACACTTTCCATTGGATTAACAACCGAGAGTGGATTTATATCGGGCTCCTAACGAAATTTTTGCATCTTAGATCTGGAACAGTCATCTAAATAATTAGAAAACAGGAATTCTGCTTTTTTCAGAATATAGTTTCGCCCTCGATGAATAATAAAAAAAAAAGTATAAATATAGACAGTACAAAACATATTTCAGTTTTAAGATTTAACATACACGCATTTATTTTATATAAAAGGACGTCATTTGCATCCACTGAAGAATTTCACAATTACGATCCAACCTTAAACAACATCTTCAGAAACAACATCTATAGACAACAAATATAACAAAATATATATAGATAGTACAAAACATATCTCAGTTTTAAGACTTAAAATACACGCTTTTATGTTATATAAAATGACAGAATTTGCCTTCGCTAAATGGATTCGCCACATTGACGATCCAGTCTGAAACAGCATCTGTAGAAAAGTGTGCATAGGACGTCACTATCGCGGAATAATCCACAAATTATCGCGGAATAATCCCAGCAAAAACCGGTATCGTCATTCAAGATACTTGACAAAAATATCGGATATCTAATGATTCATAAGCCTTTATTTGTTCGTAATATTAATATGGATGCTTAAAATTAAATATCTATATAATAAAAGCCTAAGTCATGTGACTGCCATCAATAGTTCCGGGTTGACCGCTTCACTTTTTGTATGCCAAGCGGCCAATTTGGTAATTTAATATTAGCCGGGAGCAGGTGATAAATTGCCAAATATTGTAAATATCGTGTCATCAGTATTATAACAGTCCATTTCATGCGACTGTCATAAACAATTTTTTGCGTGGTAAATTAAAACAAAGCTTTGATGTTGAAATTAAATGTCATGGTTTATGGTATTATTTATTACATTTTATTTCTTTTTTTTTAAACAATAATTGAGAGTCATAAATTTTAAATATTTCAATTTTAAAGTTATGCATTTTAAATAAAATGAGTGAAAGTACTATATTTTAAATGAAATTAATGAAATACGAAAAAATACGACAGGAACAATGTTTGGCGATTTATCACCTGCGCCCGGCTAACATAAAAATACCAAGTTCATGATTTCTGTATCAGAATCTTCCAATTTGGCGAAGGATTGAGCAAGTAAATTAAATTATGAACAAAAATAACATGATACCATGCTTAGCATAGATTTAAAGGAGACCAAACTGGTCGCAAAGGGCGGCTAGTAGTTTATAATAGCTCCGGGTTTTATCAAAGATCATTCATTTATATTTTTTCAAAAATCAGAAAATGTTATGACACACGGATTAAAAAAATATGGCATTCTTTCATCTTTTTTGATAGGAATTAAGTAAATGCAGAAAAAATGCCACAACAATATTCTTTAAAATACGTTTTTATAGCAGACGGTATTAGTGGCATAGCACGTATTTTATTTACAATTTTTTTTCAGTTTTTATGAGAAAAGAGCAACAAAAAGATAGAGTAATCTACTATTTTCTCTTTACTTTCTACAGAAAGTAAGTTCATCATTACAGAAATGGCTTTAAAAACTAGAAAAAAATGAATATGCCAAAAACAAATAGAGAGGCGGTTTTCAAACAAATTGCAGCTAAAAGTACTTTTTTCCCCTATACGACGGATGGTGTCAAAATTAAAAATGTGCAATGCTTAGAAGTTAAACAAAATTGCAGTCAATATTATCAGTTTTTAACTGTACTAAGATACATCTGCTTCGATTTACGGCTGGGTTATGCAACGGAACGTTATTTTTTAAGGACGACACTTTCATTGATGCCCGAAAGAAATAGGGTATTGGGGGCTAATAATATACTTATATTAATAAACTAATTTACGAAAAGAAAAAGTGCTGCCAAATTTATGTGACAAAGCATTTAACTTTGTGGATTAAAAAGCAATTTAGAAATTAATTAATGTAGCATTTTGAAAAAGTTGAAATCATTTTAAGAGTGTCTTTCAAACTGAATTAACTGTGAGATGAAGTTGAATGCATGAAGTAGGAAATAGGAAATGTGATTAATAGAAGTTCAAATAAAGGCATTGTTTCAATAAATTAACTGGCCATAAATTATTTTATTCTCTTCATTGAACTAATTCTTTGTCTTAAGTAAATGTGAATTTTTTTTATAACTCATAGAAAGCATTTTTTACTGAAATAAATTTATCTAAACTCTGGTAAATTCTAAAATTCATAAGATCACTTTCCCCAAGCTGCTTACATATGAGAGAGTCAGGGGCCGATCCAGGTAAGATTTGTGGCCTATTTAGGATTTCTTCACAAAAATCCATTTAATAAAATTAAAACAGTCAACTTTACAAAATTCCTTTTAATAAAACAGGATCCTTTACAAAAATCCTTTTAATAAAACAGCCTCTTCACTTAATTACTTTAAAAAAACAGACCCCTTCAAAAAAATTTTTTTAATAAAACAGGCCCCTTTACAAAATTCCTTTTAATAAAATAATCCCCTTTACAAAATTCCTTTTAATAAAACAGACCTCTTTACAAAATTCTTTTAATAAAACAGGCCCCTTTACAAAGTTACTTTAAATAAAACAGGACCCTTTACACAATGACTTTTAACAAAACAGGCCCCTTCACAAAATTTCTCTTAATAAAACAGACTCTTTCACAAAATTCCTCGTAATAAAACAGGCCCCTTCGCGAAATTCCTCTTAATAAAACAGGCCCCTTCACAAAATTCCTCTTAATAAAACAGGACCCTTTGCAAAAATCCTTTTTAATAAAACAGCCTCTTCACTTAATTACTTAAAAAAGAGACCCCTTCAAGATTTGTTTTAATAAAACAGGCCCTTTACAAAATTCCTTTTAATAAAACAGGCTCCTTTACAAAATTACTTTTAATAAAACAGACCCCTTTACACAATGACTTTTAGCAAAACAGTCCCCTTCACAAAATTTCTTTTAATAAAACAGGCCCTTTCACAAAATTCCTCTTAATAAAATAGGCCCCTTTGCAAAAATCCTTTTAATAAAACAGCATCTTCACTTAATTACTTAAAAAAACAGACCCCTTCAAGATTTGTTTTAATAAAACAGGCCCCTTTACAAAATTACTTTTAGTAAAACAGACCCGTTTACACAATGACTTTTAACAAAACAGGCCTCTGCACAAAATTTTTTTTAATAAAACAGGCCCTTTCACAAAATTCCTCTTAATAAAATAGGCCACATTCACAAAATTCCTCTTCATAAAACAGGCCCCTTTAGAAAATTCCTTTTAAAAAAAAACAAGCCCTTTCACAAAATTCCTCTTAATAAAATATGCTCTTTATTAATTATTTTCATTTTGCTAGGTTTAAAATGTGCAATTTGTAAACAAAACAAGTTCACCAGAAAGGAAATCTTTAACAGAAGTACTTAAAGAAATTATCAGTAATAAATGCTTGGTTCGGATTTGGGTAACTGGATTTTATCTTCCGTTACAAAATGTTATTTTTCACAAAACTATAAAAAATTTCGCAAAAATAACTTATACTTTTTTACAAAATGGGGTCCTAGAAATAAACCCTGCATCGACACTTGAGAGTATTCTGTGCTGTAACTGTATATATAAGTGGGTTCTGTATCTATCAATGAATCTATCTCCATCTATATTTATACATAAAATACGTTCTGTACTGTATACTGTATTATAGTTTTAATTCAAATTTGCCTTTTTTGCCTTTGTTATAAATTCTTATCTTAAAGGACAGTAACAAAAAACAAGAAAAATAAGTTTATTTCGAGTTTATATCATAGACTTTTATAACTTTTACTACCGGTGTTCAGCGGAGGAGAGCACTCCATTTAGTGGTTTTATTCATTACTTTTCTCCGTTGTTTACGAAATTGTTGCGCATGTAAAGAATAGCTCCGAGCCAAACGAATGAAAAACTTTAATGCTCAGTAAATAAATAAATAGAAATGCTTAATTCATCTTTAAAAAGTTAAACTTACACTATGTGCAAAAATTCTTAAAAGATGAGACAATATTTAAAAAGATGTTAAATTATTTTTAATATCTTAGTACTTTCAACTATAAAAACATAGTCTTCCTCAGAGAAATACAAGAAATACTGCTGTTATTGACATCTAATATTACAACTCCACGTAGATGGTGACAAAAGTGGTGAAAGTGGAAGTCAAATTTTTTTAGATCTGGGAAAAACTTTGGGAAAATAAAACATGGATATAGGGAAGTGGAATATTACTCGTTTTATTAATCTTTAAGCAAACTGAGCCAAATTCTGGGTATGTTGTAGGATAAAGCGTCATCGCAAACAGTATTTTCTTTAGTAATAGTTTTTATTGATTCGCGGATAATTAATGATAATTCTTTGAGTGATATATAATTTCTTTTGCGTCTTCGAAATTAACTTGTATATTCTGCTTCTGGTTAAGGCTTGACAGGGCTGTTGGTGGTCGGTTGTACTTTCAATCTCTCAAATTTAAATCTCTCAAAATAAGATGAATTTGCAACATAACTTACCGTTTGACATCCCTACTGCACCATTTGTTTTTTATTAACTCTATTTATAACTAAACACTTTCTTTTTTATTGTATTTTTTAAGAAATGTAATTTTTTAAAACTTGCAATTTTTTTAAAACTATTATATATATTTTTTATTTATTTTATCTTTTTATTTAATTTCGTTAAATTGAAATGTTAATAGCAATTTGTTATAAATTTCTGTCTGTGTAGTAAATGGAATTTATTCGATAACTGGTTGGTCGAAAATATATTTTCTTATGGTGCCCAATTTCTGTCTTTTTTTTAACCAACATCTTTTCAAAAACAAACCCTCCCTATCCTGTATGACACTAAATGAATACCATACTTGTATCCTAAGAAGTAACAATACATTGCAACATCCTGAAATCGTTAAAACAATCTGAAAATAATAATACTTTTTGCACAGAAATTTGCTGTAAGTTTTTCTCGGAATATAAAGGTTCTGGTAAAATGTTGCATTATTTATTTTCATGTAACACTCAATCCGTTACGGCTCCGATTTGATAATTTTAAGCTTCTAATCGATTTCTACAGAGAGATAGGATATATTTTCCCTTTATCTTATTTTAATCTATCAGATTTTCTTCCATAAACATTTATTTCCTTTAAAAATTTCTTATTTTATGTTGTAGGTGGAATAATTTGAAATATGGCAAAGGTAAACAGGAATTTTTTCCTTTCTTGTGCCTCTTTGCATGGTGTAATGATAGAATTATTGAATTATATAAGATGGAAAATACTATACACAGAAAAAAAGATTTAGTTAATATAGCCCCAGCTAAAATGTTTGGTTGGATTAACCAAATGTTGGTTCGACTAATCAAATGATTTTGTCAATTCAATAAAATTTTATTGAACTAACAAAATGATTTTGTCAGTTCAACAAAAAATATTTAGATGGGGCAAAATTTGGTTGGCACAACTATTTTTTTGTTGTTTTTAACAAAATCGTTCTTTCCGTGTAAATAACTACTGATTATAAAAGTAAAACGTCGTTAAATGACGACCATCCTTAAAATTCAATCCCTTCTAAGGTCTGTGAGATAGGGGGCTAATTTAGATGATTATTTATTTATTGTTATTTGTGAGAAACGAATGGGGCAGTTTCTTTTTTAAATAAAGATATTCAAAAGTTTCAAACTCTGTAAACAGGAAGGGGTGAAGGGTAAAGCGGGAATTTGAGGGTAGGGAATAATTTATATTATTGATGATTAATTTTTATTGAGCAACAAATAAGGTATGACTTTTTAATATATATGTAAACGAATATTTAAAAAAATATTTGAAATTGTTTTATATACTTTGGGGAAAATAAGGGCAAAAATTTAGGAGGTTCGTGATGTGGGTATTTATTGTTATTAGTGGTAAACAAATAGGGCAGGCTTATATAGCTTTTTTGAAAAATAATGAGTTTTAAAGACATGAAATTTTGCGCGATGGAATGGGGCGAAGTGAAAAAGCGTAAGTTTTGACTGCGGCGGCCAAATTCACATTATAGGTTATTAATTTATTATCACTAGAAAGCAAAAAACTGGGCAGAATTTTTAAGCTGTAGAAATAAAAATAATAAAGATTTTAAATTTCTACGTATTCTGGAAGGCAAAGTGGGGGGCGAAACGTCAGATAAGGACATAATTCATTTGGGCAAAACTATATTTTGTGAATAATATCGTGGGCAGATAGAAAAATACAATGTAACGAGAATATAGTTATGGATTTTTATCACGGTACGCGAAAATCCTAACACCGAAGCAATGCAAATGACAGTTGCTTTGCAACCGTGCCCTTCGTCTAATATGAAGCTTTCTAACTGGTCATAATTGCGATAAATTATCGTTTTATAATCGCTTTATAAATAACTAGCAAACCCCGCAGCTTTGCTCGCGTAATAGTTGAAATATGCCAAGTGATATTTGCATAACTATTTTTTATTAGAAGAAAACTTTTTGGAATAATTCAAAAATTACAAATTAAGCCACAGTGTGACTAAATTTCATTATACAAGTGCAATATACAGAAATGAGATTTTAATTAATAAGAAGAACTAAAACTAATTCCAAATAAATTATAATTTAGAAAGTATTTTGAGACTTTATGCTCATTTCATACGGTCATTTCAGTATTCATTTGAAGTTTTGAATTTTTTAGAAGCCATCTTAACACAATTACATCTTAAAATTAACCATCATGTCAAATTCCAAGCTTCTTGTCAAACAGTCTACCACCTCTCTGGTGCTAGTGGCACCAACATAAAATACCGAAACAGAGTTGAAATAGAATGTCTCGAAAAATGTTGAAACAGAGATTGTCACCATTGATTTACCAACATTAACCTTGAAATCGGTTGGTATTCGCTAATATTCTATAGAAAACGGAATTTACATGTTTTTACAGAGTTCCTTGTTGTTCCTGCCAACCAGGTGGTAGTGACACCGGCATAAAATATAGCCCGAATAGGATCAGGGACTATCACTCTTGATTAGCAAACAGTAACTTCTGTAATCGGTTTATTATTTCCTGAGATTCCATAGAAATCGTAATTTAGGACTCTTTCAGAATACTTTTCGCTCCTTCCGTTCGCTTCACCCCTTTTTTTAATTTCGAATTTATTTTCGACCGTTCTTAGAGAACATTTATATTTTATAAGTAACTACCGTGCTATATTTGAAGTTTCTAGCCTCTTCAGTACCGCAGAAATCGCAATTTAGAAAGTTTTTTGCTTCTGCTATCCTCTATGGGTTGTGACACCGACATCAAATATAGCTTATATTTGAGCAGGTTCTATCACCTTCAGTTAGCAACCATTATGTTTGAAATTCGTTTTTTATTTCATACGACTGCATAAAAATCGTAATTTAAACGTTTTTAGAACATTTTTCGTCCATTTTCACCTTTTTTAAATTTCGAATTATTTAGGAAATGTTCTTAGAGATCATTTATATTTTTATAAGTAATTACCATGCCTAGTTTCAAGATGCTGGCCCCAGCAGTATTACAAAAAACGCAATTTAGATATTTTTTTGTTCCTTTGCCCCGTTTGGAGTAGTGGCACCGACATGGAATACAGCCTTTGTTGGAGCGATGTCTGTCACCATCGTTTTCACACCATTATTTTTTAAATCGGTTCGGTACTTCTTAACATTGCGTAAAAATCGCAATTTAGAAAGTTTTTTAGAGCGTTTTTCGCTCATTTTCACCCCTTCGAATTTCGATTTTTTAGGAAATGTTCTTAGAAATCATTTGTATCTTATAAATAACTGTCCTGCCTAATTTTAGGCCATTCAGTAACACAAAAATTGCAATTTAGAACGTTTTTTGCTTCTGCAACACCTAGGTGATAGTGACACCGACATAAAATAGAACCTATGTTGGAGCAAGCGCTCTCATCATTAATTTCCAACCATTACTTTTGAAATAGGTTGGATACTTTCTGAGATTGCGTAGAAATCGCCATTTAGAACGTTTTTTAGAACTCATTTCATGCATTTTCACCCCTTTTAAATTTCGAATTTTTTAAGAAATGGTGTTAGAGATCATTTATATCTTATAAGTAACTACAATTCCAAGTTTCATGTTTCTAGGCCCTTCAGTAACACAAAAATCTCATTTTCGAACGTTTTTTTTGCTCCTGTACCCCCTTTGGGGGTAGTGGCACCGACATAAAATGTAGCCTATGTTGGAGCAAAGGTTGTCACCATCATTTTGACACCATTATGTTTTAAATCGGTTTGGTACTTCTTACGGTTGCGTAAAAATCGCCATTTAGAACGTTTTTTAGAACGCTTTTTGCGCATTTTCACCACTTTTAAATTTCGAATTTTTTAATAAATGTTCTTAGAGATAATTTATATCTAATAAGTAACTACCATGACAAATTCCATATATATGGGCTCTTTAGTAACACAAAAACCGCAATTTCGCACTGTTTTTTTGCTCCTGCACCCCCTTTAGGGGTAGTGGTACCGACATAAAATAAAGTCTGTGTTGGAGCAAGAGTTGTCACCATCATTTTGACATCATTATGTTTTAAATCGGTTTGGTACTTCATAAGATTGCGTAAAATGCGCCATTTAGAAAGTTTTTTAGAACGCTTTTTGCGCATTTTCACCCCTTTTTAAATTTCGAATTTTTTAAGAAATGTTCTTAGAGATAATTTATAACTAATAAGTAACTACCATGCCAAATTCCATGTATCTGGGCCCTTCAGTAACACAAAATTCACAATTTCGAACGCTTTTTGCTGCTGCACCCCCTGTGGGGGTAGTGGCACCGACATAAAATGTACCCTATGTTGGAGCAAGGGCTGTTATCAATTTCCAACCATTATTTTTTAAATCGGTTGGGTACTTCCTGAAATTGCGTAAAAATCGCCATTTAGAACGTTTTTTAGAACGCTTTTCGCGCATTTTCAACCCTTTTTAATTTCGATTTTTTTTTTAAAGAAATGTCCTTAGAGATCATTAGTATCTTATAAAAGTAACTACCATTTCAAATTTCATGTTTCTAGCCCTTCAGTAACACAAAAATTTCCTTTTTAGAACGTTCTTTGCTCCTGCACCTCCTTTTGGCCAGTGGCACGGACATAAGATATAGCCTATGTCCTAAGTTGGACTAACACCATCATTTTGATACCATTACTTTTGGAATCGGTTCGGTAGTTCCAGAGCTTACCTCCTACAAATAAATAATTTTTACCTCCGTATAATATATAATAAATGTAGATATATTGATGTAGTATATAGATAATAAATGTAATTCAGTAAATAAATAAATGAAAGGCTTAATTCATCTTTAAAAATTAAACTTAAACTTACACTATGTCTAAAACTACTTAAAAGATGAGACAATATTTAAAAAGATGTTAAATTACTTAAATACCTTAGTACTCTCAACTATAAAAACATAGTCTTCGTCAGAGAAATGTAAGAAATACAATTGTTATTAACGTCTAATCTTCAAAATTCACGTAGATGGTAACGAAAGGAGTGAAAGTGGAAGTCAACTTTTAGATCCGGAAAACATTGGGAAAATAAAACATGGATACAGGGAAGAGGAATATTACTCGTTTTATAATTCTTTAAGAAAACTGAGCAAAATTCTGGGTATGTTGTAGGATAAAAACGTCATTGCAAACAGTATTTTCTTTAGTAATAATTTTTATTAATTCGTGGATGATTTAATCATAATTCTTTGAGGGATATATAATTTTTGCGTCTTCGAAATTAACTTGTATGTTCTGCTTTGGTTAAGTCTTGACAGGGCTGTTGTAGGTCGGTTATACTTTAAATCTCTCAAATGTTCTTTAATACGAACTTTAAAGAACATTTGAGAGATTTAAAGTGTAACCGACCTACAACAGCCCTGTCAAGACTTAACCAGAAGTAGAATATACAAGTTAAATTTCGAAGACGCAAAAATTATATATCCCTCAAAGAATTATTATGATTTAATTATCCGCGAATCAATAGAAATTATTACTAAAGAAAATACTTTTTGCAATTACGCTTTATCCTACAACATACCCAGAATTTGGCTCAGTTTGCTTAAAGATTAATAAAACGAGTACTATGCAACTTCCATATCTATGTTTTATTTTCCCAAAGTTTTTTCCAGATCTAAAAAATTTGACTTCCACATTTGAGTTTGAATATTAGACGTCAATTTGTGGAGTTTGAATATTAGACGTCAATAACAACAGTATTTCTTGTATTTCTCTGAGGAAGACTATGTTTTTATATTTGAAAGTACTAAGGTATTAAAAATAATTTAACATCTTTTTTGAATAATGTCTCATTTTTTAAGTATTTTTACACTTAGTTTAAGTTTAACTTTAATGCTCTTTTAATCGAATTGACAGTCGAAGGTGAACTTTTATATGCGATGTGGGAAGTTTTGTTTTCCAAGCTCTGGGTCAAATATTGAAATAGTAAGGCATTTACCGGAAGAATTTTTTTTTTCAAATTAAATTTTAAATAGTTACTCGAGAACACGCACATATCAGGAGTGTGTTTTTTCGCCTGCGAGAGAATCTGTTATGTTAAAATTTACCTGTCTGATTGTATTTCAGAGCTACTCCTTCTAGAATATGGAACGTTGGGCGATCAAATTGACACCAATTATTCACGTAGTTCAAAGGATCTCATGTAAGGTCTCAGAATTTTAAAATTTGAATTATTTTATTTCTTTCTCAACTTTAACTTTTAACGAAGTTTCTCTAAAGATAGCAACTAAACACTTCCATCTTCCGTTTTTCAATAAGGAAAAAAAAGGGAATGGTAAATAATGGGATATTGTATGTAATTCAAAATTTTGATCAAATATCTTTTTGTTTTGTTTAAATAAATCAATTAAATGATTTTTAGTTTACATTCTATTTTTAAAAAGTGAGATGTAAGGAATATATATATGACTTATTTTCTCAGTTGCAAAAGTTATTATCAAAAAGTGGAAGATCTTTATATTATTGATCCGTATGAAATATTTTTCGCGTTTTTTTTAAATTCAAGTTAATGGGCTGTGACAGAACATGGAGTTTTGAGCATGGAGTTTGAACATGTATGGGGCATTCTCACAATCTTTTGACTTTCGGGAATAAAAATCTGGTGAAATTAAACTTGCTAAAATAACATTTTAATCTCACAGACGAATGCATTAATGATTCAAAATAAAGAAAAAATGGTCAGCAGCGAAATTTTTTTTGCTTAACTGAGGTTTGTTAAACTGTCGAGTTTAATTTTCCCCATCATTTTACCACTATAACTTTCTATTTTCTTCTAAATTTTTACTTATAATGAATTTGCATAGTACCCACAGGACATTCAATTAAGAAATAATAACAATGCAGTATTTGTAGAACAAAATTTTGGTACAACATTGTCTTAAAGGGGTGTTAAAGAAGGGACGGTAAGGTAAAAAAGGGGACGGTATAGGAAAAAAGGGACAAAATGGGGGAAAAAGGGACGGTAAGGATGTAACTGTAAGGAAATTTACCACCTATTTTAGGCTTATGATGTTAAGTGTAAGTGGTAGCCACAATATTCATTGATTTTTAGAAACAGTTATTTACATCGGATTAAATAAATAAATAAAAAAATTAATTCACCTCGAAAAGTGCAGGAATAAAGCTTGGGGACGGTAAGACTACCCATAAAGTCACGATACTTGAAATTGATATTTAAACGCTGATTTAAATTATACATTAAATTTCCTGTGTAAGAATTTTAGACATTCTTTCTCTAGCATACTTCTGCATGTGAAAAAAACATGATAAAAGTTCTGTGGCTACATCTGTGATTTTCTGTGTATTTGTTGTGAAGTGATTTTCTGTATAATTTTAGAAGAGGGACGGTAAGGAATCTAAAACCCAGGGACAGAGTTTAAAAAATAACAACAACCCTAAAAATGTGTGCAGGTTTATTTTTTGCTACATATTTATATAAAACAGTAGCTTCAGTTTCGGAAAAAAATTACATCGAATTATTTTTATTGAAACAATTTTATACAGACTCCAAACTTCAAAATCAGCATCAGGGACACGGGACGGTATTGGAGCTTTCCTGGTATTTGGACCCCCAGCATCGTCCAGAACTTATTTATCTCGTTATATTGTTATGCAATCATGCAATGGGATGTTCCCCAGTATATGAAATTAAAAAAATAACACAAGAACATGTGCTAAAATAAAAATTATTATTCAGGGACATAAAAGTCAAAAGATTGTGAGAATGTCCCATATACAGAGTATATGCTCAGATGAAAAAAAAATTGACCAAGCCATAGCAACCCACGCTACAGAAGTTATCAATATTTGTCTGGACGAATCTTTTCGATTTGCTGCCGTTCAGCAAAGGAATTGATAAGCACTGGAGGTTCCTATCGTCGCAGAAATAAAAAAGGATTGTTGATAATGTTTATCAAAAAATATTGTCGGTAATTAGCCGAGATATTAACCATAAAAGACACGGACGGTTTAAACATGCATAAAGACACGGGCGGTGTACTCAACTTTTAAAGCCTAGATAACAATTTTTAATGATATATTTGTGTAATGCAATGCCCAGTAACAGTATAAAAACAATAAACGTCAAACTGTTAAAAAAAACTAATTTGATAAGAACTATTCGCATAATTACTAGGAGATTCGCGACTAGTTTATATTGAGTGGTTCGCTCAATACGCGACGGTATCTTTAAAGGTAATTAACTTAACTGAAAAAATGTGGCACGAACCAAACGGTATTGCAACTTTGTGATCTCCTTTCGACGCGTGCGCTTAGCACAATACCAAGTTTAAACTTTGAACAAGGATTTTATTTTAGGTACTTTGTAAAGAGAAAATATTATGACTACGCTTAATTTGGGTTTATGAACTGCCCTATTAAGTTTAAATAAGTACTACTTTTATTGTCAGCACCGAATCAAGTTCCTCATAAACAGATTAGTATCAGATAAAAAAAAAAAGAGTTATACAGAATGGCAATATTTGATGCTTTTTAAAGGCTTCATATATCTCTGAACTTTCATGGTATATCCATTTATACTTTTCTAGTATATACAGCTATACCCGATCCTACGTTGTAGAATTTTTTAGAAATTCTTATTGTTTCAACAACAATTTTTTTTTTGTAATAATACGGTTACTAATTAATATAAATATTGTACGGAACGCTCTGTACGTGAGTAATGCTCGCACTTGACCGTTTATCTTTTCAAGGAAATACTTTTTGCGATAATTAGTGCCGTTTACTTAGGGATACGTACTCATCGTTTATTCTACTCAGTTGCAACAAGGGAAAAGACGTGAGATTCTGCTATTGCAGTATAAGTAAATAGAACAATGGACCGATTCACAATCAGCTGCATGTATCTAGAAAAAAAAAAACAGCAATAGGCGTGAGGAACACTTTAACACAGCTTCCTCTTCTTCCAATAAACAGTCTGTTTCGGAGGGTATATACGCTCAGAGGAGTGGCTGTTGCCATACTTGGGTAAAGTACATGTTTTGAGAACCAACGAGTTTTAACGAATATTGCAAACTGTTTCTGGTATTATTGAGCGTGTTGATATTAGCGGAAAAAAACTCTGTGCTCCAACTAGAGTAAATACAGTCGGATTGCCATGCATATGAAATATGTTACTGAAGTTTACCATGGCTTGTTCGATATTGAAAAGGATTTGTGCTAGCATCTATCGATTGTTTACAAGTGCACTAAAGATAATATCGTTAGTCGATAGGAAATATTGTTTGAGGTGTATTTTAATGATGTTGCACTGTTTAAAGCATATTGAAGTTGATAGGATTCGTACTGTAGAATATGGAGTGCATAACATTTATCGTTCATTTAACAGGAACGCACAAAATAATTCGGTTATATTACATGTATGAGCAATAATAAATGCGTTTTCAATTGTGGTGCGTTTTTTAAATTTAACTAAATTTTTGCATATTACTTTGCATGAATTGTATAGAGGATTCGCAAACAAATCGAGTACATTTCTGCATATTGACAGAAATTGCTGAAGGAAGATTTTCAACTGTACTATGCATTTTCTGACTAAATTAAATTTTTGGAGTGATGCTTAGCTGGTGATAGTTTTGCTGGTGATTAAATTCTGCATATGATCTATATATTTTTATATATACTGCGCAAAAGAAATCGGGTATATTTCCGAATATAGATTGTGATTGCTGAAAATGTATTTTCAAATGTTTTATGTGTTTTCTGAATTGTTTACTTAGACATCCTCTTCCATCATCGCCATGCTACTGACTAGTTTAAAGATGTCGACAGTACCATTTTTCATTTTTCGTAAGGGGTTACATACGTTCTCAGCTTTTAAAAAATAGAATTTTTCGACAGGTATTAAATTTTTAGTGTTTAGAATTACGGGCAAAAACATTTAAAGTGTTATCTCAATTATTAAGAAAGGTATGAGCAAAAATGCGAACGCGCACACGATCAATAAATCCGACCTCGCTGAAACAATGTACAGCCAGCTGTAGCGTTCAGGTAGAAACTAACAAATACATGATTTCTTTGGTGTTCGTTATGGACCGGGAGGGGGCAACACAGAATATCACCTCATCGAGTTCACGGCTAAAATTCCAGAATGAGTTAGAACTCGATTCACATATTAAAACGCAATCGGTCTGCCTTAGTCCTATTTTGGATGAAAACACCTGAAAATCCGATTATAGCCGTTAACTCGTAGGTTTACCATTGTGTCTTCCCGCACCCAAAGGTATGAAAAAATGGAGGGCTGGGAGCAGGAAAACCTAATGGTAAACCTACGAGTCAACCGCAAAAATCGAGTTTTCAGGTTTTTCCACCAAGATAAGAGTTGGCAGATCGATTGCGTTTTAATATACGAATCGAGTTTTAACTAACTCTAGAATTTCAGCCGTGAACTCGATGAGATGATTGTCTATGCTGCCACCTCCTGGTCTATTATATTTGTGAGAATCTATTGAGTTATTTTAAAGATTCTACTCATTTATTTTTATAAATAGAATCTTTTTTTCTTCTAAAACTTTAAACGAAATTTTCTGGAAACTACATTTTCACCATGGGAAGCATGATAACTTGAACAATATTTAACATTTTTGGATAAAATTTTCGCTACACATATTTAAATTTCCTAAGAGCCAGCGAGCCATTTTTTGAAAATTTTTTTTTCTGATAAATTTAAAAGTTTAAATTTGATATGCAAAATAATTTTTTGTTTTCAAAATCGCGGAATTTTGTCAATTCCAAAATTTGATGAGATGGCCCTTAGCTATAACCTTATTTTCCAAGAAGAAAGTGAGATTTGAGTATTTTTTTTTTGTTTCTACAGGAAATTGGGATTCTGCCCATCGAGTTCGGATATTTTGGTACAGGTTAAGTCGAGTGCAGGTTTCCGACGTAATATGGGATCAATTTAACAACAAGAAAAATATTTTGAAATACTTGAAGTAATAAAAGACAACCTGGAATTACTAATTTTTCAATTACTTTTACCGCATTCCGAAAAACAAAATTTCAAAATATGTCAGTGTTTCGCCGTCGAGAACGTATGTAACTCCTTAATGTTACATACTGTCTTAAAATATTGAAAAGTTGTTACAAATGGAATATATCGTTTTAAATTCGTTTTTAGTGTATTTTATAACGGATGCGTGCCAGCATGGTTATGCACAGGTATATATACAGTGCGTTAAGAAATTGTAAGACCAGTTTGATCTTGAAAATTATGAAGTAAATAAAGGTCCTAATTATAATTTAAAGACGTGACATATCAAAATACAACATATTTATTAAAATTGGTATGCAATAATTTTGAATAATGCAATAAATATGTATGTTAACAAAAATATAAGCAATGATTGAAAATACTCTGTTAACAAATTATAAGACCACTTGTCTGAAAACAAAAATATGTAAATTAATGCAATATTGGTCCTCCATTTTCCTTATACCCTCAAACACTCTGTTTTTCATTAAAGTGAGCAGGTAATTAAGTACAGATTCAGAAATATTGTGCCATTCTTTTACAATGGCTACTTCTAGTTCATTGGCAGATAAAAACTGTTTATGATTAGCATAAACTTTGCGACTTAATACGCCCCAAAGATTTTCCATAGGGTTTAAGTCTGGACTTAGACTTGGCCATGACAAAACATGAATTTTTTCCTTTTAAAACCATTGCTAGGTGGATTTAGACACATGGCAAAAAGCATTGACCTGCTGAAACATCCAGTTAGCACCACCTAAAAAAAAGGTCCAAACGGATTCAAATGATCATATAACATAGCCTGATATTTCATAGAGTTCATATGTCCCAAAATTCGGGTTAAATCGCATAATTCATCATGACTAAAAGCTCCTAAACAATTACTGATCCTCCTCCCATTTGTCGACTGAAGCATTGTTTCGGTTCCTTCCTTAAGTCATGCCACTAGTGTTTACAATCTTCCGGACCGTCAAGATTAAATTTTTTTCATCTGAAAATATCACTTGTTTCCATTTCTTGTCACATGACATGACATTTTTACCCCATTTCAGTCTTTCTTCTTTGATGATGTTTCATTAACCTCGGTTTTTTCAACGGTTTCTTATATTTTGCATTGCTATTTGATTTCAGACTCTTCCAAACTGTTACGCGTGAGGATCTTTTGCTGAGACGGTTCGAAATTTCGCGGGTTGAAAGCCCTTTTTGAGTTGAAAATCGAAATATTTGTCGATCATCCCGTGCTGCCAAAATCCTTTTTCTTTCAGATCGTTTAATTTTATATGAATCTTTTTTTCTAATTATTTCATTGTGAATGGCACTGTTAGAACGTTTCATTAACCGAGCTATTTCTCGTTCAGATTTATCACCAGCTTTATAAAACCAAATTTTTCTTACTTCGGTCGTAGACAACTCTTTACCCCGCGACATATTCAAATATATCGTAAATAACACTATACATAAACTTTTTTACCAAAAATAAAACCGACTTCAAGAACTACTACAAAGTAAAAAATAATTATTTTACATAATAGTTAATAAGAAATTAAATGAAGAGCATTGTATTTACCATGCGTATTATTATATTTATGTACATTAATTTGATTTTTTGGAGTCGGTGCCAGCCAAACGAAGTTAAGTATAATCATCCAACAGACACACATCCAAATATCTACGAGTTTTTTACGATTTGTTATTTAGTTAAAAAATTTGAATTTTACCATTTTTGAAACATTTCATCTGATTTTATAAACGTGTATTTTCAAGTGATATTAGTTGTAATTATGTGTGCTAAATTAAGGGTTATTGTAAAATTAATGCGTTTATACAGGCTATTATGTAAAATAAAATCGTAGCCAAACACAGATTTTCAAATGCAGAGGATGGTGTCAGAATTGATTGAGAATGGAATTTTTTTCCTAAACGGTTTTGCTGAATCTTGTTACGATTTGTATTGGATAAACAATTTTAATTTTGAACTTGGCTTGGCTGGCACCGACTCCAAAAAATCAAATTAATTTATATAAATATAATAATACGCATGGTACACGCAATGCTCTTAATTTATTTTCTTATTAACTATTATGTAAAAAAATTATTTTTTGCTTTGCAGTAGTTTTTGAAGTCAGTTTTATTTTTGATAAAAAAGTTTATTTTTCACTTTTTAGATTTTTCGATTTTTTTTCATGATTATTTTGGAAAAAATTACAGACTTTTAAAGAAACTTTTAAAGATCTTATTTTGATAAGTAAATACTTCTGTCCAGATTTGTGTGTACATTCATAACACAGTTTTTTTATGAAAATTCTTTATATATATATTACATTTATTCTTCTTCAGATTTAGTAGCTTTATTTTTTAATTAAATATTTTTGTTTCTCTATTTGCACATGGGTAGAACGACAAGAGGTTCGCATGAAAAAATATCGAACTTTGGAAACTGACAATAAAAAGTTCTTCGGCTTACTAAAAATGCTCTATAAAATAGAGAAGAGAGACCCAATGACTTATTTTTCCTACTTTCTAACCGATGACCAGGCCCTTATCTTCCGGGTTGCCCTAGATGAACGGGTTTGATACCTGGCATTGGCGTAGGAGACCACCTAATCGCCACGTAGCGGCAATAAACCTGATGAACGCCTAGATCGTTTTACTATCGGCAGTGCCTGTTTCTTAATTATGAACATTTTTATGCCAGTTACTTAACATTTATATCTTGTTGTTTAGCACCTGCGCATTGC
This sequence comes from Maratus speciosus, assembly GCA_963932465.1. Taxonomy (NCBI): domain Eukaryota; kingdom Metazoa; phylum Arthropoda; class Arachnida; order Araneae; family Salticidae; genus Maratus; species Maratus speciosus. The sequence continues at coordinate 664,396,839 of OZ010786.1, read as the reverse complement.
TACTCATGTTGATCTCGTAATTTAGAAGCTTAATCAGATGACGAGACATTCATATTGGCAAGGCACCTGAGAGGTATAATTCATAGGTAAATTCGGGGTCTTCACACCTATCGACGGAGTTTACATGCACCAGGAGCCATTAGGGTACATGACAACCGAATAACTTATCAAAAAAGGATCGTGAAAAGACTACAGGGGGAAAGTCTTAAATAGCGTTCCCTCAAATGGCTGGTCATTGATGAAATTTCTATGGTGTCAAAAGTGAATTTATATATAATTCATTTGAGGTTTCAAGAATTAAAAACAATTTATTTTTGGATGGCATTAATGTTTTCTTATATAGAGATATTATGCAAGTGCCAATATGTAATGTATACGTAATTCCAATGTGCTTAAATGCATGCTAAGCATTTCAGCATGGTACTTTTATTCATAATTTAAATTATTTGCTTAATCTTTCGCCAAATCTAAAGATTCTGATAGAGAAATTGAGAACTCGTTGCATCATGACGGCATTTTGTTTATTTTTGTTTGTAATCTTTCTTGACAAAATCAGCTTAACTCACTTAGGCATTTATGCTTCTTATTGCATCATCATTTGCAATACACTGGGCAGTGGGGATTTTAAAACTATTAAGTAATCCACCGTTATTGCGTCCACTGCCAATTGTTGTTTCCGAGCTAATATGATTTCGTGCATTTAAGCGTTTTGCGAATTAAATATTTTATGATACCCACATTTACATTAAACCAATTGCTGCTGATATATTTTTTGTTTCACGCGAGCCTTAACTGTGGGTTCGATTACAGAAGATTAGAAATTCATCGTCATGCTCATTTAATAGTCTTGTTTAACGTGTCATTGGTCAGCATAGTAACTGACGTATTTTAGTGAGTATAGTGCTGCAAAACATATAGAACATATAGAACTTTCGGAAGCAACTTATGATATTCGCATTTCCTTTAAACCATGTTTGCTGTTAGCATCGTACACTTTTTGCTTTTATCGGGCAATCTGATTCAAATTTACTTGCTCTCATTTCTTGATACAATTCAAATGTTTTCATGACTGCGTAACTCTCTGATTTGCTTTCGCCATTATGCTTATGCCTACTGATGTTTAAGTTCTGTGCCATGTAAATACACCGCAGCATAACAATGCCGCCTGTAATACGAATTAGAGTAACTCCTTTTATTTCTTTCTATGTTGTTTATCTTGTACTTTAACAGCATAGGGATCTTGGCTCCACTTCTTTTTGCATATATAAAAGTAGACAAATGGTTGTTTACAATAAATAAATTTATAATTATTGAAAAACTTGCTTGTGTATATGAGACAGTGGTACTACTTAGTTATCCCGTCGACCAAAAATCTATCGCCAAACTATAAGATTAAATGCCAATAATGGTTGATCGTAAATGTCACATTCACTTGACTTTAAGCAAGATACATGTGTTTACGTCATCAAGTGATTTTTATTTCGACGTTTTATTTGTATTTCGATTAATGTTATGCTAATTTATTTGCTCTTTCGTTATTTAAAATAAAAATTATGCCAATTTGTATAATTTGGCAAGTGGTTTGGCGATTTATATAATCTGGCGAAATTGGTCGACGGGATAACTAAGTAGTACCGAGACAGTTAATAGGTTGTCAGAAAATATGCGTGAAATTTTCATTTTCTCTCCAAGGAAAGTTACAGGAAAGTTATCATTAATGTTATTTTGTGGAAATATTAAAGGCAATCAAAAAGCATTCATACATATAACTGTTTAATATAATATAATATAATATAGGTATGTATATAATATTATGGTACTTCTTAATTATCCCGCCGACCAATTGCGCCAGATTATATAAATCGCCAAATCACTCGCCAAATTATACAAATCGACGTAATTTTTATTTTAAATAACGAAAGAATAAATAGATTAGTAAAACATTAATAAAAATACAAATAAAACGTCGAATTAATGGTTTTATTGGTCATTATTGGCATTTAATCTTACAATTAATTAATTAATGGCAAACCATTATTGGCATTTAATCTTACAATATGGCGACAGTAATTTGGTCGACAGGATAACTAAGAAATACCAATATTATATATATATATATATATATATTATGTGCCGCCAGTCTGATGTTACGTGTTTAATTAAACTAAATTATTGTATACTAAATTATTGTTTTGTATTTAGTTTGCTTCTGTATTATTTAGCATTTGAAATAATGGTGTATTTTTAATAAATGTATATTAAATTACTATTTTGAATGCGATTGCCCATTGAGAATTTTAAATATGAATGTCGATTAGATAATGCGAAGAAACAGATTGGGGAAGATCCATTACAGAATTTGAATGGGAATATCGCCAAATTAGTCAGTTACAGCCAAGTTGGCTTTATTTATGGCGACTTATTTTCGTCACAAAATTTGGCGATAATTCACGCAACTACGCAAAGTTTTGCGACAACTTAACGCTAACGTATATGAATACCTAGTTGTATTCTTATGATTGAGAAACCGGTTACAACAATAAAAGATAATTTGGGTGAAATCCTTCATTTTATTGGTTTTTGTTGAATTACTAAAAAACTACTCAACCAATTTCGATGAAACGGAAGTGGTACCAATTCGAGAGTATCCTCTTTCAATTAAAACAAAAATCACATAAATCGGACAAAAGGTTCCGGAGCAATCGGTGAACATACATAAAAAAAAAAAAAAAAACATACATACGCGTCGAATTGATAACCTCCTCCTTTTTGAAGTCGGTAATAAAAATAAACCTGCACCTTTGCTTCTCGGGAATAGTTTCACGATAAACAAACGCGTACGTTTTATAATGATTCTGATGTGTAGTATAATATGCTAATTTCCTCAGGTGGTCTTATAATTTCTTAAGTCATCTTATTTGCGTTTAAAAAGAAATATGAATGTTTTAATAAAATGTAACTATTTTAATGTAGCAATTATAACAGAAAACGATCTACGATGAATTTTAAATATACACACTAAAAATGTGCATATTGTGTCATCTTCTTCAGAAGTACACCGATTCGTTAGTGGTCTTATAATTTCTTAACCCCCTGTATATATATATATATATTTATAAACCAAAGTGTAAAATAAACTATGAATAACCCACAGAATCATCAGAGGAGCTTGCAGGTTTAATTCATAGTGAAGATGCGTTATTTCATCCAATTTTTTGGCATCAAGCCTAAAATGACGAAATTTAGCTCTTAATAGCGCATCATGAAGCAAAATAAATGATAAAAAAACAAGATATCTAAAGAAAGATACACTTCACGCAAGATATTAAAAATTGAAAATGATTAGAGCACAATACCTCAATTATAGACTAGAGTCCAAAACTTCAGAAAGTTGACACACACGATTGTAACATGTGAGGATGCAATCAGATTTAAGACTATTAAAACATGTGGCCAGCAGTTAGCCCCTGAAAACCAAAACATTGCTGCCATCTGGTGTGAAAAAGGAAATCTGTATTGTAACTAGATTTTAACAAAAATGTTTAGTTCTGCCATCTATATCCATAGTAAAAAGAGAGTAATTGAAGAAATTAAGAAATGACTTAAATTAACATTTATTTAAAGTAGAATGAAAAAATAGGAATAAACTTAAGTACTGAGTTAATATAAAAAAAATAAAAATAAATAAAAGGGCATTTATTAAATTAACAATTTTAAAACATATTATAAAATAAAAAATGGGTATTTACATAACATTTAAAATACAATGAGGATTATTTTGAGATAGTAAAATATAGCCTTGTATTATGTGCCAATATGTCAAATATTAATGAAAATTTATGATGTAAAATGCATGATACACCAGGTTTTTTTTTAATCCATACAATATACTGGGTGATTCATAAATATCGAAACAATAGGCTATCTCCTTAAATATTGCTCCTAGGGACGTACTTCCAATTGCAAAGTTTCATAAAAAAAAGGTGCAAAATTTGATGAGATAAGTTGCAACTACATGGGGGGGTCTATTTGAGAAAATACAAAAATTAAATTTTTATACGGCCCCCGTAGAGTAAAATTTCCAATTAGGGAATTTTTCCTTATCCATACCTGAATTAAACACAAAAAATTCCATCTTCGTATCTATAAAACTCAGAGTTATGGCCGTTTAAATAATTCGTCAGGTTTTAAGGGATTAGACACAAATTGAAGTGCGTGTAATCCAAGAAACAATGTTACTTTAAGAGTTCCAGGAAACATACAAAAAATACATTTATTGAGTTAGAATTTTGATTTTTTCTTCTCTTTTGTGATGGTTAATCATATAATTTGCAAACTAAGTCACATCCTAAAATTTCTCATAAAGTTAAAAAAAAAAAAAAATAAATAAAATGATTATTATTTTTTTTAAGTGGGGTAATTTAAAAGCGTTATAACTCGAAACATTATTTGTCGAATTTTATTTTTTTTCTTCATTTAATTAAAGAGTAGAGGTCTGCATGGGCCGGAATTTACATGTCCGGGCCGAACAAAAACTATCTTGGAACGGCACGGTGTAAAAATTAAAAATTCGGCCCGAGCCCGGCACGGCCCTTTTATATTTTCACAGTTCACCGGCCTGCCGGGGCTGGTCCATACCAAAATCAGCGAAAACAGCACCGGCCCGGCCCGTAAAAAAATCAATTAAATCAACCAGTCAATTAATTCAGTATGGGCATCGGACCAAGCACGGGACCATGCAGACCTCTAAAAGAGGAAATATAATTTTAATTTTGTTTCAGGATTTATTTAAATATTAATTTTAAAAATATTAAAATATAAATTTAAAATGATGCAACTTATTAAAAAAATCATATTTTCAAAAAGAAATATATATAATTTTTTTTTCAAATTTGCGGAAACAAAATTAATTTAAACTAATAAAAAAAGACATGTTCCAAGTTTGCACCTTTTTCTCTTTAACAATTCTTGACTTATAACAATTTAAAGACGGGAAATGGTGAAAAAAAAATTCACCATGCAGAAAAACGCCTTTAAGTTTTTAAACAAAGATTGTCTCCTTAAAAAAAAAAAAAAAAAAAAATGGTTAAATACCTTTTAAAAAATTGCAGGTGAGTAAAGTAACTCCTTCCTGTAGCTTAAACTTCTGATTCAGTTTAACTTTTTCCTTTTCCACCTTCTTTCTGTCCGTCAGTTGATTTAAAGCAAGGCTTTTTCCAACATGCCGATTAAGAGTTTTTTCATAATTTTAGCTCTCAAAACTTTAGGTTTTAAATCGTCCCAGCGAGGTTGTTAAAAAAAAAAAAAAGTCTGTATTCTAGTGCCGATCCATTCCCGGACCTTACTTTTTCCTTAAGGCTCGGCCGGGGCTGGTCCAAGGTATCTTTTCCATACCGAACCGGGACTGGATTCCTTCTGCCTATGTCTGCACGGGGAGAAATTTTCACTTTCGAACCAAACCGTATTAAAATTATTGCCTCTGACTGTCCTGATCCGTGCAAAAATCGGTAAAATTTGGTACAGCCTAAAACTTTTTACAAAAATGCATATATTTTTAAATTGCCATTATTTTACAATTAAACTTAAAAATTCATTTTTTTAAGGATAGTAGATTCCTAGGCAAAAAAAATTAAAATACAGTAAAAGCAGTGAAAAAAAAACCTGCCAATGACGGAATCCTGTCTGAAACGAATAAATGTTTTGATCCATACAAAACTAATATAATAATACAGTCGACCCCGCTTAATCGGGTAACGGATAAACAAATACCCCGCTTATAGAAATAAAATCTTCTAGAACCAAAATTTTTCCCATAGAGGCAATGTTAAAATTCCCCACTTATTCGAATAATTTCCCTGGATAATGCAATAACGACTAATCTGGTGTGACAAATGTTTTTCCTAGAAAAGGTCTTTTGTTCGAAAATTTCAAACCACCGAAATACAGGTTTCTCAGAGGAAAGGGAATAAAGTCCAGTTACGTGCGTCACCTCAAATTCGAACAACTTTTCCCAGGGTCGCCATAGCAACGGACGTCTCGAATAAAATGGGTGTTGAGGGGGGGGGGGAAACAAAGAGACTACGTCTGTATGATTACATTAAAGAAAAACGGATTGGTCATGTGATGTTGTAGAATATTTGAGGTTATAGCACTGTGACACTGAAAAAATAGACAGTTCTGACTAAAGTTCGGTTCTCAGTTTATTTATTCAGTTTGTTTTAAGGTTCTGAAGTGCGAAGCCTGAACGCGAAAATAAATGATTGAAGTTTGTGCGATAAATTGAAGGTTTTGGATGCCATAAAGCACAGAAAAACACAAACTGAAATCGCTAAAGAGTTTAAAATTTTTCGGTCTCAAGTCTCGACCATTAAGAAAAATGCTGATAAAATTGAAGAAGAATGGAGAAACAATTGAAACCTACACCGAAAACGGAAAAGAAAATCTAATGATGATCTCGACATTGCTGTGTTGGAATGGTTTGATTCAAAAAGAAGCAAAGAAGCTTTAATAAACGGGGCAATGATTAATCGGAAAGCCGAAGAAATTGCGAAAGATTCTATTAATGAGAATTTTTCGGCATCTAAAGGATGATTAAATAGATTCCAGCAAAGATACAATTTAACATTTAATAAACTATATGGAGAATCGGGTTCTGTAAACGATGCAGTTTGTGATGAATGGATTGAGAAAACTTTACATCCAATTCTTGCTGAGTACAAATTATGCGATATTTTAAATTGCGACGAAACAAGTCTACTGTATAGAGCTATGCCAAAAGGAACAATTGAAAAAAAAAAGGGGGGGGGGAAATTACACGGATTTAAAATAAGTAAAGATCGCTTAACTGTGCTACTCTGTGTAAATCATATACGGGAGAAGAAAAGCTTCAACCTCTTCTCATTGGTAAAAGCAAACAGCCTAGATGTCTAAAAAATATTTTAAATTATCCTGTTGCATATGATTACTCATAGAATGGTTGGATGACAAAATATATTTTTGCAAGTTGGCTGGAAAAATTAGACCTAAACATGAAAAAGAAAATAGAAAAATTGTCCTATTTATGGATAATGTTGGCACTCACAAAACAGAGAACTCAATTCGACTGAATAATGTCAGAGTAGAATTTTTTCCTGCAAATAACGACGGCCAAAATACAACCTCTTGATCAAGGAATCATAAGATCATTCAAGACATTATTCAGGCGGGGGATTATAAATGAACTTCTCCATATTTTGGACTTGGAAACAGAAAACTATAATGATACATATTCCAGTCTTTCAAAAAAAAAATAATAATAACGTTTGACTTCTATGCATTTCTGCAACGAAGTTTGGAATAATGTTCCTGTTAGTGTAATTAAAAACAGTTTTAAGAAAGCGAAATTTTTAAAGCCTAAATCTGATGAAGATGATTATTGGGACACAGAAACTGAAATTTGTGATCTTTAAGAATTTCAAGAAGAGCTCGATAAACTCCAAATTACACAAGAACTTCTTTTGGAATTTATAGAATTTGATGAAAATGAGGCTACAGAAACTGAGGAGGTGTCAGAATCATCTGCTTGCACAGAAGAAGATGAAAACAATAAAATTGTAATAGATCTTCCCCCATCCTTGAGTGAAGTACAGAAATCATTATCAATTATACGAAGACATTTTGAAGCTCGAGGTGGAGATTATAAAATATTATATGGTTTGGACAAAGAACGGCAGAAATGTGAGCAAAAACCATTAAATAAACAATCAACTGTATTGGATGTTTTCAAAAAATTGTAATGAGGTAAACGATAAAACAAAAATATTCATCATGTAATTTAAGTGAATGTGTATTATAATACTTAATAGTATAAAGAATTTTTATTTCATTTTGTAGTTCTCTCTTTTTTTTTTTTTTTTTTTTTTTAAAGAATGTAACTTTTTTACAATTAAAATATCCGTTTTTAAACTGCTATAGATTATTAGTTAGATTTTAAGACATTATTAACGATGTGGTAAGGTAGAATAAATTTCCACACTTAATCGAATATCCCCGCTTAATCGAATAATAGATGTTGGAAGCACACATATTTGTTTAAGCGGGGCCGACTGTACCTGAAAAAGGAATATTCTACATTTACACCTGCTAAGAAGGGAACTTGTCTCTAACGCATTCTTTTTCCTTTCCTATGTGATTCCATCTTAGAAGATTTGCTGTATAGCATTTTTCAAAGTCTCCAATACGGGGAATATGGATTACCGATATTAATGATAAATGAAACATTTACATACAAATAGAGATTCATAAAAAAAAATATCACAGCCTACGGCACTTCTTTACAAATGAACATTATAAACATGAAAAATAAAAGCTATAGTAAGTATTTTGGTTGGAACACCTCATACGAAACAATTTTTAACCATATCGACGTAAAAAACTAGTCGGTCCAAGTTCGGGGCTAAGGTTTTAACTTTTTTCCAGGGCGGGCAGAACTTTTATTTCTATGGATTGGCCGAGCCCAGGCCTGGATATTTCGACTCGTGCATGTACCAGTCGACCTCTAATGCAGACCTCCAGCATATTTTGATAGCAAGTTTAAAGTAAAATCTGGACGCTGCTACTTTATGTACACAGGAGAGCTGCTGTCTTAAATCGACGTTTAATAACGTACAATTTGTGGATGATCCCTATCTTGCATTCAAAATAAGTTAATAACTCGTCGCTCAGAGGCATGGGTAAATGGTGTAAGTCACGAATTTCGGTTTATAATATCTCCGCGAATTTTGGAGATATAGAGATGAATTTTTACGTGTTTAATTCAGGAATGGATAAGGAAAAAATTCCAAATTGGAAATTTTACTCTACGGGGGCCGTATAAAAATTTAATTTTTGTATTTTCTCAAACAGACACCTATGAAACTTTGCAATTGGAAGTATGTGCCTAAGGGCAATATTTAAGGAGATAGCCTATTGTTTCGATATTTATGAATCACCCTGTATAAGCATACATACAAAAACATATACATGCTCATACGCATATATACATATAAGGTTTTTAAACTTTTTTTAGCATTCCCTACCCCAGACCTCCATAATCGTGTTTTGATTTTTTAACTATATATATTATTAACTTGAAAAAAAAATACATTCCCGATATGAAAAGATCTTTCCTTCGACACAATTCTAAGGAAAAAATAATGGAATGGAATTGAAGATCTACTGGTTTCGAAATTTATATCGAAATCTCATTAATTCGGTTTCGTTTGCAGTAGATATTTTTTGCAATGAGAGAAAATGCGGAAATAAATGGGGCAAAAATGAGATTTTATTTGAAAGGATATCGAGCGATAAAACCTCCAGGGAGAAAAATTGAAGAACATGTTCTTTAAGGATAACGAGGAATACAGGATATCGGAAAAGCATTTATACACCTTTTAATAAATCATCTGCAATAATAAATATAGGAGTTTGTATGGGTTTGTTTACTGTGATCTGATGTGACCACTGCACGCAGTGATGCAAGATTTTGCAGGAAATATCTGTATACATCAAGTTATGCACCTCGAAGCAAATTTTTGGATTTTTTTTTTTTATAAGAAGTTCTTTAATTTACATTTTTGTGCAATTTTAAACATTCTCGCCACGATTTTTTTGCATTAGGAAAAAGGAATTTGGGTTCAATATTTTACCCCAACATATTAAATTTTGTTCTCTTGCCATGAAAGTTTATTTGAAATTCGTAAATCGATTTTGGTATTTTTCTCAAAAATATTTAATGAAATTTTCAGTTTTTCTTTTCATTCTGCAGCAATTTTTGATGTTCTTAAAAAGAATTGTATTTAAAATTTTTAGCATAATATAGCAAATTATATTCTTAGCGCCTTTTAAATTTTTTATCGAGTTTTAATACGATTTTCAGTGCGAGTTATATAAATGTCTTTTTAAAAATTTCAAGAAATTTCTGCATGGTTTGTGTTTAAAGCACTTTAAACCTAACACTATAATTTCACCATCACTATATTTGACTAATGGAAGTACGCTGTGTTTCAGAGAGAAGTGGTGAAGTTATGGAAATAGGTTTAATGTCACTATGCAGTTATACAAACAGCGTCCGTACACCAATTTTTTCGTGATTAATATTTACTCAATCAAGTTTAATAAACAACGTTAAATATCTAATTTTCAGTTTTTTTAAATGTTTATGATAATGCACCTTTAAAGACTGTGCTAACTCCAGCAATCTACTTGATTGTCTCAGATTTTGATGTATGTACTGAACGGCATTTAACTGGCTCAAAGATTGCCAAACCGTTTGAATGAAACAATTAGGTAACTTTTCTGATACATGTCATTTTAACTACATCTTAGCAACTCGAGAATTCTATTTAAAAAATCAACGTATTGTCCTTTCCAGAACTATCCATAAAACTTATAAATAAAATATTCTGTATTCTACACAAAATTGTGTTAATAAATTAAGCAGGCGATTATCAAAGATGTTGCCACTTACTTTTAATACTAAATATGTAATACTTATCCTATACCATCTCTTCAGGCATTATAATCATAGTAGATATCACAATATACACATTTTTCCATTATATGTTACATAAAATTTCAGTTATATAAAAAACCATGACACAGTTATTTTTTCACTTAAAAAATTCTTTATCTTGTTTGTATACTTATACATTAAAATCAATTTCTATAAGACATATTTTGTTAATTTTCATAAAAACATGTATTCTAACAGGTTTAAAGTATGCTATATAACAAGCATGTTATGTGCAATGCATCATATATACTTTCCAATTCCTTTCCAAAAAAAAAATAACGTTTTCACCTCTCTCCGGAGGCATCCTCGGTTTGAAATGATCTTTTGCAGCTCTCATGAGATCTTACAGCTTCCCTTCTTTTTCCTTCTTATCTCTTTCCCTTCCGACAACATTCTCCGCCAACGAGTGTCGATAGTTGAATGTGTACTGTCGTTGCATATATTATATTTTTCTAAGCTGATTTCTATGGCTTCCCTCATTAATGTGTTGTGGAGGTTTTCGTAATTGACTAGTTTTTTCTATTTAAATTGACAATGGTTTCAAGTTTTTTTTTTATATCTGCCTTTGAGAGGGCTCTTGCTTGGCTATTGTATTTTAGATCGCGAATATGTTCTTTATATCTTTCATTAATTTTCCTCTTAGTGATCCCTATGTATGCTATTATTTTCGATATTCGATGTGTTATGTTTTTTTATGTAACAAATTTTATGTAACAGATAATGGGAAAATGTCTATACTTTGATAGATACTATGATTATAATGCCTGAAGAGTTGGCATAGGATAAGTATAATACGGACATTAAAAAAGACATTAATTTCTGTAGAGAAAAATTTATTAAATATGTAATACACTTCGTTTTTTGTATTCATAACAAATAGTTTTACTTACAAGTGTCTTATCACTTTTGTGAGATAATTTTCTAAAACAAATTATTTATTTTAGGGACAAAATTTTGTTTTATTCCCGAAAACTTTCATAACAAATGAAGATGTCAATTATTTTTTACAACAGCAGAAATAATTTTATGTTCACTTATTACTTTATGATTACTCGATAATTCTGGATTTTCTAGTTGGTTCGATCACTTTCGTTATTACTGTATCTTAAAATCTGTACTTCTCTATTTGACCGGTAACTGTCACATTGTAGGATTGTATTTCAGATCTGAAGCGAAATAAAACTAATTCTTTCCATTAAAAAAGCTTTATTTTTCAGATAGTGTTATTTGTTTGTAGATTAGTAATTCAACATTGAACAAAAGGAAATAGAATTATGCGGCGAAGCTGCCTTTTCTCCATTGTGGTCAGTTTCAATAAGTGAAATGGGAAGCAATTTCGTTAAGTTCAACGAACATTTCCTATTTCTCTTTTCTATTTTCGCCCCGTGTTTTCTTCTTTCGGTAAATAGGTTTGGAGAAGAGAGGAAAGCTTACCTAATTACCTTCTTTTTCGTAGTATTAGGAGAATGCCTTAACAATCAAACAGTTGGCGCTCGATCGTCCCCCACTTAGGTCGATTTTGCGCCCAATTTTTTATGTACAAAATAAGGGCCGTATATTTCGGCGAATTATGCGCACCTAAGATTTCAGATTATATTTGGTACTTACGTATTATCAGGGCTAGGAAATAAATCGCCAAAAATAGTTGACGGTTGCCAATTACGTTCAAAACAGTAATTTATCATTATTAAATTCATGACATTGTACAAAATGGTAAATTATATAAAATGAATAAAGTATAAATGTAAAAAAGATTTTTTTAAAAACGTTCTTACATTAAAATTGACAAAAATGTAGAAGAAAAAAATGTATTTTTTAAATGCACTAAAATATAGAATTAGGATTTATTCCAAATTAGCCAGATATCGCCAAATTGACTTCATATATATAAATTTATTTTTGTCGCCAAATTTGGCCAAGTTGGTTAAACTTTGGCGCTATTGTGGTAACTTTGTCATTAGTATTTTTTAACAGTTACTCATTGTTTAAACTGATATAGATTTCTACATAGGAAATCAACCGTTATGTCCTCCCCGTCCCCCCTCCTTAGAGATCAATTTAAAAAAAAATCAATGTCCATTTCATGTATTGCCCTCAGGAATACAATATATTCCAAATTTCAAAGCTCTATGTAAACAGGAAGTGGGTGAAAAATGAGTCACAAGATTTCACTGCTACACACAAACATAATTGTAAGTTAAAAGAAAGAATGTAGTAATAAAGGAACTATAATAAATAAATTACAAAACTCTATATGTTATAATGTGTAATAAGAATAAATCATAAACAACAATAATAATAAAATCTACCCTATATGTATAAAATACTAATGAAACAAATTTATGAAACTGATATATGAAACGACTGAAATAAAACGAATTTATGAAACGATTCTTTGAAACAACTGATTATGTTCCACGGCGATTTCTCCTAAAATATTGAATACTCTGCGATGAAATTAACACCAAAAATCCGTATTGATCCGCAGATCTCAAAACTGGTAATAGAATTTTTAAATTCGAATTAGTTTTCGAAATATTAATTTTTTCTAATTTTATATATACTTTTCTAATGATGGCAACACGAATTTTAATCATAACAGAAATTTTCTTTTCATATTTCAGAAAAGGTTATTATTTTAAACTAATTTGGTGACCAGTTTGGCCTCCCTTAAATCTATGCTAAGAACAATGCTTTTGTATTTCGTTATCATTTTATTTAATACAAAACTTTCATTTAAAACTGAAACATTTAAAATTAATGGCTCTAACTTCTTTCTTTTTTTTAAACGAAACGAAATGAAAAATATTAGGAGCAGATGTCATATACGCACCGGGGTACCTAATTGGCGCCAAAATGACGTTATTTTGCCTGACGGCTGTTGTTGCTTATTTATTAATAAATGTTTATTTACCTTTATTTTCTTTTTATTTAAAAAATTAATAAATTGTTTTGTTCTATAATTATTAATTAAACTTTTTATACACTGGCGGAAAAAAAAATCCTAACACCAAGAAAGACTTGTGTTAGATAAATGAAATTTGGTTGGTGTCTTTATACATCTGAAAGATGACATCGATTGAAATTTCGCGCTTCGCGCATAAGTGTGGCGCTATTAGCGCCACTCAGAACTTGCAGATCAATTTTACTTTAAATGCGTGCAGTAAAGTTCGTGGGCGTTATTTAGCTACGAAACGTGACGTATTGAGTTGATGTTAGACAAGAATGCCTTTAACAAGACGAAGAAGCCACTGTCAACAGCTCCCCGAGTTGGAACGAGGTCGCATAATCGGGCTACGAGAAGGTGGATTTTCTTTCCGCGATATTGCAGATACACTTGGCTGGAATGTATCCACTGTGCATGATTGTTAGAAACAGTGGTCAGGGGATGGTCCTGCCTCAAGAAGACCGGGTTCCAGGCGGCCACGTGCAGTCCTGAGAGGGATAGAACACCATATTTGGCGTAAGACTGTGGCGCATCGTACTGCGTCTGCGGCAGAAATTCGAGCTGTAGTTGGTACCACAGTGACACAACGAACTGTTAGAAATCGGTTACTTCAAGGACAGCTCCGAACCAGGCGCCCTGTAGCGTGCATTCTACTGACTCCAAACCATTGCCGTTTGCGACGTCATTGGTGTCAATCCAGAGCTCATTGGAGGACGGAGTGGAGATCTGTTGTGTTTTCTGATGAAAAAGAAACACAACAGATCTCCATTCCGCCCACCAATGAGCTCTGGCTTGACACGAATGGAGTCGCAAACGGCAATGGCTTGGAGTCAGTAGAATGCACGCTACAGCGCTCCTGGTTCGGAGCTGTCCTTGAAGTAACCGATTTCTAACAGTTCGTTGTGTAACTGTGGTACCAACTACAGCTCGAATTTCTGCCGCAGACGCAGTACGATGCGCCACAGTCGTACGCCGAATACGGCGATCTTCCCTCTCAGGAGTGCACGTAGCCGCCTGGAACCTGGTCTTCTTGATGCAGCACCATCCCTTGACACCTGTTTCCAACAATCATGCACAGTGGATACATTCCAGCCAAGTGTTTCTGCAATATCGCGGAAAGAAAATCCACCTTCTCGTAGCCCGAATATGCGACCTCGTTCCAACTCGGGGAGCTGATGACAGTGGTTTCTTCGTCTTGTTAAAGGCATTCTTGGCTAACATCAACTCAATACGTCACGTTTCGTAGCTAAATAACGCCCACGAACTTTACAGCACGCATTTAAAGTAAACCTGATCTGCAAGTTCTGAATGGCGCCACTAGCGCCACACTTATGCGCGAAGCGCGAAATTTCAATCGATGTCATCTTTCAGATGTATAAACACGCCTACCAAATTTCATTTATCGAACACAAGTCTTTCTTGGTGTTGGGATTTTTTTTCCGTCAGTGTATTTATTGTTATTTCATTTTAAAAATAATTGAAAATAATTTAAAAATACATGTGTAATTGGTATACGAAAACGAGGTTTTCGTCAAACAAATATTAAATAATGGAACAAATCATGACATTTAATTTCAACTTCAAAGCAATGCTTTAATGGTACTACTTATTTATCCCGTCGACCAATTTCGCCAAATTATACAAATTGACGTAATTCTTATTTTAAATAATGAAAGAACGAATAAATTAGTATAACATTAATAAAAATAGAAATAAAACGTCGAAATAAAAATCACTTGATTGCGTAAACACGTGTAACTTCCTTAATGTAAAGTGAATGTAACATTTACGATCAACCATTATAGGCATTTAATCTTATAGTTTGGTGATAGGTTTTTGGTCGACGGTATAACAAAATAGTACCGTTTTAATGTACCACTCGAAAAAAAAAATGCTAACTGGCGAGTTAAAAAAAAAAAAAAAGCTATTGGCGAGATTTGCAGCCGGTTAACATAAAAGTACCAAGAATTCTTTGCGATCATAGCAACTTTTATGTAGTTTTATTCGAAAAAATAATTTTGATTCTTTAATCAAAATGGAAACCTTTCATAAGAAAAGCGAAGGGCCGTAATTGTTTATGGTGGCGCAGTTACATGACTTGGACTGTTATAATGTAGGTGAAATGGTGGGAATAGAATAATATTTGGCGACTTATCACCTGTGGCTGGCTAACATTAAAGTACCAAAATGGCCACGTGGAGTATAAAAAACGAAGTGATCCATCCGGAAATGTTGATGATAGTCACATGACTTAGGCTTTTATTATAGAGATTATTTTCAATTCTAAAAACAGCGCAAATAATAATATTCCCTTACGATTAAAAAATTATTTACACGTGACTATTAAAAACAGAAAAAAAACCCTTTAAAATTAATATTAAATGAGTATGTGTTAAAAGCAGGAAAATTTTGAAAAGTGCGTCTTGAAAATTGTATTTACACGCGAATATTAAAAGAGAAAGGAAACTTAAAAATTATAAATATATTAATATGCGTTTACCACTTTCAGGGGCAAGGTATTTCTATTCGTAAAATGTTGAAATCTGTGAATGACACCAGAATTTACAAACAAATTTATTTCGAAGTACGAAAACGCTTTTGTTGATTTACTTGGGGTTTTTTTGTTGATTTACTTAATAGAAGGAAAATTTTCATTCCAATATTCTGGTGCCAACGTGGCATTTAAGAATTAAAATTAAGTGGTCCAAAAATGAACCACCGCCCTTGAATGGGTTTAAGCAGTAAATTGTAGTAAATAGTTTTATAACGCTTTTAAGAAATGCCGGGAGGCAAAGACTCTGTTAATTCATTTTATCTTCTTTTCAAATGTTTAACTGATCTTCTTTAATCAAACACGAAAACAACCATTGGATGTCTTAAAAGCAACTGATTCAGCCTTAAATTTTCGCAAACAAAGGGAATTGAATGAGAACCCGATTACATGGAGATCGCTGCAGGTTTTTCATTATAATTCTCTAATATTTTCGAATCTTCTCTATCTTTTCTATCTTCTCTAATCTTTTAAAACCCGATCAGATTAGCGTGCTTTTAGATTCTACGGTGTTTGAACGGGGGTTGGCGAGCGTAGCTTGCAGGGGGCAGAGCCCTCTAGTAAAATATAATAATAGAATAATTTTTAAACTATAGTAAATAAACTATACACTTGCAAAAAATAAGGTTTATTGTAATAAGGATAATTGGCGCCGTATCTGACCTGGCACGGATAATACGTTATCTTCACCCTGAATACACCGTATTTTTGAAGCATTTTCTTCTTATGTAACACACTTTCTTTATTAATACACTTAAGCAAACTTAACAAACCGTACAAAAACTTTCAATTCATTTAATGGATATAACATACCTCATTCTTCTTCCAAGGTAATTTTTCCCGTTGCGGGTCATGTTGACTTTAAGAGGCTACTTCAGTCAAACGAAAAGACCCGTTCGCTAATGGTAATCCTATGGAAGAAATTTATAAAGATATCCAGTCGCATTCCAATATTTTTAAACGAAATTTTTTGCATTGAATAGCTGAAATTGATCTCTACTAAACCCGTTTTTTAATTTTTTGATTTTGTTTACAGGTATTTTTAATGAGGACACTTTCATTTTCCGAACCGGTTTCAAAAGTGAAAGCATCCTCATAAAAAAAAAAAATCTGCAATTAAAATAGAACAAGTACAAAAATGGCCTTTGTTCAGACCGATCTCAGCTATCCTATGGATAAAAAAAAAAAAAAAAATCATTTAAAAATATTGAAATGCGACCAAGGTATCTTCCATATCTTCCATAAAATTAGCATTAGCGAGCGGGTCTTTTCGCGTGACTGAAGTAGCCCCTTAAATGTGCTTTGTTCGGATTAGCTTGATTATTTTGTATTGGGTTCGGGTTCAAACGCTTTTTTAAAAGAAAGTCCTGAATATTTTCAATTGAAAAAAAAAGAAAATTATTATGAGTATATATGTTACCGGCCAAACCCGATTTTAGGCCAAACTAGTTTATCCTAACGCGCATAGGATAAACTAGTTTTTCGTAGGCGAAACTAGTTTGTCCTAATACTCATAGGATAAACTAGTTTTTCCTGGGCTGAACTAGTTTATCCTAACGCCCATAGGATAAACTAGTTTTTCCTAGGCTAATCTAGTTTGGCTTAACGCTCATAGGATAAACTAGTTTAGCCTGCTATTCATTGGTCCGAACTAGTTTATCCTAGGCCGATCTATTTTATCCTAGGTCAATTCAATTTGGTGTGATTTTATCAATCCCAAAGACCGCCCCGGTGCCAACCATCTAGTTTCTCCTAGGCCGATCTAGTTTATCCTGGACCAGTGCAATTTGACGTGCTTTTGTTGATCCTAACTGCCACTCCGGCGCCAATCTTGTGCAAAGTAGTATTGCCGTTACCCCTGTATAATATATTTTAATCGATGGGTAGTGGGATACTGCCCCTCTATCTTCCCCATTTCACCGCCGTCGGTAGTTACAAAATATGTTCCATAGAACAAATTGTGTGCTGGAGGACCAAAGAATGCGATGAGAGGTTATCATAAAATTTAGGAGAGGAAGAATTTAGAGGATTGATAACTAATGTATAGTATAACCTCGAAAATCCGGCATCGTCGGGACCGGGACTTCGCAGGATTTTTTAGAATTCCAGATTTCTGAAAGAATATCAAATGTACTTCTGATATTCTTAATGCTGCATTTATTCGTAATTAATTCAAAGTCAAGTGATATTTATGTGAGAAAAAAAAATATATTTAAAAAAACATTGATTTTTTTTTCCTTGCATAAATATTACTTGACTTTCAATTAATTATGAATGCATGTACCATTAAGATTATCAGAAGTACATTTGATATTCTTTCAAAAATATGGAATTTTCAAAAATCCGGCGAAGTCCCGATCCCAGTTTGGACTAAAATACATATATTTTTAAGCTACCATTATTTACAATTAAAATTCTCTTTAAAGAATTGTTAATATGCATTTATACGGATGGGGATACAGTACTGTAAAACCTGTTAGTAGAAACTGTGTATGACTTAGTCCTGTTTTAAACTGATTTTTTTTTTTTTTTTTTTTTTTTTTTTTTTTTTTTTTTTTTTTGTTATCAGTGCAAATTGGATATAATCCGTTTGACAAAAAAAAAAAAATAAATAAATAAATTAAAAAAAAAATATAATACACTTGCTAGGGACGCCGGACCTGCTAAAAAAGGAACTTAACCATAACGAAGTTTTTATCTCTCCTATGTGATTCCGACTTATAAGATTTTTCTATATAATTTTTTTTACATTTTCAAGTCTCCAAGCCGTGTAAAAAAATAATGGTATTAGTAATTATTCAGATATTTACATACAAATAGAGATTCATTAAAAAATCAATATAGTTTACAATGGAATCATTAATATGGTAAATCCACATTCTATGGCTTGGAGATTTAAAAAAATTTAAAATTCTATACAATAAAATCTTCTAAGACGGAATTGCATAGGGAGGAAGAAAAATACATTATAGACAGGTTCCCTTATTAGAAGGTTCATCGTCTGTTCTAAATGCATTATATTGTTTTTACAAGTACTAACATTCTCGTTTTATATAGATCAACATATTTGTTTTGTTAAACACGGGATTCCGTCATGGGAAAGTTATTTTTCTCTGGTTATACCGTGCTTTAATTTTTATTACCTAAAAATGCATTTACTCATCTTAAAAAAATTAAAAATTGTTCCGGGCCAAATGTTACTGATATTTTTACTGAACAGACCAGAGATCCTGCCGGTCCAAATGATTTTCATATGAGCTGGGTTGGGAATTGGACTGGAAATTTCTGCATGTGCAGACCTCGAGAAGAATGCAGTCCAGACTCAACTCAAGCCGGAAAAAAATTGAGTCCCGGTCCATCTCGGTCCGAACCCTTCGAAAAAAGCAATCCCCAAACGAAGCCCTGACCGAGTGTCGAGAAGAAAAATTGGTCGGGCCCGAAAAGACCCTTACATCGAATAACAAAAAGACTAGCTTACAAAATATTGTAAATTTGAATGCTAAACTTCTATTATATTTAAAAAAATAAAAATAAAAAAACGAGTTTTTAGTGAACTTCTGTCATTTCCATAGATGTGTTTGAGTTGAGTGGATTCGTTTGAAAATTTTTTAATTTGAGCTTTTTGAGATTGAGTTAGTTGAATTTTTTTTCTTTTTTTTTATGAGCGTGCTCAACACCGGTCGGCATCAATTAAAGCACGTCAAATTGAATTGGCCTACACTGTAAAAAAATTTTTGTAGCTCTGTGAGATGAAATCTCACAGTGTATAAATTATGTTACTGTTTTATTTCTATTGGCCTTATACATCGATATTCTTTAAGCTTAAATCCATATTTATTTTTGCGCGGGCGATTTCGCTTCACCGCACATCGGCAAGTTCGCTGACGTTCGGCTGCCCCTGGCATGGGATGCTTCTCCTTTGAACTTTGTACGATTGTGATGACGTCATCGGAGCAAGTCTCTCACGGCATATACATTGAATGGATGTTGAACTTTCGGAGGTGTGTCCATTCGCCGTGCGGAGAACAAATTAAAATACAGCTTTTTAAATGTTTTCTTTCGGATTTGTTTATTAAGACATTACCTAATATTTTAAATTCTCTAATAGATTTAAATCTTTTCTTTCAGTAACTTTTGAAGCCCCCGTATTCTTACTATAAATTAAAAATTCCGTTAATTTTAAATCAGAATCTGTTTTGTTGGTGTTGCTGTCATGACTTAGTTTTGGTTTTAAAAAGATCGCGGGCTCCGGCTCCGGTCTGCCGACGCCGATGAATGTGGAATCCGGTGAAAAGCTTTTGCGTAAACGATGTGTACTATTTTAACAACTCCGGTTAAATTGTTTCTTAATAATTTCTTGATTCATGCTGCACTTTAATTTTAAAAGAAATAGCTATCTTCTAGTGGAGTAGATGTTTTTACTGGCAAGAATTAATTTATGAACGGTGACCAACGGGAAGCCCTTTCTTCTCTCCTTCAAGATAAAATAAAAGATTGATTGATGCTTATCAGGTCTCCTCTTCATTTATTTTACAGACTACACGATCCAAGTAAGAAGTTTCATTTATTTCTATTTTTTTACAATTGCTGACCTCAAAGAACGAAGGGTCTTATTGCAATACTACACAACGCATTGTAACTAAAAAGAACTTCAAATTTAATTATACCTTTCATATCACGGCACATTATCATTCCCATCACATTTGGTGCCGCAAAAACAGTGGTTCTTAGGAAAAATTTTAATTGATCGTAAGATTTTAGAACTTTTGTTCTCAGAATAACTTTTGAAAAATTTTTTGATGTGTTCAATAAAATTCAAGATTTGTTCTTTTAGTGAATTTTAAGAAATATGGAATATTTTATGCAAGAATTTTTGCATAACTACATATGACAATATTTTTTTAGTATTGGAAGTTTCTGTTCTCAAAACATTTCTTGCATAGACTTTTGCTGTTTTGAAGAATAAAATTTCATAATTCGAGAATGAATTTGTTCTGCTCCATCTTGAAGAATATAATATATTTTACTAAGTTTCCCATATTTTTTTAAACAATTATTTAAATTAAGATCAATTTCCTATTGAAGATTAGTCATATTTTTGATGATGCATAATTATTATTCTATTTAGTAGTTTTATTTGAAAGAATTACATCTACATATTCTTTTATTTGTAATGAATTATTAGAGAACATAATTTTTTTTTTTTAAAGAATGATTATTTGATATATATTTTTTTGAAATGAATTATATATTGTTCTTAGAAAATTTCTAATGAGTTTGAAATAATAAAATTGTTCTCAAGAACATATTTCATATTTTAAGAGGCTATGACTTTGGGTTTTTAAATTAAAATTTTTTATGGCACTATTAAATTGCAACAAATTTGCAAATTTTATATATATTTATAAGAAGCATTATTTTTGAAATTATGATTACTGGTGCTGAGAAATTTTATTCTAATGTCATACTTATTATTCTGAAGCTGAAATTCTTCACAGAAGTTAGTAGTTGCCAATATCCTATATAACATTCTTGGAGATTTCTATGCTTCTGTTCTACAAATTTCAAATTAAGATATTTTGTTTAACAATAATTTGAATACAAGAATTTGTTCATAGATTTATTCTTATGCCATCTGGACTGTGATGTTCTATTATAATCATACAGTTTGGCTTAGTGCAAAGATAATCTGCAATTTACAAATTAAGAATGTATGCATTTAAGAATATTTTCACATTTATTATACAACTGTTCTCATGTTGTTTCTAAAAGCACTCTCAGCTGACAAAATTTTATATTTGAAAAATTCATGATGCTTCATTTTTTTTTAAGTTATAATTTTGAAAATTGGACCTCTCCACTTCATCGTATGTGCAGACTATGACAGTTTTCAACAGACAAGATTCTCATGTTGCTCTCAGAAAAAGAATGAAAGCAGCATTATTTTTTTTCTCTTGAGAAGAAGTAGGCATGGGGCTACTTCATTCCTGTTACAGCTATATTCTTGAAATTATTTTACATCATCTATTTAAAAAAGTCTTATGGTTTTATACAGCTTTTAAAAATAAGTTCTCATATTGTCAGTATTTCTCTGCAATAATTTTAGCTGTGAGTCACTGCTGTTTTGCATATTTAAAGACTGTCTCTCTACATATGCTGCTCTAAGAGTTTCTATTCCAACCTGTTAAAAAAATATATATATACTCACCTGCAAAAAAAACTTTGCTTCATTTTCAAGTTTCTTACCTGATGAAGTTGGCCATTCACTGATCAGTTGTATCCATTTGTGCTGACCTCTTCTCTAGTATTTTCCTTGTTTGATGATAGAAGATAAATGTACTATACTTACCTGCTTAACTCATTGTTTTATAACAATAACTTTTAAATTTATGCTTCATTTTCAACGCTGAAGTGATTATTGAAAGGGGTCATGTCATGTTTGAGTCATTTATCCTTACAATGTCTGATTCAATTCAATATCTTCGTTGTTTGTCTTTAAAGCTAAAATAAGATTTAATTGAATCTCAGATGTTTTCTCAAGTAACAACTGTCACAAGACCTGATTATGGAAGTTTTGTTGTTTTGCCTTTTCTCTTGTGAGACGTAAATTATCCTTACTAAGTGGATTGGTTGACTTGTCTGCTCCTATAAGTCAGTGTTGCTATTTTTTTTTGCTAAATCAAGAAAATTTATGAAATATTATAAAATTAGTTACTCTCAATATTGATTCTTACATATACCTGCAATTACAAGAGTTGTATTTTGATTCAGGAATTCTCAAGATCTATCATTTTATTTTCTGTCTAAATTCCCCATATTTCAAAAATTTTATTGTGCCTTTGTTTTCATTTGTGAATATACCCAAAGTCTCTAAATTTTTATGTTGTCATATGCCTCATATTTTTACACAAGTAATTAAATTGAATGAATTCTGAAGATTTTATTATTATTAATGAAGAAATTAAAAATTTTTTAAGCATCAAATCAATTCCTATACAAGATTACATAAACAGAAAAGAAAAGCACAGTTCTTAGTAACTATTTAACAGCGCCTTTTGATATAGAAGTGTTCCTTAGTGAATCTTCAAAATTACTAAGAAGTTTTAAGAAAAAGTGCTTATTGATATCATCACCTACCTACTTATGTCTTTTTTCCCAAGATGTGTGTGTGAATTTTCATTATTATCGATTTTTCACCAAATACAACATCATTTTATCATCTTCAGTGCTCTATAATTCATCCTTTTAGTGTGTCCAAAATAGTGATTGCTAAAAGTTAATGATTAGCTTCAAAAGAAGTGAAGCACACAGATGTTGTGTTGTCGCCAAAAAAAAAGTTCTCTTCCAGTGTTCCGGTATAATGTCTATTCAACTGTTAAGTTGATGTTGCCTTTTTGTGTATGTCATCTAGAGATGTGCGTTTGTTTCTCATGGTAAACAAATGTTTACACCTTTGCAACAATACACATAACTGATGTCTTTTTTTTTTTTGTGTACCAAAACTGTCAGCTTGTTTTTGAACACTCTCATAACATTTATTTATTTTTCATGCAAACTTTAAATTGTGTTTATAACGCTAAGGAATCAAGGATCTGTAAAGAAGGACATTGCTGTTGTTTTTGCAGTTATGGGATGGTATATTGTGCTATTTAGTGTATATAGTTATTTTTTTCTTTTTGCACAAGGTGTCAGGAGCCTTGTTTATGGAGATCCAAGCCACCTGAAATCTTGAGTAAAACATGAGTAGTCACAGTGTATATTGTTCTATGATTGTGGATGATAGTATATTTTTTACATAATTCTCTTGATTTTTCTGCATGAAATGTTTTATGTAAATGATTTATAATATTTATATTATGGTACACTTAAAAATTTAAATTTCCCATGATAGTGTCAATTTTCTTTCATTGTATATGAAAGCATTTATTTTTTTCTGGGGATCCCCACCCACCCACTCAACCAAATACTTACTTATTCTTAAAACCATGGTTTCTCGGTTTGTCTATTTGTCTATAAATTTATGAGTTTATCTTTATACATATTTAAAATTGTATTAAGTGATGTCTCATATTTTAAAGAATAGTATATACTTTGAAAATTTTTGATGAGTAAATAATACAAAAAGTATTGGTGTTTGTTGATATATTGCTTTTATAATCTAATGAAAAGTAGTAAGAGTATATGTTTCAGCAATATAACACTTAATTCCTTTTAGACATGTCTCTCTCATATATATATATATTGTTGCAACTACTTTAACTATCTGTGTTTTACATGTGAGTGGTCATTTAGTGCACGATTTGGCTACTTGTTCATGTGGAATACAGCTGGTTGTTTGAAGTCACATATTTAGTACTAAATTGAATTTTTAAAAAATGATGAATATCGTATCATGAAAGTGTTACTAAAGATATTTTTTATGTATGGCCAGTTTAGAGTAATTAAAAAAAATAAACGCTCTATTTTATAAGTTATAAGTCCTAGGCTGTGATCAAATACTAAAGTTATTTTGATCTTTGTTGCTTCTAAAGTGCAACTTTTCTTATATGGTATATCAATTTAATTAAATGTTTGATAATGAGCTCATTTTATATATGCCAATTCTCATTTTATATATGCTAACACTCACTTTATATATGCTAATTCTGATTTTATTTAGCATTTTTACTTAAGTAATACATAAGATTTTATATATGCTAACTCTCATTTTCTTTAGCATTTGTACTTAAGTATTATTTTTGAAGATAAGTTTCACATCATACTGCAATTGCCATAAATGGAAAGATTTGGCATTTTTTTTATGTATACTATTTGAATTGACTATGTATACTTTTGATGTAATTTCTTTTTCTTCTCACTTCCCTTTTGGTCACCACTAATTTTTATTTGCAGCAGTTTAACTTTTGGCTTTACTTTAATATTTTAACTTTGATTTTTTTTCTCTGTCTTTGGCATTTAAAATTTTGTCATACCGTTTCTGTAAAAGGTTCATTTCATTTTACCTTTTACATCACTTGCTCTGCCAAAATTTTACTCGGTAAATGGGGGTATTGTGAGATGAAATCTCACAGTGTATAAATTATGTTACTGTTTTATTTCTATTGGCCTTATACATCGATATTCTTTAAGCTTAAATCCATATTTATTTTTGCGCGGGCGATTTCGCTTCACCGCACATCGGCAAGTTCGCTGACGTTCGGCTGCCCCTGGCATGGGATGCTTCTCCTTTGAACTTTGTACGATTGTGATGACGTCATCGGAGCAAGTCTCTCACGGCATATACATTGAATGGATGTTGAACTTTCGGAGGTGTGTCCATTCGCCGTGCGGAGAACAAATTAAAATACAGCTTTTTAAATGTTTTCTTTCGGATTTGTTTATTAAGACATTACCTAATATTTAAAATTCTCTAATAGATTTAAATCTTTTCTTTCAGTAACTTTTGAAGCCCCCGTATTCTTACTATAAATTAAAAATTCCGTTAATTTTAAATCAGAATCTGTTTTGTTGGTGTTGCTGTCATGACTTAGTTTTGGTTTTAAAAAGATCGCGGGCTCCGGCTCCGGTCTGCCGACGCCGATGAATGTGGAATCCGGTGAAAAGCTTTTGCGTAAACGATGTGTACTATTTTAACAACTCCGGTTAAATTGTTTCTTAATAATTTCTTGATTCATGCTGCACTTTAATTTTAAAAGAAATAGCTATCTTCTAGTGGAGTAGATGTTTTTACTGGCAAGAATTAATTTATGAACGGTGACCAACGGGAAGCCCTTTCTTCTCTCCTTCAAGATAAAATAAAAGATTGATTGATGCTTATCAGGTCTCCTCTTCATTTATTTTACAGACTACACGATCCAAGTAAGAAGTTTCATTTATTTCTATTTTTTTACAATTGCTGACCTCAAAGAACGAAGGGTCTTATTGCAATACTACACAACGCATTGTAACTAAAAAGAACTTCAAATTTAATTATACCTTTCATATCACGGCACATTATCATTCCCATCACAAGCTCTACAGATGTAAAGTTACATGCTTACTAAACTGTCATCTGTAACTGTACAAAAAAAGCTGCAAATCTACAAAACTAGTTTTTGTAAAGCTACAGAAATCTGTAACTTTACAAGTGAATCTATTAAAATAACAGTAATCTTACTAAAATTTTATCTGTAAACCTGGCTGTAGTTACATGAAAAGTTCTAGGCATCCCAGTTTCCTAAAAAATTCTTAGTAACCTTACAGATTTTTTGATTTTCGGCGCAAAAGTGTGTCTGTTACATGAATATTTGTTGTTGCCGTTACATAAAAAGTTCTAGGAATCCCAGTTTCCAAGAAAAACTTCAGTAACTTTACAGATTTTTTTTTACAGTGTAGGATAAATTAGAAGGTTGGCACTGAAGCGGTCTTTTGGATCAATAAAAGCACGCCAAATTAAATTGGCATAGGATAGACTAGATCGGCCTAGGATGAACTACTTTAAACCAATGAATAGCAGGCTAAACTAGTTTATCCTATGAGCGTTAGGCCAAACTAGTTTGGCCTAGGAAAAACTAATTTATCCTATGGGCGTTAGGATAAACTAGTTTGGCCTAGGAAAAACTAGTTTATCCGATGTGCGTTAGGATAAACTAGTTTGTCCTAGGCCAATCTAGTTTGGCCTAAAATCGGGTTTGGCCGGTAACATATGCACGCTCATTTTTAAACAAAAAAGATAAAATTATTATTAGAAATAAAATTGTAAACTAAATTTCAAGAAAATATAGATTTTCTTTAATTTTGGCTTCAGGTAGGGTTCGGGTTGAAGTGCATCGGGTTCCGAGTTAATTAAAAAATTTTGTCTAGTACGTTTGAATTTCGTATTTACTTTAAATAGAAATTTCGGGTTCGAGTCGTGTAGAAAACGACCTGTGTTTAAAAATATCTTAAAATATGTCGCTATCACTTTTAATGATCACTTTGAAAGATTATAGAATTTTCTTGAGAGTGAAAAGAGATAAATTTGCATCAGAGAAACTCTTTTTTTCCTAATACTGTAACTAGCTTTTCTTCAACACAACGAAGGGAAAATGGGAAAATGGAATTTCTTAGCAAAGCTGACTTTCTTCTCTGTTGTGGTCAGTTGCGATTAAAAGCATTGTCACACATTTTCTGTAAGTTCAACGGATGTTTCCTATTTTTCTTTTCCATTCATTTCTCTTGATCTCTCCTGGTAGCAAATGGGTTTAAAAAAGAGAGCAGAACCGGTCAATTACCTTTTCTCTGAATTGGATGGGATTAGAAAAAGGCTTTAACGAGCAAACATTAGGCTCCCTATGAGATATTGATCATACCATGTTAGTTAGCATTTCTGATACTTATTTCATAAGTATGATTTCTAAAAGTACATAAGCAAGCTAAAAAAAAAAAAAAAAAAACACAAAAACACAAATTAACTTCCTTATTTGCATAATTGAGTATGAACTACATAATATCAAGATTTACATTTAATTTGACTTATGCTGCTGCTGCTGCTGCAAAAAAAAAAAAAAAAAGACAAGCGTTTCTTCTACAAAAATATAATATAAGCGCGGACGCAAATGTACGAACATCTTCCCAGTTACGCGCAACTCCAGAAAGGGTTCTTTATCTTTAAAATTATCCAAAATTAATATATATTTTCGAGTTCTTTTGCTGCCACTGATTTTTGGAAACGTTTCGATGTCGTTTCTAGAAAGTAATCAGTCGTTTTCTGAAACTGTATTTTAGTTTTTCGGATGCTTTCGATTTTTAAGAAAATATTTTCATTTTCAAAAATGATGTTTTACAGACAATCATGATAAATTAATAGAAGTAACATTAAAATTAATGTTATTTTGTTACTTTTGCATGCATAATTTCCATTACTGAAAATGATTCATTGAAAATAGATAGCATGATAGCAAATAGATAGCAAATCCGATATTGTGGTTAAAAAAAACCCATGAGTACATAAAAAAATTATTCGAATCAGTATTAGCTAAAGAAACTGTTTTTAGAAATGCTTCTTTAAATATCGAGCATATATGTTGAATTCTGAGCTTTCTAAATATAAAGAACGCTTTTAGAAATCATGGGTAATCCGGAAGTGATTATTGTATATTTTTCGTTAGTGGTTATATTATATTATTATAGAATAAGAAACACTTGTTTGTACTTTCAATGCATATGATGGCTATAACAATCTTTTTTGTTAATTAATAGTAACTTATAATCTTCCATTAGCCGGATTCTTCAAAATCATCTTAATCAATATACACTTAAATAAAGACACAATCTTGCTTAATGGTACACAAAACACGAACTTTAATAAGCTAAAAGTTAACTTCTACGTTTCGAGCTGTTTCTACAGCCGTCTTCAGGAAAATATTATGGTATAATGGCTCAAAGTTGAGAGACGAAAGCTTCCTGTGCAAGATATAATTAGTCGAAACTTGGCAATGATTTGAATACAAAAATGTAGTGTTGCCACCTAGTGAAAATAAATAATTATTAATGAACTGGGATCAAATGAATCAAAAAGGTCGATTTAAGAAACCACGAGTGCCGCCATCTACACATATGAAGACGGCTGTAGAAACAGCTCGAAACGCAGAAGTTAACTTTTAGTTTATTAAAGTTCGTGTTTTGTGTACCATTAAGCAAGATTGTGTCCTTATTTATTATATTTTATGGTGCAATTGTCTAGTATGCGTTATGAATATACACTCGTTAAATAAAATCACAAAAAGGGCGATAATTCGTTCAAAAAGAAATCTATCCGTAACAAATTTGCATATTTTGTTAACTAAAAGACGCCAAGTAAAATTACAAAATGTAAATTAATGGCGCTGCAATCGTATTGCGTCATATGTGAAGAGCATAAAAATGCATACTAAGAGAGTACGGTTGCGGGTGTCGCTGCGATTATGAGATAATAAAACTGAGATAGCCAATTCATTAGTATGACCTCGAGGTATCTTTTATCCCAAGAACTGCGATATAGAGCTATTAGAAGATTTAAGGCAGGTCAAAGCCAGACAGGGGTGGCCAGATGGCTAGCTGCGAGTCCTTCTGTTGTTCATAGGCTTTGTCAAAAATTTCAAACCACTGGTTCAGCCTGCAGAAGGTTCAGACAAGGACGGGCAAGAGCTACGACAAGCACCGATGACCGATATTTGAGGTTATGTGTACGAAGGAAATAGCCAACTCCTGTCATCTTAGAGCATCCCTTGCTGCAGCCACTGGAAAGTTGGTATTAACGTCTACTGTGCGTAGAAGGCTTCATGAAGGTGGTCTTTACGCGAGGCGACCAGCCATTTATGTGCTGCTCACCTCATCTCACGTCACCGGAGGGAACGTTTAAGGTGGGCACGTCAACATGTCCACTAGATGGCTGATCAATGGAGGCGTTTTCTCTTAGCGGATGAGTCCCAGTTTAACCTTTAAAGCGATAGTAGGCATTGTTTGATTTGGAGGGAACATGGAACACTCTATCATCCATCAAACATTCGTGAAACAGATTCATACGGAGGAGGAGGTGTCTGTGTGCGGGTGGTATCTCTTAGGGTGGACGTATGATCTATGTCTTTACATGGATCAGTACATCCATATCTTTACACGTGGAACTGTGAATGCTCACGTCTATAGAGATGACATTCTTGATTCTTGTGTGACCGTAAGCCGGCACAATATGTAATGATTTCCTGTTACAGGACGACAACTCTAGACCTAACAGGACTCGCATCGTGGAAGATTATCTCCAGCATCAAACAATTCAGCGCATAGAATGGCCAGATCGATCACCGGACTTGAATCCCATCGGGCATGTATGGGATACTTTAGAAGATGTGTCACTTGTTGCTCTCAGTCCTCCTCCTTGGACCCTCGCCACGCTTACACCTGCTTTACAACCTACTTTCCGGCGAAATTATCAATCGCATAATTGACACATCGCTGTATTGCTGCTTGGGGTGATCACACTCAATATTAAAGGTACTTTTCCTATTCCAAACTGACACATTTATTCAATTCCCACTATTAGCTCACACTCTCCCTATATTTATTTATATATTTATCTTGTTCAAATTTTTAATCGTTAATAAAATACTCATTATTCATCCTATCAAGTTGAAATAATTTTTTTAAACTTGTACTGGATGACAATTGATGTTAATACAGTTTTCTCAAATATTAATTAATTAATTAATTTTAGTTTTGCATGGGAAACAAAATGGCGGCCATTGGTTATTGAAGATAATTGAAAGTATTTTCAATAAGGGGTTACCATAGGGGGGACCCTGTTCTGTCGCCAAATACCGCCAAGTTTGTCGCCAACTTGGCGATATATCGCCAAATTTGGCGGCCAAAATGAGTCACCAAAAGTGACGCTAACTTGGCGATATCTCTAATATTTCGCCAAATTCCCATAGAGCTCTATTGTAAACCTACTTGCTTATAGAAAATCAACAAATTGAGATATTTTAATGCAACAAAAACTAATATTAGCTTAAGGGATTATATTAAATTTTTCTTTGATAACCTAAGTAGGAATTGACTTTAAAAACAAAATTTTTATATTACTTGTTTTATTTTATAATTGTGTTAATTTCTGAAACACCATGATCGTTTGATAATTTCTTTAAATGTTACTTCATACCTTACTATATGTTGTATATTGTGGCTCAGTTTTAATAAAATCAACATGTTAACATTTTGTGTAATCGCTATATATATATATTTTTTTTTTTAATTTTTGGAAACCAGTGTATGTGGCTTGATGCGAAAGTTCGGTTTTCTTTTTAGATGAACAACATACTGAAATGAAAGAGGCCTCGATTCTGCTCCCTAGCATTACTAATACCATAACAATGATTTCTTTTCACGTCCGGGTTCTTTTATTAAAAATATCACGACATTTCTTTACGGCGTAGTTGAGAGCAATAAACAACTCTACTGCTTAAAAGAAGATTAATTTGAAGAAATAACCTATTTTAAATACTTCAATATAAATGAAACGTTTTTATGACTTCAGTTTGTCTGTCTGCCTTCTGTTTACGTTCGTGTGCCCAAATATATTTAACTTCCATAAATATACTTATATGTAGAGATCAACCAAAAATTTGGTTTCGTTTTCGGCCGAAAATCAAAATTTCGTCGAATATTAGTTTTCGTCCAATATGCTGTCGAGAATTCGGCCGGAACGAAACTCAGCTTAAACTATCTGTATTCCAAAAATCTCGTTTGTCCTTTCGGAAATTTTCAATGTTACTCCTTGATTTGAACATTATCGGTCCAAATGAGGCACTCTTTATTGATGCTATGACCTTCACTGTTTATAATTATCAATCGTGACTGACTCAAAACTGGAGTGCAAATTATAAAGCAAGTAATGCCTACAGGACTAAACTTTGAAGCCGCTTTCCACGTGCTCATAAAAAGCTGTAGACTTAACAGTAATAGATATATTTTTTTTTTAGTTTCAAACCGCTGAAGTATTTTGAATACTCTTTGAGAAAATTGTAGTATAACAGATGATCATTTACACAAATCAATAAAAAAGTTAAATTGAGGTATCTATACCTAATACATTTTTTAATGAGATGATATTCGTATAAATGGAAAATCATTCTGTATCGTTGATGAATTAATTACATTTTATTTTATATGAAAATAAAAAGTTTTGGTCAGAGGCACGGAGAACAAACTTGGGCCACACGGATGATTAATTAATAATTATGTATATTTAATAAACACGTATTATTAACTAATAATTATACGTAAATTTATGTAATTATTAATTACTTAAATTTTTTTTGGTCTTTTTCGTTTTCGGCCGAAAATAGGATGGTTACCGAAATTCGGTTTCGTTCTTAAAAACCAGTGTCCGTCCATCTTTACTTAGATGTGATTAGTATATGTTATTGAGGTTTAATATAGGGCGTTCCCTAACTAAAATGGAGTATACATCATTTAACGTTAGAGAACGCTAAAACAGAAAATCCTTTATATTATGGTCTTTCTCAGAAAAATTATTTGCAATGTATTTTAGTGATGGTATGCTATTTCAAACACAATGGAATTGATGTGCATTTTTTTGTTTAGATGGACTACGATATGATTTCTTTAAATGCGATGTGCATAGTGTTTATTGCTCTTTTACAGGGACATTCAAAAGAATTCTGTCACATTGCTATATGTAGGAGCGATAATTCTATTTTTTCAGTTGCTTAATGCTTTTCTAAGATAAACTAAATTTCAGTTTATCATGTGGTACATATAAGTTTTATAGGTCATATATAAGACAACGCAAAAAAATCTTAAATATTACCTTTAATTGCTTAGAGTATATTTTATAAATATTATGCATCTTTGAACTGAACTATATTTTACTTTATTTTCTCAGCAAACTGAGAGATTTTTGTATAATATAATACAGAGATGCGTAAAAGAAATTAGAAATATTTTCATCTATGACCAGTAACAGTTGGAAGCGCATTTTCAGTTGTATAATACCCAGCAGTGATGTAAAATACCCAGGTATTTATTTTTAAGGATAAATACCCAGGGTACATACCCGGGTAAATACCCAATTTAGGTATTTACCTGGGTATTTATTTTTCAATTAAATATAAGTGTGCAAAACACTCATATAGATATTAGTTATGATAGAGGAGTGTAAAAGAAAGAAAAAATTACAACTTTAGACATCTTCCAACATTAATTAAAAAAATAAAACTCAACCTTTTACTTTTAAGTATCGAATTTGTCGAAATAGGATAGTCCGACCAGTAAATTGACACTGAAGCGCATTTAAAAAAAAGTGATTCATTATATTTTAATAAACAGTAGCTATTGGTGTTTGACAGTGCAAATACATTTGTAGGCTTACAAATAATAAAAAAAATAACAAAAGGAATTTTATATTTTACTTGTTTGGGATGCTAGGGGTGTCTTAATAGAAATAGACACAAAAACCAAGTAAATGAACAGTTGTTACCAGTGAATGAACGCAAAATTGCCCAGTGAATGAACAGGCTGAAATTTAAAAATACTTAAATTTCACAGTTCTTTATTTATTTTACTACTTGTACAAATAACTTATAACATGTTTTTACTGAATTACGTTTTTTTTAAACCCAGAAAAATAATTAATTAGCTTGAAAAGTCACTTTTAAATTTTGAAATTAATCGTAAATTAAAGATTAAAAAAACACACTAATTCTGCTTCCTTAAATCATTGGCTTGTACTTCTCCATTTCAGTAATAACTCCAGATGAACGGGAGGATGTTGCAGAAATAAGTTCAAGTGTTTTTATTATGCATTTCATATAATCCTCAAAATACCTAATCTTATACTTTACTGCAGGCCACTTCCAATTCCACCACATGTGGACCTGTGTGGTCCAGATATTGTCATGGTGCTTACTTCATATTTCCAAACTTGGATGCTATTAAAAAAAAAAAAATCATCCATTTCTCACCTGGATGTTTGTCTATAAATGGATTTTTCTTTCCTGTCTGTTTCATGACATTGTAAACATCACCTTTTACTTTATCCTCATGCATTGTAAATTCAATTTTCCCTTTCCAACTATCCAATATCCAAGGAGTTTTTCTTCTTCAAAGGGCAACACAGGCAATGTACCATACGCTTACTTTCAATTGGTTTCCCCCGCAGTTTCATAGACATCGTTCATTTTGTAATATTAAAATGAAGAGATGCCTTCTAACTGAGCTGACCTGACCCTTACAGCTTATACAGCGTTTTCAAGGTCCTCTGTAGAGTACAGCGCGTCCCATAAATATAAAGACACTGATATTTTCGAAATAATATTTTAATAATTCAGTATTCAAAATTATATTTATGCATATAACGAAAAGCATGCGTCAAGAAAACATTTTACAGTAAATTAAATTAGAATGAAATAATTTCAATTCGAAAATTGATAAATGTAAATAAATTTGCTGTCTCATAAATATAAAGATATTTTACATACTTTTGAATTATCGTCCAATAAAAGAGCCATTCTTACTAATGACAGAAAATATTCTAGCTGGCATGCTGTTTATTAAGTTGTATAACTATTGGGCTTTATATCAAGCCAACTTCGTTCGATTTCTTTTTACAACTCAAGGACGTTTGAAAATTGTCTTCCAGATGCATATACACTGCGAACGAGAATGCCACGAAGATTCTTAACTGGATTTAAATCAGGGTTACGTGCGGGCAACAACGTGACATGAACATTGTTATCGGTAAACCATTTTTTTTTTGTACATCTTGATGTGTGAATCGATGCATTATCCTGATGGTACAAATAATTCTGACCACCAAGAGTTTCAGCAATTGGCAACAAGTGACTATCAAGTAGTTCTATATAATCTTTAGATGTCTGTTTACCTTCCAGAAATGCAATATCTGTAGTTCCATTAAAAGAGAAGGCACCCCAAACCATGACAAAACCTCCCCCTTTCTGCCTACTGAAGAGGGTTCGAGATTCACGTTTTAAATCGTGCGAGTAGGAATTCCAACCATCTGGGCCATCCGAGTTAAACCTCTTTTCATCTGAAAAAATGTCTTGCATCCATTCGTCTTTCTGCTGCATATGATCTTTAGCCCAGACCGTTCTTTGTGTTCTTTTTTCAGTAAAGGAAATCTGCACATATGTCGGCATACAATGTTTTTTATTTCTTTTATACGACGATGTACGGCATCCTTTGGGACCATACCATAAACTACTTGAGAAACTTATCTGAGTGACATTTTTTGCGACGAAACAAGTCGCATGATCTTGCGATCGAGTCTTTCATTAGTCTTTCTCGGTGTGCCAGATCATTATCTCGAATATAAATTGTAAGTTTTTGATAAAATTTTATAAAGTGCCGCTCTGCTTCTCCCAGTTTTTTTACATATTTGACAAACTGTTAAGCCATTAGCTTTAAATTCACGCATTTTACAAATCTCATCTTTAGCAATTTCAATGTTCCACGGCATCTCT
This sequence comes from Maratus speciosus, assembly GCA_963932465.1. Taxonomy (NCBI): domain Eukaryota; kingdom Metazoa; phylum Arthropoda; class Arachnida; order Araneae; family Salticidae; genus Maratus; species Maratus speciosus. The sequence continues at coordinate 664,361,815 of OZ010786.1, read as the reverse complement.
GCAATTGAAACAAGTCAAACAACTTTGCTCGTTTGGGAAACTTAAAGTGTATTTCTGCGCGTGAGCATTAATTCTGCACGGGCGCATACGAAATAAATTTTCATATGAAGCAGTTTCAAGTTTGTCTTTATATTTATGAGACAGCATAATTTTTTATTATTTTTATTATTTGAGTCGAAATTATTTTATTTAAATTAAAACCCCTATAAGAGATTCATTTCAATGTTCTTAATATGAGGTATAAAATTTTATTTCTTATAACTGAATTAATAATATGTAATTTCAAAAACATCTGTGTCTTTATATTTACGAGACTCACTGTACTTGAACCTCCCATATTTCCTTTTTGTGGAATCTTCTTTGTCATCAGTAAGAATATTTCTATCAATCATCCAAAAACATAGAAAAAGTAAGATTTGAAAGTCATCAATAATTATTACCTTTAACAATGAGTGTGTACATGTTCTTTTGTTACTTTTTTTTATATCTGTTAACTTTTCATTGGTTACTGTTGCTGAAAAATCACTTAATTCAAAATATAGGTATAAAAAAAGCCACAAATCATAAAGCCCAAAACAGTTCATTCACTAGGAAAAGTAGCCTAATGCATTCCTTCCAGTGAATGAACAGCTGTTCATTCATTGGATTTTTAACATTTGTCTAACCAGTTATTAAACATCCCTATTCTCAAATTGTACATATTCTAAAATGGTTAAAACGATTAGAAATATGGCTATAATATATATACTTAATGTATGCACAATAAAATTAGTGCATATTGCAAGCAAAAACAGTAAATTCTTATCAAACATATGAAATGACATAGTACTTAGCTTATTATTTCAGCATGGAAACAATGTGTTTCTCAGACATGAAAAATACAACATGTTCTCAAAGTAAAATAATGTGACTTCAGAAACCAAATATGAATGCGATAGATTCTTATTGAATAGAATTAAGGCAGTGTTGTAACCCCATGTAGTGGGAGATTTTCAAACCTTATTCTATTAAAATATATACCAGTTGTTCATTCACTGGGGCGCTGTTCATTTACTGGTCGGACTGCCCTATTAAAAAATCCCTTAACTATAAGGAAGAATTGAGAAACATTTTATCAAAAAGGCAATTTTTTAAATTTTATCAACTCAGCAATTTTAGGTTGAAAAGAGCAATTCAGTCGGGCACACTTTCAGAATATGAATTAATTCTATTCATCCATCCACTTGTATGCACAGTTGGCAAATTTAGAAAAAAGAGAGAGAGAGAGATTTCATCTTATACATTTAATCATCAAATGATTAAAAAAATAAACGAAAACAGCCATCCACTGGAAATTGTCTTTAAATTTATGCAAAAAAAACTAAGCTTAAGGGCGTCTTAGTAGTGAAATTGGACCAAACTCTGAAATTTTCAATTCGAACACCTAATTTTGACAGCATGTCTTTTTCGCATTAGCATCTTTTTCGTTTTAAAATTCCTAATGTTACATCCTTTTACAATGGTTGCAAACCAGATTAAAATGGGAGTAGTTTTTAAAACATAACACAGAAACTACTTAGCAGAATGAGCTGCAATTTTGAATTCCCCCATTTAAAACTTTTAAAAATTGATTTTTTTTTCTTTGTTGTCTTCATTTTTTTTTTTTTTTTACAATGAAGATATGGTAAGTAGCTATTACAAAATATTTTTTAAATTACTAAGTTTCTTATGTATTAAATGGATCTGGGTGTAATTTGATTGAAGGGATTCAATAAGTTCTACAATTGGTTTAAAAACGGAGACCATATTTGAAAATAAATTAAAACACACCATCTAACAATATTTTGATCATTGAGAAGACAAATTACTTCTTCAATAACTACAATATTTTGTAATATTTACTTATCTTTCCAGCTTTAAATATAATGTAAATGACTTCCTCATTTAGTTTTTTCTGGGTCGAGTTGTATCCGACCCGTACAGTACTCCACATCTGCCAACTTATCGTACACGGACTATAGATCTTTCCTGCCAAAAAATATTTGTCTTTCCTTGTTACATTACTAGATTATATAGATGAACACGAAAAAAAATTGAATTACGAAGAGAATTTGGATTTCATTTTTTTCTTGTGGTTAATTTCGATAAGAGGAGTATTTCGTTAAGACTAACGGACGTTTTCTACTTTCTTCTGCATCTCACCGAGCTTTTTCTCTTTGCAGTAAATGTGTTTTGAAGTATAAAAAAAAGCAGTCCCATCCAATTACTTTCTGCTGAAAATGGATAGGATAAGAAGAAAGTCTTAACGAGCCAACATGAGATATTGATCGTCCCGCTTTTTGATTTTTCCACCTCCGTTTCTTTCTATAGGTTATAGGTAAATAAAACAAAAGAAAAATCATGCACCAGACATAAGTTATGGAACACTTTTCAACACTCACAAAATCTTATTAATATATTTAATTTTGTTTTTATAGAATGAAATACAATAATCTAAATAAGCAGTTTCAGCTTCAGTCCAGGCGAGGAGGCCTACCAATATGGTTTTTGCTCAACCAGTCCCGCCCAGAAAAATAACTACCATCATCACGGGCCGCTGTCGACGGCAAGGCCCGGAAAAACCTTCGATGAATGAACCCTTATCATTGTAATATCTTATGTAAATTACAAATTTTGAAATAAAAAACTCATATTGCAGTATCATACGTTGCTGGACAAGTAAAATAGAATAAAAATACACTAAACAAAAGAAGTCTAGTCCTCCGAGCGTCTTGCAAAAGGGTAAAATTGTAATGTTGTTTTCTTTGCATTTTGTTTTAAATGCTAAGAAAATATGATTCTTTCAAAATTATAAAAAAAAAAACTCAATTACAAATATGAATGTAATCCTTGAGAGTATGAATCATTCTTCAATGTATTTAAAATTCATTAAATCTATAGAATTATATTATCTTAAATATTGCTTGTATTGCTGTGAAACCTGGAGCTTAGTGAACGGAATAATACGCCCCAAACACTTAGTGGGCTAGATATGAATCAAATGTGGAAAATTCACTTAATAGGACTTACAGATACAAAAAAAAGGTGCGTAAAAGAAGTTTTTTCCCCCATATTAGACACAATGCTAGATAACAGTTTTACACATTAAGAAAAATGGTGCTAAAACAATAGACTATTTACAGAAAAGTACGATACTAGAAAACAAATAACACTATTCAAAACAATACTGTGCTTTTAATGGTAAAGATGTTTTTGAAGTGAGCTTTAATTCTTATTTTGATGCCAACACCCATATGCAAGTAAAAATTTAACCAAAGAAGATATGCAAGTGCTACTAAAAATAGAAAAAAAAAACATTTTGACACTTTGAAAATTAAAATTGACACAGCAGACTATTATTTACAAATGAAACACTGTGCAGGAGACAACTTTAACTCTATGCAAAACAAATTTGGCACTAATGAAAACTAAGGATGGCAACACTAAAAATGTCAAATTAGACAAATACGATTCAATTGCTAATAATCATACACTATGCAAGTACCAATAATAATAAGCAATGCGAATACTTAGTAGAATAATAAAATGAATCAGAACTAGATTACACTATGCTAAAGATGTAGGTAAATGATTCATAACAGTTGGTTTACGTTGTTGAGCAGGAATAAAACTAATACACTGTCAAATGAGCTGGATTAAGAAAAATGGCATAGACTGCTCAAAAAGTCAAATCAGTCTAGTGAACTGGCAATATAGGCTAAGTTTCTTCATCAGAGAGTCCGTCCAAAAGAGGAAGTTGGAATAAGAATTAATATTTTTCTAATAAGGAAATACAATCTATTATTTTTTAAGCAACTTAAAACACACATAAGTCAGTAAAATCCATTTTCAGCAAGTGCTGTCCATATCTCGAAATGTACACGAAATCGTTTGTGTAGCCCTATATAAAATGTATATAATTTATACATACCACGACTCAAGTACTCGCTGAATATCAGATTTAAAAATGCAGCTGAAAATGCACTTCCAGCAATTATCGATCTTAGTCGGTCTTTTAATAGAATATTTTGTGTGTCGTTGTAAATAAACGATAAATATTGTTTACTCCATAATTTGTAGAAAATATATTGTAGTTCTTACGTTCTGTAACTTGGAAAGAAAGGTTTGGATCCCTTAGTTTATCCCCCAAGATTTTTGACGACTGTGTTTTTAAGGGTTTTACTATGTAAATGTAATAGATGGTGCACTTGCTAACACGTAAACTAGTCTAAAATATCAAAATACTCAATAATTGCTATAAGCGATAAACATAAATTTAAAAAAAGGCAAAGTAACTTTATTTACATTTCGATATGTTGCATTGAATCAGACGGCAAAATTCTCAAGAAAATAAAATGATAAAAATATTTTCGCAAAAGTTCAAATTGAAAAACTAGTAAACAAAAACAAAAATCACACGAACACAAGGATAATGAAATTAACTGCACATTAAAAATGGAAATTTGTGAACGTGAATTATTTTACATTATTTTTTCATAATTCTGTGTAGCATTTCTTTCCAGATTTTAGGGAGCTCTATGGAGACTGAATCATTGCAAATACTCTCATTGCGTAAGAAGACTTCTATTGATTTTCTGATGATGGATGGCCAATAAGATCTTCATGGATAAATTATTCTACTGTTTTTAAAATCTATTTGTAAAGGTTTTCTGTTATATGGACTTGCCAGAGCTGTAGTTTTCTTGTTGCATTTGATGTCTGCTGTATGTTCTTTGATCCTAGTTTTGAGCTTTCTATTTGTCATCCCTACATAAAATTGCACTGCCCCATCTTCTTTGGTGAAAGTTATTTCATATACTCCTGATAATTGATTTCATTTTATTGGGTACATTTTCTTACATATTATGTTTTTTTAATTTACATAGTTTATAGCCTAAAATAGTTTTTCCGCTACCCCTTGAAATTCAGTCTTATACTAGATTATACTCTGTTATGTGTAATGAGACTGATGAATATTCTGAAGAAATGAAGAAACATTTCACGCAAAACCCACATAAGTTATTGCTAAATCTAATTACAAGTGGGAAAATTGCAAGTCAAAAAGAACGAAAAATCTTTATGCATTTTTACGCATGTATTAGTTTATGCATTACAAGTTATATCATTTGTTAACATCTCGTCTCTACCACCTAATTAGAATTAGTTAGTAAAGCGCATTTCTGCGTGGGACGTTTAACGAAGTGTCATAAAGTACGAAGATGCTTCGTTAGATATTCGAACGCTTTAACTGAATTAACGATATCGATTGGAATTAATTACGAAAACAGAGGCGAAATGAACACTATATCTTGCTGATGTCAACATCTATTTTTTCATGCACATAAAAAATGCAGAAATATAAAATAGGTATCATAGAAAATGTTTTTGAACAGACTTTTGACGGAATGCATTCACATTTTGTTGATGCACGTTATTTGAATGAGGATTGTGGATATGTCGATTTTGGTTAGTTTAGTAAACTATTTTTTTTTTTTTGCACTGCATTTTCTTATATACCAACAAGTGGTGAGAAATATTTTTTTACTATGCAATAAGCACAGAGGTTCGAATAAAATATGCAAAACTAAAGAAACAGTTACAGCAAGCGGCGTTTTACCACCCTATTTTTGGGTAAAATAGTCATAAAAACAGTTGGAACTGTTTTTTATTCATAGCGACGTTTTCAGTGCTGAGACTGTTTTGACCTGTCAAAACGAATTTTCCCAAATTCGGGATCTAGGTAGAAGGTTTTCTTATGTAAAAATTAGCATGGGAGATCCGTTTTTTTTAATTTGTCAGTCATTTTAAATTTATACCACCATTTTCAATGGAATTGATTTAACCTTTTTAAAATAAATTATCCGAGTTCTTGACCAAGATATGGTGTTTTGTCGTGCTTGAAATCGTATAAGAGACACGGTCTGTGAAAATTGTTAGAGCATTTTTCGATTTTTATAGTTTTTTCAAATTTGTCAAAACTAATTTTCCCTGAAATTTTGCCTGTCTAGATTTTTTTTAGATCGATTAGATACAAAGAAATGCTTGCTGGTTTAATAATATATATTTTATCTTTTATGCTTACTAAATCAAACCTAGAATTTTTTTAAAACTCTTCACGTGACAGCACGCGGAAATTATAATCTCAATGAAACGTTTATTAATAGTTCATATTTTTAGCCTTTTTCTAAGAAGTTCATTTTGAAAAATAACTTTTAAGCATTAATATTTTTATGAATTTCCATTATTAATATCGTCCGAAATAAAATTTTCAATTAAACTTCCATTTACAGCCATTGAAAGAATCAAAATGAAATCATAAACAGAGTTAATTAACTCGTAAAAAAAGAAAACTCCATTTAAAAAGATCCATTAAGTCAGAAACACGTGTGTGAATTTTTGAAACATTTGAATTTGGTAAAGATTTGTATTATTTTCTAAGAACCAAAAATGAAGCACTATTTATGAATAAAAATAATCTGAGAGATTCATCAGTGTATTGTTATTAAATGTCATTTTGAGAGAAATTTCAAAATGTAGCCTGCAAAATTTGTTTGTGTCATGTTTTTTAGCTTTTGATAATTGATTCTTATGTATTTTGTAGCTCTGAATCCGAAAATTACCTCCATTTTTTACCATCAAGTAAGGATTTTTTGCAAATCGTAAACTTCAAAGTAAGAAAGTAAAAAGGGAAAATGCGGTACTTTAAAATGGATGTGATTGTTGTGTTTTTAATTTTGATGACTGATTTTTATTTGTTTTTTACTGCTAAATCCGGAAATGACCTTCTTTTTACCTGACTGCCAAGAAGGGTTATGTGTTTCACGCGTATCTGGGTATGTGGATTTTTTTATACCCTCGAAACATTCCAACGGCTGGATGGATTTTAATGAATGATGTCTCTATCGATTCGTCTTAACCATCCAATTGTTATAGGCTAGGTTCTGTTTTTATAAATTCAAAATGGCGGCCGTAAAATACAAAATGGCGGTAGAGACGACGAAAAAATTTTACGCATCATATTGAGTGGCCTACCATTGGATGGGTCTTTCAAAATGTAGGCAAGCTTTCATTGGCTATTTTACAGTCAGAAGCTTCGTTTAAATATTACACAACCTGGAAGTTGTGTAGGCAGGATATCTAGCTTTACTGCAATTCTAACCTTCGTAGACATCTATAGGCCTCATCAAAGCTGTGTTTATAGATAGGAAATAGCAATTAAATACAACTTAAAAGTCACCAATACAAGTAAATAAAATAATAGGTAAGTAATATAAAAAATAGTTTAACATTGATGAGAAATAATTAATTAGTTCGCATTTTACGCAGTCGGTTTTTTTTATTTTTTTAACCATCACGTCAGAATTTTTCGCAAATCGTAAATTTCAATGTTAGAAGTAAACCTCTTCTCTCCCCCTCATCGGACCCCTTAGCTGTTCAGATGTAAGAATTCCGAATATAAGCCAAAAAAATCGAATAAGTTATTGAATTAAATAAAATAAAATTGAATTTAAAAAAAATCATCGATTTTATAGTATCAGATTTTCGCTATCTTTCTACTTTTTAACTTTGAAATTTTCGATCTGCAAAAACTTCTGTCATGATGGTTAAAAATGAAGATCATTATCAAATTCAGTGCTAAAAAATACATAAAAATCAATTATGAAAATTTAAAAAACACAACCATCACATCTATTTTATACTATCAGATTTTCACTATTTTTTTACTTTTAATTTTGAAATTTATGATTTTTGAAAAATTCTCACGTGTGGTTTAAAAATAAAGGTCATTTTTGGATTCAGCGTTAAAAAATATACACAAATCAGTTATCAAAAGTTAAAAAACGCTACCATCTCCTCTATTTTTAAGTATCGTATGTTCGCTACCTTTTTACTTTTTACCTTTGAATTTTACGATTTGCGAAAAATCCTGACGTGCTGGTTAAAAATGAAGGTCGTTTTCAGATTAAGCGCTAAAACTACTCAAAAATCAGTTATCAAATGTTAAACACAATCATTGCAGGCTTCTGTATTTTGAAATAAAAGAAAGGTAAAGAAGATGATTTGAAAAAAGAATTGTGTTATTTGCATATTTTATTTAGCAACCAGATGGGTAGGAAATAATGTTATCTATACATTTAAAATCAAATATTTAACAAAATTTAAAATTTTCGCATTAATATCCCAGAATAAAATCAATTACACTAGCCGTCTAAAGCTTTATACAAGCTCCGCATCAGTACAAATGTCAATCGAAAACCAGAACTGTTGTCTACACGTATTCACGTTCAACATTATTCACTGATGTCCAAAAGTATTGTATCTTTCAATAAATCATTGTTTTTATAAATTTTTTGTGTGAAAATTTTCAAAATTCATAACACATAATAAGAAAATGTATACAAATTAGGGGTAATTATGATTTTTTACCAATCAAATCAGCCGTTTCAGAGGAGTGAACGATTAAAGCGTGAAGTGCTAAATAGTCAGATTGCGAGAATGGATGACTTTTTTAATTTATTGTTCTTTCTGGTTATGATTGAGATCCTTTTTTGTTGATGATAAGTTAAGTACGTACCAAATGAATGAATTTACGTGTGGCCGTGTTATTGGTGTGATTGAATCTGGCCGATGTTGCTGAAGATGTTGATATCAACCAATCTACGATTTGGAGACTGTGGTAACGCTACATTTAAACGGGAAGTGCTAATACAAGCTCTGTAGAAGGTCGTCCGCGAATAACTACACACTCAGATGACCTATTTGCGGCATTAACGGCCCGGCGCAATCGAGTAATGCCAACAAGAGCGATAATAGCAGAGTTAAGACGGCTGTTGGACGGATAGTTTCGCGATAAACTTTATACAAGCGACTTGGTCAACATGGCCTTTATGCCAAACCTCCGACAATATGTGTCTCACTTAACATCTCGTCACAAGCGTGACCGGTATCAATGGTACAGAGAGCACGCAGTATGGACCGCAAACCAGTGGTACAATGTAAAGTTCGCTGAGCATTTCAGGTTAGTTTACAGAGTAACAGCCGATTTCTTGTCTTATGGAGAGAGCCTGGTTTGCGATATAACCCAACTTCTATGCGTGAATTCTACCAACACATGGGAGGTATCATATAGGGAGGGTTCTCGCCCACTTCTTACGAACGCTAGCAATTTGGCTAATTAGAAATAAAAAACATTCGCCAAAAGAAAAAAAAAATTAGCAAAATAAATTTGTTGTGAAACATTGAAAATTCAATCTGTAACCCTTAATGTAGCCCACTATTTTCAATATATTTTAAAATAATTCAAGTTTTTGTAGCTGCTTATAGATCAATTATTCATCTAAATTTAATTATCCGCTGCAGAAACTAAAAAAATAACTATATTCTAAATGTCTTACGCAATCAAGAAAAAAAGTTACATCTGATTTAACTCAATGAAACGTAATGAAATAAGACTTCCAATTCCAGTTAACTCAGGATTTTAAGATATTTCTTTCAATGAATTCTGAAAAGTTCAAAATTATATAAACAACAAAATGTGTCAAAAACTTTATTTTTCTAGAATTCTTTGGCTTTTCATTGAAGCCCATACTTCAAGGGCAATTTCAAAATTGTACTGATGTCTATTGGTCTCATTAACACATACTAAAATGTCTTTTTTGCTTACTGTAACTTTGGCTGGTGTTAAATTGAATTGGTGTTGGGTTAATATCTTTAAAAATAATGTAAATTGTACCGTACGATTGAACATGATGTGACATCAATCGTACAGTAATATAAATAAGAGTGTCGCATATAATGATACACACACAAAAAAAGAGCAAAAATTGAGCACTCGCAATTTGGCGAGTCTAATCATCTGTTTACTCGCCAAATGAAACGTTTTGTCGTGATTTGGTGCAATGGCGAACGGCAGCGAGAACCCTGCATATAGGGATTTCGCGGCATTATGATCAAAGGATGTATGCCTCTGCACCATTGATGCCGATCACGATTTTCCAACAAAAACTTTTTGATAAAACAATGCTTTATTGAAATATGCAATACTTAGTTTTGGACTTCAGTGTACATTTAAAATACAGGGTGTCCTCAAAATAATGTCCCAGTTATAAATTTAGTACTGGTATCAACTGTAAGGATTATAGAGTGTTGGTTCAAGGTCACAAATAGTCACTCAACTAGCTTCAGATAAGCGCATGCGCGAGTATACTGCTTTTTATTGACTCGCTTGCAGTTTCACCTAGGCAAAACGGCGACTCCTGAGTACAAAGCGTTATTGCTAGGCTGAAAATTTAAAAGCCGTTAGAGCCATGCGATTATGTCCTTTCGGTCTTTATAAAAGATCATGTCTACGTTCCGCGGCTACCTCATGATTGGTCAGAGTTGAGACACAGAATGGAAGACTCTATTGCATCTATGACTCCGGGCTTGTTAACTGAAGCGTCGGAAGAAATGGACTTTAGGTTGGATGCGTGTATAATTGAAGATGCACCTATTGAACCCTTGTGAGAAAAACCAGGTACTTTACCTTCCATTGGATGTATGAAATGTTGTAAATAGTACAAATTAAACCGTTACCATATTCCATTGAAACTGGGACATTTTTTTGATGGACACACTGTATTAAATAACCAGGGAGTATAAGTCAGAATAGGACCCTATATTCTAGTGTAATTGTACATGCTTCCTTTAATGGTGATTTGTGTAATCTTGTAAACCGAATGTCTAGGAAAAATATGCTTTACAATTATTGATGCTAAATTTAATTAATTTAATATTTTCGAAATTTGGGATGTGGTCGCACCTATGTGATCGTGTGGGTACCTGTTGAATGTTTAACAAATATCAATTGTAAATTTCTAGATTTGTCGGCGCGTTTATTCTCTTCTTAGCATAAACCCGATTTAAAATATCGCAATTTACAATGGTTGTGTGGATCTCGTAGCGTCTATTATAATTGATTTTAGTATGTAAATGTGTTGTATTTTAGTTTAATTATTTCGTTTTAAATGTATTTTTACTTTCTTCTATCTTCAATAGAAGAAAGTATTGTAATCGAAATTTTTTTCGACTTCCGGTTTTCGACAGATTTGCATGTTTTAGGGGTCAGAGATTCCAAAAAACATGTTTATAGAAAATGTCTGTCTGTCTGTGTGTCCGTCTGTCCGTCTGTCTGTCGCCATTGTACCATCAAAAAGTGTATGAAGTTATGTATAGAATTAAACCAAAATTTTATTATAAGTTTTAGGCTATGGCAAGCAGGTCCTCCCGGAATTTGGAAAAAATTCGCCGGTAGGGGGCGCTGATATAACAATTTTTGTGCCATTTTGAATATTGTACCATCCAAAAGTGTATGAAGTTATGCATAGAATTGAACCAAATTTTTATTTTAAGTTTTTGGCTATGGCAAGCAGGTCCTCCCTGAATTTGGAATAAAATCGCCGGTAGGGGGCGCTGTAATAGCGATTTTTGTACGATTTTGAATATTGCACCGTCGAAAAGTGTATGAAGTTATGCATAGAATTGAACCAAAAACAATTTTAAGTTCTTGGCTATGGCAAGGAGGTCCTCCCTTAATTTGTAAAAAAATCGCTCGTAGAGGGCGCTGTAATAGCGATTTTTGTACAATTATTGTGCAATTTTGAATATTGTACCGTCGAAAAGTGTATGAAGTTATGCATAGAACTGAACCACATTTTATGTGTTTATTTTTGGTCATGTCACGAAGGTCCTCCCTGAATTTGGAAAAATTCTGCCGGAAGGGGGCACTATAATTGCGATGTCTGTACCATTTTCATTATTGTACCATCGAAAAGTGTATGAAGTTATCCATATAATTGAACCAAATTTTTTGTGCATATTTCTGGCTATGGCAAACAAGTCCTCCCTGAACTTGAAAAAATTCCGAAAGAAGGGGGCGCTATAATTCCGATCTCTGTGCCATTTTCATTATTGTACCATCGAACAGCGTATAAAATTATGCATGCAATTGAACCAAAATGTTTGTGCTTGTTTTTGGCTTTGGCCAACAGGTTCTCCTTGAATTTGGAAATATTGCACGGTAAAGGGGCTCCGTGCTAGCGATTTTTGTATACTTTTCTTGATTTTTCGTAGTTTTATTGTGCATCGGCGGCTCATGCAGCGGCGGGAACTCGCTTCCTGCTATGCCGGCTATTCGCAAACAGCTGATAACGACAGAATAAGGAAAAATTAATAATTTTATCAAATATCATGATATAGATTAACTCGTTTTTAGTCCGTTTACTTGACTTGAGCAGAAATTTAAGATGAAAATCAAAGTTGGTATAGTATTGAACTAATAATATTGAAGTATTAACATGTGTAACTAGGTTTTGAAATATTAAGATGTATAAGATAGAACAAAGTTTTGGGATTGGCACATCCAACTAGTTAATATTAAAATTCTGAGGTAATATGTTTAGTTACACGAAACAGGGTAATAAATACTTCATTTTTAAGACTTTCTATCAAAGTTGAAGAGTGTTTATGAATTCGGTTTGTCTGTCTGTTTGATCATGCATTCGCGTAAATGGGCTCGGATTGCCATGCAACTGATATATATTTTTGAGGGTTATTATGGTAGGTTCGGCATGGAAAAGGATGAGTATAGTGTTAATAATTCGTTTACAGGGACATTTAAATGAATTCCGTTGCATTACAGTATATGGAGAAAAAAGCATTTGCACTGTATTTTAATGATATTACACTATTTAAATCATAGTGAAATTGATATACATCACTTTAATGCACTACACGATACTTACTACCGAATATGGTGTGTGTAACACTTGATGCTTGTTTATAAGTACACTCAAAACAAAATGTTGTATGTGATGGTCTATGGGGGTAAACTCGTTTGCGGTGTATTTTAATTATGTTACACTATTGCAAACATAATGAAATTGATATTCATTACTCAGGTTTACTGCACGGTACTTGTTGTATAATATGACCATTCATGTAATTTATCTTTTATTTACAGGGACATACAAAAGATTTCGGATACAGTACTGGTTATAAGCGATAATTGTTGTAAATGCGCTTTCAGTTACGTTATGCGTTTTTAAGTATACCTACATTTTTGTATACTACGTAGCATAAACAAATGTTTCAAATCCTATACAGGGTCATACAAAACAATTAGTAAGCATTACTGAAGATGACACTAAATTGCGTGAAAGGGTTTTTTAATAGGGTTTTAATTCATTAATTTTTATAGGGTTGTGCATTTTCAACCTTAACTATATGTAGATGTTTGCAGAATGTAAACAATTATATACAGGGCCACGCAAAAAACTGCATAGGGGGAGGGGAGATATGATGCACTCTTTTTTTACTAATTTTTTATAACCCTTTTTATAACCCTATTTTTAAACAAATTTTTCGTGTTTTCTTATAAAGTAACCTTTTATTTATTTATTAAAAATATAGTGAATTTAAAAAATAATCATTCAAAAAATTTATCCCAGTTATTTTCAATGGTTACTATTGTATCAAATATCCCCATTACTGGGGAGGATTGACACTTGCAAGAGAGATTTGATACATTGTTATGTAAATTGAAAAAAAAAATACAGACGATTCAATTTTTGTGTAATACATTTTTTATGATAAATCTTGACATATTTTAGTAGAATTTAAAAAGAAATGACGTTGACATATTTTTGTTTCAGGAATGTTTATTACAAAAAAATTTAAACAATGCTATTAACACACTTTTTCGAAAATAAATCTCTTACTTTAAATTATTCATCAAGCTTTTTTTTTTTTTTGAGAATCATATCAATATTAAAGCTTTTAATTCAAGGTATCCACACTTTGTGGTTGAAGCTGATTTCTTGGGATAAGGTATAATATCTTTGGGACCTTGGGAAACTTGTAAATTTGGGACACGACGGCCTTGTGTTTCATCTAAAGATTATTTACCGGGTGTTCCAAAAATGACTGATGGATTTTAAAATTCAATAACTCTTCACCTGGGACAGATATTAAAAAAATTCTTGCAGGAGTGTTATACAAAATGTCAGGAATTTTTATGCTGCGATTCTCAGTTTTAGTTACAAATAGCATCGATAGATGGGCCTCTCGCTTCTTCCATGAGAAAAAAGAAGATTAAAATCTATTGCATGGATCCCGAAGTACCAAACATCGGGTTTGGTTTGAGCGCCTATTGCTCTCAGCGCCATCTATTGTTTGAAAATAGAGCTAAATTTTTTTTAAATATCTTTCACCGTTTGGAAGTTATTGAATTTTGAAATCGATCAGTCATTTTTGGGACACCCGATAGGTGTCGTGGCAGTAGGTAACTGATTCATATTTAACTCACTGGTTTCGTGGAGATGATCACAAGAAGATGTTGAGGGTAAAACAAAATAGGTATTGTCGAAACAATTAAGGTCAAAAGGATAAATTTCAGTCTTCTTAAATCCAGATAAAATAAAATATTTGTTAGAGTAAATGATTTCGGAAAAGCTTTAACAATTAATCCTCCTTACCAATTTCAGTAACTCTTGCTGTAAAACAGTTTGTAACTTAAAAAACTATTAAATTTCAAATATACAAGTGTATCATTTCTCCCTATTATGCATTTAAAATTTTCAATCACTTTGTATAAATGCAGTTGCAAAATGGCAATCTACTTTCTAGTAAAACTAATCCTAACAATGTGCTTTATAAATAAGAAAAATTACCAGATATTATCTTCATAATAATAAGAGTTATGAAAGAAAATCAGTATTTGAAAAAATTTACATTGACATTCCAAAATATCTTCAAAATTAAAAGAAAAGAAAAGTTGTCAGTTCTGCACTAATTACTCCAGATAATGATGGCTTCTGCATATAAAAGAAGCCTTTGCATGTGTTAGAAGTGCTGTTGTGCCGAGTCCTCAAAGTCTGGTAGCGAGAGCGGTGAATATACTTCGAAGGTGGGAAGTTTAGTATGACTCAGGTGTAAAAAATATTAGGTTATATTTATTAAGATAAAATTTAACAGATAATTTCTAGATTAAAGCTACTAGACATCACAGACACAACAATAATAGTTATAGTTGAGTACTGGTGAAAATAAAGAGTCACAAGGTGGCAGCTCTAAGTTACAAGTCGAAATTGTAGGAGATGAAAAGCTCATAGAGTTAAATGTCTCTAAGATCAAAAGTAATCTATTCGCTGAATCGTTCTGTCACTCTTGCACCGTCAAAGTCGCGTCTCGCTAAACTTTCGCCGTATCTTAACTCGCTGGGCCACAAGGCTCGTGCGCCGACGAAGCTCTGCTCCTTCCCTGCGATCAAGACGACCCCTTCCAAAAAATCAGAGGCAAAGCATTGGTCCAACCGATCTATGTTCTCTGAAGTCTGAAGTGATCACTAACTCTTTTAATTGAAGAACTAAGTAGAAGAACATGTTAAGTAACAAAAATTACATTTCAAGAAATTTGAGCTGAAAGTTTTTGCTGTCAATTTTAATCATTTATTTTCTGTTTGATACCATGTGTTTAAAATATTAACAGGTATGGTACTAAACTCTCTCAGAAAAACTTATATTTAATTTTCAAATATTAAAAATTATTATTGACATTATTAAATATTAAAATATTAAATATTAATGAATAATCTCTTAAATCTTCAAGACTCAATAGAATCTTAGTATTTTAGCTTCACGACGTGATAGGATACCTCATAACGCTTTCATCCAAAAGATTAAAAAAAATTAGAAAATGTAGCATAACATGTTCATCCACCCAGCTCTTCAATTATGGTATCATCTTATTTATTATAGATTATTTTTCCTGGCACTCTGCGTACAGGACTTTGGGCGATCTCCATACTTTTCTCACCTGAGTGGTCAGCTGGGGTTCGCATATGACCCGCCATAATCTTGCGCTGCACACCTGAAGGTTTTTCCTTTTAAAACGAAAGTACTTTTCTAGTTTCACTATGTCGGGAGATCAAAGTGTCTCATGGTGGTCCTGGGCCTAAGTGCCTGTCAAAGACTGTCGAGCCTCCAAGATTGATCATGATATAACGTTTGCTCTAATGTCTCCAACGGATTAGTGGACTCTGACTATTTCTTGGTCGATTCTGTAAAACACATTACAGTTCCTATGCAGAGAAACTGTATCGTCTTGGTGTTTTTATATAGGGAATATTGTAATATTCTAGTCTTACACTGTTAATGCCATTTGTTGAGAAAAATTGTCAATGTATCAAACCTCCCTATGTTGCAAACATCCCCAATAAATTTTAGCTCAATATGTGCCGTGTATAAAAATCTGTAGGTAAAATACAGGGCTGGACAAAAGAATCCAGTTATGTTTCTGTCTATCAGTTATTACTGAAGTATATTTTGAAACTATGTTATATGATTTTTTACTAAATTAAATTTTAGCATGCTATGTAAAAGGTATACAAATCTATGGATTATACATGGGACTGTACTGAATAATTGGAGTATTTTTCTGGCTATGGACGTAAATTGCTGAAATCTTGTTTTTAAAAGTCTTATGCATTTTGTAAAATGTTTACTTGGGTATCTTTTTTACCTAATTAAGTACTCGTATTAATATCAAAGTCTAACTGAATCTCAAGTTTGCTTAAATTCAATGCAGTAGTTCGAGAGTTAGAGCTCTCAGGAAATTTGGTATATACTAACGGAGAAACATTTTTTAAAACACAGTCAATGAGTATTGAAGAACTTCTAACACGTAAAAATCTGTCGGAAACAGGAAGTCGATAATTTTCATGAAACTAATATTTTCTTCTTGTAGAGATATAATAGAAGAATGTAATAATTTTATTTAGCTTACCTTAATTTTTTTAATACGCCCAATATGCATAAATGTGTTTCATCTATTTGTTATATATATATTACACTAAAAATATTGTTATAACTATTCATAAACATAAAAGGCTTAAAAGTTTTAAAAAATAAGAGGAAAACTAATCGTATATTAAAATTCAAAATACAATTAAACTTTTAAAAGCGAAACCTGTCTTAAATAGAAAAAGTTCATGGTGCTGACAAAAGGAACAACATAACATAGAATTATACCTGGTAACACGGAAACCCGTCTAAAAGAAATAATTTCCTGACCTTAGTGGCGCTGTTTTTACGTGTTTTATTGTATTGTCGATAAAATAATCCTTAATAAAAAGACGAAAACTATGGTAAATCACTTTTTTAATCCCTTGCTAATTCGTCCTATATAAAACAAAACTAATTAATATTCTGAACCACAGAAGAAAAAGGTTCGCTCAAAATCGGCAGACTTTGTTCCTAAATCTAATTACAAATGGGGAAACTGCAAGTTAATAAGACCGAAAAAACTTTATGCATCTTTATGCATGTATTAGTTTATACATCACAACTTAGATCATTCGTTAACATCTCGTCTGTGCCAGCTAATTAAAGCTAGTTAGTCAAAAGCATTTATGCGTGTGACGTTTAACGAAGTGTCATAAAATACGAAGATGCTTCGTTAGATTAGCCGGACGTTTTAACTGAATTAACGATATCGATTGGAATTAATTACGAAAACAGAGGCGAAGTTAATGCTATATCTGCTGATGTCAACATCCATTTTATGATGTACATACGAAATGCACAACTAATGGGTATGATACGAAATGATTTTAAACAGACATTTGATGTAGCATATTCACATTTTTTAACACACGTTGTTTGAATAAAAACTGAACGGAATTGAATTGAATTAACGACATCGATTGGAATTAATTACAACAAGTGGGTAAGTGTGATCACAGATCGCACGGAGGGTTTCGTTTAATATTCCTTTCAAAACACTTTATCCTTTTGCAAAATCTGTTAGTTCCACATTTCGCAACCAGTGGGTGGACTCTTCTGAACAAATCTCTATCGGAACGAAACTCCGTTTTACAAACTATCCGTAGACATGTTAGTCGAAAGGATCGTGCCCATAGCACCCGAGATAGGAAGGCGCCTCCTAGTGGTAAAAATTGGAACTAGAATATGTACGGCTAAGGTGCATAATATGAAAGAGTGGCCAAAGGAGTGTCGGCAAAAGTTAGAAAAGTGCACCCCGGGTGAAAAGGCTGGGGGTTAGAAAAATTGCTAAAAATACGGAAGTTAGAGCCCGGACTGGTAAATAATATAAGACTTTTTGAAAATTTATGATTTTTCGTGTGATCGCAATTGTGCTGCAATAAAATTTCAATGCGTATGCAAAATTTCACATCCCCAACTAAATTAGGAGCTGAGTGAGAAAAATTGCTTACAATACACAAGTTAGAGCCCAGAAGGGTAAATATAAGACTTTTTCAAATTTTTATGATTTGTCATTTGATGTGAGGTGTTCAGCTATAAGCATGTAAAATTTTAAGTCTCCAACATATATAGTTTCTGAGAACGGGCTGTGTGATGGACAGACAGACAGTGGAGTGAGACGAATAGGGTTTGGTCAGATGAACGAAACCCTAAAAATCAGAGGCGAAATTATCACTATGTCTGCTGGTGTCAACAATTAAGGAAATTCTACTTATATTAATACTACTTATTGTAATAGAGCATAAACTGTAGAAAGAAAGGACAAATGTTTCTTAATTTAGAAACTATAACACAACGACGAACAAAAATGTAGAACAAGCTCTTCCAAAAGGAGTTCTTTTTCTTAAATCCTAGAAACCAATATATTTTGGATATTGAATGGAGTATTTATAAAAAGGAAATTTTTTTCACTGCTACTGATTTTCAGTAATCTTTCCGAGTACTTTTTAAAATATATTAATCAGTTTTCTCTACCCACTATATAGGTTTTCTGGTTGCTATCCATTCTCAAGTAAAATTTTTCTTTTTTAACAAACATGTTCTAAAGACAAACATGACATATAAACATTGACATTAAAATTAATATCATTCTGTTACCCTTGCATGTATAAATTCAATTAAGTTGCTTAAAATGTTCAATTATTAATGGATAGCATTCTATAAAATTATATTTCTGTTTGAGAAAATGGATTAGCGCTTTGTGGTTGTATAACTGCTCTCAGCCACCAAAGTAAAGAACCCTGATCTTATATCATATTAGGTCGACAAGCTTCAGAGATGCGTAGAATTCGAAATAATATTTGACAAATTGTGTTTAAGTGCCATGAGGCATTTTCGTTTCTTAACCTTTAACTGATGTAACAAATTGACACATAACTACTGTGAAGCAGTCTGTTAGACCACTCTATCGAAAGATGAATGAAAGGCGCGATTAACTCATAGGATGGTGTTTTTGTACTTAACTTTTTGTATAGGAGAGTTATAATTAAAATTAACCTATTCAAAAGTCTCTGGTGAAAGTACTAAAGTTCCAAAAAAAATTTTTTTTCGGTAGTGTTTGTAGTTAAACTGAAAGTTACCAGTTAAACTATAAAAATTGAAAAAAGCACCGATCTGTGAGACCGGTAACATCAGTTAATGGTTAAACTATTTTTTAAATAATACTCTAAAACGGCATAAAGAAAGTGACCGAAAAAAGTGTATGGAAAGTAGTTTAAAAAAGATAAGATGTAAAGAGTAAATATTGTTCTGTACGTTCAAACAGGAAAATAAAGGGCTGCCTATCGCAGACTGCTTTCAAAGAGACCACACGATGGAGAACTCTAAAGTATAAATTTTAAATAACAGTAAAACATATTATTGTGTTGCCTATATATAAAGTTTTAAAAAGAATGAATCAATTTTGTTTTTCCTTCCTAATCTTCCACATTACGTATGACTGTTCATTCAACGAAAGTTAATTCTGACTCGCAGACACCTATGTATGAGCTTAATATGACCGAAAAGGGTTAATGTACTGTAAAAGCTACTTTGAAACGTTTCCGAAAATTACGGGCAGATAAAGCGAATGTATTTTTATAAATGCGTCATTAGATTTCGAAAATACATTAGTTTCTGAAGTCCTGAAGATAAAGATAGTTTACGGAATCGTGGGTAACTCGGAACAGATTGTTGTATATTTTTGTTCGTGGTTATATTACATTTTGTAGATTAAGAAACATTGTCTTTTTAACACTTTCCAACAAAGTTGAAAAGTGTTCATGAATTGGGTTTGTCTGTCTGTTCGTGTTCTAACTCGCGGCAATGGAGTCTGATTACCGTGAAATTCATGAGGTTATATTGGGGTATCACTATGGCATGCTCGGTATTGAAAGTGAAGTGTGTGGCATTTATGGTTCATAGGCAGGGACACTCAAAATTATTCCGTGACATTGTGGTCTATGGTAAAAATCGTTTGCGGTTTATTTTATTGATATTGGGCAATTTCAGAGAAAATTCTCATTTTGAGGGGGAAGTGAAATTAATAATATATTTAATTTAAGTGTATGATAGGAAAGATTGATATTTTTATGTATTATTAAAAAATCCTAATGACAAGGCATTGTAATTTACTGTTCACAAACTAAGTTAAGTATCATTATTGTCTTTGTAAAGTGATAATGTTACGTCAGTTACACAATAAAAGTTACGTCAGTTACATATGTAATTGCCATTTTTTTTCTTTTTTATTGTTATTTTTTATTGTTCAGAAGTTACTTATGAAAGGTATTTTTATTACCTGTCATTACTTATTAATAAAGAAAAAGAAAATAAAAAATAAAATCACTTTTTTTAAGAAAATAAAATCACTTTTTTTAACAGGATAGTATTGATAATTTTCAAACTTCAACGAAGTCAGAAAATATGTTTGTATATTTTATGTTACATCAGTTACAGAATTTCAAAATGAAATTTTTGGGATTAAAATAGAGATTAAAATAATCTGCAGGTACTTGGGTATTAAGCCCTTGGTAAGAAACATTTTAAATTATAAAAAATTGTTCTAGCTTTATTAGTAAATTTTCTACACAGTTTAAATAACAATAATCGATCATGAAGTGTACGTCAGTTACGATGGAATTGACCTATTACCATATTTCGAACATACTGAAATTTATATATAGGGGAGACCGGGGTACAGTGGTGCACTTTTGCAGTTAACATTTTTTTTCGCTTTAACGAAGAGACCAATCTACCTGAAAATATTTTTGAATATTCTTTAAACCTTTCTACATGCCTCATAATTTTATAACAAATTTTATAATTTTAAACAAAATTTTATATACACCCGTAAAGTGGACCAGTGTGCCCCGGAAGTCAGGTACACTGGTCCACCCACTGGGGCACAGTGGTCCACCATTAGTTATTGTCTCAAATACAATATAAATGTATTTATAATTAATCTAATTCTTTTTTATTTCCCCTTTACCTCCAAAATAATATAATAATACAAATTTGCAAGTAGCATTTTGAAACAAAAAACATAAAACTAAAGAATTATCAAAAAATTTCTTATATTTTGAAAATAACAATGTAAGATACAGGAATGATTGCAAATAAGTTATTAAGTACAAAAAAATCAGCAAACATTAAGACAAATATGAAAAGGAAAAATTTATTAGAAGCTCAAAATAGTCGAGATAAAATAGTTCATTATGAGCTAACCATGTGCTCTGAAGCTATAAATAACCAATCCAGTGAGGTCCAGGGGCAGACTGGCCCACCCCGCTACCCCGTGATTGCGGGGTGGGCCAAACGGGTGTAGTGGGCCAAAAAAATACATTTTTTTTTATTTTTCTTTCTTTTCAATAAAAGTAAAAAAAAAAAAAAAATACTTATGGAACTCAATTTAGCGGAGTGGGTCAAACGGGTGTAGGAAGTATAGGGGGGGGGGGTCCCCCAAAAAATAATTTTTTTTTAGTTTTTTTTCTTTTAAATAAAACAAAACAAAAATTTATGAAAGTCAATTTTTCTTTTCCTTTTTTTCCCGTGAAGCATTTCTTCCCCCTTTTTTTGATCGGGTAAGTCTTAATTTCTACCTCCCCTCTCCCATCAGCAATTTTTGTCAGATCTGTGCAAATTATTCATATTGTACAGAAGCCGAGAGTTAGGGGATAAAGTAAAAAGCACATATGGTCAGTGAAGGGTGGGAAGTTGTTCGGTGGGATGGGTCTACCTGCGGGCCCTTGCCACTTGCGTACTAACAAAAGATAAGGCAAGGATTAGCTTACATATCTAGGAATAATCTGCAGATCAAGGATCTCGGTAGGTATGGATTAGCTTATAAAGAAAAACGAGAGGAGGCAGCGGCAGAGTTGAATAATAGAGACGTTAAACACGGCAATTTTTTTATTGTTGGTAATGTTGTTATGTAAATATAATAAAATTTTGCACGGTTATGTAGCACAGACTATGGAGAGAAGTCAAGAAAGAGGATCTTCTTCAGAAAGTATGATGAAGGCTAGAATAGAGCTGAAAGAATAACAAAATGAAAATCCCAAACGGCATGGGTCGTTGATCACATTTCTGTCCAAGTAATTTATAAATGAGTTAATTGCTTATCTCTCCATTCAGATCCAAATAAACATTGCCGATGATGCAAAACAGTCAGGTCCATTCAGTATGCAAGTAAATTTCGCAAAAGATATATCGGTAATGGAGCAGTTGGCATTTTTGTTCGTTATGAGCAGCGTGGTAAAGTGAAGGTTAGTTTTTAAAATTGTTTGATGCCCCCAAAACAACAGGGAATGCCTTCTATATCCAAGTAAAAGTAAAACTTAAAATTTAAACTCCCTTCTTCACAAATAGTTGGCACTTCTTTTGATGGTGCAGCAAATATGACTGGGAGATATAAAGGTCTGCAGGCCCAACTGAAAAAGACAATCCAAATATACAGCATGTTCATTGATATGCACATGTGCTTAATTTGTTCCTGGCAGATGCAACAGAATGTTACAAATTGATAAAGGACTTCTTGGTATTAATGCGAGCTAGAAAGTTGTTTAGCTCTGAGTGATATGAGTGAATGAAAGCATGGACTTCAGTGAATAAGGCGTCTGTAGGTGGAAATAAACTTCTTCACCGATTACAAAAAGTAAGCGCTACTGAGTGATGGATTAAGGTTCGAGCACTTAATAGCATGTTTGGCGAGTCTTCGAAATCTTTTAAAGATCAATATAAGTTTTTAACATTGCTTAAGTGTCTACAAAGTATCGCCGAAATGAACGATTTTCCGTCACATGTGTCTTTTTCTGCAAGATCACCGATTGATAATTGGTGCAAGTTTCAGCATATAGTAATAGCAACCATTTTAAGCGACCTTTTCAATATATCTATGCCTACACTGCAGTATCTGCATAGATAAGCGGCCTAGGCTACTTAACTCCTGCTAACAAAATTCAAACTCTGAAATCCAATCTCCTACACAAACGACATAATTTTGATATGGCTATGAAAAATACTTATGAATTTGCGGAACATCTTCGAAAGCAAGTAATAGAAAAGGAGTACACCATTAAAATTGAGAGTTTCCTACCGGAAAAGAGAATATACAGCAAAACGTGGATGTGGTGAATATTCACACGATGAGGCAAGAAGTATTATCGGATCCCCATCTGGCTTATTTAAGGCAAACATTTATAATGTCATTTTATACGCAGCTATTCAGCAGTTGAATCCACGATTTACTGAAAATGACTTGCCCATGAAAGATAATGCGTGGTTCGATCCTCGACGCTTCAGTGAGGTTAAATTTTTAAATGAACTTGCTGAAGAAGCTCTTAGTACTCTGTCTGGCTTAGCGAAAGTCATGAAAGACTATGCCAGAAAAGAATTGCTGCAAATTTCCTGACACTATACTCATTATAATCCGTCGCTATTGCAGCAGCAATCTCGACGTAGCGAGCTTTACGCCGCTTACAGCGAAAAAACGAGCGATTCAGAAGAACTCATTAAAGATGATGAGGTTTGCTGTAAAGTTAATAAGAAATGTGAAAAGGGCCTACCTTGTGCATTAGAATTATTGTGCGAGTGGAATGCCTATGGTCGTATTTATCCAAAACAAAGATGCAACTATTTAGTGTCGAACACGTAAGCGTATATGTGCGTATGGGCGGAGCGAGTAGAAGAACAGGCTTTATAAGTGAGCGTGGCAATTTTCACGTTTTGTTCGCTCGCACACCTCGCCGAATATCTTAGTGATTTTTTACTACATACGGTGAAATTCAAAAGCAAACAGTAAAAATGCGTAAGCACCAACGTTTGAATGCTGAAATGAGGTGTCGAATAGCGGGGAGACTGGAAACAAGGTAGTCTCAAGTACATATTCCTGGAGACTTCAATGTAACGCCCAACGTCGTATCGAAACAGTTTAAGGATACTAGATCGATAGAGATAAAGCCTGGACAAGGTCGTCCAAGAACCACGACGGCCAATGAAGATCGCTATTTATCTATTACAGCGAGGGGTAACAGGAGTGCAGCATATTATCAGGCCTCTCGTGACATTTGTGCGGCTACAGGAAGCCGATTTTCAAGGGTTACTGTTTGCAGAAGACTACCTGACAGAGGGCTGCTTGCAATAAGACCTGCTGCTTGCGTCAGCTCACTTCTGCGCACGGGAAAACCCGTTTTTCATGGTGTAGAGATAATCGACTTTGGACCAGGGATCATTAGGGGACTGTTCTATTCACTGATGAGTCTCGGTTCAGCCTAAACACTAATTCTCAATGTACTTTTATCTGGAGAAAAACTAAAAAAAACTAAACCTGTGGCTGTACGACCCATGAAAGATCAGGGCCTACAGTGCCTAACTCTGTTTACTTGACCCTGGGCTCCGAGGTGCTATGCAGCATTTGTCCCGGGCGGGTGGTCAGCCCAACGCGAGACCCTCGGCGTTTAGTTCCCAAGCAAGCTTGGTATTCCTTTTATCCTGGGCTTATCTGGAGAAAAACAGGGATTCAATACCTGCCTCCCAACATCCGAGAAAGAGACAACTATGACAGCGGAGGTTTGATGGTCTGGGCTGGCACCATGTTGGATGAGCGCACACCCCTCTCTATGTTTGGCAAAGACTCTGTGACTGGTCTGAGGTGTAATGATATCTTTGTACCCTATGTTTGCCCTTTCAGGGATGCAGTTGGCCCTGATTTAATTTTAGAGGACTACAACACGCTCCCAGATAGAGCTCATCTGGTCGAAGAATTTCTGGAAAGTGAGGATATTCACTTGATGGATTGGTCCGCCAGATCTCCAGACCTAAACTCTATAGCGCATGTCTAGGACGCTCTAGGGAGGACAATTGAAACTCGCTTTCCACCTTCCAGAACCACTGAGTGCTTGAAAACAGCGTTGCTGGAGGAGTGAGACTAATTGCCCACAGGGACTCACAAACTGCCTGATTTCCAGTATGAACTCACGTTGTGGGAGCTGTATAACTAACTGTAAGAGTGGAACATACCCCTATTAACCGATTTTTTAGTTTAAAATTGTAAGTTCTGTTATATACTTTCTGATGCTGGTGAGTCTTACGTGAAAACTGTTGAATGTTTTTTTTTTTTTTTTTTTTTTTTTGCCTTTTATCAACCTACTTACATACCTAATTTCATTAAAATCTACCCAGTAGTTCTGGAGATAATCAGCCAAATTACGATTATGATAAGAAAATAGAAGGAATTGCCTCAAGTTCAAAAGAATTGTCCATATATCTTACATTCCAATTAGTTAGTAGTGAAGGTATAAAACAAACTAATCGATTTTCAGATACTATATTGATATTATAAACAAACATTAATCAATGTACAAAGGGTAGTCAGTATTCAAACATTTTAACAATGGGGTTGTCGATTGGTGGGCCAACGCATAAGTCTAGCGGGGTGGGCCAAACTATGCCAGTCCGCCCCTGGTGAGGTTTTCTATTACTTATTAGGCTACAGTGATATTTTTCAAAGGCAGTAAATACAAAACAAAATATTTCTTACTATGTTAACTCTACAAAGCATGATTTTCATTCCCCCCCACAAAAAAAAAAAAAAAAACACCTGCTATATTGAACAAGAAAACTTATTTTAAAAATCACACATGAACTGTTATCCATAATTTAGGAGAAAACTAAAGTGTCAGATGGCTACATTATAATCTGAACAACACATAACATGAAATTTAAAGTGTGCCAAATGGCTTCTCTATGCATTGTAAGGTTAAATAAATTGTCATTTTTCTTTGTTTACTTTATTTTACAGGTAAATTACTATTTTAAAACAATATTCCTTTATAGAGAATAAGCAATTATTAAATATTTTGAAAATTCTTCATTACAGGAGCAGTATTCATTGCGGACCACTGTACCCCAGCAGTGGGCGGTCCACTGTGCCCATGTTGAAGTTTAATGCATACTCATGAAAATATTATTTAAAATTTTCATTTAAGCATATAAAGTTTTAAATTAAATAAAGACCAGTGTCTTACCTATTCAAAAAAGTTGTTTTATCTTATTTATCCATAACTTTTAATTACTCAATAAAGAAAAGTATGATGATGAAAAATTTTACTTCTAGGAGCTCAAAACAACCAGTCAGAATAAGAGAGTTCATTCTGAGCTAACAATGTGTTCTGAAGGCAATGAGTAAATAATCTAGTGCTGTTATCAATTAGCCTAAAAGAAAAGCTTTAAAAATTTAAAAATAAGTAAAATATAAGGGGTGGTCCACTGTACCCCGCTCTCCCCTATCATTGATGTATACTGTACAGTGCTTGTATAATAGGGTGTGCATAGAATTTATAGTTCATTGACAGTTTCACATAAAAGAATTTAGTTACAGAAGAAATAGAACAATAATTGAACTATTCAAGCCTAAGAACAATAATTGCTGAAAGTGCGTTTTCAGTTTTCGTTTTTAAATTGAACTATTTTTTTAATATTACTTGGGGCGTATAAATTCTATTAGATCATATAGTGGGCTGAACGAAAGTTCTCAAGTACATTTCCGTTTATTCACTCAAATTGCTGAATGGAAAATTTCAACAGGGCTACCCCCCCCCCCCCCCGAAAAAAAAAATCGAATATTTTCCCGATTATTGATGGGGATAGCAGAAATTGGGTTTTCAATTGTGTTATGCAATTTCCAATTTTTTTATTTAGGCATATTTCACCTTAAACTGTAAAATTTTGTAACGGTATTCTGAATGTGTTGGAAAGTGTTTCATAATCGATTGCTGAATCCATGATTTTTCGTTCTTGTTTTAAAGTGTATGTGTAATGAAGTCAGTCGATAGGAGGTTACAGTGGCGTCACGTATAATCACAAATATCGCAGTAAAAACCTGACAAAAATGGAACTTCGTGTCTGTGTGTATAATAATGCACAATCAATAAAGTAACACCAGCTATCTCTTTAGTTGTATGCATTTTAGCCTCCAAGTAAATTTCAACATTTTATTATGGTTAATAATTTCAATATTTATTCCAGGGAATAAAACCAAAAATGTTTCTTTTGTAAAGTTTCTATGAAAACTGTAACTCAATTTACGATTTTTGTTGATTTATTAAAATATTTTTTCTAACTTATGACTATTTCCCTTTACACTGTGTATCAGGCAGCATCTGTCCAGCTTTAGCATGTATTCTCCGACAGATTCTGCGCGGGGCCCGTGTAAATGTTAATATATCAACACTTGAAGAAATATTTTTTTGCTGTACAATAATTTAAAGTAACATAATCAGGCTCCAGTAAAATATGAACAAGTCGGAAATTGTACATCCAATATGGCAAATGAGGTGCGTTCCTACTATAACTAGTTTTATCAATTGTCAGATCTTGGTGCAATAGCTGTTGCACTCTTATTCAAAAATGCATGAATGCAAAATTTATGAAGATTCTATAGAGTAGATTAAATTCAGTAATACGGAAATAACAGGACTCCATCTTCAATGGGATATCATCACCATGGCAACCTAGAATCACGACCTATCATGGGATATCATTGAATTAATGACGTAGGGCAGGAATGAAAGAAATGTTTATTAATTATCTTTTTAAGTTTTGATTCGATTTTCATAAAATTTGAATGGACTCGACCCATTCTGCAACCATTCTATAGATTAAACTTCAAACCATTCGGTTGGGTAGTTTTTCCAATGTTCTATGCTGTCAGACGGACATACCAGACGATGAATATAGGTGCTATGTATTTATATAATTACGAAAACACCTAAAGACTAAGGAAAAGGTTACTTTAACCCTTAAATGCCGAGTGTTGCTTTTCGGCAACATACCCAATTTAGGCTCTAAAATACTATTAGATTAATATTGAAGCTATAATGCCTAATGTTGCCAAAAGAATACATTCTGAAAATATTATTAAATCGATTTTCAACATGTAGATGGCAACACTTGTGCTGTTTGAGAATAAAGATAGATTTATTTTTCCAATTGTTGCTACTTGCTCTTTTTGTTTTGTTTGGAAGCTTGCGAAATACCCTATTTTGTTCTGCAGTGAGCAAGTAATATTTATTTCTTGTTAAAATTCCTAAAATTCTTGTGTGTTTAATATTGTAGAATTTTATGAAGGAAAATTATTTTGTCAATTAAAGACCAGTATTTCCGATTAGTAACAAACATTTTTTTTAGCCGTAAACCATACTTAAAACAAAATATGATTTTTTAAAGTATTTTTCCCATGATTTATTTAAAAAATGAAAGTCGAAAAACATTATTACAATGATTTTTGAAAAATCAGGCATTTAAGGGTTAAGCAGCGATTTACCGACATTGTTTTGGCGAGGGCACTTTCTTCTGTTTATTTATAAACATTACTATGCATGAATACAACCAGAAATAGGTTTTTTTTTTTTTTTTACATACTCTTTTATAAACATTCAATGTTTATCTTAACAAGAAAGAAAAAAGAACGTGCATAAAAAATAGATTATCTAACACTTTCCAGCTCATTCAGAATGATGTAGCATAACTGCACCGGTTAAAATCTTATATCTAATTCAACCATATGGAAACGCATACCGCATTTGAAGACCCAATTTCATCTGTTCCGATCTGCTGTCGGAAAATGATTCTCTGAGCAGACCTAAATATGATTATACATTAGGGTGGGCCGAAAGAAACTTTTTTCAATTTTCGATGATGGATAGTGCAGAAAAGTTGCCACTGGTGGCACTAAGTTCACAGAAAAATGTAAGTTTTTCGGACAATTTCTTCATTTGCCGCAAATGGCTTGAAGCTTTGCTCAAATGATGATTTTTGAACATTTTTAACAAAAATTTAAAAAAATGTTAAATTTAAGTTATTTTAGCTGAATTTACTTGAAATGTCATGTTTAGTACACCAGATTTTTAAATAAGCTGTGATTATGTATTATTTAATAGTTATGTGCATTTAGGATTAGGTGACATTTATAGGTTTTTCGCGTATATAAGTGAGCAAAAATTGCAAGAATCGTGATGACAGGGAATAAGGATCTCGTCATCGATAAAGACTTGGTCAAGAGGCAGAAAAAGATACTTGGAAAGAAGATACAGGAGGAGGAAGATCTTGGCGGAAGAAAAATGACAAGCATCTTTTTTGATAGTAGAAAAAATAAAACGATCTTCATAGAAAAAAAGGGACTAGCTGCGCCGTCAACAGAAAGACGAAACAAATATCACCATGTTGTCTGAACTTCGGTTCTGGTTCGCAATATTTGGGTCACTTGACACCTCCTTCTGGTCACTGCGGAGAAATAGCAAAATCGTTATATAATTTTCTAAGCCCGAATAAAGGGTGCTTTGGAAAAATCAAAAAGAGAACTGCAACATTTGATATGTATTATTCATACGAACGAGTTTCTACTTTGACAGCGACATCAACTGTCTAAACTAGATGGTAGAACCACTTGACCTAAGACCTTTACTTACTGAAACAGAGCTAGATTAATAGAGTACTCAATTCTTCAGCCTTTTGCGTTTCTGATGTCTATGAAACAGGAATAGGCTCGTAGAAATGGACACGTACATTTTCGCACGCCATTAGCGATAGGTGATTCGTGTTTCTCTCGACGGTGCCGCTTGTTCCCTTTTTTCTATGAAGATCGTGTTATTATTTCTACCATAAAAAATATGGTTGTAATTTATCATCCTCCAAGATATTCCTCCTCTTATATCTTCTTTTCAAATTTCTTTTCTGTCTGCTGACCAAGTCTTTAACGATGACGAGATCCTTATTCCCGGTTGCCACAATTCCTGCATCCTGAAGCACAGATGAAGCTCTTGACACAATTTACCTATATGATATACCAGTTATAAATACAGAGAACGCTGTTCAGAAAGGGATATGCGTTTGGGAGTGTCTGCTTTTGAAGGCCCTGGTTCAAATTCTGATTCAGACGAACTGCCTGCTTCAAAGTTCCCACTTTTTGAATCTTCTGACAATAACAGTATTTTAGAGCAGAAAAATAATTAACATACCATCTCCTATTTCCTCCCTCATCCTCATGATGACTGATTGCGTTTTCATTGGTTTCTACTCCACATTCTCCTCTCCTCCCAGAATTGCTGTCAAGACATGCTGTGGTCCGGCATTCAAATATGTGATTCTGAACGCATCGAAAAACCGAAGGAAGAGCGAGGAACATAATAAAGACAAAAAAGAGAAACCGACGAACGAATCAAACAATACTTACAATTTTTGCTTAGTTATACGCGAAAAAATTTTGAAAATCGTCTAATTCAAAATATACATAACTAATAAATAACAGATAGTCAGAACTTATTTAAACATTTCGTACACTAAACATGACATTTCAAGTAAATTCAGCGAAAATAAATTCAATTTAACATTTTTAAAATTTCTGGTAAAAAAGTTCAAAAATCAGCATTTGAGATAAACTTCAAGCCATTTGCGGCAAATGAAGGAATTGTTTGAAAAATCTGAAATGTTTTGTGTAAACTTAGTGCCACCAGTGGCAACTTTTGCGCGCTATCCATCATCGAAAATCGAAAAAAAGTTTTTTCGGCCCACCCTATTATACATTTTTATCTATTGACTGCATGCATGCAAATATTAAGTTCAGTTAAGAAATACATACCTCAGTTGAAAATTCCCTTTAGCAATTTCCACTCATAAGGAGAATAGTACGTGAATTCTTTTCGGCAGCCCTGTATATGTGGTATAAAATTCATATAGAACGAGTAACATACAAAACATTAATTAAATATAAAAGCGCATACCGAAATTGAAAACGCTTTTCCAGCAATGCTGGCTCAAGGACAGTACTGTAACTGATTTCTTTTGTGTTCCTGTAAATGAACAACAAATGCTATGAATGCCCTAATCTAAGGTAATCATCTTGTAGTTAAATTCAGTGACTTACATCAATTGTATACATTTGAAATAGCGTAACATCACTAAAATACTCTGCAAATAATTTTTCCCTCTATACCGTACTGTAATGGAATTTTTTGGAGTGCCAGTGTAAACGAACTGTTAATGCTACACACTTCCTATACAATACCAAACATACCATGGTGAGTATCATTAACCTATTTCAATTGCATAAAAAATAGGAGTCTATTGAGTTGAGTTAGAGCGCGGACAGACGGACAGGCAAACCGAATTCATAAACCCTCTTCAACTTTCTTGGAAAGTGTTAAAAATCACCTCTCATTTCATTACTACAGTTCATGCTATGGCCAACAAATTTGAATTCAAATGCGTTCATTCCCAGCAAAGAAAGAAACAGTGGGACATCAGCTGGAAAAAAGATGGCAGCCAGCAGTGCTATCAGCGGTAAAGTGCAAGGGTGCTATTACTTAAACCTGTCGAAAAGTGTCCGAGCCGAAAGCAGCTGGCCCATCAGTGATGGCCAACAGCTGGCCAGCATTGGTATGCCATCACATTACTTCAATCCGGCACTTTTCCTGCGGTGCTAGCACCTATCTCACTGCTATTCCTTTGCTGGCCCAGCACTTTCCCTTACAAAAATTTATTATAGAATTCTATAAAAAAAAGTATTATATAATTATGGCTCTTTATTCTATAAGTTGGTTTCACCAAGAGCAACAGAAACATCTGTAGAAGTGTCTATAGAAATATTTGAACTGCATGTGGTCACCCTCCCAAATAATGACCGCGCACGATGCTGCTTGGTTTTCGTGATCGGACATGAACAAGTGCTTTCAGCGTACGCTACGACTGCTCGTTGTTTTCAAGCTCTCATTACACTGTTTCAAGTTTGTTTCTTTTGTGATTTATGTTCTAAATCATTAAACTGGTATAGAAATTATTCTATTGTATAGAAATCCTATGTATTTCATACGCTTTTTTTTATTATTGATTCTGAACTGCATAAATTATGAAAACCGAAATCGTTTGTAACCTAGTAAAACCAGATTGAAGGAGAAAAAAAAGTGCGTTGAAATAAAGAATTTATTTATTTAGTCATTTACTTATTTATTTTGTTGGTAGCAGTGGTGCTATATTTTTTACAGTTTCAAAAAAAATTAGCTTCACAGCTTAAATTATGTTAAGATATTCATTTCAGATTTGAGTTCAAATACTCAATGTCTTCGATATTCGCAGCGCTACCTAGCGTAAGGGTTCTCAGCACTAATACTGCAAAAGTTCGTGCTCTTCCATGTATTGGTGGGCCAGCGCATGAGATAAAATGAATGCCCACCAGAATTTTATCTGATGATTTCCAACAGCAAAGTTGACTGAAGCTGTCCAGCAGTGGTCATGCAGTGGTAGACCATCAGCCAGCACGTATCTTGCTGCTGGTCAGCAATTTCCTCTTTGCTCAGTTTGGCCGCCTTAATGCATGACATCCGACTGTGGAAAATCGCACTTTTAAGCTGAATAAAAAGTACTTTATAAAGTACTTTAAATAGTACAAGTGATTTTTTTAAAATTTGTACTTTGTTAGTCTGTTTAGTTTTAACCCTCCAAAGATATAAATAAACTAGAATTGCTCGTTTAATAGTATAACGTATATACAGATGTAGATATCGATGTAGATATATAATCTACCTAATGTAATTTTTTTTGGCGCTTTATATATGTTGTGTTATTTATGACGGCCTATTATCTAAACGAGGATATAGGCCCGAGGAGGAATGCCTCTTACAGGGGTGTTTCTAAAAGAACCTAACCCCTATTTACGCAAGGTTATCCGAGGTTTAAAAAAAAACTACAGAAAACTCCGAACGATTCGGCCGACGGACGCGATTAGGTTCGACTTACCTCATCCCGTCAACCAGTTTTGAGAGCAGAGCCTCTTGACCACATTGGCGGTGGCGCCAATTTTTGGCTAAAATTTTTTTAAACCTTTCACGAGAAAGCAAACGGAAATTACATTATCAATGAATAATTTTTTAATAACTTATACTTTTATCCATTTCTGAGAAGATCATATTAAAAATAAATTTTTATCATTAAAATTTTAATAAATTTTTATTATTAATGTCGGCAAATATAAAATTTTCAATTAAACTTGCATTTGCAGTTATTAAAAGAATCAGAATGAAACCCTAAACACAGTTAATTAACCCACAAGAAATTTCCTTTGAAATATTTGAAAAGATCCATTAAGTCTTTGAATATTTTAAAAAAGACAAAACATTTCATTTGATTTTGCTAATGATTTGTTATTCTTTCTATGCGAACCAAGAACAAAATACCATTTATAAATAAAAGTTATGTGAAATATTTATCAGTGCATTATTATTAAATGTCATTGTAATAGAAATTTTAAATTTTTTCAATTAATTAACAGAAAAGAAAGACTAAAAACCAGGAATTCTGCGTTTTTCAGAATTTAATGTCGCCTCCGATGAAAAAAAATATGTATACATATGTACTTGTACATAGTACAAAACATATTTCAGTTTTAAGACTTAAAATACACGATTTTATTTTATATAAAAGGACGTTATTCGCATCCGCTAAAGAAGTCTTAGACAACATCTACAGTAAAGTATGCATAGGACGCTGAACCCTATCGTTGAATAATACACAAATCCAAAAAAAGAGATGTCGTCATTCAAGAAACTCGACAAAGAAAATGACTATCTAATTATTTATAGGCCTTCATGTGTTTGTAATATTAATATAGATACTTAAAATTAATTATAGTTTATAATAGCTCCGTGTTTTATCAGAAATCCATTCATTTGTATTTTTTCAAAATAGCACGTTTTTAAATTAGATTTTTTTTCTATTAATATTGGAAAACGGCAACAAAAACATATAATTACTATTTTCCAACTATTTTTCCTTTACTTTCTACAGAAATGGAATACTTGCGTTGCCGAAATTAAACAAATGGCGCTAAAAACTACAACAAAAATTAATATCTCAAAAATAAAATGAGATGCAGTTTTCAAACAGATTGCATTTTAAACTACATTTTTTTCCAATACGACGGCATAAAAAATGAAAATGTGCCATGTTTAGAAGTTAAAAAAATTACAGTAGAGTATTTAGTACAATTAACAGTACAATATTACATCTGCATAGTTTTACGTCTGGCTTATACAACGGAGCGTTATTTTTTGGAGACGACTCTTTAATTGCTGGGAGAAAGAAATAGCATATCGAGGGCTAATAAAAAACTAGATTTAAAAAGAGAATTGCTTTTTTTGCTGATTTTATTTACGAGCTAGAAGGGTAAGAAATACATTTTCACTGTTAAACTTACCGTCACGTTGAATACTCTATATACTTTAATACTTCATCTCAATAAGTATATACAGGGTCATTGAACAGTTTCAATACATTTCACACAGCTGCGCATTTCTTCTGCGATTGTCTGCTGGTCACGGCTGCGAAAAATTTACATCTAACAAATCTCGAAGAATTAGACAAATTCTGCTGTTTTTCTTCTGAAAAATCAATATATATATATTTTTGTAACAACATGTTTACGACATTCATCCATATTACATACAATGTGGCCATAATTAAACTTCAGCGTGTTCCACAGAACATCTAATTGCGAGAATGGGACGAATTTTTGTAGGATTATTAAGGGGCTACTTCACTCACGTGAAAACACTCGCTGGCTAATGTTAATCCTATGGGAGAATTTTTGTAAAAATATCTCGTTTGCATTTACGTATTTTTACATGATTTTTTTAGCACTGAATAGATCAGGTCGATCCCTATGAAGGCCGTTTTTTACATTTTCGATTTTGCTTGCAGGATTTTTTTTTTTTTTTTCGAATGAGCATACTTTCACTTTCGAAAGCGGTTCCGAAATTAAAAGTATCATAATAAAAAAATACATGGAAAAAATCCGGCAAAAGTAAAAAAACTGTCTTTTTAGAGATCGACCTCATAATTCAAAAATAAATAAATATATATATATATAATTCAAAAATAAAATAAATAAATAAATAAAATGGAAACGAGATTAAAAAAAAAAAAATCTCTCAGGAATAACATTAGCGAGCGGGTTACATTAACATTGATTTACAGCATCAAGTGAGTGATGTAACCTCTTAAAGATGATGCGGGACGAAGGATACCGCGAAAAAATAGCGCCATATACATCTCTAGCGGTAACTTTTGGAACTAATATAATTTCACAGAATAATTCGTCCCATATCTTGTCTAATCATCCTACAAAATTTGACTCCATTGTCGCAATTATATCGCACTACAGAATACGCTGAGTAGAATAAGTTTAAATATGGCCGTCTTGTACATATACAGGGTGATTCAAAAAAGATGGGAAAAATTTTAAGAGGTGATAGTACACACCCAAATAAACGTTTTGTATCAAAGAATGCATGGTCGAAAACTAAACGTAAAAAAGTTAGAGGGCGCCAAAAGTTATGTTCTGATACGAGGCAAAAACACACTATGAACGATTAAGTTAAGTTACGAAAACAAATTTAATGGCATGTGATTACAATAAGTGCTCAAAACATTGACCGGCAGCTGTTATGCACGCAGTGCAACGGCAAAGAACAGATTGGCGAATTTTCTGAAGCACACCAGGCATATCGCGAACTTCCCCTATAGCAGCCGAAAGCTTGGCGACAAGTTCTTCTGCAGATTCAATGGGAGTCTCATACACAAGAGCCTTTAGCTGTCCCCACAAAAAAAAAATCGAGACATGAAAGATCTGGCGAGCGCGGTGGTGCCTGGTGTGTTTCAGAAAATTCGCCAATCTGTTCTTCGCCGTTGTACTGCGTGCATAACAGCTGCCGGTCAATGTTTTGATCACTTATTGTAATCAAATGCCATTAAATTTGTTTTCGTAACTTAACTTAATGGTTCATTGTGTGTTTTTGCCTCGTATAAGAACATAACTTTTGGCGCCCTCTAACTTTTTTACGTTTAGTTTTCGACCATGCATTCTTTGATACAAAATGTTTGTTTGGGTGTGTACTATCACCTCTTAAAATTTTTCCCATCTTTTTTGAATCACCCTGTATGCAACAACGTAGAATATATAACGATTTTTACAGTGAATGAAAGCAAAAATTACGCTTAAGAAATCTTCCGCAATCTTAATCCATAATATAACAATCGCTATGATAACAGTTTCTAACCATCAGCATAGTAAATAAGTGCGAGCAGTAAGTCAAAATTACGTCCATTTCTAATCATATCATAATATTAAAATATTTATTTGCTTAAAAGACGTTATTAAAACACATTAAAAGTAAATTAAAAACTCTTTATTTATATGGTTCAACTCATTTTCTGAGCCGTCGTCAGAATGTACATTAGTAAATTACAAATGCATAATGAAAAATGGAAAAAATCATCGAAAATAAACAAGTAATCATGTAACGCGCCCTATATTTTTGCGATTGCTCGTGTTCCCTCTATGTCGCGATGCCGTAATTTATCCAACCATTCAACCCATAAATTCGGGATAAGAAATGATAATGTATCATTACAAACTCCTGAACCTCTTAAATAAATTTCAATGGGCTCTCTTATGAATAATTTTAAATAAAAATGAGACCTGTAGATGATTTTACTCTCATTAAAAAGTATGTTAATGTTCTCTATTTGATTTAGCCGGGATAAAGCAGTATTACCTATATTGTATTTTATGTCCGCTATATGTTCTTTACATCTCATATTGAATTTTCGTTGGGTTATACCTATATGGGAGGGGGGAATCAAAAATCATTATATAAGTATAACACGACGAAAATTCAATATCAGATGTAAAGAACATATAGCGGACATAAAATACAATAGAGGTAATACTGCTTTATCCCGGCTAAATCAAACAGAGAACATTAACATACTTTTTAATGAGAGTAAAATCATCTATAGGTCTAATTTTTATTTACAATTATTCATAAGAGAGTCCATTGAAATTTATTTAAGTGGTTCAGGAGTTTGTAACAATACATTATCATTTCTTATCCCGAATTTATGGGTTGAATGGTTGGATAAATTACGGCATCGCGACATAGAGTTAACACGAGCAATCGCAAAAATATAGGGCGCGTTACATGATTACTTGTTTATTTTCGATGATTTTTTCCATTTTTCATTATGCATTTGTAATTTACTATTATACAGTCTGACGACGGCTCAGAAAATGAGTTGAAACATGTAAGTAAAGAGTTTTTAATTTACTTTTAATGTGTTTTTATAACGTCTTTTAAGCAAATGTATATTTTAATATTATGATATCATCAGCATAGTGTTAAACTTTTTTTTTTTTTTTTTTTTGAATTACAAAGCAATTGACATTTCTATGGCTTTGTAACACAACGAATGACTACTTAACAAAAATTATTTCTGCTAACCTAGTAATATTTTTGTTTCCTTTAATCAAATGTCTTATCAAATAGAGAATTTTTTTTTTAACTTCCCATAATGTCAACGACAATTACAATCTTAATGAAAAAATCTTTAACAACTTATACTTTTATAATTTACTGTGATGTTCACATTGAAAAATGAATTGTAAACATTTTTTAAAAACTTGTATTTTTAATATCTTCCGAAATGAAACATTCAATAAATTTTCATTAACCACAACTATTTAAAAAAATATAAAACTCAGACTATATGTAAAAAATATCAAAAAAAACGTTACCTACCAAAATTTCTCCGAAATAAATTTGATGCAATTCTAAGATAACGATTCCAAAAAGTGGAGTCTCATCTAAATCTATTTCGGAATCCAATAAACTCTGATTGAGAAGAAATTGTTGGAAATAAGGGGGGAGAAAAGATGACTTTTCTTTATTTGGAAAGTGATGCTCGAAAAGAAAAAGAAAGTTGTGGTTGTTGTCTAAAGGAAAATATTTTCTGGACTAACGAGATGTTTGTCATGAACTGAGTTCCAGAATTGAAAATTAATGAAAAATTAATGAAAATACGTACCGATAGATAATCTCAATACATTGCACTGCGAAAGTTTTGCAGGGATCAACCAGTACTTAAAATTTCTATTACTCAAATAACCACCTTAATCAAAAGCATTAAAATTGAGAATTAATAGATAGACAATAATTATACAGAGTTAGCACAAATTAATGACCGGAATTTAAAAAAAAATTATTTTTTTTCAAAACTATTACACATATAATAAGTGGTATATGAAAATAAACAAGAATATTCCAAGTTTTTTTTTTTCAGTTACAAATGTTCGATGTGCGAACCTCTCGTAACTCGACAAACACCTAATTTGTAATGAAGATCGTTCCACACATTTGGCAGTTTTGCACAGTCAACGATTCTTAATGCAGCACTGATGCACCCTGTCAGGGCCTGATTACCAATGGGGCACACTTACACCAATAAATTTTAAAAGAAATGTTCGCCTTATCTAAACGCCGTATTCATGTAAAATGTCTGCCATGAATGAGGCACAATTTTCTGTTTCTTTTTACTGGTGGGAATGTGCCCCGCTGGAAATCAGGACCTGCACCGTGTACATTTTACGGTGCATCAGTGCTGCATTAGTTAGTGTTTTAATGCCACCGTCAAGAATACTTGACTGTGCAAAACTGCCAAATGTATGGAACGAACTTGATTAGAGATTAGGTATTTGTCGTGTCATAAAAGGTTCGCACATCGAACATTTGTAACTGAAAAAAAAAAAACCTTAGAATGTTTATTTTCATATATAACTTCGTATGTGGAATAGTTATGAAAATATATTTTTTTTTATTCGGTCATGCATTTGTGCTAATCTTGTATATTCTTTTAATACAAATACTATTTTCAGTAGAATCATTAGAATATTCAACTGAATATTACACAAAATGTTACAAAGATTCAATGCATCGTTTTAAATATTTCATTTAGTTTTTTTAAAATAAATATTTCTACTTATATCTCGTTTTCATTTTAAGAAAATAGTATTGTATTTAGAAAAATGGGGAAGAAAAAAAATAAACACAGCTCTTGAAATCAAAAATTTAGTATCATTTCAAAAGAGTAAAATTAAATAAAAAACGAAAATGAGGGTTTATGTCCCATAAACCTACCTTTGATACCCTGACGATTAATACAGCGCACAAAATTTCAGCAAATTCAGTTCGTTAGATATGTGATTTGAATAAAAAACATAAAATAATGTTTTACCTCTGGATCCTGCCCCTGATAAGTGCAGTTCTGAAAATACATGAAAATTGCATTGTATATTGTATTGTTGAACATTCTATTACATTCTCTTTAACAATAAGCTTGTGTGCAACACTTAAAGAAAATATGTTGCAAGATTTAACCCAGACATCGAGGTCTTCAAATATGTAATTGAACTTATCATTATAAACAATCGCGAAAACAAGCCATCAGCTGTTGCGACAGCGGTGGACACTGCGTCGGGGGCCTTAAGAACACACAGAGAAAGCTAAATAAGTGGAAACTGGGTTGTATAAGTCGCACTCGTTGCAGTAATATCTTTCAGCCTACTGTAACCGGTTTGCTATAAGGAAAGGGCAAGTTTACAAATAAACACTTCCATCAACCAATCTACCTACTACATTTTTGCTTTAGAGATCAATGCAGGAATCATCATGATGGCGTAGACCAGTCGTATCTCAGACGAATCGGATCGTCGAGGATTTATTTGTAGAGCAATCAAATCGCGTGTAGGGTAGAAGTTATAAAAATTGAAAGGTATCTAAAATATTTTTTTTTCCAACTGTGAGGTCAGCTGCCTTTCCTTGTGCATTTCCCTTTGACTAAGGGATGTTGCGGCATTTGAAACCACATCCGCCGTCACCGTCGATACAACTGACGACTATTTTAGTGATTGATTCATCAAGTTCAATTACATACTTGATGATCAGCTTGTATAAAAAGTTTAAGTGAAAAATTTCGCTGCCTTCCGAAGTATTACTATCCACATTGCCATCATGCGACATAGAAAAAGGGATTCACTTCACTGTGACGTCGATGTGTCCCTTTTTATGACGAGGTGCAAATGACTCAAAAATCGGCATGGTGACTTCGAAATAAATTCATGGAATGACTAACGGACACCTGAGAGTGATGGAATAAAGATGCAACTTTTTGGTCACCGCTGTGTCTGTGACCGCTATTGACAAGTGGCGGTCATATCTTTGTACTATTAGGGATATGACGTCCTCTGAAGACGCCTAACGAAGAAACTGTGATCATGATTACATTAATGTCACAAACGACTGTAAATTGAGAGGTACTATACATGACCAAATAAAAACGCCAGATTTTATTCATGTTGTTATTTAAAATCTTCAACCCTACTTTTACCTTGCGTCGAGTTGCAGTGTTATTGAATTTTCAACACACTGTAATTTGTTGTGTAGGTAATAACAGTAAAATAAAAGGGAATTGATTTAGACAAATTCGTTTACTTCAATCACACGAAAACAACCTGAAGCTAACGTTTTAACCAATTGGAGAGTTCTTTTAAAATTTCACCTTTGCAATTCAATATTTAAAATAAAAGTTTTTGCATAGGATAGCTGAAAGCTATCTCTAAACGTGTCCATTTTGACTTTCTGCAGTTTAATTTTTTTATGACGACACTTTCATTAGCGTCGAACATCGATCTCAGATGTCCAATTAAAAAAGAATCATTTAATAAAAACAATTAAGTTTAAAAAATCAAAAATCCCGACTGCGTAAAAGCGAACTAATTATTTCTCATCAATGTGAAACTATTTTTTTCAATTCCTACTATTAGCTCACACTCTCGCTATATATATCTTGTTCAAATTTTCAATCGTTAATAAAATACATATTATTCATCCAATCAAGCTCAAATAAATTTTTTTAAACTTGTAGTGGATGACACTTGATGTTAATCCAGTTTTTTTTAAATATTAATTCATTAGTTCAAATTTTCATTTTTTCAAATATGTTATATAATATTAATTCATTAGCTAAATTAAATTAATTAATTTTCAATAATCGAGAGAGCCCTCTTCTTGATCAAGTAATTTTAAGCACCACTAAAAGGGAAAGAAGAATGGGAGAAAAAAAATTCTCTTATAATTCTCTCTTATTCTAAGTAGGAATTGACTTATTTTTTTTTATATTACTTAGCTATTTTTTTTTATTTACTTGTATTGATGACTTTTAATTTGTGTTTAATGGTTAGTTCCTATCTAGAAACACTGTTTTGATGAGGTCTATAGATATCTATGATGGTTAGAGTTGCAGTAAAGCTAGAGATCCACAATACATACACAACTTCCAGATTGTATAATATTTTAACGGAGCTTGTGACTGTAAAGTAGTCAATGAAACATCGTCTTCATTTTGAAAGACCTATCCAATGATAGGCCACTCAATAGGGTGCGCAAATTTTTTTTTCGTCTCTACCGCCATTTCGTATTTTACGGCCACCATTTTGAATTTATAAAAACAAACCTAGCCTATAACCATTGGGCCGTTAAGACGAATGGATAGAGACATCATTCATTAAAATCCATCCAGCCGTTGAGATGTTTCGAGGGTATAAAGAAATCCACATACACAGATACGCG
The DNA here is from genome assembly GCA_963932465.1 of Maratus speciosus. Lineage (NCBI taxonomy): Eukaryota > Metazoa > Arthropoda > Arachnida > Araneae > Salticidae > Maratus > Maratus speciosus. The sequence continues at coordinate 664,319,988 of OZ010786.1, read as the reverse complement.
TGAAACATATAACCCTTCTTTTCAGTCGGATAAAAATATGAAAATTCAGGCGAGAAATTTGTAAAGAACGTTCCCATAGGTTTAATATTAGTTTTCTAGTTTCTTCATGTGACTACACTAGTCAGGTGACAACAGTCTCATGCTAATGTGAAATCAATAGGGAAGATCTTTTGGAAATTTCTCGTTCAATTTTAATATTTTTAAAATAAATATTTATTTGTATATTTGCATAGGATATCTGTATATATATAGGATATTTGTATATTTGCATAGGACGAAGTCTAACTAGCGAAATAATCTTTGTACTTTTTATGGATTTTTGTTGCAGTTTATTTCTGAGAGCATTTTCTAATTTGAAACCAATCACCAAACAATACTTTGCGGTAGCTGAAAGTGGCTGAATGTAATTAGTACCGAAATTGAAAAATAACAGAACGTAAATCTTGACATCGTACTACAATACTTTGTGCAAAAAGAATCATTTAAAATAACTGAAATGTAAACAATAAATTCGTCAAGTACGCTTCAATTAATATAACATTAGCTTGCGAATGTCCTCGCTTGACTGAAGTAGAAACGAAAAAAAAAAAAAAAAAAAAAAAAAAAAAAAAAAAAAAAAAAAGAGGAAATATAAATGAAATGATGTACTTTTCTTGCTTAACGCTGGTTATTCATCTTACAAAATTAAGAAAATATAAATAAAATAATACATTTTTGTTGTTTAACACTGGTTAGTTATCTTACAAAATTAAGAAAATATAAATGAAATGATATATTTTTGTTGTTAAACGCTGGTTATTTATCTTACAAAATTAAGAAAATATAAATTAATTGATATATTTTTGTTGCGTAACACTGGTTATTTATCTTACAAAATCAAGAAAATATAAATGAAATCATATATTTTTGTTGTTTGACACTGGCTATTTATCTTACAAAATTAAGAAAATATAAATGAAACCATGTATTTTTGTGGCTTAACATTTACTATTTATCTTACAAAACAATTGGTTAAATTACTCATACATTATGGCTTATGAGTCCCTGAATCAGCATTTAATTTAACCCTCTGTTGCGCAGAGTGTACCTGTCAGACGCACTTCTAAGGTTTAGTAAAAGCTGTTTCGGAAATTGTTTAGTATTTTAATTGTTTTTTAGTTAATAAACGAAGTTTTGTGAATCAGATTTCGAAAATTCTTTCTTTGTACTTCCTAATCAAGACCACTCATCACATTTCGAGAACAATCGAGTTCATTAGGTGCTAATGAAGATTTTAAAGCTGGCGCCTACCTGGCGTACTGCCCTTAAACCCGAGAGCCCCGATGTGCGCTTGGCAGGGAGATACGAAATTTTGTTTTTAATTATTCGTGTATATTTAATTTTATAAAAGTTAAACTTACACTAAGTGCAAAATTACTTAAAAGATGACACAGTATTTAAAAACTTAACCAGACTTAACCAGAAGCAGAATATACAAGTTAATTTCGAAAACACAAAAATTATATATTCCTCAAAGAATTATCATGATTTAATTATTCGCGAATCAACAGAAATTATTACTAAAGAAAATACAGTTTGTAATGACGTTTTATCCTACAATATACCCAGAATTTGGCTCAGTTTGCTTAAAGAAAGAAAAAACAAGTAATCTTCCACTTCCTTATATCCATGTTTTATTTTATTTTATTTTCCCAATGTTTCCGGATCTATAAATTAACTTCCACTTTCACCCCTTTCGTCACCATCTACGTGGATTTTGAAAATTAGGCGTTCAATCAATAACTGTTGTATTTCTTATATTCCTCCGAAGAAGACTATGTTTTATAGTTGAAAGTTTACTAAGGTATTAAAATAATTTAACATTTTTAAATACTGTGTCATCTTTTAAGTAATTTTGCACTTAGTGTAAGTTTAACTTGTTAAAGATGAATTAAGCATTTCTATTTATTTATTTAATTTTATTGTATGAAATGTTCTTTATTATTTTAATGAAAACTTTATTTAAGTTTGATGCTTTTAACTTTTTACATTATTTTAATTTATTAAATTTGAATTTTCATTTAGTCGATATAGTCATTCTTGTTTCTTGTTGCAGGACAAAAATTTTATTTATTTTCCAATCATCTTATTTTTTTAAATAAAATCTAAATGCAAAACTTCCTTTTAAAGTAAACTCTTTTTCAACCTATAAAAAACATTATTAGACTCTAGTAATTTCTGAAAAACCAAACAGAAGTTTAAATCTCCCCATCAAACAGATTTCTTTCTGCAATAGTCGGTTCGACACAGGGAAAGACAAAATTGAATTACAGAAATAAAGCTGAGCTGTACCTCGTGTGGTCAATTCCGATAAGGGAGTCGGAAGGCGATTTCGGTAAATCCAAATGGCATTCTCTTTTTTTAGTTCTTTTTTATTTCATTCTGTACTTTGTAAAAAATTAGGATGCATCGTATTATCTGCTGCTCAATTGTTAAGATGGTTTATAATTAAAAAAGGTTGACTATATACAAGGTGTCTGCAAATTAGTTGGACAATTCCGTAAGTTAAGTACTTATGCGGAATATTAAATGAAATTAACGAGTTTAAAGCCAGACTAGTAGTAATATTGTCGAAGTTTATTCATAGATGGCGTTAGCTGTGATAACTGACGCTATCGCTTAGCGAGCGGAGGTATTATTCAATGGCCACCACGATCACAAGATCACTGCTTGATTCCGGTGTATGGGGTTTTGTAAAAGATCAAATGTACAAGCCGCCACTTCCTGCATCCATTCCTGAACTCAAATCAAGAATCTGCACTGCAATTATTTTAATCGACGGAAACATGCTGACAAATCTGTGACATGAAATAATTTACCGCCAGGACATTTGTAGAGTCACGAAAGGTATTCACATCAAACATTTGTGATTGTGCTAAAATTGAACTATTTTTCTATCTTACCACAATATGTATTTTAATATTTTTCCTGTCAATTCCATTCAATAAATCATTCTTTTTGCTCAGCTAATTTGTAAACACCCTGTATATATTGTATATAATGTTCTTTGTTAACTTAATGCAAACTTTATTCAAGTTTTAAGTTTTAAACTTTTCTACCTTATTTTAATTTATTAAATCTGAGCTTTCATTTATTCAATCAACTATTCTTGTTTCTCGTGGCAGAATAGAAATAATTTTATTTTTAAAAATAAAATCTAAACGTAAAACTTTCTTTTAAAGTAAACTATCTTTCAGCTTATAAAAAACATCGCTAGACTGTAGTACTTTCCGCAAAACCAAACAGAAGTTTAAATCTCTCCATCAAGCACATTTCTTTTTGGAATAGTCGGTTCAACACGGGCAAGACAAAACTGAATTACACAAATAAAGCTGAGCTGTATCTCGGGTGGTCAATTCCGATAAGGGAGTCGGAAGGCGATTTAAGCAAATCCAACTGACATGCTCTCTTTTAGTTTTTTTTTTATTTCATTCTGTACTTTCTCTTTGTAATAAATAAGGTTGCATTGTATTATCTGCTCTTGGGCTAGATAGGATTACAATAAGGTACTAACGAGCTAACATTAGGAACTTACTCTAACATACGTGGGTGGTTCAATAATTATTGTCCCGAATGTATATAAAATATTTGTACTGCGATGGTTGATGTGGAATATCGAAGCCTAATCTCTTAAATGCCTATATGCTCAATTTAAGAATCGTAGCTGCTATATTAAAATAGTTTTGGAGGGAGGGGTGAAGTTTTAAAGACCTATTTTGGGGGGGAGACTTTAAGAAGGGCGGGTGAGGGTGAAATTCTGGTTTGGAGCTTATGAGGCTACATTTGGACAGTGGATGAGATGTGGCTACATCACTATGATCCCGAGTCAAAACAACAGTAGTTACGTCTCATCCACTGTCACAAATCTAGCCACATAAGCTAAAAATCAGCCTTTTACCCCCCCCCTTTCACACCTCCCTCCAAAACTATGTGAATATAGCCGCTACAGTTCTGAAATTGAGCATATAGGCATTTAAGACATTAGGCTTCGATATTCCACAACAACCATTGCAGTTCAAAAATTTTATATACACTAAGGACAATAATTATTGAATTACCCTCGTACATCGTTTCATCTCGGTTGATTTTTAGCCAATTGCCAACAAACAAATCGCACAACCTCCCAATGGCGACATGGGGCCCGCGGGCGCCGCGTTTGATAGCCTTGCTCTAAAATACCATTAAAAAACGTTTCAAAACTAATTTAGTCCATCGAATGCTCGCAGTACAATTTAAAAGAATTCGATATACTTCTTCCTGTTCCAGAAGCATTCATTATCAATTGTAAAACATAAAAAAAAAAATATTTTGAAATAATTCATTTCTTTTCCATTTATTTAACTAACCGTTCGAGTTCCGTAGCTTAGAGATCGGCACATTGCGTTATCACGCTATAGTTCCAGAGTTCGAATCTGGTCTGAGTAAGGTTCACTTCACCTTTTATCTCTTCGAGGTCGATAAAATGAGTACCATGGTTGTTTGAGGACTGAAAGAACTGAGTTCCGCGTCAGGTTGACCATCTGACACATGGGCAAGTGCTGTATATCACCCCAGAACCCATGGTCAAGAAGAGAGTTTGACACTGTGAGCCATAATCCCTAGCGATTGTAGAGCCAAGAGTTTAATCTTGATATTATTAGAACGAAGACCAGTGACTTAGTGATCAATTCATCTAGCTACAATGTAACATGTCCAGAGTTTGGCTGCAGGCTGGGCAAGGTTCACGCAGCCTTTCATTCTTTTGGGGTCAATAAAATGAGTACCAAGCTTGCTTGGGAACTAAATACTGTGAGTCCCGCGTTAGGCCGACACACCTGACAGGGACATATGCTGTACAGCAAGGCTGTCTATTCTCCAGTAAGAGCGGGCGCATCTCATCTATTGGCAGACATTAAAGAGTACCATTCACATATCGAGAGACATAAAACTATGTTACTTCAATATAGAGGCAGGTTTGAGAGTCTGGTCTTGTTTTTTATTCAGAAATTCCGAAAGAAAATTTTGTACTTTAAGTTACCATAAAATTACTGTCACTAAGTAAAGTAAAAAAAAAAAAAAGTACTATTCAGAATTTCTGATATGAATTCGGATTTTCTGAATAAAGTAAAGGGCCCATACTGGTAACCCTGGTAGAGAGTAACGATCGATATGTAGAATAGACGTATTGTAAGAGGCACAGATACTTCACAATGTGAGCCCTAAGGCCCTTAACTTTACAGAACTCGATGTGAAAAATAATTGCAGAAGAAAGCACAAATCATAGTAAATATAGAATATGTAACAACAACGTTGAAAAATGTTTATGAATTCGGTTTGTCTGTCCGTCTGTCCACACCTTAACTCACGTAAACATTCTCGAATTTTCAAGCAATTTAAATATATCAGTGGTGCTTACCATGGTATTTTCGATATTGTATATGAAGTGTGGTGCATTAATAGTCCATGTACAGGGGCACTCAAAAGAATTCCATTACATTATGATATATGGGGAAAAAATCGTTTACAGAGTATTTTAATGACACTACGCTATTTCAAATGTATTGAAACTGACATAAATCTCTAAATTTCATTACGATTACGATAGAATAGGGCATTCATACCATTTGTCGTTCATTTACAGGGACACGCAAAAGATGCCGTTTACAGAATTGCTTTGAGTAATAATTCCTGGAAGTGTGTTTTCAATTTCAATATGAGTTTTTAAATTTAATTAATATTTTGCTTGATTCTCGTTTTATATAAATTCTATGCCTCCTATACAGGGCTGCACAAAAGAATTCACGTACCGTTCTCCTTATGAGCGGAAATGGCTGAAAGAGAATTTTCAACTGAGGTATGTATTTCCTAACTAAACTTAATTTTTGTACACATATAGTTAATAGCTAAAAAATATATATATCCTATACAGGGCTGTTTAAAGAATTCCGATAATTTTTCGATTGTAGTGGGAACATCTGAAATTGGATTTTCAAATGTATTATGCGTTTAAATAAGGTTGAATTAGACATAATATTTTTACTTACGAGGGGGCATCAATAAGTTTTTGCCCTCACATAGAAATAATTGACTAAAATTTATGAAATTGCTAAATTGCATTAATCCTTTTCTATATCGTCACCGTGCACAGTAACACATTTCTGCAAACGGTATTTCAAAAAGAGGGGGGAGGACGTATTCCAGGAGGCGCAATAACATACCCCAAGGTTTGCAGTTTTAATAACTTTTGCCGTCCCCCACATGTGACATATTGTTGGAAAGGCCTGTGACCAATTATTCATGTTATGCACACACCCCCGACTTTCTCCCCCAAAATTTGCACCCTGGGGGTGTGAATGGTGTCCGCAAAATTTAAAAAAGCCCCACCCCGGAGGACAAATTGGGGGGGGGGAGGAGTGGCTCAGGATGGGCATAACATGAATAAGCGGTCACAGGCCTTTTCAACAATATATCACATGTGGAGGTTAACAAAAGTTAGAGAAATGTCCCCCTTTGGGTCTACTATCGTGCCTCCTGGAATACATCCTCCCCCCTCTTTTTGAAATACCATTTGCAGAAATGTATTAATGTTCACGATGACTATATAGAAAAGGACTTATAAAATGTAGCAATTTCATAAATTTTACTCAGTTATTTCTGTTTGAGAGCAAAAACTTATTTATACATCCTCGTATTAAACGGTTACAGTTTTCTTATATTAATCTGAATGCGTTGGACAGTGTTTCATAATCTATACTTGATGCATGACATTTTTTCTTTCTTGTTAATAAAATAATCGTTTTGAAATTTATTGAATGTTTACACAATTCCAGTAACAGATATCGAAAAATTCTGGAAAATTTCATAGTTTCGTACATAAAAGGGGTACAATTAACTTGTAAAAAAAACCACGTTACTATCTACAAAACCAAAGATAGCTAAAATTTACGTTAAATGAGATTTTTCTTCTGTTTCCAGAAAAAAATCTTTCAACGCCGAACAATTAAAAAACTATTTGAAAATATAATATTTCATAATATCAAATTCAGTATTTCATCAATATTTCATAAAATTTCATAACTATCCGAAACTATTTCATAGTTTCGTACATAAAAAGGGTACAATTAACTTGTAAAAACCACTTTACTATCCACAAAACCAAAGATAACTAAAAGTTTCCGTTAAATAGGATTTTTCTTCTTTTTCTGGAAAAAAGTCGCTCAACGCCGAACAAGATAAAATTGAATTACCGAAAAAAAAAGCTGAGTTGAATCTCGGGTGGTCAGTTCCGATAAGGCAGATGGAACGCAATTTCGCTAACTCCAACTGGCATTACTTTCCTTTTCCTTCTATTTTCTTCTGTGCCTTCTCTTCGAAGTCAATAGATTCAAGAAAAGAGAGAGAAGAAGCTAGTCCATCTTATTATTTTCTGTTGAAATAAATAGAATAACGTGAAAGTGCTAACGAGAAAATATCCTGATATTGTTTTTAACAGAATTCCAACAGAGGAGATTATATAGTTTGTTTGTGTGTGTGTGTGTTTTAATCATTTCTCAACATAGTTGAAATGTTTTTGAATTTTGCTTGTCTATCTGTAATCTAATTCCAGTAAATAAACTCGATTTGCCATGTAATAGACCTATCAATGTGACGTCACAGGCAACGCAATATCGCATATCAACTGTAAACGGGTTCCAAACAAACCCATAGAGCTCAGAATGTACTAGAGATGCACTATACTGTCGAAATTGCTTTCAATATGAAGCCAAATATCGCTCAAAATAGGACAAGCACGTGTAACTTGGGCTAAATTTATTGGACTAGGAGAAGTTTTTAAATCGAGCTGCAAGTGTTTGGGCCGAATTGTGATCCCTTTTAACTGATTCACGGTTGTAATTTAAGGTTCACGCCAAACCAACACATTTCCTCTCTATCTTTCTCTGAACTCTGTTATTCGCTTCGAACCAATTTGCGGTTGATATGAGGAGTTGAGTTGTCTGTGATGTCACCAGTTGCAGGGTCTATTTATATGTATTATTACGGCTTACCATGTTCAGTATTGAATATGAAATGTATAGCATATACAGTTCGTTCACAGGGACATCGAAAAGAACTGCTGTTACATTACGGTCTATAGGGAAAACTTATTTGCAATGTACAGGGTATCAATAAAAAATGTCCCAGTTTCAATGGTATATTACAATTGTTGTATCCCCGTGGATTCAAGGATGCCAATAAGCTCTCGAATTTAAAAATTTCCGAGACATTATTATTTTTTTATCACTTTCTTCTATCTATAATATAAGAAAGAATTGTAATCAAAATTTTTTCTGATTTCCGGTTTTCGACGGACTGACACGTTTTAGGGATCAGGAGATACCAAATACATTTGTATACAAAATCTCTGTCTGCCCATGTATGTGTTCGTGCGTCCGCGTGTGACCACGGAAAAGTGTATGAAGTTATGCACAGAATTGAACCATTTTTTTTCTGTGTATTTTTGGATACGGCCAGAAGGTCCTCCTTGAATTTAAAAATACTCCGCCAGAAGGCGGCGCTGTAATAGCGATTTTTGTGCCATTTTCATTATTGTTCCAATCGAAAAGTGTAAGAAGTTATGCGTAGAAGGGAAAATAATTTTATTCATTTACTTATGGCTGTGTCAAGAAGGTTCTCCTTGAATTTGGAAATTTTCTACCGGAAGTAGGTGCTGTAATAGCAATTTTCGTGTAATTTTTTCGATTTTTCTTAGTTCTGTTGTACATCGACTGGTCGTGCAGAGACAGGAACTTCGCATCCTGCTAAGCCGGCTATTCGCAAACAGCTGACGTACAGTGGAATAACGAAAAATATCAATTTTATTAAATATCGTGATCGATAGTAACTCCTTTTTACTCGGACTAATTGACTAAAGCAGAAATTTAAAATTAAAATCAAAATTTGTATAGTATTGAACTAAAAATATTGAAGTATATTAATATTTGTAACTAATTTTTGAAATATTAAGATGTATGAGATAGAAGAAAGTTTTGGGATTGGCTCAGTTATTTGTAATAAAGTTTCTTTAAAGATGGCAACTAAAATACTCAATTTTTGTAAGAAAAAGGAGAAAAAAGTAAATGGAATATGTCTGCCATCGGAAATGATGAGCAAGTATTTTTATTTTTGTTTTATTTGGAAAAAAATGATTTTATGATTTTTACTTTGCATTCTCTTTAAAGAAAATTGTATCGTAAAGGATAGTCATATGATTTACAGTAAAGCGCCGATTATCAGAACTCTAATTAATCGAACAACCCATTTCTCTCTCAAAAAAAAAAAAAATAAAAAAAAATAAAATAACCGAATTTCTAACTATCCAAACACCCTATTTCTCTCATTTTCTTGCTACCTAATGTTACATTAGTAATCCAACCATGGTTGGATCCAAAGATGGTTGTATAATGGCTTCTAATTCCTGGAATCTAATAAAATCCTCAACATTAAAAAAGGCTTGGAGTAAAATTTCAAATAAAGAAAAATCTGATAGTGGATCAGAAAATAAAGAATGTAAAACAATAAAGGGGTTGCGAAGAATCCTAAACTATGAAGAAAGTGAAATTAACGAGTGGTTCAATAGTCGTACATGACCTTGGATAACAGATTTTAAATGATGATGAGATTCAAGATGAGTTTCAAGATGAAAAAGAAATTGAAGAAAATGAAAGCAAATGTTTTGAAAACCACTCAGTTTCATCACATAACGAAGCCTTTGAATGTTTGGAAACAGCTATAATATGGCATGAACGACAGAAGAACGCTGACCCTACTCAACTAACGTATTTAAGAAGAATTTGAGATATGGTCCCAGCATTGAAAAGAATGTATTCTTTGAAGGAAGCAACAATCGAAAGCTTTTTTGCTTAAATTATAATATCTGGAGTTCATAAAATGATAAAAAGAGAAAAAGAAAATTTTAAACTATAAAAAAGTAATCAACAAAAAATTAAAAATATATAAAAAACAATTTTTAAACACCCCAGCACTAACTGGTGTAGGCGGTCCTAAGTCTGAATAAAGTGTGAAGGTTTTAGTATAGTCAGGAACATCCCTACCTGTCTATTTATCCGAACTAGGGTCGGTCTCGACTTGTTAGGATAATCGGCGCTCTACTGTACTTGCACATTTACATTTACGTCCAAATTTTCACCTTAAAATTATTATAGTAAAGATGAAAGATTTTAATATCATTGATTCGTATGAAATAATATTTACCGAATTTGTTTTAAAATGTAAATAAAAGGAGAGTGATAAAATATGGAGTTTTGATCATGGTGTCTGAAGATACGTTTAAAGTACATGGTCAGATTAAAAGTTTTTGTCCAAACCATATAAATCGCACTATAGAAGTTGGCGATATTCACCTAGACAAAAGTGATTAGACGATTTAGACAATTAAAGAAACATTAGATTGGAAATAATGGTAAGCTCTCCAAATTTTTACACAAAATCCTCCCTACACTGTAAAAAATATCCATTGACTTCCCGTTTTGGAAAAGGCAACTAGTTGCCGTTTCCGAAACGGAATAGATTCCTTTTGAGTTTTAATTTACAACACGATTAGTTTCACATCTGCAATGAAAGTGACAACTTTCATTACCAAAAAGATTACTTTCATTGCAGATGTGAAACTAATCATGTTGTAAATTAAAACTTTTCATTCTCAAAAGAATCTATTCGTTTCAGAAAAAGCAACTAGTTGCCTTTTCCAAAACGCAAAGTCCATGGAATTTTTTACAGTGTACCAATGGAATTTTATCGCCCGTATGTTGCCCTTTTCCTGTAAAGGCATCTTATTATAATTGAATCAAAACCTTGTAATTTGCGAAATGTAATTTTTGTAATATTCATCATTCAGCTCATGTACACCGTAAACTTGATTTCTTGCTTTATGAATACGAAATTTATACAGAAATTAATTTTAATAAGAAATTTAATAAAATGAATATTATAAATCATTTCTAAATGTAGAATTAAATAGGATATATCTTTTTGTAAAAGACAGTAAAACCTCATATAATCCGAATGCATCACATAGGGTTGTTAAGCCAGTTAGTAATTTTTTTATAGATAATATAATCAAATAAGAATGTTTAAGCAATGTGCTAATTAAGTTTTTTTAGGTATAACTAGGGAGCTTGCCCCCTACAAGCTACGCTCGCCAACCCCCGTCCAGACACCGCAGCCTCTAAATGCATGCTAATTAGATCGGCTTTAAAAAGATTTCGAAAGATTGAATTATAATTTAAAAAACAGTGGCGATCTCCCTATAAACGGATTTCTATTCATTTCTCTTTGATTGGGGAATTTTAACGCCAAATCCGCCGCGGTACTACTTGATTATCCCGTCGACCCATTTCGCCAAATTATATAAATCGCCAAACCACTCGCCAAATTATACAAATTGACATAATTTTTATTTTAAATAACAAAAGAACAAATAAATTAGTACAACATTAATAAAAATACAAATAAAACGTCGAAATAAAAGTAACTTGATGACGTAGACACGTGTAACAACATTTCAAATTAAGCTAATATAAAAGGAATTAAGTAAACAGAGTCTTTGTCTCCTGGTATTTTTTAACAAAGCGAAAAGAAAGTTCTTTTAAATGAGACATTTTAAATTAATCGTTTTTAATCTGACGTAATTTTGACCAAGCTATTCTTTCTCTTTTAAATATTCACGTGAAAATACTTTTGTTAGAAATGAAATATTATTTGCGCTTTCCTAACAAAAATAGTTGAAAAGATTCTCTCAAAATATCAAATAAATGTCTAGCGCAATTTCTAAATTTAAACTGTTTTGCAATATTATTTTATGTTCATTTTATGTAATAAGTGTAATGCAGCGTAATTATGACGTAATTTCTCCTATTTAAGACTTCTAACGCATGTTAATGAATTTCTTATTTTACAGTATCCTTTCTCTTTTAAAATTCACGTGTATACTTTTTATGACGTAATTTTCAATAAGTTCCTGCTTTTTATACGCAATTATTTAATTTTAATTTGAAAGTATCTTTTCTATTTATAATAGTCACGTGTCAATAAATTTTTAATTTGAAGCAAACATTATTGTTTGCGCTGTGTATACATTTGGCAACAGTATAAATTAATACCATTTTCTAAAATAATGTAAAAAATATCTCTCGAAATGATGAAAATTTGAATTTAAAACAGAAATAAAACCTCAAAAAATGAGTCAAATTAAAAAAAGAAATACAATCTGCACACCGGGAGCTTCAAACGTATAAAATGATCTAAAAATGATTAAATTCCCATGTATAGTTTTTGCTCCTATAAAACTTTTTTAGTGGAACGATTTTGTCCAACTTTAGCATTAAATATCTCTTAAAATAGTTCTTCGATTTGAAAACTGTCTGCATCAGCGTGTTTATCAAACATTTCTGTATAATACCACCGATTTTCATATTTTTGTATGCATTATTTTTCTTAATATTAACGAAGAAATCCTCCGGTCACAAAAAATTCAAAACTGGTGGCGGCGTCGGCGGCGACAGCGGTAGTTACTTTTTTTTAGAATAGAGAGAAACATTATAAAAATAACTTTGTTCTTAATAGAAACAGACTCTGATTGCATCCCGTTTTCGACTGTTCTATTTTGCCTTCGAAGGCAAATGAAATAATTAAATAACAAATCTGAACTTGCATGTCCAACGTATCAAATGAGGTGCGATCGTACTATAACTAGTTTTATAAATATTCATATCTTGGTGCAATAGCTGTTGCACTCTCTTTTGCAAAAAGGCATGAATACAACATTTATTACGATTCTATACATTAAATTCAGTAATATGGAAGTAATAGGACGCCATCTTAAATAGGACGTCATACCCATGGCATCCTAGAATCATGGCCTATCATGGGACATCATTAAATTAATGGCGTATGATAGGATTTAACAGAATGAAGAAAACTTTTACTAATATATTTTTTAAGTTGTGATTCGATTTTCATAAAATTTTAAATGACTCGCACAATTGTGCAGCGGTTATATATATTAAATTTGAAACCATTCTGTTGGGTAGTTTTTGCGCAGTTATATGTGGACAGACGGGCAGACAGACAGTCGGACGGATCAGACGACGACTATAGGTGCTACGTATTTATATAATCTCGAACGCTCCCAAAATCTTTTGAGACTTTCTCATAAATATTCGAAGCTTGCGTAAAACCCAGTTCTCAAAATAATAAATCTATTTTCTATTTTTAAATTAAATGGAATGCTTTTGTAACAGAAAATATTTCTTGAAGCTGTTAAGGCAGGGGATTAGATATTCTCATCATTGACGTCAGCTTTAAAAAGTCAAGAGGAAAGATCTCCACCTGAAATATGTGTTTCTTATTTCGATCTCGGAAGAATGTTATTAAGTCATTCTTTGCAGTAGTAATGAGTTCGTGTCAGAGTTTTTCTTCTCTTTTTTGATGCGCAGAATGCCAGTGATCTCGTAAAGGAGACGTTTGTCGTCTATGATTGTTTTCGAAAAGTTCTATTTCAATGAAATAACAAAACGAGAAATCCCGTATAACCTTTAAAAGCTAAATCTCCTTTTCGTCAATACGAAGTGTCAACACCTGATTTTAGTTAAAATCTTCTTCTATCGCTTTGAAAATTTTAAGAAAAGAAATGTGTTATTTATTTCTGTCTTCTTTATACCTTCTCGTACAAGTTAAAATACGCCGCAAACGATTTTTGTTCATAGACGTAATTTAACGGAATACTTTTGAGTTTACTTGGAAGAGTACTGTGTTTTTTACAGATAACATATTCCATAGAATCTTTTAATGCACCCCAATAATATATATAAATTTTATTACGTTTAAAATTGTGTAACACTAATAAAATACGGTGAAAATAATTTCACCCGTAGACCATAATGTAACGGAATACTTTTGAGTGCCACTGTAAATAAATTATGAATGCTACACACTTCATTTTCAATACCGAACATGCCATGGCAAACCTCAATACCATATATCGATTACGTGTCAATCCGAGTATATTTACGAGGGTTAGAGTACGGAGAGTCGGCAGACAAAGGGTAGGCAGACGCAGACAGACAAATCTAAATAATAAACACTTTTCAACTATGTTGGAAAGTGATAAAAAGTAATGTTTATTAAAAAAAAAACTTTTAAGGCTTTCTCATAAATATTAGAAGCTTGCATAAAACCCACTCCTCAAATTAATAAAACTATTTTCTATTTTAAAATTAAATTAAATGATTTTGTAACAAAAAATATTCTTTAAAGCTGTTAAGGCAGGGGATTAGATGTACTCACCATTGTCGTCAAGGTTACAAAGTCAAGAACAAAGAAAAAGTATCTGCATCTAAAGTATGTTTGTTATTTCGATCTGGAAATTTTTTTATTTTTTTAAATTTTTTATTTTATACATCTGGTTTGTGTTCTTGATATCAGGTGTCCGCTTATAAGTTATCGTCAATAAGAATTTTATTAAGTCATTCTTTGCAATAGTAAGGAGTTCGTGTCACAGTCTTTCTTCTTCTTTTCTGATGCACAGAATTCTAGTGACCGTGATAGAGACATTCGTTCTCTAAGATTGTTTTTCGAAAAGTTCCCCTTTAACGAAATAACAAAACAAGGAATCCTGTATAACCTTCAAAAGTTAAATCTTCTTTTCGCGCATACGGAATGTCAGCATCAGATTTTAATTAAATCTGCATCTATCGCTTTGAAAATTTTAAGAAAAGAAATATGTTATTTTATTTCTGTCTTCTTTATACCTTCTCGTACAAGTTAAAATACGCCGCAAACTTTCTTCATAGTCATAATATAACGGGTCATAGTCATAACATACCTTTGAGTCCCCTGTATGATTACTGTAAGTGCTACGGATACTATATTCTGTAGCATCTTTTAGTGCCCCCCAATAATGTATATAAATTTCATTGCATTTAAAATTGTGTAACACTATTAAAAAACATTGAAAATAATTTCCCCTACAGACCATAATTTAACAAAATAGTTTTGAGTGCCCTTGTAAATGACTTATGAATGCTACACACTTCACTTTTAGTACCGAGTATGCAAACCTCAATAACATATATCAATTACGTGTCAATCTGAGCATATTTACGCAAGTTGGAGCATGGACAGTCGGCAGACAGAAGGCAGGGCGACAAACCGAAACGATAAACTCTTTTCAACTATGTTGGAAAGTGTTAAAAAGTAATATTTATTTAAAAAAAAAAACTTTTGAGGCTTTCTCATAAATATAGACTTAAAGTAAAACCTACTTATCAAAATAAAAACACTATTTCCTATTTTAAAATTAAATGAATTTATTTTTAAAATATATATGTTCCTTGAAGCTGTTTAGGCAGGGGATTACATGTACTCATCATTGCCATCAAAGTCAAAAAGTCAACAGGAAAGAAAAAGTATCTGCATCTAAAGTATATGTTTCTTATTTCGATCTCTGAAGAATTTTACTCATTCTTTGCAGTAGTAACGAGTTCGTGTCACAGTTTTTCTTCTTTTTTTGATGCGCAGAATTCCAGGATCGTGAAGAAGACATTTCTCGCCTAAGATTGTTTTTAGCAAAGTTCCCCTTTAATGAAATAGCAAAACGAGAAATCCTGTATAACCTTTAAAAGCTGAATCTTCTTTTTGTCAATACGAAGTGTCAACATCAGATTTTAATTAAAATCTCCATCTATCGCTTTGAAAATGTTAAAGAAAACTCGTTGTTTTATTTCTGTTCTCTTTATCACTTCCCATACAAGAATCGGTTTGTATTTATAGTGTTTGTAAATACAGTACAGCCCCGATTATCCGCGGAATTGGGTGGCAAGGGCACCGCGGATAACCCGAAAATGACTGAAAATGGGGTGCAAGCACGAGAAAAAGAAAATTCAACATAAAATCTATGTTTTAGTGTACAAAAAACATAAAACATAATACATATGCACATAAAATACTTACATGAAAATACATATGCACAGTGTAGCAGAAACCTTTGCTTTACGTCTAAATAACTAAAATAAAGAACAGTAAACAAGAAACAATGCCATACATACTATACAAAAAGTGTCGAGATACACTTTTTTTTTTTTTTTTTATCAGTCACTTGTTTTGGCTTCTTGCTTTGGAAACACCTTTTCTATCTGAAAAGTGAAGCTATTGTTGATATGTTCCCGTGGAATTTATCATAATAGTCTTATTTGATTGTTAAATATTTTAATTGCTGTGTTTACGTTTTGTTAATAAAATCAAGAAAAGACATCAAGATTTTATATCTGATATTTTAAACATGGCAACCGAATCTAGAAATATTCTTCTATTTCTTTCTAATACATGAATTTTTCTGTTTATATTTATTAGTATAGCTTATTGTATTTTCCTTGCTGTTGGCTTGAATTTAAAAAAAGAAATCGCTTCGCGGATAATCGGAGCTTTACTGTATATCAGTTTTCATCGAAGCTTCCTTATTATTTGAATACCTGATTCAAAGAAAGTTTTTAATGAGAAATTTGTCCTACAGAAACTCAATCCGGTGTGTCCCACTCCTAGTTTCGTGTGTAAATACAGTACACTCTCTCTAATCCGCATAGGTCAGGACCCAGCGTTTTGCGGATTGTAGAATTTTGCAGATCATAGGCCATTTCTTTGTTTACATTCTAATATTTGAAATTTATCAATAAATGTAATAATCATACTGCAAATAAATAACACAAAAATGAAAGAAAATGTTTTTTTATAAGGGTAAGTCTAGGATAGATGGCCATAGTTTTTAAAGATTGAACTAAAAATTCTTAGAGTGCAAATACAAGAAATATTGATGGATATTTGAAATCCTTATACATATACTCATCATATTTTGGTCAAAAAATAATTAAATATCGAGAACAAAAAGTGGGAAACAAAATTGAAATTAAAATGGCAGATGGCCATCTCTCCTTCAAGCCGGGGACAGATGACCATCCAATACAAGAAAGAAAAAATGAAGTTAAAATAGCGAAAAAATGACACATTTCATGTAGTTAATAATGAAAAACATATAGAAATTTGTAACGATGCTATTATATCCCGGAAAATAAGTGAATAAATTTGAATAAACAAAATTTGAAGTATAATTTCTATCCTCCAGTTTTCGTAAAATTTTACTGCATTTTCAGCAAAGATCTTGATAGTTTGTACACGTTTCATGGAACCATTTCTGGCACCATATACATTGTATCTGTATCCAATAATATTTTTTGGTTGTATTATATTCTTCTCCACAACCAACAGAGTGATCCTCATCCAATTCTATCCCCTCGGAATCTGTAGAATTTATTAATTTCAATTGTATTTCATCTTATTCGCTGCTGGAAGTGTCGTGCTTTTTTTTTTCTCTCGCGTTTATTTTAGACTTTTTTACGGTTTTAAGTTTATTTATCAACTTTATCAGTTTCTGGGATGAACGTTCCTGAAATTTTCAATATTTTCTGAAACAAAAGTACATCGTTAGGCCATATTATATTATTGTTATTAAAATATTTATATTAGTTAAAATTTAAATAATTATACCAATTAATATAATTATAAACATAAAAATTATGTAATAATTAAAAAAAATTATATTTAGTTAAAATCCTTACTCCGTATAATTTTGAAATATTGATAATAGGTGGTCATCTCTCCTCGGCTTGATATAACCATCTATCTTAAAATTGATGGAGAGATTGCCACCCAATTTAAAGTGTTACTCGGCCATTGTACGTCTTTGTTTCAGACTTAAAAATAAAGAATGGATTATACACGTGCTTTAAAAGTCCTTATAGTAAAATTAAATGTAAAATACGTAATGTAAAACATTCAGATATCAAACTCAATAAAAATATCCAACCACTAAATTAAATAAACTTTAAAATTACGCTTTATTTTTATAATTGAAAAATACAGCTGTACATCGCAATGAATGAACACATTGAACTATTTCTTACAAACAAAGTTTATGCTGCAATCTATGATATAGTTTTTGAAATATTTAGACTGGCCATCTCTCCTCTATGGCCATCTCTCCTAGAGTTACCCTACATAAAAAGATATATTTAATATTAGAAATACATTTAAGTGATATAATACAAAAATAATGGAAAACATTTCTATCTATTTTTAAATCTATCAACCATCGCAGTGATAGTGGTTTGCTTTATAGTTTTTAATTTATGCTATGCAGTTTAATCTTAAAGCCTTTAAACAGTCGGGCTTTGTGATCAGTAACAAAAGTTTGTTTTTCTAAAAAACTAAGATATTTATCCTCAAGAGCTAGCCCTTCTTTGAAAGAAATTTTATCTTTTATATTGCTAGAGAATGTGCTCAGAATATAGCAGTCTAAGAGTTATTTATAAGGTGCATAGAACATTTCAGTGCAATGAATGCACAAATGCAATAAAAATTTCGTAATAAATTTAGCAGGGTAGTCAACTTTTATCATGGTCAAAGTGTACATCATCTTGCTTAAAAAAACGAGATTTTAACTATTTGTTTACACCTGAAATATAGTGTGAATTTGCGGATTATAGAGTATAATAATATAATAAAAGAGTATATAATATAGAGTGTAATTATAGTGTTTGCGGATTAGAGAGTTGCGGATTAGAGAGAATGGACTGTATTTCCAAATAAGGGCATATTTGCGCGAGGTGCACAACCCTGCTGTTTTTCTGATCCTTATAAATCATTTAGCATATTAGAAATGAAAGATTTATGTACATTTTATTCTTCATTTTTTAAACCGTACGCACAGGCACCTATTTTTGTAATGTTAGCACACGCGTGGAGTAAAATCTCACCCCATAAAATAAGGCAAACGATTTCTTTTGCACCTTAAAACGTAAATTATTTCACAAAAGTGATATTAATCACATTTAATATATACAGGTAGTTTTTATATTGCTTTCATTAAAATTATTTTAGTGTGTGTAAGAAATGAATGTACGGAAGAGAATTTAAGAAATGAATGTACGGAAATGAAAGGTTTATACACGCGCGGGATTGTACAATCCCAAGGGATATATTTCTCTCCTCCTAACGAGCAAAAAAAAAAAAAAAAAAACATTTTTTCTCCCACCCCTGACTTCGAGCTTGAAAGGTGTACATTTCCTAATTCTACAAAATACTAAGAAAAATATTTAAAATAAAAGATTTGAGTGGGGTTATGAATATTGCAGAAAATCCCTAAAAATTCAAATTTAATTCATCCTTCTAAATCCTTCCATCCTTCTATAATTTATTAAATGATTGTGTAAATCTTGTAATGTAGTTTCAAACATTCACGAACCATGCTTTAGAAGATGAAATTTTCATGAATGCATAATTCAGTACATAAAGGGTTAAATAAAAAATCTTTCTTAATCTGCGAAAGTATAATATAACCACATACGAAAAATACAATAATCTCGTCCGAGTTCCCCATGATTCCGAAAAGCTTCATTTTTCTTTAGAAATCGTTGAAAAAAAAATGTATATCAGAGGTTTTAAGAATTTTAAGTTTCTTTTACTGAAATCTCTCGTCTAAGAATCAGTTTGTATTTGTTATTTTATTAGATTGTAAGGATTCGGATAAAAATATGCGTGGAAATAGCGAATAACCATAGCTGCCAACTTTTACGCTTTTTACTTACCACTAAAATTTAATAGACCGTTTCGCCTTCTTTAGTCATAAGATTTCGAAAATTAAATAAGAAAAAATTTCTGTGAAATTTTAGTGGTACGAAGAAAGCGTAAAAGTTGGCAGCTATGCGAATAACCAAATGAAAATATTGAATATTGAATACGTGATTTATCCCATTGCTAACGAAGCGTAGAACCAACACTGTGAAAAATATCGAACCCGCAACCCTTGGAATAGCGCTCCAAGTGATCTACCATTTAAGCTACAAGGACGATGCCCAGCTCAGCATTTCCCACAGATGTTGGCAAGGCTGCAACTGCAGCACAAGATGGGATAGTCTTCATGAGCACACAATCCTGCTACGAAACATGAGACACAATCAAACCCAGTATCGGGGTGAACACATATATATAATTCTAATTAATTTTTCAATTAATTTTCATCAGAGAAATTGTACATCGTAATATAACCTCTTTTCCTTGCTGGTTAAAATCACTCCCAGAAAAATTAACAAGTTGGAAATTGCTCGTCAAACGTGGCAAATGAGGTGCGTTCGTACTATAACTAGTTTTATAAATATTTTTTGCACCGCATATTGTAATGAATGTATATTTTAATGCACTTCATAAGTGCATATCCATTTCATTCTGTTCGAAAGGCTGTAACATCATTAAAATGCAAATGAAATATTTTTTTCCCATTGGCCGTCATGTAACGGAAAATTTTTGACTGTCCCTGTCATTAAACTATACATCCGATTTACATAAAATTTGAAATGACTCGACAAAATTTTGTAACAATTATATATTTAAAATTTCAGACCATTCGGTCGGGTAGTTTTTGCTCTGTTATATGCGGACAGACGGACGGACTGAACGACGACTATAGGTGCTACGTAGTTATGTAATTACGAACGCACCTAAAAATTGATAATATGCATGCAAAATCCATTGGGTTGAGATGTATATAGGATATGTAAAAGCAAATTTAAAGAAATGCATTCACAACCAAAGAATTTAAACATACAACTTCCTGAAAGTTTTTGACAGGAGTTCCTTACAGGGATGGAATAGTGTTGCCCCAAAGAATCAATTGACACCGCTAAATTTTAATAGTATTATTCGTCTTACTTCAGGATAGAAAATTCTGAGACTATTAAAGGCGAAGAATACTATAAATAATTAGTGGTGACAAATTGCTGCGTCACTGTTCCATCACTGTCCTTATTTTATGCAAAACATTGAGCAATGAACTATAACAAGACTTGCGTTTAATACTACTTTTTTTAATATATAAAATTTAGAAAAGCGGCTCCTTTTTAAAAAACTTCGGTACATCTAAATTCTATTTTTTTTTAGTTTTTTTGGATTTTTATTTTGTAGCGTCGGTTCCTACACAGCTCGTAATCACTAAAACAAAACAAAACTATAAACTTGTAAAACAACGATATTTATTATTTCTTAGTAATAATCATTAAAAACCCCTTGAAGACCTTCTCTGTGCCACTGATAAATCGTAAAAAAATGATTAATCATAAACAATAAACTACAGATTTATAATGTATCAGTTCCATTTTTTCCTTCTTAAAAGAAATTTTAAGAAAAATTGTATTTGCAATGCAACAAAATTCAGAATTTTACTTTCCATCTTTTTGTAGAACAAATATTTTATATATATATATATATATTAGAAGGTTCGCCTTTTCTAATCTGAAGTATTTCTCAGCAGAATTGCAAAATACACTGCAACCGTCACATTTTTTCTAACATCCATTTCATCATCGAAAATGAATGAGTTTCAATCATTTATCGTTGGTAATTTCACGTTTCCAATGAAAATATTTTCTATATGTTCCAAATTCTAACGAAAATAGGTTCATCTTTCTAAAAAAAAATCGGTATATGGGGCATTCTCACAATCTTTTGACATTCGGGAATAAAAATCTGGTGAAATTAAACTTGCTAAAATAACATTTTAATCTGATAGACCTTAATGATTCGAAATAAAGAAAAAAATGGACAGCAGAGAAAATTTTTTTACTTAACTAAGGTTTAAGTTAAACTTGAGAGTTTAATTTTCCTTACCATTTTACCACTAAAACTTTCTATTTTCTTCTAAGTTTTTACTTTTAAGGAATTTGCATAGTACCCACAGGACATTCAAATAAGAAATAATAACAATGTAGTATTTTTAGTACAAAATTTTGGTATAACATCGTCTTAAAGGGGTGTTAAAAAATTGACAGTAAGGAAAATTACTACCTATTTTTAGGCAAATCATGTTAAGACTAAGTGATAGCCACAATGTTCATTGATTTTTAGAAACAGTTATTTACATTGGATTAAATTAAAAAAATACTTAATTTACCTCGAAAATTGCAGGAATAAACGTTAAGACTACCAATAAAGCCACGATGCTTGAAATTGATATTTAAATGCTGATTTAAATTCTGCAGTCAATTTCCTGTCAAAGAATTTTTGACATTCTTTCTCTGGAATACTTTGCCATGAGAAAAAAGTTGAAAAACATTCCGTGGCTGCATCTGAAGTGATTTTCTGTATAAGTTTAGCAAGAGGGATAGTAAGGAATATAAAACCCAGGGACAGAGTTAAAAAAAATAATATCAACCGTAAAAATGTGTGCAGGTTAATTTTTTACTACCTATTTATATAAAACAATTGTCCCAGTTTTGAAAGAAAATGACATCGAATTACGTTTATTGAAACAATTTTATACAGACAGCTCCAAACTGAAAACTCAGCATCAGGGACACGGTACGGTATAGAAATTTTCCTGGTATTTGGACCTTCAACATTTTCCAAAACTTATTTATCTCATTAATATTGTTATGCAATCATGCAATGAGATGTTCCCCAGTATATGAAAAAAAAAACCACAAGAATATGTACTAAAAAAAAGTATTATTGAGGGACATAAAATTCAAGATCGTGAAAATGCCCCAGATACCAAAAAAGAATAGATTTACTATAATCAGCTCTTTCTTTCACGAAATCTTTAACAACTGAAGAACAAACTTTTAAATCGGAATGAATTTTAATCGAAATAAACTTTCTTTTCGAAGTTTGTTCGATCACGTTAGTTTGGGGAAGGTGGATAGTTTCCTAAAAGTAAATTATATTCGTGCATATTTTCAACATGCACAGTAACCGTCACTTTCGTTCGAATAATCTTTGACATCTAAATATAAGGTAAAAACCGGCATGAGTTTCGATCAAAATAAACATCTATCATGTAGATTTGGGGAAAGAAAACAAATGCTGACTTTCTATTTAGAAAGTGATCGGAAAATGAAACTTTAAATATATCAATGTCTGTAAACGAAAATAACATTCTTCCTTATCTTACAATTTTACCTAGAATACAATCTTAAAAAATTTAATTAAATTCCGAAGCTGTCTTTTGATGCGAAAATAAAACTGAACAAAGAGTTCGTCAGATTCTTTCGTTCTTTTCTTTTTGAATTTTACAAAAGTTTCCGATGTCACGTTTGAAACTGGATCACTTCTTTCTAATAATGTGCATCTTTTACAGAGAGCAAAGTTACCTTCATCTGTCGAAAACGTGTTTCCACCTCAGCGTACGACTTTATGAACTTTATCCCGATATGAGTTTCTTCGTTTCTTGTTTATTGTCGGTTGGATTCTATACATTTCTTTTCTGCAAGTTTTGTTGTAAATATAAATAAGATCAGAAAACAAAAAAGTGTAAAAATATTCAAAAGAAAAATATATAATATGAATTTTAACAGGTAAAAATTGAATTTAAAAAATCAAAAAACCCGTCTGCGTAAAAAGCGAACCAATTAATTATTTCTCTTCAATGTGAAACTATTTTTTATATTGCTTACCTATTTTTTTATTTACTTGTATTGATGACTTTTAAGTTGTGTTTAATTGTTAGTTCCTCTCTATAAACACTGTTTTAATGAGGGCTATAGATGTCTATGATGGTTAGGGTTGCAGTAAAGCTATAGATCCTACCTACACAACTTCCAGGTTGTGTCATATTTAAACGGAGCTTCTGACTGTAAAATAGTCAATGAAAGATCGTCTTCATTTTGCAAGATCTATCCAATGATATGCCATTCAATAGGGTGCGTAAAAAAATTTTTTCGTCTCCACAGTCATTTTGTATTTTATGGCCGCCCTTTTGAATTTATAAAAACAAAACCTACCCTATAAACCTCGGACGGTTAAGACGAATCGATAGAGACCTCATCCATTAAAATCCATCCAGCCGTTGGGATGTTTCGAGGGTATAAAGAAATCCACATACCCAGATACGCGTGAAACACATAACCCTTCTTGGCAGTCCGATAAAAATTTCACAGTCTTACTTAAAAGGCGACTAAAATAATGTACAAAAAGATATTACAAGTTAAAAAATATACATTTTATTTAAAACTTCTTAGTACATTCAAGCTTTTCCATTCTCATTATCAGAGAATATTTTAATAACTAAATGTTGTTTATTTATACAAATGTCACATTGTTTTGAAAATGAGAGAGCCAATAATTATTCGAGTGGAAAGTAGAAGTAGCAGTTTATTGGATTAAATTTAATTAGAGAAAATGTATGCTATTTTTACAGTTCCATTTATTTTATGACATCACTCTGTTCTGGAACGTCAATTTCATTTTAAATCAGTACCTGGAAAGTCGAAGTAGCAGTGTTTCAGATTAAATTTGCGTAGAAAGAAAATATTTACTACTTTATTAATTGTACGTATTTTTGCCGTACCTTAGATTTTAATACGTCACTTTGCTCAAGTTTTCAGGATTTATTTTCAAGATATTGAACCATACACTGGGAATATTGTACGATAGGGTGTTGTTACATACTTGATTGTTTTTACACAGGATTTCTATGGATTTCTTATAGTGGATGCGTAATAATTGCATATTCAGAATTGATTTTTGCATGATCAAAATCTATTGCGATATTCTGATTTAAACTTAAACGAGAGAGAGCTGTGGAGTGACGACAAAATTTTCAAAACAATGTGACGTATTTCAAAAATAAACGACATATAGTTATTAAAATATCCTATGACGATGAGCTTGGAAACGCTTGAAAGTACGAAGAAGTTTTAAATAAAATGTATGTTTTTAACTTGTAACATCTTTTTGTTCATTATGTTAGTCGTATTTTAAGTAAGACAGTGAACTTTTTAAAGTTCATATTATATATTTTATGTTTGAATCAAGGCGAAAAAATGCGTTTCGTCATCTGATTTTATTTATTCAAAAGAAATCGGAACGCTAGTTATAACTGTACTTTTCAAATTCTTACAAAGTTCTTTATAAATGATTCATTTTTACTTTCTTCTGTCTTTTCAAGAAGAAAGTATTGGATTCCTGAAAATTTTTGACTTTCGGTTTTCGACGGATTTACACGTTTTAGGGGTCAGGGATTCCGAAAAACATGCTTTTACAAAATGTCTCTCTGCGTGTCTGTGACTCTGTCTGTCTGTATGTATGTGACACAAATTTTGTGGGCGCTCTATCTCAAGAACTAATGCACGGAATTTAATAAAAATTTATATTAAGTTTGTCCCAAATATAAATGGGTGCTGATTAATTTTTGGTGTAAATTGCTCAACAGGTGGCGCTACTATGCAACATTTTTCACGATTTCCACAATAGCTCGATTTCCAGAACTCATGCACGTATTTTCGTCAAACTTCAGATTCAATTAGTCTTTGACATGAATTGACGTTTTATATGTTTTGGTGTAAATCACTCTACAGATGGCACTGCTATGCTGCATTTTTTGCTATTTCCGCAATAGCTCTATCTCAAGAACTAATGCTTGGATTTTCAACAAGTTTCAGATTCAGGTATACCTGGATATGAATTAGTTATGTTTATGTTTTAGTGCAAATCGCTCAACAGGTGGCGCTGTTATGCTGTATTTTTCAGAATTTCCACTATAGCTCTATCTCAATAACTAATGCCCGAATTTTCATCAAATTTCAAATTCAGATATACTTTGATATGAATTGGTGCTAATTTGATGTAATTTCTTGTACAGTTTAAATGATTTAATTGACGTGATTTACATAGAAGAAATTTTTGTGATGGCCAAAACATACTAGTTTCATGTAGAGTCACCCGAATAATAAAATGTAAATTAGTTTTAAAGCGGTTAATAGCTATAGGAGCGGCTTTACTGGCAGGACTGGCTTCTCTATTAGGCACACTGGGCGGTCGCATAGAGGCTCCAAGATAGAAGAACCGTCCCAGTACCCGAAAACGGATTCCGTTTTTACAGTGTTTGAATACGAAAACTTTTATATCCAAACACACGTATATATGAGGACGTGAATTTCAAAACTCGCCTCATCCAAAATTTAAAAAATCGAGTTTTCTCTACCAATCTATTCTATTGGTAAACCTGCACAGAAAAAACGTTATAATCTGTAAAAAAATATTTTTATCTTTATTTTTGGGTTCTTAAAATATTGGTTTGGTTTCAAAACTCGCCTTATTCACTAGGGAGTTGGCAACAAACTAGCTTTATCCCTGTGCATGCGTAAGATCAACGGACGACTAGCTTATCAGCTACTATCATAGTAATTTTCCTTCATTTCTCTGCGACATGTTGATATTTTCGTTTAAAGTTTTTGCCTGTTCTATTCATACAGACTAATTAAATAAGTTTTACAGCATGTCTTATGTATAACGGACAGTGGATAAACTCTTGCATTTTGTGAGGGAAGGGGGAAGAAAAGAAAAATAAATACGAACACATGGGCTAGTAAAGAATACACGCAAAAGAAGATCAAAATATAAATTCAAAATGGAGAATCGCTTTCTATATTTCTTACTATAAGAAGGTAATAAAAGATTTAATTTTTATTCTCAGACATAAACCTAAGGCATTTCCGATCTTCTTAAAGAGCACTCACCAGAAAGAGAACCTCTAGTATTCAACTCTCCAATGCAAGATGTACGACGCTTCTACCAAGCTTTTTTTTCAAGCAAAGACAAAACTGCATAAGATAACTTTATTTTGACGTTCACATCTCAAACATCCTCTTCAAGAAACCGTACTTTCCTTTCATGAAACATTCAGAAAAGTAAAATTTTCACCTTGAAAGTTCTTTTAAATGCATCAGTGCGCTTTAAAAGGCATTATCATAAGGTACTATATAAAGACTAAGAATCATGGCCATCTTCAAATTTGTGGAAGTCCATTTCGGAAGATTCATGGAATATCAAAATTCAGAGTGTAAAAGTTGTGCTAGAGCCATCTAAAAACTGGACTTTCTTTTTGAAAAGGAGGAGGAGGGAGCCCACGGAAATTAAGAGAAACTTAAGGATGTCCCTGGTTTGTTAAAAAAACATTTTAATGAAAACGGGTCAGAAATGGAGGTGCTTACTTTCTATAAAAATATTATTTCTAAGGAATCAGGACAGAAGGAGATGGTGTATATAGATAATATTATATGTTATATAGATTATATTATATTACATTCCTTTAAAAAAAGTTATTTTAATCATAAGCTATTTATGGTAAATTTTATTTAATTGTTGATAAGTTTGCTTTTTTTTTTATAATAAAACGTAATGCTAAATTTTAATCATACTTATTGCCCTCATAAGGTTTATTTTTTAATATTATTATCCGATGACCAAAAATGGAAATTATTAATTTCTTTCAGCAAGTATGACAGACGATTGGCAGCAAAACTCTTCTTATCCATAGGTTGGCAACAAAACTCTTCTTATCCGAAACTTTTTTCACTTAATTAATTAAATCAATTAAAGTAGATTTTCCAACTTAACACAATGTTATCTCAGAGCAACTAGCTATAAGTATACAAAAAATTGGAGGTATTCGATACATGGGGTCGCAGTTATAGGTTTTTCGCGATTTCCCAAAATTTGATTTTTCGGATGAGGCGAGTTTTGAAACTCACGTTCTCCTATATACAATGCCTTTGAAAATCAAATCGAAAGACAGCTAAAAAGTTCTCGTAACAAAATCTGACAAAAATCTCTAGTGTTTAGATGACCTATTTTTAGTTTATATATATATACAGGGTGAAGGTGAGTCTAAATTGTTTTTACAAAATACGAGGAGTGATAATGCACATCTAGAGGAACAGTAATTACCATCGAACATAGAGTCGCAAACCACTTATTTAGTCTTAAATGCAGCGTGTTTCATTATAATCAAACTCGGTTTGATGGTAATGGTTTAAAAAAATAACAACATTGCTGTGAAAATCTAATGATATGCACCTAGTTTTGTATGAAATGTGATAATATCCCGAAACATTCTTGAAAAATAGGGTGTTGATGATGAAACAAGCAATTGATGATACCGTATGGACTGGTAATCGCAGTCCGAAATGTGGAGCGTCAAGTGTATACTTCTGGCATTTATAATGTAGATTTCTACCTCTTTTTTTATGTTTTCAGGTTAGAAATAAAGCAAGTCTGCAAGATGCATGTCTGTTAAAAGTTTCATTATAATAGACCGCGGTTTTCTGAAAGCTATGATCCATTTGTTCTACTCAACGTCACACCCTTCAGAACTATAATATTGTTGTGATTTTTCCCACTAAACTTGGTTTGCGACTCCATGTTATATGGCAATTTTTTATCCTCTTGATGTCTACTATCGACCCTCTGATTTCGAAAAAATAATTTAGACTCTTTAGATTCACCTGTTGAGATGATGATTGCACATGTGAACATGGGGCATATGTGAAAAACACAACTTTTCAATAGCTATTATAAGGTGTTTTATTTGAAAAAAATTACTAAAGATAATAGCACCTGTAGACATATGGAAAAAAAATTTGAAGCTCTTTGACATTTTGTTTGTCCTCTGTAGCCAAAACACTGTTTTTAGATTTCAAAAGTAAAATCTTTGTTTCAAGTTGATAAGCGAATAATTTTATTTATTTATTCATTTATTTGAATTTGAGTGTTTTATCATATACTATGAATACTAATAAATATTTTTGATAAAGTTCTCTTTCTTCTAAAATTGGGAAACGGTAATGATTTATCAATTTAACAGAAGCAGCAATGTGGGGCATTTGTGAACAGACTAGTTCGGGGCAGATATGAACAGTTCATAAGTGCCCCCAATGTAATCATTCTGTGAATCTGTTCCTTTCTGTTAACTTCATGAGAAAAAATGTCAGTTCTATTACCTATAATTGAACCACCAATTGGAAGAAGGGAATAAACGCTACTTTTTGACACATTTATTTTTCTACATTTTTACATTTTTTAGACGTGTAGCACTTAATAGTGAGTTCGAAGAAAATAACAAAAAACATTTGCTTCGTATGTTTTTTTTTATTTTCTTTGAACTCACAACTAAGCGCTACGTCTAAAGAATGTAAAAGTGTAGAAAAATGAATGTGTCAAAAAGTGGCGTTTATTCCCTTCTTCCAATTAGTGGCTCAATTTTCCTGAAATAGAAGATATTTTCCCACACAAAGTTGATTTTGTATTGAAACTTCCTCAAACACATCTTTCAGCAAGTACATAAAGAACAACAAGGTCGTTTACGTTGAATTGTACTTTATAAATTTAATGTTTTCTAAAATGAAATAAGTGTTATTATAATTTTACTAAACGGTTTACAACAATATTTTTATGCATTGTTAATAAAAAAGTATTACCTTAAACAACTTTGCAAAATTTTCTATTATATTTGTTCTAATCTAGCAATGATGACTTACTTCCATCTCTAAAACAGCTATGTATATGATGCTTTGAATGGAGATAGATATCAGTAAAATTTAAAGAAAGTAAAATTTTTAAATTGATAACCACCTTAAAATCCCGATTGTAACACCCCCCCCCCCAAAAAAAAAAGCAAAAGTAGTTTCAAAAGAAAAAGTAGTTAAATTTGGGGGAAGGGTTACAGTTGAGATTTTTTTAATCATTAAAAAACCCTTCTTTATCTATAATTTACAAGTAAATAAGCCAAATACAAGAGTGAGAATCTTTCGTATTTCGGCAGATTTCCAATAAATAGTATCTAAATGCCCCTCCCTAAAATTTCCCCCAAACAAAAACCCCTAAACAAAATTTAAAAGTTATAATTTCTTTTTTTAAATTACTTCTTTATTTTCTCATTTTATTGCAACAATACTTAATGAATCATCTAAGTGTCTAGGGTGTTTCATTTTTCCAAAGATGTGATTTTCATATGACTTTGCCTGCGCCTCGAGTCTGAATGATGTAAAAGATATATATGCAAAATTTCAAGAAAATTGGAAAATATTTAGAGGTTGCACACTTTGATCACTTTTATTTCAAATTAGTGAAATTTCTTTAATTGAAGTACTTTGTGCTAATGAACTTCTCATTTGTTTCTTTCATCTTTTGAAGGTAATTGTACTTTAACATGAGAACCTTAAGAGGAATTTGGCTGCTAGGAAAGGTGCCTAATGCTGAGCTTTTATTAGCTCAACTCCTTGCAAAGGAACAAGTACTCTTAGTTTTATTTACTATCACAAGGATATAAAAGAAAGACTTTCAGACTCTGCTAAATCTACCAGTCCTAAACTACAGGAAGTATAGAAGAAAGCAAATGTTCCTGTTAAGACGGAGGAGAATATCAGTGCTGGTTTACAGAAGATGTACAAAGAATAACAGAACCTGAGTGAAGAGAAATTGCGAAACACGGATAAAGCAAATGTGAAACAACAGATTTGGTAAGGTGATTTTGTCAAGTTATTTTACATTTCCTGGCAAAATGTGATGGCCATGACTAGCTATCATAAGAATATAGATAATTTCTTAGGTCACAAAGAGAAAATGATATGAGTTCGTCAGTTAGTGGAGTTGACAAGATTTTCGCCTAAAAAAATGAACTAAGTACACAAACGGGTTAACTACCTCCAAAATGTCCTAAAAGACAGAAGTCATCTAAGAGAAGATTACAAAGAGTTATTACACTTCTCACTCCTGTACTTAGAAGGTGGGTCTAAAAATGACTTCAGTTTCAGGATCCGAGAGGCTCTGCATCAAGCAAGGTGGATGGCAAAGGCAATATATGCGATTAAATTGTACCCTCCTCTAAACAGTTGAATATTCCTCAACGAGAATGGAAAGGAATGAACAGAGTTGCACATTGTTTCATCATCATATATGTTCACCTTTGGCTTGAGGCAATTGTAAGTCGATGTGCTCCAAAGAAGGATTTGGATATACTGCAGCTTCTGAACACTTACCCAGATGCAGATGTCAAAAAAGCTGCTCTCACAGTTGCTAAGTTGATACAGATACATTTGGTATCTTTTGGAAACAAACGTAGGTTTGGCTTTTTTGGACATATGTGTTACTCCTCCTAATAAGGGAAATATGACTCTAAATTTAGAAACCAAACCTGTAATGAAAAAGGAAATGAAACTATTCGAGTTAAAAACCTAGTTTTTGAAGGAAAAGATCTGAATCATTTCATTACTAATAAAACAAAGACGTTCTTTGAATAGTTTGGGATCCACAATGTGATAGAATACTACAGTGATTCTTTAAGAATCCATGTGAACGTTCTTATTGTGGTCCATGATACAGCAGAAAGAGGAATTGATCTGATTAAACGAATTGGTTAGGGAGAAACAACAAAAACATATCTTGTTGAGGGTAGTCAAACTTCACAGAAAAGTCGTCACCGAGTGAACAAAGAAGAGATTGCATCGTTCAAAGTTGATTAATATAACACATGTTTTTCGTATCATGCTGCCTATTAATCTTAGTGTCTAATTTTTGTATCATTTGAAGTTTGTGATTTCTAGTTTTCCAAATAAAAGTAATTAACATTAAAATTTCGTATTTTTTGCCTTCTTTTACAAAACTGATCAAAGTGTGCAACCCGTAAATATAATCCGATCTTAATGAAATTTGGCGTATATGTCTTTTATATCGCTTAGTCTCGGGGCGTAAGCAAAGTTTGCAAAAAATTTACATTTTATTTTTTGCCTTACAAAATGAAACACTCTAAGTCTCCCCCTTAGGGGCTACCAAATCTACTTATTTTCATTTTATAATCATTTGCTTAAACATATCAACCTGGAACTAGAGAAATGTATATATATATAAATTTCTTTATGGGGAATTTAGCAGGTAATATAACTAATGATTATGATGACAAATGAATAACAGAATAAAAATCATATCAAAGGATATTTTTCCTTGTGTTCACATGTACCCCAAATGTGTTCAAAACTACCCCGCTGATGGGGAACATGTGAACAATTTTTTGAATTTATAAAACTATTAAAAAAGATAAGAAGAACTATATAAGGGATTTAAAAAAATTACCATGTGTAAAGGTGAGTTCTGTTTACTATATTGAGTAATTTTTGTTTATAGAAATTAATCCAGTTATGAGAAAAACTTATATTTATGCAAACTGTTCACATGTACCCCCATCTCTCTTATATATATGTGAAGTTTGTTCGTAAGAGCTAATATCAGATCGCACATTTTAATTGTGAAATTGTGACTTAGGGTGCTAATTTATACGATCGATGTGAAGAATATTCCGATGTCTTAAAGTATAGCTCCAAGTGAGAAAAGGTGGTGGTTGTTTGCAGTTGTAATTATTAATTCATACGGTCATGGCGTAGATGTAAACAAGGCAATGAATTTAGGAATCCAGAGATTTCTCCTTAAAAGAAAAAAGTCAGCTTGTCGTTCGAAGGCATTTATTCACCAAGCATAAAAATTTAAACAGTTCCCACATTGTATTAAAATTCCGTGAAACCTTCAGGCTTTGGCATGATACTCTGTCTTGCTGTAAGATCTTCAGGAGCAATTTAGAAAACTACAATACTAATAGATACCAGATAACACTTTCTTGAGCCAAAACAAAACAAAACAGAACAAACAAACAGAACAAAACAGAAACAAACAGAAACAAAACAGAAACAAGCAGAACTTGAAACAAAACAGAATCACAGCTCCGAGTTCAGTGCATTGGCTTTTCGTTAAACTCGCGGAGAAAAACAAATAATATTCGAAAACATAAAACTAGCTTTTCTCAGAATATTATAGATTGGATAGCTGATAAAATTTATGAAGGGACTAAAAGCTTTAGATTAAGATTTTAAATAAGATAATTATTAATATAAGCGTTTTAAGATTAAGGGGATATTAAATAGGAATAATTAACAGATATTATTAAGAAATAGGAAAATAGTGAATATGCCGGAAAATTAGATTAATTTAAAGGAAATCCGAAGTAAAATTTTTATATAACATATATCACCTTTGAATCAAAATTTATCTTACAACTACATTTTAAAATGTTAACCGAAATTCTAAATGAAGATGGTATTATGTATGTATGTATGTATATCTACAATAAAACCATATAAAAAACTATTAAACCGATAATAAATAAGGAATTATTATGAAACGTTAGATAATAACATCCCTTCAATATCGTTAAATGCACCGAATTTAAAGAAAGGGGAGAAAACAATTCGTAAGTAGAAGTTAAGAACATTACAATAAGAAAATTAAGTCATATATGGTGAAACATTTTATCTATACCAATATTCTAATATACAATAAAATCGAAAAGGATTTCTGTTTGAATACAGTAAGCGATTAAGGTGAAATTTCCATATTCAAAACACACGATCTACTGCGACACCACGCATGAAAGTCAAGGAAAATTAAGTATGGATCAATCTTGAATTCGAAATAAGAACAAGACAGAAAATGTACGTCAAACGTGGCATATGAGGTACGTTCGTACTATAACTAGTTTTATAAATATTCAGATCTTGGTGCAATAGCTGTTGCGCTCTTAAGCAGCAAATGCATGAATACAAAATTTATTACGATTCAATCTATTAAATTCAGTCATGCGGAACTAATAGGACATCATCACCCTGAAAACCTTAGAAACTTTACCTCTCAAGGGATATCATTGCATTAAGGACGTAGGATAGAATTTAATAGAATTAAGAAAACTTTTGTTAATATCTTTTTAAGTTTTGATTCGATTTTCAAAAAAATTGAAAAGACTCGACACAATCCGGCAACGATTCTACAGATAAATTTCAAACCATTCGGTTGGGTAGATTTTGTGCTATTTTATGGGGCCAGACGGATACACAGATAGACGGACGGACTAGGTGACGACTATAGGTTTTTTATATAATTACGAACGCACCTAAAAATGATATACCAGAAGAAAAAATCATAATAAATATAGTATTCTCCTAGGAAATGGAACGCGAAAAATGTGAAACTTTCAGTTTTATTAAATCTCTTCTGTCTAACTTTTAAATATTAATTTACCCTGTTTAGTTACATTTAATTTTTTTTTTAATTTTATATATTTTTCCAATCATACTGATTGGTAATAACATCATACAAATTGATATTTTTCCAACCGAGTGAAAAAAAGCCGGGAGTGAAGAAAAGTTCACATTTTTGAGAATTATTTCACTGAATTGATGAAGTTCTGTTCGTATCATCCTACACTCGGTAAAATTAATGCGCAAATTAGTCGCCTTTACATACGCATATGCGTAAATTCGTAAAACTACACCTTTGTCATAAACATTTACTCGAATTTATGTGTCTTTATCGGCTTAATGGAATTGTATAATTTGTTATCATTTCAAGAAGTCAAACAAGTGTGTAAATGGTAAAAAAATGTACGAATTTACCTGAATTTGGTGTGAATATTACACAGGTATATACGTAAGAATATTACACAGATGTATGCGTAAGAACATAGTATTATTACCTAGAAATATTCGTACGAACAGAATATTATTATATAGAAATATGCGTACGAATATTAAAAACGTACAAACGTACCTTCGTACAAAATTTTATTTTACAGTGTATTTAGTCAGATTATACAGGCTCTGTTCATAAAGTGTGACTATACTGTTTCCGGGCTTCAAAACAGCTTTATCAGAGAGATGGCGTGCAGTAAATATAATTTCCGACGATCCTGTTTCTTGTAAATTAAAGTTAGGCTATTTTGTGCTCTTAAAACAAATCTGCTGGAAACAAAACCAAAACAAAACCGGGCACACAAAGCACACGTGTCTGTTCTTCCTGTAAATTTGTTTTGCGACCATAAAAATATTTAGTTCAAAATTTACATCCCAAACTATAAGGTTATGTACTATGTAACAAAAAATCCATCGATTTTGTTTATTACGTAGATACATGTGTACTCATGTGCAATTTGCACGTTAAACTGTGTATTTCAGAGTTATCTTATATCCTTTTACACACTTATGCAAGACGCTTAACACACTAGGCGTGTACTTGAAAATGCCACTTTTCACTTATAGAAAAATCGTTTTTGTATCATCAATATACCTGTTTTAGTGTGTAAATTTATGCATTTACTTTTTAGAGTGTATCTAGTTAGATTTTATACGAACAAGAAATGAGTACCGAAGTGTTTCGTGAATCTTGTATAACACGAAGAAATGCAACAAATAGCAAAATAGAATAAATGTAAAACATATATACACGAACTCCAAAATAAAAATAATCTGACTCCCCGATGTATCACACTCATCCCGTAACATCGCGCCCGCAATCCCGAAGAAATCCCGCTGCGGGGTTACATTTCCCATTTCATATTCTGACGAAATTCGCAATCCATCTATTTGGACGTGACGAGTTTCGGGAAAATGCGATGCATCTTAAAGGATTACGCTGAATGAAACGTGTCGGCGTCATCGACATTTAATAAAATATCGTGAGCCATACTCTTTTGTAAAGTGATGCATCTCAGAAATGTCATTTTTGAGATAGCGGTACAAACATTATTAATAGTTCGAACGGCATATTGGATAAAAGTTTAGTATGTCATAATGCTCTGGTTTACAGGGATCACAAATGATGCGGGAAAAAAGCGGGTTTAAAAAGCGAGTTGCTTCAGTTTACTGTGTATTTATTTATTTTTAAATCGGCAAAAAATAATACTCTAGTTTTCATGATTCGTGTGTAATTTTGATGAAAGTAGAGTACCGTTATAAGAGAGTAGCGATAAATAAACAGTAAAATTAGTTGGGCAACAGAATTTTGGACCGAATTGACCCCAAACCAGAACTGACCTTAACTCAGTAAATAAATAAATAGAAATGCTTAATTCATCTTTAAAAGTTAAACTTAACTTACACTATGTGCAAAAATACTTAAAAGATGAGGCGATATTTAAAAAGATGTTAAATTATTTTAATACCGCAGTTCTTTCAACTATAAAAACATAGTCTTCCTCAGAAAATTACAAGAAATACTGTTGTTATTAACGTCTAATTTTCAAACTCCATGTAGATGGTGACAAAGGAGTGAAAGTGAAAGTCAATTTTTCTTTTCGTTTACATCTGGAAAACTACGTGAAAATAAAACATGGATATAGGGAAGTGGAATATTATTCGTTTTATGATTCTTTAAGTAAACTGAGCCAAATTCTGGGTATGTTGTAGGATAAAACGTCATTACAAACAGTATTTTCTTTAGTAATAATTTCTATTGATTCGCGGATAATTATAATCGGGGAAGCAGAATATACAAGTTAATTTCGAAGAAGCAAAAATTATATATCCCTCAAAGAATTATCATGATTTAATTATCCGCGAATCAATAGAAATTATTACTAAAGAAAATACTGTTTGTAATGACGTTTTATCCTATACAACATACCCAGAATTTGGCTCAGTTTACTTAAATAATCATAAAACGAGTAACACTCACATATGACAGCATTACACTTTAACCCCTTCAGGGGCGGTGGCTAGAGGGTCTAGCCACCTAATTCTAATTCCAAAACTGACTACTGGCACCAAGAATATTTTAATAAAAAGTTGCTTTTGTAATTAAAGTGCAAAATAGCGTTTTGTTATTTATTAAGAAATTCCTTTGAATATTCTGGTGTCAGTCAATTATTTTATCAGTTTACGAACAGAATTTCCCTGCCCTGAAAGGGTTAAAAAAATTGAGTGTATCAGCTAACTCTGTTACGGAAAGTATATGGAATGAAGTTTTGTATTTAAGCTAACATCTCATACTAAAATAAAACTTTTTTTCAATTCCTACTATTAGTTCACACTCGCCCTATATTTATTTATTTATTTATATATACCATATATATATTGTTCAAATTTTCAATCGTTAATAAAATACTTATTATTCATCCTACCAAGATGAAATAACTTTTTTTAAAACTTGTACTGGATGACACTTGATGTTAATACAGTTTTTTCAAATATTAATTAATTCATTAAATTTTAATTAATTAATTTTAGTGTTACATAGGAGACAAAATGGCGGCCATTGGTTATTGAAGCATTTCATGCATATTCCTATCTATAAGGTGGTTACCATAGAGAGGACCCTGTTCTGTCGCCCAATACCGCCAAGTTTGTCGCCAACTTGGCACTACATCGCCCAATTGGGCGACCAAAGTCGCCTAAAGGGACGCCCACTTGGCGATATCTCTAATATTCCGCCAAATTCCCATAGACTTCCATTGTAAACCTATATGCTTATAGAAAATCAACAAATTGAGATATTTTAATGCAACAAAAACTAATATTAGCTTAAGGGATTATATTAAATTTTTCTTTGATGACCTAAGTAGGAATTGACTTTAAAAACAAAATTTTTTTATTACTTGTGTGTTTTAATATAGGATGTCCAAAGAAGAATGTCCCAGTTTCAATGGTGTATTATAACAATTCAATTTCGACTACTTACAACACATCATACGTAAAATTGTGGGCAAAGTAACCTTGTTTTTCTATAAACGTTCAATAGGTGCACCTTTATTTATAGGGCACACATCCAACCTAAAGTCCAATTCTTCCCACACAAGTACGGTGTCATGGAAACAATAGCCTCTTCCATTCTGTGTCTGAAACACGGAGAAAAATGTTTTGTTGAAGCCACTAAATTTTAATTAATATAGCTCCAACCAAATATTTTGGTTGGAATGACCAAATTATAGTTGGACTAACCAAATAATTTGTTAAATTAACAAAATCATTTGGTTAGTCTAACCAAAATTTGATCATTCTAACCAAAATATTTGGTTTGAGCTGTATTAACCAAAATTTAGTTGTGTCAGCAAAACAGTTTTTTCCGTAACTCTGGCAAATCATTAGGTAGCTGTGGAACTTAGACACAGTCAGGCAACTGAA
Source organism: Maratus speciosus (assembly GCA_963932465.1). Classification (NCBI taxonomy): domain Eukaryota; kingdom Metazoa; phylum Arthropoda; class Arachnida; order Araneae; family Salticidae; genus Maratus; species Maratus speciosus. The sequence goes on along the minus strand of OZ010786.1, from coordinate 664,282,099 downwards.
GTTCAAGACTCGCTTTCCAAACAGATTTCCTAGGACCACGCAGGTAAGATGCTCTGAAACGGTCAATATCCTGTACAGACACTTTTGGTCATCCCGTCGATGTGTGCCGTACAACTGAAGGTGCACCCATTGAACATTTGTAAGTAAAATTAGTTTAGTTTACCTTCCATTGGCTGTATGATGTGTTGTAAAAAGTCTAAATTAAACTGTTATAATATGAAACTGGGACATTCTTTCATGGATACACTATACACTTAATGGCCAGTGATGACCGGTTACTTGCAATTTTAGATGGTTTGTAAAAATTTAGAAAATTACACAAGGAATTATCCTGAAACTCCAGGTGTGTAAGCAGAATAGTATAGGTCATATATTTCCTTTAAGATTTTTTCCTTAAACCCCATAGGAAACCGTCAACAAATTGAAAAAGAACGAATATCTTTTGGATAACGATCTAAAAAAATAATGTAGCAAAAGCACTTTAACTCTAGAACATGATTAACGCTCGTATTCACCAACTACTTCGACCCCGAGTTATACCGATAACCTCGGTCGAACGCCCAACCGGTACGCACCTTAAATCCTGATTGGACGTCTCCTTGATGATGTCCAATCAAATGTTATTGTGAATTTCATTTGAGCGTTCGACCGAGGTTTTCTAGGTCAAGGTACATGGTGAATACGAGCATTAGAGGCTTATTGTAATAAACTGTGTCCATTTTTATGACAATAGCATGTATACTCGTAGATAAATTAATGTTTTTATAAAAACAGTTTTTTGTTCTTAATATAAAAAAAATGTTCTTCTCAGAAACTATGACAAACAACATTGTACACAATACCCTGCAATCAGAATTAAAAAATAATAAAAAATGAGCAGGTTTACTAAATAATGTTTCACTGCAGATGCCTGAATGCAATCAAAATATAATGTGCGTAATGTATTAGCTAAATGTATAGAGCAATTTTTGTGAAAGTCTCAAAAATTTAGCTTGAAAATTCTGAAAATTATCGTCCTAAGAATAAGCTCGTAATCTGTCTTCTCAAAACGAAACACAAAGATGAGCGGGTGTATCGAAATATAGTAGTGAGTGCAATATTGTGTACTTGGAATAGTGTGTAACATATACTATCTTTGGATATAGCCCCTCCTCTTTTTACTTCGTTTTGAGAAAAACGGATTTTGAGTTTATTCTATCGACGATAATTTTCAGAATTTGGAAGCTATATTTTTGAGGCTTTAAATAAAGTTGCTTTATACATTTAGCATTAGCTGTACATTATGCACATTATATTTTGATTGCATTCGCTCATGCGCAATGAAACATTATTTAGTAAGCTTGCACATTTTTCCTCCAATTTTTATTATTTTTTAATTCTTATTGCAGGCTAGTGTGTACAATGTGGTTTATCATAATTTCTGAAAAGAATATTTTTTTATATTACAAACTGTACAAATTATAAGCAAAAAACTTGGCAAAATTTGGGACTGTTTTAATAAAAACCTTAATTTCTCTACGAATATAAATGCTATCCTCTTACAAATGAACACAGTTTAATACAATAAGCCTCTTAATCATATTCTACAGTTTCAACGCTTTTGCTACATTAGTTTTTACAGGATTATTCAAAAGATATTCGTTCTTTTTCAATTTGTTGACGGTCCCCTATAGGGTTTTGGGAAAAAATCTTTACGGAAATATATGACACATACCATTCTGCTTACACTGCTGGAGTTTCAGGATAATTCCTCATGTGTTTTTCTAGATATTTAACAAAACATTTAAAATCGCAAGTCACCAGTCATCATTGGCCATATAGTGTATAGTGCAGGTTGTAGCAAATTTTGATATGAGATTTTATTTTTCAACTTCCATGGATTATGACAAAATATGAAAACTGAAAGATGCTAAGGCATACTACTGTTCGTTTTCAAAAGCCGTGCCTAGCATTCTGAGACGATTCTACTATCCAAAAGGGTGTTAAAGCTGAGATGGGTATTTTCAGACCTGACGCATGTTCAAAAGGACGGGGGGGGGGGGGATTCGCTTTTCGAAAACAAACAGTACAACAAACAGTTTTTATTTGGTAAATAGAGTACTGCATCAGGTCGGATGAAACGACTTTACCCGAACCCGGCCTGCAACCCGTGGGTAGTATTTGCGCTTATTTTTAATTTTTTTTTTCGTTTTCGGATGTTTGGATGTTTTGTTTTCGGTTCAATTTAGGGTTGGGGTTATGTTATTTCGGGTCGCGTTCGGTTTGACTGGATTTTTCAAAACAAAGTTCTCAATACAAAAAAATATAAAAAATCTGTATTTGAATATTAATGGGTGTATATATGTTCATTTTCATACAAAAAAAAATATAAAATTGGTAGTAGAGATATGACTGGTAAACCACTTTTCCATTATTGTATTAAGATATAGATTAATTTTCTTTCACTTTCGGGTTCGGGTTTCAATATGTTGGATTCGGTTTGATGAAATTTTTGTTGTCGGGTTCGGATTGAATATGCAGAATTTTCGTGTTTGTGTCGCTTCAACCCGGCCGGCGCAATACTTTTGTACTAAATCGAGGTCACACTCAAAGATTCACTGAAAATACCAGACGACTCAGTTCATGGGGGAAAACGAAACTTCATTCAAACCTATATCACTAACGAAGATATTAAACGATATATTGTTCAAACTCACATTTTGCAAAAAATGCGTTGACATCACGGAAGGTGCTAGGAGGGTCAGTGATACTGTATAATGCGAGCAAGAGTCCGAATTATGGAGCGTCTTGTTCAACCCAATATGGACTAAGAGGATCTCCACTTCTCTCGTAATATCGTTACATTTCACTTGTCTGTAAGTTCAGGTTTCGATAGAGGTTTTACTTATTACTTAACCATCATACGTAGTATAGGGTAAGTCTTGTAATCGTTTTAAAAATCGAAAAAAAATTTTAACGGATTTACACGTTTCAGACACTGGAGATTCCAAAAAACATATTAAAAAAAAAAAAAAAAAAAATTGCCGTCCGTCTGTGTGTGTGTGTGTGTGTGTAAACGCTCTATCTCCCGAACAAATTAAGATAGAGACTTGAAATTTAGTGTGTACTTAGGAAGTAATAATGGAAAGAAGCGTATTGAATATCAGTAACCTCTATTATACGGAACTATTTTTTCGGATTCTCGAAATATTCGTTCTGATAAAAGGTATACAAAAATTTTCGAAATTGTTTATTTGAAGGAGTCAATATAAAAGACAATAAAAAAACATAAATTTTGCATAAAAAATGAAGTCAATCAAGTGTCAAGAAAGTAATTAAGTGCCGAGATATTTGTAATTCTATTTTTCACACTCTTCGATTTTTCATGACCCTGTATTTCATTCAAATTTCAATTCAAAGATATATTTTAATTGGAAATGAGACGCTTAATCCAACGCAGTAAACTGTTAGTTAATAGGATTATAATTTTTCGAATTATAAGGATGTTTCTTTTACGCAATTCGATACTCGATTATCCCGCCGACCAAAGAACTATCGCCAAACTATAACATTAAATGCCAATAATGGCTTATCGTAAATGTCCAGCATTTAATACATCTCCAAACCTATAAGGAGGTTACCATAGAGGGGACCCTGTTCTGTCGCCAAATGCAGCCAAGTTTGACGCCAACTTGGCGATATGTCGCAAAATTTGGCAACCAAAATGAGTCGCAAAAATTGACTCCAAATTGGCGGTATCTCTAATATTTCGCCAAATTCCCATAGACTTACATTGTAAACCAATAGTGTTTACTTGCTTACAGAAAATCAACAAATTGAGATATTTTAATGCAACAAAAAGTAATATTAGCTATAGGGATTATATTAATTATATTTAAGGGAGACCAAGTAAATTAAATTGTAAAGTAACATGATACAATGCTTAGCATGTATCACATGTTTTATTTTCATATTTTATATTATGTATATCCATGATGGCTAAGTATTACGGCGGCCCCCAACGACTAGTTTTTTTTTAAGATACGGTCCCATTTTGTGAAAGTAAAAGCTATTTCTGTGGCATTCATTATATTTTTGTAAAAAATAACATTTTTAAACTACAGTGAAACTTCTATGTGCAACCACCTCCATTAAGCGACCACCTCCCTGAACGACCATTTTTTTACTGAACGAAATTTATTCCCATAGGCTCCATACGAATTTTACCTCCATTCAGAGATGATCCCAGTTGAACTCCTTCGATGAGCGACCCATTTCTTTGAAGAAAATGAAACAAATTCCGTTTTTTCCTGGTTGCTTGAGGAAGGTTTTATTAGAAAAATAATTCCGGAGAGCGCATTATTCATCAAACTTTTAAGCTTCGTTAAGATTTTTTTTATTATTATTTCGGTAACTTTTAAGTGTTTAAACCTCTTTGTGCCTTTTTAGGCAAGGAATTTATCTCTGATGACAAATTAAGAACTCCCCTCCCTTATTCTGTCAGGAAGAAACTCTCAAAGAAATAGTTAAATTAATGAAATCGTCCTTATTTAATCGTCCAAAAAATGCATTTATTTACTGAACTTCGAAAGGACTTGGAAATAAAAGTTATAAAAGATTAAACCGTAAATTCAAAGCAAACGTCAATGTATTAATTTTTTAAACTCTGCAGTCATTAACTTATGTAATTAACTTTTCTTTTGATACTTAAATTTCATTTTTTTTTTCTAATGTGAAAAATAAATTTTAGTAACATTGTTACCTTTTTTCAACAATTAAAATCTAGACTTAAACATGACCTCCATTAAGAGACCACCTCTCGGAGTGACCCATTTTTATTGGAACGGAGCGTGGTCGCTTTAGGGAGGTTTTACTGTACCTTAATTTTTGCTATAAGTGATACATTGAAAAGTTGAAAAATACATTTATTTATTCAAATTCGACATGTTTCATTGCTCTGATGGCAACATTCTCAAGAACAAAAGATAAAAATATTTTCACACACACACAAAAAAAAAAATTAGATTGAAAACTATTAAACAAAAATCACGCGAAATCAAGCGTAATGCAATATTAAAAATGGATATTGTTGAACGTGAATTATTTTATATTATTGTTTCATTATTCTGCAGAGATCTCTTTCCAAAGTTCAGGAAACTTTATGGAGGTTAAATCATTGCCTATATTCTTACTGCGTAAGAAGATCTCCGGATGGGAAATAAAATCTTGATGGATAAATTATTCTACTATTTTAAAAATTAATCTGTAAAGGTTCTTTGTTAGCCTGGCTAAAGCTGTAGATTTCATGTTGTATTTGATGTCTGCTAATGTTTTGTCTACTAGTTTTCAATTTTTTTTTTTTTTTTTTTTTGCGAGAATACTTGTATCATTTTAGTTCTTGAAAATGCTGCCATCAGAGCAATGAAACATAAATGCAATGAATAAATAAAGGTATTTTTTGCCTTTTAAATGTATTTTTATCCCTTATAGAAAAAATTAAGTTATCTTTAATATTTTCAAGTAATTTTTATATCTAGTTTTATAGAATTTTTAATTTAAGATGAAATCTAGTTACTCTTATTCAAACCACGCATTTATTATGAATAGCTTTTTAAACTTTTTATCTACTGATGGTACTTATAAGTATCACTCACTTTAATCTTTCATCCCATAGTGAATATTACTAACATTCTAAAGATGCTTTGCAAAGACACTCTTTTAACTCTAGTAGTTCTAGGTTTGTTATTTTAGCGAGGAAGGAGACTATCTTTGAAACAGTCGATGTGTTCAGTGCCGACATTTTGTACAGATGCCTCGCTCGTCTTTTTATCGCTACAAACGCAGTAAAGGATATAAGATAAGTGTTGGATTTTTTGCGTGGGTTCATTATGATCTTAGAATAAAATCTGACTAGCTATTTTAGGGGAACGGTGTATGTATTTGATTTAACAGTTGAATGACTCGGTGGTACTTATAAGTACCGTCAGTACAATGGGTGTTCAAATGGGTACAAAACTTCTTGTTTACTTTTCGTCTGTGTGATTATCCATCGTTTCCATCTGCTTTAAAATGTAATTACTAAAATGTAATGTAGTAATAATTTTCCTAGTATATTTTTTCTGTTCCATTATTTTTTTTGAATAGGAAATCGAAAAGTTGTGGCACCGGCTCTTTTTCGCTATGCTAGAAATGTCATACGTAAAGTCGTATATTGCATAAGTGAAGATGCTAGGGAACGTGTTGTCTCTGAAATATAGAAGTCGCATAACTAAAGGACTGCTAACACGATCGAAACAAAACAAAAAAAAAAAAAATAGTTTTTTTAACTCTTTCAGGGGCAAAGGATTTTCAATGCTAAAGTGTTGAAATAAATGATTGGCACCGGAGAGTATTTGTAAATACGAAAAAGGTTATATTTCACATGCTTATTAAATCGAAAATGTTTTACCACAATTCTGGTGCCTTGTGGGTTTTCTGTTACAATAATATTTTAGTCATAGTGTACTGACGGTAATTTAAAGTATCACTTTAATTATTTACCTCTAAGGAATTAAATTTCTTATGGGTGAGTATTTTTTTTTTTTTTTTTTGTTTATCTTTTAATTTTCATTGTAGTAACTGAAAAAAATTGCATGAAAAAAATTGCAATAGATAAAGAGTTAAGTCCTTCTGCTGAAGGTTTTCTTTCTGGTGAACTTGTTATGTTTGCAAATTACACATTTTAAAGGTTAAAAAAAATAAAAATAATAATGAGAATATATTTTTATGGAATTGAATTCTTTGCTGGAGCCTATTTTATTTAGAATTTTGTGAAGATCCTTGTTTTATTTAGGATCATTTTGTGAAAGTAGCCTATATTATATAATACAGTAAAACCTCCATAACGGACACCCCCAAATAGCAGGCCCCTTTATTTAGCGGACAACTCTATTTAGCCTCTCTATAGCGGACAAACTTCATGCTCCCAAGGTATCTGTTATTCAGAGTATAATATTGTATAATATTGTAATAAATGGATTTTTGTGAAGAGATCCAAAATAGCCATAAAATATTACCTGAATCGAACCCTGAAGTTTGTTAAATTGTACGACAATATTGGTACAATATCTTCCATACGGTAAATTAAAAATATATATTACTAAAATCATTATACAAAAACCCTGGAAACGGAATGGAATTAGATAACCCTGGATTTTTGACCGAGTAAATCGTTTGAACTCCTGTTTTTCTATTCAAAATCTGTTTATTATAGTGTTTTCTACCACCTCTTAAGGGGTCTCAGGACTCTTAAAGCTTCAAAAATTTCGAAATGTTTATTGTTTTAGATGTTAAACTCCTATCTTTCCTGAACATTTTGATATAATTGTATCCTTGAAAATCCCATTAGAACAGAAGTTATGGCTTTTAGAATTAAATCCGCAGAATAACGGAAGCCGCGTTTCCAAAACTTTGAAGTCATTTTTCTCTAAATGACGTTTTTGGACATAACCCGCAGGATACCTCAAACACTGCTGAATATTTTTTTTCATGAAATTTTCAAAACGTATGTTTCATGTTAGTCTGTATAAACTAAACCTAAAATTTCATTTTTATTGTTCAAAAAAATATTATTTTCGAGGATTACACTGTTGAAATTTTCAAAATTTTGTATTTGCTAAATACAACTTTGTATAAAAAATATAAAAAAAATGCTTTAAATACAAATTTATTTAGGTTCAGAGTAATTATTATTACCTGAAACATAATTAGGCACAAAAAAATTCATTCTAGTTTCAAAATTTATTTTGTAATCCTGCGCGTAAGCTCTCATACCAATTTTCTGCTCGACAAATGTTTGACAGTTTGGGGCCCCCTATAAATACTAATTTTGCATCTTGCAACTTTTTAAATACATGAAATGAAAGAACATAATTATATCTTTGACTCCACTTAAAATTGTGTTTTTAAATCATATACATTTTAAGATATTGAATGTTGAAAATGTTCCTTTTTTTTTCATTTTTTCCAATTTTAAGAATCCTGAGACCCCTTAACATACATTCTTTTTAAAACTTTCCAACAAAGTTGAAAACTGTTTATGCATTCTGTTTGTCTGTCCGTCTGTCCAAGCTCTAACTCCCATTAATAGACTCGGATTTTCATGCAATTGATAAAGGTTATTGAGAATCACTACAGCTTGTTTGGTATTGCATAGGAAGTATGTAGGATTAATAGCTCATTTACAGGGGTATTTAAAAGAATTCCATTACATTATGGTATAGGGGGGAAAATTGTTTGTAGAGTATTTTAATGACATTATGCTATTTCAAATGCATTGAAACTGATGTAAATCACTGAATTTCACGACGATCCCGTTAGAACAGGGCATTCATAGCATTTTTTATTCATTTACAGGGACGCACAAAAAAAGTCGGCTACTATACTTTAGTTGAGTAATAATTGCTGGAGTGTGCGTTTTAAAATTCGGTTTGCGCTTTTCAATTTAACTAATTTTTTGCATGGAACTCGTTATATATAAATTCTATACCACAAATACAAGGCTGCACAAAAGTATTCACCAACCGCTCTTATTATTAGAGGAAATTGCTGAAGGGGAATTTTTAATTGAGGTATATGTATTTCTTAAGTGAACTCAATTTTGGCATGCATGTCGTTAATAGTTACAAACTCAATATGCCCTATACAGGTCTGCTGAAAAAATTCGGATAACTTTCCGATTGCAGATGTGGGAACAGCTGAAATTGGGTTTTCAAGTGTGTTATGCGTTTCCATAGAGTTGAAATAGACATAACGTTTTAACTTATTAAACGGTCCCATTTTGTTACATTATTCAGAATGTGTTGGAAAGTGTTTCATAATCAATGCTTGACGCATGTTTTTTTTCTTTCTTGCTTAAATATCATGTAGATAGAAAATTAAAGCTTATCTTATTTCAACTTCTACCTACAACTTGCGAATTTAGAGATCCCTTCAATATCTTCTAAAATGTATTGCAAATATCTAAACAGGAAAGAAATATCATTTTCTCTTCAGTGATTTTAAGGAATCTGATTTTTTTTCTTTCATAAAATAATTGGACAGGTCAGCTCGTTCCGAAATTCTACTACGGTGGTCAGAAAAACCAGTCAGCCAATCACATTTAATGAGATCGGCTTCAAGATTTCTGTCTAGCAAATCCGATTAGCGTAGCGGATATCTTTACGCCAGGTTTTGTTTCCCTTAACTTTAATTGAAATATATTTTATGACAAAGAAATTTTTTTTTATATCAAAGAAAGCAAAATAAAATAATATATATGGGGCATTCTCACAATCTTTTGACTTTTATGTCCCTGAATAATAATTTTTATTTTAATACATTTTTTGTGGTTTTTTATTTTATATACTGGGGAACATCCCATTGCATGATTGATTGCATAACAATATTAACGAGATAAATAAGTTTTGGACGATGTTGGGCGTCCGAATATCAGGAAAACTCCTCTACCGTCCCTTGTCCCTGATGCTGATTTTTAAGTTTGGAGCTGTCTGTATCAAATTGTTTCAATAAAAGTAATTCGATGTAATTTTCTTTCCGAAACTGGGACAATTGTTTTGTATAAATATGTAGCAAAAAATTAGCCAGCACTCACTTTTACGTTTGATATTATTTTTTGAACTCTGTCCCTGGTTTTTTCATCCTTACAGTCCCTCTTGCAAACTTATACAGAAAATCACTTCAAATGCAGTCACAGAATTTTTTTCAAGTTTTTTTCTCATGCAGAAGTATGCTACAAAAAGAATGTCTAAAATTCTTTGACAGGAAATTTACCGCAGAATTTAAATCAGCATTTAAATATCAATTTCAAGATCGTGGCTTTATGGGTAGTCTTACCGTCCCGAAGGTTTATTCCTGAACTTTTCGAGGTAAATTAAAATAAATAAATAAATAAATAAATCCAATGTTAACAACTGTTTCTAAAAAATCAATGAACATTGTGGCTATCACGTAATCTTAACATGATTTTCCTAAAAAATAGGTGGTAATGTTCCTTACTATTCCATCACTACCGTCCCTTTTTTTTCCTATTACTTCCTTTTTTCCTATACCGTCCCCTTTTTTTATTTTACCGTCCTTTCTTTAACACCCCTTTAAGACAATGTTATACAAAAATTCTGTGTTAAAAGTACTACATTGTTAGTATTTCTTATTTGAATGTCCTGTGGGTACTATGCAAATTCATTATAAGTAAAAATTTAGAAGAAAATAAAAAGTTATAGTGGTAAAATGGTAAGGAAAATTAAACTCGCAAGTTTAACTTAAACCTCAGTTAAATAAAGAAATTTTCGCTGCTGACCATTTTTTCTTTATTTTGAATCATTTAGGCATTCGTCTATCAAATTAAAATGTTATTTTAGCAAGTTTAATTTCACCAGATTTTTATTCCCGAAATTGAAAAGATTGTGAGAATGCCGCATATATATATATTTAATTGTCTTATTCACAGATTTTATTTTATGCGCTTTTATTTTTCAGGGTTTCGTTCATCTGACGAAACCCTATACGTCTCACTCCTCTGTCTGTCCATCTGTCACAGAGCCCGTTCTCAGAAACCATATATGTTGGAGACTTGAAATTTTGGGTATTTATAGCTCAACACCTCACACCTCTCATCAAACGACAAATCATAAAATTTTCAAAAAGTCTTATCTTATACCGGTCTCTAACTTGTGTATTTTAAGCAATTTTTGTAACCTCCACCATTTTCACCCCGGGGGGGGGGGGGGGGGCACTTTTCTAACTTTTGCCGACACCCTTTGACCACTCTTTCATATTATGCAACATAGCTTTCCATATTTTAGTTCCACTTTTTACCGCCAGGGGGCGTCTAGCTATATCGGGTGCTATGTGCCCGATACCCTCGACTAATATATCTACGGATAGGTTGTAAAACAGAGTTTCGTTCCTATAGAGGTTTGTTTAGAACTCAGTGCGGCCCCTGGTTGAGAAATGTGGAACTAACAGATTTTGCAAACGGATAAATTGTTTTGACAGGAATATTAAACGAAACCCTTCGTGTGATCTGTGATCACACTTAGCCACTGTTTATTATTCCTTATCAGTAAGTTAAATAAACGCCAATTCGCGAGAGATGACATAAATAAACTTGCTGTTGAGAGGATGTGTCACAAACAATTAAACACGGAGGTGGGTGTTTGAGTGAGATTAAAATAGCATTTTCAGCTGGAACTGAACTAGCCTCATTGATTGAAGTTTTCGTATATTGCCATTTTAATCTGACTCTGTTGAACTGTTTGTGACATATGCTCTCAACCGCAAGTTGAATTTATGTCATCTCTCGTAAATCCGCGTTTCTTTATATTACTGATGAGGAACTTTAAGTTCAAAAAGTTTAATGTTATGTTTAAATCCTTTATGTGTTTTTGATCTGTTTAATTAAATTGTCTGTAATCATATTTGTTTTTAATTGTTATTTCGTCAAGTAGGAAATTTGTAGTTAATAAAGTTAAATTTCCTTCAACGTAAGTTCCATGAATAATTAGATTCATGAAACGAATTGTGTTTCATGTTGCTTAAATGATGCAAGTGGATTTTTAATAACAGGGTCAGTAAAGCCTTTAACAGATTTATTAACTTAATAGCTCAACAGAATTAAAAATTCAATGCGATACCACACTAAATACATTTTACAATTTTTAAAATCTGACATTCTGCACTTCAATAAATTCTGCCACAGTGTTCAGTTTTCTCCAGCTTCCCGACAATCGTCCTCTCGTTGCCATTTGTGGCCTGCTTAAAGTTCGGCGACAGAGGAAAAGATTCAGGGAGTTCAAATTAGGCGACGGAGTTTTTGTCCACTTTAGTTCACGAATCTTACAAATAATATTGGCAAATTTAACAACTTATTATTTGACATTGGCTTAATATTTGACCTCTCTGTTTCTTTTTTTTTTTAAGTTACACATCTCTTCTGTTTAAAAAAAATCATTGTAAGCAATAAAACATATTAAAAACTTTTAAAAATTAATTTTGTTGAAAATGGAACGGTCGGAAATTCGCACTGTTATGAAGTATGAGTTCTTACGTGGAGCTACGGCATCGTAGACCGCGCAAAATATTAATAATGTAGTTGGCTCTAGTGTTTCTACGCAACAGAAAATATGAAATGGGTTTAAGGTGATTACTCAGTAACTATTTCAATAAATATGTATACATCTGACTCTCATCTTGAATTGGGTAAATATTAAGTTTTTATTTCTTTCATCAAACAATTCACTACTCCTTTTTCGTTCTTCTGCACATTCGAACTACAAACCCACCCATTTCAATTCCACCTGTACACTGGAGGGTTGCCGTTACGGACTGGCGTGTTTATCGCCCTTTGGGCGATAGCATTTGATAGATCACCACAGGTTCTTCAAATTTCGTGCAGGTAACTTAGAGCTTACAAATGAGCCGCGCGGTCACCCCGGACGAAGGGTCAATAATGACGAACTGTTGAGTATGGCCCATCTCAGAATGCCCATGAATTATTGTTGCGGTTTCGATGAAATAATTCCTTAAGTTCGAATAAAATAATTCCTTATATTTATAAATTATCCTCTAACTTTGCCTTTTTTTCTATAAATTTCCTCCTTGACGGCCTGATAATTATAAACTGACTCAATATCCTCCATGACTTTAAATAATGTATAAGAATTGAATATTTTCAACTGAGCGAAAAAATCTCTCGGCTGGGAATCGAACCCAAGTCCTTGGCTTATTTTTTTCCACTCATTTGGAAATATTCAATTCGTATTATAACTTTACAAATCAGTTTGATTGTGTTAAATTAATAATTTATCTACCTACCCATCGTTTATATCAAGTTCCTTTACCTGGGGGTTTATTCTGTTGTTCTGTCTACATGACAAACCAGATATTATTACCAATAAGGTTATCTGAGCGAAATAGGCTCACCGGCTGTCCGCCCAGTTAGCTTAAACGGTAGAGCATTGCCCCTGTAACCCAAGGGTCTGGGTTCGATTTCAGAACTGGGCATTTTTTTGCTCAGTTGGAAATATTCAATTCGTACGTTAACTTTACCAATCAGTTTGATTGTGTTAAAATAGTAGTTTAAATAATGTAATTAATATTTAAACTGTTTATTCATATAAGCATATTTGTTCTAATTTTATTACACATATTATTTTTTATTTATATTTAATTTTGTACATTTTAGTGTTTAAAATATTTCATCGCTGCAGTTTCACAGCCAGCTGGCTAATTTTAACGCGCGTGCTTTAGCGCATTATTAACTTCATTAGTATTGTTTTAACTCGTATACTGTTGTAACCGTAAATATTATTAGGCGATTTATCACCTGCGCCCGGTTAACGAAAGAAAGCCTTAAAATTAATTTGTTATTCTATAATAAAGTTCTGAAAATATAAAAATTCTGTATTGCAACCTGTGCACATAATTTTTATATTTCTATCCTGTCAGGAAGTGGATAAAAAATCAATCCCGAATTCCCTCGTTACATGCTTGAACCTAGTAAATTTAAACAAGTCGTAAATTGTACATTCGTATTATAAATAGTTTTATAAATATTCATATCTTGGTGCAATAGCTGTTGCACTTTTATCCAAAAATGCATGAATACAAAATTTATCACGATTCTATCTATTAAATTCAGTCATACGAAAATAATAGGATTCACTCTTAAATAAGACGTCATCACCTTGGAAACCTAGAACCATGATTGATCATGGGATATCATTGAATGAATGACGTATGATGGGATTTAATAGAATCAAGAAAACTTTTATTAATTTTTAAAATTTTGATTCGATTTTTATAACATTTGAAATGACTTGACAAAATTCTACAACGATTCTATAGACAGTAAAAGCTCCCTAAGGCGACCACTTTCCGTTCCAATAAAAATGGGTCGTTCCGAGAAATGGTCTCTTAATGGAGGTCATGTTTAAATCTAAATTTTAATTGTTGAAAAAAGTAAACTATTAAGTTACTAAAATTTATTTTTCACATTAGAAAAAAATATGAAAATTTAAGTATCATAACAAAAGTTAGTTACATAAGTTAATTAGAGCAGAGTTTAAAACATGAATACATTGACATATGCTTTAATTTTACCGTTTTATCTTCTATAACTTTTATTTCCCTTCCGAAGTTCAGTAAATAAATGCAATTTTTTTTGGACGGGAACATAATATGATGATTTCAAAGATTTATTTAATCCTTTGAGGGTTTTCTGACAAAATAGGGCAGGGGAGTTTATTGACCGTCATCCTTGCTTTGTCAACAGAGTTAAATTCATTGCCTAAAAAAGGCACAAAGAGGTTTAAACACTTAAAAGTTGCCGGAATAAATAAAAATTCTAAACTTAGTTTAGAAGTTTGATGAATAATGTGTTCTCTGCAGTTATTATTCTTATAAAACCTTCTTCAAGCAACCAGGAAAAAAAGGAATTTGTTTCATTTTCTTCGAAGAAATGGATCGCTGATGGAGGGAGTTCAACTGGGGTAGTCTCTGGATAGAGGTAAAATGAGTATTCAGCCAATGGGAATAAATTTCTTTCCATGAAAAAAGGGTCATTCAGGAAGATGTTCGCTTAATGGAGGTGGTCGCACAGGGAGGTTTCACTGTATTTAATTTCAAACAATTCCGTTGGGTAGTTTTTGCACTACTCTATAGACAGACCGACAGAAAAATAGACGAACGGATCATCTGCTATAGATGTTAAGTATTTATATAATTACGAACGAACCTAATAAAAACGTGTAAAAATGCTAATTTTAATTTTGAACTAAAATCTAATTAGATACAAATGGCAAAACTTTTTGGCACCAAATAATTTAAATGAAAAATTGAAAGCAATTAACAAAATTATTCCCAGCAGTATGAAATCGTACGTAAAAAATAAAATCTTGCAGCTAAAAACTATTTAATTTTTATTGCCATCAATTTTCTTAATCAGCAGTTAAAAAGTTCTAAAAACATGTTTTTAAAATTTCGATACAGAAAATAAGCGATAACTATTAATTTTTAAGGGAAAAATTATCTATATTTCTGTACACGTGGAAAAGGTCAATGTAATTTTTTAACATTTTATGGAAAACCTGATTTTTTTAACCATTTGGAAAAATGGTTATTGTCCAAGGTCAGGGTAGGAAATCCAAAATATATCTGAAGTGTTTTATTAGTTGAATCCTGCATTTTATTCGTTTTCTGATGGGTCTATACAGTAATCTGTATTTTCCCTTTACTTTCAACAGAGATGGATACTTCTGTTGCCACTATGACAAAAAAGTAATAAAAACTACAAAAAAAAATTAATATATCAGAAACAAATTGAGATACAGAGCTTTCAAACAAATTGCAATTAAAAATGCACTTTTTTCTCTATACGACGATATAAAAAGTAATATTGTGGGATGTTTAGAAGTTTAAAAATGAAATTTCATTTAAAATGGGTCCAGGAATATTAATGTTTTATCCATGGCGTACGTAATGTATGACCAGCTCTGTAGAAGTTTAAAAATTTACAGTACCGAAAATTGTAAAACTGAAATCTCTTTTAAAATTTGTTCATGGTGGGTCCAGGAATGTTAATGTTTAATCCATGGCGTACGTAATGTATGATCAACTCCGTGCGATTTTTTATGTCTTAAATTTTAGACTTTGAAAAAATCATTTTCCAAATGGTCGTTGTAATTTGTTAAATTGCTTTTTTGTTGTTGTTTTATTTGTTTAGACATTTTTCTGAAAAAAAAAATCATTTTGGAATACAGTAAACGTGGGCCATTAGGATATGGGGGAGAAAATAATGGTTATTATTAACACAACTGTGTCATTATTAACGCATTGATAATGTTTAACCCAATTTGGCCTGAATTTTTGTTTTCTCAAATTTGTTGGTAAAACCGCTTTCAAATGTTGCAAAATGAATTGGAAAAATACTAAAAAAAAAAAAAAAATATTACGCTAATTTTTTTTTTTTTTTTTTTTTGTATTTGTTTGATAAAATGTAAACGTAATAAATATGGGAATATGCATAATATTTGTAATAGTATAATATGATTATTTATATGTTTTGTCTAAATTTACATAAAATAAGCTTTTAAATTGTATATTATATATACTATAATCAGTATTTTTATGAACTACTAAAAAACTATATTTATTTCTTTACAGAGTCTAATAACATTATAAATATTAGTAATAATAAACTAAGAATAATAGTATTTGAGGTTTAAAATCAATTTGTTACATAATCTTCTTGAAAAGAACTTTACATAAATAACTGTCCCTAACTGGCTAATAAATATATGTACCCGTTTGTGCCTAGCGTCCTATATTTTGTACGTTACAAAAATGCATAAAAAATAGGCTTGAACATATAATTTCACAATTTAAAAAAATACGCATTTCAAATAAGTCTACAAGCTAAGGCTATGACTTATTTATTTGGATTCTTAGTAGAAAAAATACAAATAAACTTACTTTTTACATTTCGCCATCTTAAAAAATGAAAAACTTATAAATTACAAAAAAAAAAAAAAAAAAAAAAAAGCCTTATGCAAATAAATATCCATCTTATGCTGCCAACTTTCAGTAACAAATAAAGACATTTATATAAATTTAAATTTAAAAGCAACGTTAAAAGCGCCAAGAAAATGCAAACTTTTCGCAGACTAGTTTCGGTAGCGTTTAGCGTAACGTCCTGAGGGCTTGAGTACGGTACCAAAACTAGTCTGAAAGAAGTTTGCATTTTCTGGCGTTTTTAACGTTGCTTTTAAATTTATATTTATATCATTCTGCGCCAAGTAGCATCTTAATAATTAATAATTAAAGACATTTATAGATAATTATTTCATATAATTTTCATGTTACAAAGAAGAAGAAAATTATGCAAATTCATTAAAATTCGAAGCGCTCCAAAAATGAAACGTCAGTCATAAATGGGTTAAACCAATGGTTCCCAACGTGGGGCGTGCGCCCCACCGGGGTGAAATTTGACATTTTAGGTGGGCAATTCCAGATTTGTCACTCACCCGTTCTCTATCTGATTATTTTGGAAAAATTATGTTGTAGACTTAAAAAAAAAAAAAAAAAAAAATACATGCAAATAAAAAAAAAATAAAATAAAAAATAAGTATAATTTTTCTTTTAAATTAATAAAAGTTTCAAAATGGAACAAAACCAGAATAATTTTATGCAAAACCATTAATGAAATTTTGATAACTTCCATCCCCTTCCCCACCCCTTTTTTCTTTTAATTATTAAACATTTTTATAGTTTTTCCAATTGTAAACCTTGTTTTTAAATTTTTCGCAATACTTTCAATTATTTATCAAATTAGTCTTATTCTTTTTCGCTCTGCTATGCGTCACATGAAGGAACTTTTACACGCGAAACTAGTTAAGGATATTTCTAAATCTAATCTGACTGCGTTGAACATATTTAACCTAAAAAATATTTGAACTATCTAAACCAGGTACTATAAAATTTATAGATCTTAGCATTAGAAAAGCAAATAGATAAATAGTAAATATCTATGACTCTAGTGTAGGCCTCTTACATGTTAAATAAATATACAACACAACATATACATTATAAATTTTAAAATCATATAATTCACTTTTTAGTGAATAAATATTACACAGTGTGGAGGAGAGGGGAAGGGACATCGTGATTTTACAGATGCTTCGGTGGGGCATGGCCAATAAAAAGATGGGAAACACTGGGTTAAAGCGATTCCACGTCCTTTGGAATTAACACACGGGCGGGTTTTTTCTTTTTTTTAACACCCTCCAACGAAGATAAGTGTTTTTAATTCGGTTTGTCTGTCTGTCCACTCGCGTAAATGGAATCCGATTGCTATGAATTTCATACATGTTTTCGGGGTATCTCTATGGCCTATTCGGTATTGAAAATGAAGTGAATGGCATTTACGGTCCATTTACAGAAAGAGACACTCAAAAATTACAGTTACATTACGGTTTATGGGGAAAAGTCGTTTGCACTGCATTTTAATGAAATTACCCTATTTTAAACGTACTGAAATTTATATATATCACTAAGGTGTACTACAAGGCGCCTACTGTAGAATAGAATAGTGTGTGCATAGAATTTATCGTTCATTTGCAGCAGTGTTTCTTAACCTTTTTTACTTCACAGCGTACTTAAACCTTGAATTAAATTTGTGCGGCTCACTAAAATTATGACTGCATTAAAAAGGGAAGGATTATCTATCATTTCATAATAAATGATTACATATAACTTTTAATTTATTTACTATCACAAACAAAATAGGCCATCCGAGTCGAATAAAGGCAAAGAAAATTATTTTAAATAAAACTAGGGGGTCACCGCCCCCCTGCTCGCTACGCTCACCAACCCACCGCGTAATCGCTTAGCTATTGTATTCGGTATAGCGAAGCAATTCCTATTTTCTAGTCAACCCCAGATTATTGTTTGTGCTTAAAAATAATGTAAATAGTTCAATTAAGCTCTATTCATAAGCTAATATTAGTTTTTGTTGCATTGAAATATATCAATTTGTTGATTTCCTGCATGCAAGTAAACCCTATTGTATTTCAATGGGAGTCTATGGAAATTTGACGAAATACTGGAAATAGCGCTAAGTTGGCGTCACTTTTGGTGACAGAGAGACGGGTCTCCCCTTGGTAACCTCCCTTATAGCGTCATAAAGCTCTGACCAATCAGTTGCATTTCACGGTATCTACGCAGATTTTCATTGTTCCATTTCCAAAGCATTACTTTTTGCAAGGCATACTTAGATACTACTACCGGCAGACCGATTTGCGTTTAATGTATGAAGTTGCTCGCCAGAGGACTCTGATACGCTGCCCAAAACAGAAATTTGGCTCTGACCGTAACTTCAACGACGAGAACCAATCAAACCGCTCTGGGCAGGGTTCAGAGAATTCCAATGTGTTTACATTTTTTTTCCGTATAGATATGATTCAAAAGAGTTTAATAAAAATATTAACTCTAATCATAAAAAAAAATAAATAAATAAAACATTATCATTTTAACAATTATCGGAATAATAAATGGTGCGACCGGAGGATACTTCCAAGGTTGCTACTTAATACCAAGTTAATACTAAATACCAAGGTTGCCACTTTGGCGCATTTATCGCCAGGTTGGGGAGAAGTAGAGTATTCTACGATTCACCCCAATAAATAAAAACTTGCATAGTCTAAAAACATCAATGTAACAAATTTATTTGCTATCTTCACTGCTGAAACAATAAAACTAATGGAATTTCTTTTAAATATATTAAAGTACTCATAAATTTCCTTGTAATAATTAATAAATATAATTTATTTAGTAACAAATACACTTACTTGATTTAATCAAAATTGCCTGGATAACATAAAATATTGCAACGATATTTAAATCTGCGATCACCATTTCTTTCTATGATTAAAAATAAGAATATTTAATGTTTAAGGAAGATCGTCTTTTTTTTTTTTTTTTTTTTTTTTTTTTTTTTACTATTATTCTTATTATTTAGTTCGAACGATATCAAACACAAACATTTTACGGGTAGCAATAAATTCGTCAAAAATAACTGCTTCAAGCCAGTTATGAGAACTGTAGTTTGATAAAAACCAAATTTTAATTTTAAAACGTGTATATGAAACACAAGCTATTTTTATGTAAATACGGGACATTCAAAAAAGAATAACAGAATGAACCAAACGATCAAGTAAACAATAAGTAATTTAGCTAATCTTAAAAGTATGTGAACACTAAAATACTACAAGCTGTGTAAAATATCCCTTTAAATCGAAGGAAATTGAAGAATATAAGTATTTAATTTATTATTCTGAAAATATGATCAATGATTCTGAAACTTCGACTATGTGAAACAAGCCGCTATCTGGGCAGGGTATAAATGTAAACAAAAAAAAGCACGTTGTGATGTTTTGGTTCAGGGTTTGAAGCTGAATCCGACTTCACGTTTTCAACGGTTTTCGGCGAAATGCGTGGGCCGTATATATCATAGTAGGCTATGCTTAAGGTACTTTTCGGTTATACGGAGAGCATTGTCGCCAAGCGCAATAGTTGGCGCAAAATGAAAATCACGTGAATTGAAACATTTGAAAAATAAAAGAAAAACATTGTCGATAGTAAAGTGAACATTTAAAAAATATAACATTTGAAAATTACAGAATTTTACGAACTATTTTATTAAATCACAAATATATAATTAAAATAAGTGAACAAATAACTGTTATACAATAAAGTAATAATATAAAAAAATCATATTAAACTGCTGCCATAAAATTACAAATCTCTTTTTCACAGATGTCATATTCGCCCCATATTGGCGCGTTTTTTTTCGGTTGCCAATTTGGCGAAAACATCAACAGCATAAACAACATAAGTACAGATGCCATATACGCCCCATATTGGCGCGAATTTTTTTCTGACGCATATGTCATATACCCAATGGGTATGTAACTGGCGCCAAAGTGTCGTTATTTTGCTTCATTGTGCGATCGAAAATAGGAGTAAGGAAACATCCCCGTGTTTCACGGCATAAACCATCTAACACCCATTGAGGAGGAAGAACACGCCCTACGTTGCTTTTTCTTCTGGTAAAAAGAGACTTTCATCTACTTCTATAATTTTATTAGGTCCACCGATTTTTCTATTTGGTCGTGAACATAAAGCATTTGCACAAACTTCTCTAAAATAACTATTCCAGTCCACTGTTGTGTTGTGGTTCATATCAAGTTGCAGCTCACAAAGCTCAATCGATGTCAACTCTTGGCACCATAAATATATAAACCTCAAAGCATTAAGAAAAGACAACCGCGATCCTTCAAACCATGTTTTTTGTCGTATTCCTACGCTTCCTTCGCATGATCGTAAGCTACATCTCCATTTCGGATTTCCAGAACTCATCCATAATTTCATTTCATGGTTGTTTGAACACAACCTTTTATTATGCAGAATTCCAAATTCCTGAAACAGTTTTATCGCAACTTTCTCATCATCTGGTAATTGACAAATGGTAAAATCCATCTCAGCGTCAGCAGTAAAAGTAAATTTTAATTTTATAAAAAAAAGCATTTTTATTTCGAATAATAGCAAATTAAAAAGCTTTCCAAGGTTAAGGTTAAATAATAATCATTCACGTAATTCACGTTTCATAAATAACAAATCACAGTGTTTCGCATGGTTTACAAGAAAAATCCTTTTCACGATGAGGGCTGAAATAACTGGCGCATTAGCATACATTTTGGCATGCTGTCCGTATAACGGAAAAGTACCCTTAATTTTGGCGAAATACTGGAAATAGTGCCAAGTTGGCGTCACTTTTGGCGACAGAGAGACGGGTCCCCCATTGGTAACCTCCCTTATAGCGTCATAAAGCTCTGACCAATCAGATGCATTTCACGGTATGTACGCAGCCTTTTTATTGGTCCATTTCCAAATCAAAACTTTTTTTTATATATAGAAGGATTCGTATTACCTTTTTTTATGTATTTCTCTTAAATATGGATTAATATCTACCTCTTTTATATAGTTCTCTTTAATATGGATTAATATTTATAAGCAGATGAAAACCCGTTCTAAGCATCTTTTTAACACTAGTTTCGACATCATTCAGAATACCGTCATCAGGGCAAAGAATCATGGAATTTTCCCATATATATGGAGGAGAAGTGGATTCCAGGTATAGGTTTATTGATGAACAGCAGTGAAGGAAATTACAGGCAACCGCCTATAGGAAATCGTATAGGGAAAGGAACTGGTAATGTGGAAAAAATCTTAATTTGTCAGTAATTTGTCAGATTAGCACTTAAAGAAGAGTTATCTGAGTTTGATTTTTTTTTAAATTAGAAGACTTTTTGTATAAGATAAAATCTTCGGATAGGCATACTCTTATAACTTTTTTCAACGATCTTTTCTGATGCATTTTAAATTGAAATCTTTTTGCTTCAGGAGACGTGATTTTTTTTTTTTTTTTTGCTGAAATATTTTATTGAAGAGACGTAAGACCATTTTTAGGGTTTCCTCGTATATTCTTATAACGAGTAACAGCAGATAAATCCTCCAAAATAAAGCCAATTTATGTCACTAAATCTTCTTTCTAAGTAAATCGCATAATATGAAATGTCTGACATTACAGATACGAATTCTTTAAAATTTTATGCAACTTGCTTAAAATTTTCGCGGCACAACTGAGATTTCTTCGCGGCGCACTATTCTGCCGCAACATAGGGGTTGAGAACCACTCATTTACAGGGACATACAAAAAAGAAATGGCTACAGAAGATATTGAACTTTTGAAGCCTTTGAACAATCGTTTCCAGTTGTTGTGCACGTTTTTAAATTGAACTATTTTTTATTTTAAATATTACTTTGTGTGGATAAATTCTATAGATATCAAATACAGGCCTGCGCAGAAGTTCTGAAGTCCATCGCCGTTTATTCACGGAAAATTCTGAATATAAATTTGCAACTGTGCTATTCGTTTCACTGAATTAACTCTTAGAATAATACTACAGTCGTCCCCGTTTAAACAAATATTGACGGTTCTAGAAAAAATATTCGATTAAGCGGGTAATTTGATTAAACGGGGAATCATAAATGAAATATTTAATGCGTAATAAAAAGGCAAAATAACCATCTACGGTATATTTAATTAAGAAAATAATAAATCATTAAGAGAATAACGTAAACTAAAATAAATACAAATACTAATATAAAGTAAATACGTATTAACTTTTTGTCAGTACATACATTTATATGGTTTACGTCACACTTAATGCAGCTCGTTTGAATTTGGTCAAAACTTTAAAAAAAATCGTTTAAAGTGGTTTGTTTAAGTGGAATTTTAAAGGAGTAAATATCGAATTATTTTTCGAAAGAGTGCAAAATATCACAACTACACTCTCGAGTCTCGAAGTGACGGCACATTACCATAAGCCTGGTTAACAGCAAGAAGTGATGGTGGGAAGCTCAAGGTGGGGAAATCATTTGACCTGTCCATTATACACCTGCCGGCCGAAATCATTGCAGGAAGAACTGAAAATTTGTTTTCAGCGTAAAGGAGCCGATAAAGACAAAAGGTGGAAGGAAATTCCAGCTGAAACGTGCTTTCTCGCCTATTTACAAACGTCGATCGAACAGTTCTTATTCGATTAAGCGGGAACGTTCGTAAAAGGTATTTGGTTTAAGCGGAGAAAAATAACATGGAACCAATAGGAATAAATTCGGTTCCGGAGGATTCTATTCGAATAAGCGAAGTATTCGATTATCCGTGACCCGATTAAATGGGGAGGACTGTATGTAGTATACACACAAATCCATACATCATACACAGGGCTGTACAAACAGGAAATTTTCCGATGTTTTTCCGATTGTTGATTGTTATAGCTGAAATTAGGTTTCCAAATGATTATACGTTTTCCAAATTTTTGATTTAGACAGCATCTTTCACCTTAATAAACTGTGAAATTTTGCTACAGTGACTTAAATGTGTTGGACTGTGTTACATAATCTATTCTGGACGCATGATTTTTCGTTCTTGTTTACATGTAACACTATTTCTTATAAATATGCTCAATTTGCATCTTTACTCAAAGTGGGTAATACAAGCCAACTTTTCCGTGCTACAAATTATAGATAAAAACCATTTTTTTTTTTTTTTATTGAAAACTCTAACAGCTTTTTTTACATTTAATATATCTTTTTAAATTGACAACTAGCAGCACCATAACGCATTTTTATGTAAAAAATATCAATAATGCATTCAGAAAAAGTTTCGAATTTTTTTTCAAGTACACTTTTGTATTATCCGCATGCCAGGGGTTAATTACCGAAGATTTTGCTACCTACAGCAGCTTTTTTTTATTCTGATTATTTCATTTGATTAAGCTCGTAATTCATTTGCATGTCTGTTAAATCAAATTTTTATTTAGATTAAGTTTTAATTTTGTCATGGAATATTACCTGAAAGCCAATGCTGAACTATTTATATTGTTTTAATTGGGAAACGGTGTTCATCTTTCGTTATTGTCTGAACAAGATAGAGATGTTAGATTTTTTTTTTTAAATCATACTTGAAAATTAGTTTTAAAACAAAAAAAATCAGTCAATTGTGATACAGTTTTAAAAATTTGCATTTCAAAGAACTATTTCCGCTTTTTGAAGGTAAACATTATAAATGTCATATGCAAGGTCGTTGTGCCTAAAGGAGAGGTGAATTCCCATAGTTTTGTCGTATTTAGCGTATATTTGGCCTTTTATTAAATAAATACCTATTTTATTAAACAGAAAATGATTGAATATAATCCCTTTAGCTCAAAACTAAATTCAAGTTATTCATAAATTAACTTATTAATATATTATGTACTAGTTGAATATTAAGTGTTTCAACTTTCAGTTTTCCCCATGTAAACGTTTTATGAGTATTCCAAAAATTGATAGCAATTCAATGAATATTTTAAGATGAACTTACATGCATAAAATGCATTGTCACATTTAGGACTTTGAACGCCTCATTTAGGTTTTAACGACTGTAAATGCGATAAAAACGGCCTAAATGTGATAGTCGTATATTGATTGCTTATACTACAGAAAATGATTCCATTTCCACACATACAAACATAACAGACTTATAAGTTAAAATAAAGCATGTAATAATAATGTAAACTGAGACCGACGCTTGTAGATTTCAGGAAATAATTTCTCATTTTTAGCAGCTTCTTTCTAATCTCCATTCACTTTAAATTAATTAACGATAAAAAAAAGAAATAAAAACAATAATAATAAATAAAATCGATTTTGATTTAGAAACATTGTGAAAAGTTTGTAAAAACAAAAGATATGAAAAATAGTGAGGAAGAATGATTCATACATTTGATATAATCTCGGTATTAGAAATATAAAAATATCTTCCAAAGAAAAAATATTGAAATTAAAGAAATAATTCTCTATGTGTTTATCACATTGTCTTTATCATCACTATTATGAATATTTTCATTTAAAAACAATTCGCCGAAAGAAGATGAATTTAAAAATCCATTTGAGTTTAAAACAATTATAATTGTTAAGAAGTTATCAAGGAGGAATGACGCTAATTAATTTTTAACTTCAGATATATTCTCTTTGGGATTAAAAATGCCTTCAGTTTCTTTTATATGCTTTAAAAATTATTTTTCACTTTTTAAAACTTTTATTTGAAACTAGAGCACAGAAATGAAATTTAAAAGGTTTTGATGATGCTTTTTTAACACATTCAAACATAGTTTAAAAGTATAATATAACTAAAAAACAACATTTAAAGCATCAAAATACTTTATTTCTTCTTGCAAACTAGTTTCGGTAGCCATAACGTATCATCATCAATGCAAAATATGATTGCTCAGAAAAGAAAATTGCAGAAATGCGTGTAGGAGAAGCGGATTCAATGACAAAGTTTATTAGCCAATAAAATTACAGGAAATTTTAGAAAACAGCCAATGTAAGTGTTCAAATAAAGTATTTTGGTGCTTTAAAAGTTTTTTTTTTAATTTATATTGTACTGCGCCAAATAATTTCTTATTGTAATAGTTCAAAAGTGTTTATGAATTCGGTTTTTCTCTGTCTGTCTGTCTTCGCTCTAACGCACGTACATGTATTCCATAGCCATAGAATTAATACATGTTATTGGGGTTTCCTATCACATATTTAGTATTGAAAATGAAGCATATAACCTTTGCAGTTCATTTACAAGGAAATTCAAAAATATTCCATTACATTATGGTATATGAGGAAAAATCGTTTGTTATGTATTCTAATAATATTACATTATTTCAAACGTGTAAAATTGATAGTTATCACTGAACAGCACAGAATTGCGTTTATTTCAGAATAGCATGTGCATAGCACTTATCGTTTATTTACAGGGACACAAAAAATTCGGTTAGTTAACAGACAAACACTTTTCAACTATGTTAGAAAGTGTTAAAAGTAACGGAAAAGCGTCCTTTTACAACAAAATTATGCTATCATTTTCATTTTTTAAAAACTGTTAAACTTTCAATTTAAACAGTCTTTTAAAAATCTTTTAAGAAAGAATTGAATTGTAATATGTGCTATATTTTCGGTTACAATGTTATTTAAATGGTAGTGAATATCGCTATAGTGTCTATCCCTTTACAACTATTATCTTGTAATTTATTAAAATTAATACATCTTTTTTTTTCTTTCTCGAACCAATTGTCGAATCAAACCGAAAAAAAAGTTGATAATAATTTAATTCGGGCGAACATGAAAAAAAATCTGTTCAGTTACGCAGCCCAGTTCGGAGTTTTCTTTATACATACAGACTGTATTATAATTCTCTTGTATTGTCTTTAAAGTTAAATGAATAACATTCATTAATATTTTTCTTGTAATTGCATTATTTATTCATCATTTACAGATCACAAATTTCATTTCAATTACCATTTACATCCATAACAAAATAATAATTAAAAAGCAGAAGCAGATCCTAAACACATTTTACTTATTTAAAAAAAGTACTATATAAATCAGTTTTTAAAAATACATTGATTTTTTTATAAATTTAAAAAGTGACAAAACCTTCTGAGATTTTCAACTAGAATTCACGATGAAATGTTCTTTTAAACTGCTTATTCAAGACTAAAATAGAATTAATATGAAAAAGAAATTAACCATTATTATCATGGAAAGAAGAACTATCATTTTCATTTGCTGGTAATGCATCGTAATTTATAATAAAAAAAAATAGTCAATTCACAAATATTTCTTGAAATATCTTTTCTTTTTAAAGCAAAATTTTGTTTAAAAAAAGCACACTCTTGGTTCAGTATTTAAAAAAACTATTAATCATTAACACTTTCGAATATAGATGAAATGTGTTTATGACTTCAGTTTGTCTCGCTGGATCTCCGTATTTTAACTGAGGAAAATGTACTTGTAATGTCATACAATTGATATATCTTACTGAAGTTTACTATAGTGTGATCGCAATAGAAAAAGAATTGTATAACATTTCTAGTTCGTTTACAAAAGACACACTAAAGAATTCCGCTACATTATGGTCTAAGGGAAAAACTGTTTTATTAATGTTACGACAATTCAAACATCATGAAATTTTATCACTGAACAATATGGCAACATGGTTTCCATAGAATACTGAGTAAATAACATTTGAATTTCGTTCACAGGGACTCGCGAAATATTTTCTTCTCAATAGGATTTATGGAGGGAAAATCTTTTGCAGTGTGGTCCAATGATGTTACACCATTTCAAACATGATGAAATTTATTTACTTTACTGAGATGCACTATACAGTGCTTTCCGTGGATTATTGTTTGCCTAGAATTTATAGTTATTTGCAGAGACATCCAAAAGTATTTGGTTTCAGAACTGACTGTGAGCGCTAACTGCTGGATGTGCATTTTTAGCTGCCATACGCATAAAAAAATAACTAATTTTCAGTGCATTACGAAGTGTGTAGATGATATACAGAGCTGTATTGGTCATTCTTGCTGAACATGGAAATGTTTACTTGAGATTTGATGATATCCGAAAAAAAAAACAAAAAAACAAAAAAAAAACAATATGTCATGTTGAAAAATCTCATTAATACGAAGCAAAATTTACTCGGTTCTAACTAAATATTTATAATTGTTTATAGATCAAAAATAAAAGTAATAATTTACTTTATGAATTTAAAATAAAATATAATTGCTTTGATTTCACATCAGAATGTTCAACAAAAAGATGGAGTTAGAGTCGGAGTCAATATGTTTTTAGCAACTCCGATTCTTTTTACTCCAAAATCAGCTTGACCCCGACTTCAAATCCGAGTCCGCAGCCCTGTTACAAACGTAAAATTCCAAAATTGGCAGGTTTGACTGCTAGAGAGATTTTTAATAGAATTGAATTTTCCATTTTTTGATAAATAAATTATTTATTGAGTTATAAGCAATATTGGTCACGTGTCAACAGGTTTTCTCTCCTTCTGTTTGGAAATTTAGTTCAAAACGCACACTTTGAGAATATTTTCTGAAAGATCTTTTACGTTTACCAAAAAATGAAAAACAATTTTCCAAAAATAAACAATAAGTACGGCTAATCAGTGTATACAATATATTTTAAAAATCTATAATTAAAATCACATACTACTCACAATAATAAAATACAAATATATTCCAACAGTTTTGGACAATAAAAATTTGTCCATCATCAAGGAAATATCCAGGAGGTACCAACACATTTTTTTAAATTGTACAATGTAGGTATTGTAACGTGTTGGCTCCTCCTGGATATTTCCCTGATGTTGGACAATGTTTTATTATCCGAAACTGTTGGAATATATTTATATTTTATTATTGTGAGTAGTATGGGATTTTAATTATAGGTTTTTTAAATATATTGTATACACTGATTATCCGTACTTATTGTTTATTTATTGTAACACGGTGTAATGAGTCCGTATTTTAGTAGCAATTTTCAATTGCACAGTTTTTGAATAACTGCACCTGCCCACTTCATGCATTTCAGAACAAAAATAAATTAAAATTTGTTTCATAAAGTAACCCCTTTTGGATTTGAGAACAGCCTTATTCTCGCGAAAGTCATATTCATTGAAAATGGTTCATATTTTATCGGCTTCATTTAAAATTTTATGTCGGCCCAGTTCGTTTGAAAAAGTCTCTTAAATCTGAAAGGCCTGGCTTGTTTGAAAGTTCAGTGCTTTGGGGTATCCCCGTTCACTCATCACCAGAGAAATAAGGTAAGAAGGCGAAAATGCGGCGTAAACGCTATCTTCAACTTCCACACACCACCCCTCTTTACCTTTTAAATGATAACGAGTTTCTATTAGATGCAATACTTTAGAACAAATTAGAGTAAAACTTGCTTAGACGGCTAACTAAGAACGGCGACTAGACGGTTAGTTTAGTTAACTACGAAAAAAATCATGTTACGCAGTTTCATCTTAGCTGGTATAATTGTATGGTATCCCTTTCGTCGTAACCACGGCTTTTGCGTCCATTTATGAATAGATTCTGTTATAGACAGGTTTCATTTTGATAGAATTTAATATATCTAGTTAATATATTTTCAACATCATTTAATACATTTATTAGATTACATCTAAAAATAATACGGGACAAAACACACACGGACACATAAGCACACACAAAAGAAAGAGAAAATCTATTCTGTAACCGATTTTCTTTCTTTCATTCTATTTTTCTTTCGCTTTTTTTTTTAGTAGCGCATACTTTTATCATTTTCTGTACTATTATCATTAAAAATAAAATTAATATCCATCATTAACAATTTTTGTGCACTTCTATTATTTGTTCACACTGTTTTCAGATAAAATCTTTTCATTAAATTTCCATTTACAGCTATTTGATAAAAAAAACAGAACGAGATCATAAACAGATAAAATTTATCTATTAAAAAGCTATTTAGAACAAGTATTTAAAAAATCCACTTTGTTTCTACACTTAAAAATGACAAAACGTTCTGCGGTGTTTAAATTGATCATGAATTGGTTTGTTTAAAGTGCCTTTCCAGACTGAAATATCTTCAATATGAAAAGAGTATTTAAAGATGAGCTATTTTCATCAAAAGAAAACATTTAAGCCTCATTAATGTACCGCTAATAACGAAACACAAGTTTTCAATCGAAATCAAAAATTTGGTTTACACTGGTTTCTGTATTACAGTGTAAAAACAAGTAATATAAAAATTTTGTTTTTAAAGTCAGTTCCTATCTAGGTCATCAAAGAAAAATTTAATGTAATCCCTTAAGCTAATATTAGTTTTTGTTGCATTAAAATATCTCAATTTGTCGATTTTCTATAAGCAAGTAGGTTTATAATGGAAGTCTATGTGAATTTGGCGAAATATTAGAGATATCGCCAAGTTGGCGTCGCATTTGGCGACTCATTTTGGTCGCCAAATTTGGCGATATATCGTCAAGTTGGCGACAAACTTGGCTATATTTGTCGACGGAACAGGATTCCCCCTATGGTAACCCCCCTTATAGATATGAAGATGCATTAAATGCTTCAATAACCAATGGCCGCCATTTTGTCTCCCATGTATAACTAAAATTAATTAATTAAAATTTAATTAATGAATTAATATTTGAAAAAACTGTTTTAACATCCATTGCCATCCAGTACAAGTTTAAAAAAATGTATTTCAACTTGATAAGATGAATAATAAGTATTTTATTAACGATTGAAAATTTGAACAAGATATATATATAAATATAATATATGTATATATATATATATATAGGGAGAGTGTGAACTAATAGTAGGAATTGAACAAGTCGAAAATTGTAGGTTAAACGTAGCAAATGACTAGTTCGTACTCTAACTCATTTTATAAATATTCAGATCTTGATGCAATAGCTATTTCACTGTTATGGAAAAAGGCAGGAATACAAAATGTATTGTGATTCTATGTATTAAATTAAATGTAGTCGTACGGGAGTAATAGGACTGCATCTTAAATAGGACTTCATCACCACGACAACCTTGAATCATAACCTATCATGGGATATGATTGAATTCATGACATAGGATAGGGTTGAATACACTATATGGCCAAAGGTGACTGGTCACTTGCGATTTTATGCGTTTTGTTAAATAACTAGAAAATACATAAGGAATTAACCTGAAACTACATTGTACGTGTCATATTGTGTACGCTGTCTTGGCACTAATCAACAGATATTTGATACAACCCCTCATACATTTTGCTTCTTTTTGGGAACAACGGATTTAGAGATTATTCTATCGACGATAATTTTCAAGCTATGATTTTGAGACTTTCACAAAAGTTGCTCTATATACTTAGCTATTACATTATGCACATTATATTTTGATTTCATTCGCGCATGCGCAGTGAAACATTTTTTAGTAAACCTGCTCGTTTTTTATCCAATTTTTATTATTTTTTAACTCTGATTGCAGGGTATTGTGTACAATGTTGTTCGTCGTATTTTCTGAAAATAACTTTTTGTATATTAAGAACTCTGCAAATTATCAACAAAAAACTTGGCGAAATTTGGGACTGTTTTTATAAAAACCTTAATTTCTCTACGAGTATACATGCTATCCTCATAAAAAAGAACACAGTATATTACAATAAGCCACTTATTAATAATCTCGAGTTTGAACGCTTTTGCTGCGTTAGTTTTTACAGGGTTATTCAAAAGACATTCTTCCTTTTTCAATTTTTTGAAAGTCCTCTATGGGGTTTCGGGAGAGAAAAATCTTCGCGGAAATGTATGACCTATACTATATTGTTTACACATCTGCAGTTTCAGGTTAATTCCTCATGTATTTGTCTAGATATTTAACAAAACGTCTAAAATCGCAAGTGACCGGTCACCTTTGGTTATATAGTGTAGAATGAAGGAAACTTTTATCAACATCTTTTAAAGCTTTGATTTGATTTTCATAAAATTTCAAAAGACTCATAAAAATTCTGTAATGATTCTATATATTAAATTTCAAACTACTCGGTAGGGTCGTTTTAGTCCCGTTATGGGCGGGCCAGACGACGACTCTAGATGCTACGTATCTATATAATTATGAACGCACCTAAAAAGACAAATGTTTCTTAGAAATATGTAATTTAACCACAAACGAAAATATACAACTAGAAAACATGAATTCCGCTTTTTAGAATTTAGTTTTGCCCCCGATGAAAAAAAATATATCTATATATAAATAGTACAAAACTTATTTCAATTTTAAGACTTAAAGCATACACTTTTATTTTATGTAAAATGACGTCATTCGCATCCGCTTAAGAATTCCACATTTACGATCCACTCTTAAACATACAGTAAAGCAGGCATAGGATGTCACTATCGCAAAATAATAAACAAATGCAGCAAAAAGATGCCGTCATTAAAGAAACTCGTCAAAAAAACGGCTATCTAAGGATTCATAGGCCTTCATTTCTTTATAACATTAATATAGATAACATAAAATTAAATATAGTTTATAATAGCTCCATGTTTTAACAGAAATTATTCATTTATATTTTTTCAAAATAGCACACATTTTAATTACATTTACTTTCTGTTGCTATGAGAAAATGGCAACAAAAATATGATTGCTATTTTTCAACGATTTTCCCTTTACTTTCTACAAAAAAGGAGTACTCCGTTGCCAAAATGAAACAAATGGTGCTAAAAACTACAAAAAAATTAATATTTCAAAAATCAATCGAGATACAGTTTTCAAACAAATTGCATTTAAGAGTAATATTTTTCCAATACATTGGTAGAAAAATTGAAAATCTGCGATGCTTAGAAATTTTAAAAAATGCTGTACAGTATTTAATTGTACAATGATACATCTGCTTTGTTTATTAGTGGCGTCTGTAAGGTAACGTTATTTTTTGGACACAAAATAAGCTGGGAGAAAGGAATAGCATACCGTACCGGTGGCTAATAACTTTTCCAAATTACCCATTATTCAGAAAAGCGTTCTTTATCTGGAGAATCTTCGAAACAAATATATTTTTGAAATTTAACGAAGAGTTTTCCGGAAACTATTCATTCTTAAATAAACATTTCTATGTTTAACAGACATGTTTTAATGAAAAAAATCACAACTTAACAACATTAACATTAACTTTAAAATCAATATTCTTACTTTTGCATGTACAACTTCAGTTAAACAACTGAAAATGTTTCATTAAGGATGAATAGCATACTAAAAAGCGATATCCCGGTTCGAGAAAAGTGACAAGAAAGAAATTAATACGCTAGAAAAAATTACTGGGAAAATTTTTCGAAAATCAGTGGTAACAACAACAACAACAACAAAAAATAATAATAAAAGTGCCCAGTTAAGCTGATGGCATTGAGCTCACAGACTATTCACATTAATTGTATATTATTTTCTTATTTCAAAGAATAATGCCCCTCAAAAAATAAATGAAGGGGTATTACCCCCCCCACCCCGTTTCCCCCCTTTATACTTAACCAATGAATCACAAAATCAAATGAAGGAAACGCCATATCGGAATAAACTGGTATATCAAATTTGAAGTAAATCGAATAATTCTGCATGAAAAACCCATTTATCTAAATTAAGGGGGGGGGTTAGTCCCCGTCCCTCTTTTATACTTAACCAATCAACCTCCAAATGTAACCAAGGCAGCTCCTTAACATAATATACCGGTATACTAACTTTGGAGCAAATCGAATAATTCTGCATAAAAAAGCCATTTATCTAAGTTAAGGGGGGATATAGCCTCCCTTTCCTCCCTTTATACTTAGCTAATGAACCTCCAAATCTAATCAGGGAAGCTCCTTAACATAATATACCGGTATACAAATTTGGAACAAATCGAATAATTCTGCATGAAAACCCCATTTATCTAAATTAAGGGAGAAAGTACCACCCTTTCCTCCCTTTATACTTAACTAATGAATCTCCAAATCTAATCAAGGCAGCTCCTTAACATAATAAACCGGCATACCAAATTTGGAGCAAATCGAACAATTCTACATGAAAAACCCATTTATCTACATTAAGGCGGGTAGCCCCCCTTACCCCCCTTTATACTTAAGTAATGAACATCCAAATCTAATCAGGGAAGCTCCTTGACATAATAAACCAATATACCAAATTTGGAGCAAATCGAATATTTCTGCATGAAAAACCAATTTATCTAAATTAAGGGGGGGGGGACCAACCCCCCTTTATCCTTAAACAATGAACCCCCAAAACTAATCAGGGAAGCGCATTAACAAAATGAACCTAGAAAAAAAATTGAAGCAAATCGGATATTTCAATCAATAGTTGTCGCTTTACGTACGTACGTACATACAGAACAGGCGGGCACATAAGCTCTCAGGCTCTGATAGCCTGTGAGCTAAAAACATTTGCTTTTAAACATGCTTCTTTAAATTTCCAAAATACATTGGTTTCTGAGGTTTCTAAAGATAAAGAACACTTTTTGAAATCGTGGGTAATTTAGGAGAGGTTATTGTATATTTTTGTTCTTTAGCTATATTATTTTCTCGTAGATTAAGAACTATTTTTTTTTTTCGCAATTTATTTCAGTTGGTATATAATTTCTGGTCTCAAACTATTAGTTCTGGTATCAAGATATCCCCTTTTTTTACCGTGTTGAATGTGCATATGTAAAAGTATTGCCTTATTTTATTAAATATTTGTCATGATTCCTTTTCACATGTGTTATCGTATTTAATTTAGGACGAAGAATTGAAGAAATGAAACGCTACGTAAAAATAAAGAAAACTTTTCCTTTTAAATTACGCAAACCAAGAGAAGTTGCCTTTGCCAAACATGTAGCAATTTTCTCTTTTACTTTTGCATATATTATAAAGGACAAACGCGTCCGTTCGTAACGGTGACGTCATTTTACCAAACATTTTCTCTTTTAGTTTTGCATATATTATAAAGAACAAACGCATCCGTTCGTAACGGCGACGTCACTTTGCCAAACGTTTTCTCTTTTAGTTTTGCATACATTATAAAGGACAAACGTGTCCGTTCGTAAAGGCGACGTCATTTTGCAAATGGCAACATTTCACGATGAAATTTCATTTTTACAATTTTTGTTACTGCAATTTTTTTAATTTTCTAAATATCACTTATTTTCGATATTTAAACCATCGTATAGGAAAAAAACCTTTCAAATACAATTTGTTTGAAAACTGTATCTCAGTTGAATCATTTATTACGGCTTTTTGAATAATTTTTAAGCATAATTTTCTTTAAATCTATCTCTATTGCCCTTCAGTTCCATTACGAAATAATAATAATAAACATTTTTCACATAAAACTGTAAAAATTGTTCAGCATTTGTCTTCGGCTGATTTTCCATAACGAAATGAAAGCTTCACCAATAAATAAGTAAAAGAATATTTAAAATATGCAAATTTAGCATGTAATTAAACAATTTAATTTTTTACACCGCCAAATATGAAAAAAAAAAATACTTTGAAATACAACTTGTTTGAAAACTCTATCTCAGTTTACCGATTAGCTTTTTTTTTTTTTTTTTTTTTTTTTTTTTTTTTAATAACTTTCATGCGTGAATTATTTTTTTTAAATTTATCTATTACGCGTACCTCTATTACGAAAGGTTAATCCTATTGCCCTTAAAACAATGTAAAGAGTACCACATTTGCTTCCGACAAATATACCATATCAAAATTAAAAGGTCCTCTATAAATAATTAAATAAAATAAGATAAATAAAATACAAATTTAACAGCCATGTAAATGAACTACGCGCTTAAAGCACTGAAATCATCAGAATGAACAATTCTGTCGTAAGTAGCAAAATCTTCTGCTAATAACTCCTGGCATATGTCTAATACCAAAATATCGCTTTTGATAAATTTCAAAGCTTTGTTTTATTTGATAATTAATATTTTTCATATAAAAATATATTTTAGCGTTAGTGGTAAATCTAAAAAGAATATTACACGTATAAGACTATTAAAAATTGTAAGAATTTTTAATATTAATTTAAAAAAAAAATAGTTTTCACCAATATATACTCTTTACCCCGGGAAGTCCGGGTTTGTTCTACTTGGTTTAAATTAAAATTTTAAAACTATATTTATGTTACTTTGAATTTTTGTAGCAAACAAACATTATAAAAAGAGAGTATAAAGTTTATTTCTCAGTACATTTTTTGCTCCATTCGATGAACTAAAAATTAGAATTATTTACCCCCATTACAAAGGTAAATAGGACAGTTGCTCATTTTTAAAAGGGAAAAAGTTAAAAGTCAGATACAGGTTTCCAGACGTTAAAAAGATATAATTCTATATTACGGCTACAAAAATGTTGTGGTTCCCCCAACTGAATATTTGTTCTAGGGCCT
The DNA here is from genome assembly GCA_963932465.1 of Maratus speciosus. Lineage (NCBI taxonomy): Eukaryota > Metazoa > Arthropoda > Arachnida > Araneae > Salticidae > Maratus > Maratus speciosus. Next base: position 664,246,193 of record OZ010786.1, on the reverse strand, counting down.
CCATGTCAGAATAACCGAGCCCTTGAATTATGCGATGTTTAGAATCGAATATATTTGCGGTCAAGAGAAAGTGAAACGCACTTCCAGGCAGTGTTATTTTTGTACTAAATCTTAATGACAGGCACGTTTGTGGCTTCATTTTATATATTATATGATTCCAAAAACAAAAGAAATTAAACGCTGTTTCGTGTATTTTTGATATTTCTGTAATTATCTACATACATTATCCTTAAATTTAAATGGATTGTAATCAATAACATTTTTGTGCACACAATTTGTTCATTGCTTCCAAAATTATTTCAATTAAATTCCCATTTATAACATAGACAACGCAAAACGAAATCATGAACAGATTTAATCTACAAAAAAGCCATTTTAAACGTTTTTAAAGAAACCCATTAACTTTTTATACACTTTTGAATGCTTCTTCATCGATATTTAAATGTATGTTTTATTTAAGCTGCTATTCAAGACTGAAATGCAAAGGAAAAAATATTTAAAGATTAATATCGGTTATCCATTTAAAGATAATTTTCTTATCATTAAAATAAATAAACCAAAACTATATTATTTGATTTACAATGAAAATAATTTAAATGGATTATTACGTATAAAAAATGACTTACTTTTCTACGTAAAACAAATATTTAGTGAAACATATATCAATTTTGGTTGTCTGCCCATTGATCTTTCTATATAATAAATAAATAAATAAATATATATCTATATCTATATCTATATCTATATCTATATCTATATCTATATACATATATAATAGCAGGCTTCGACCGCTACACTGTTCGATTTTTCAAAACGAACCTTGAATCTAAAGAAATATATAAGCTGTACACGGACAGAATCTGTCCTAGAATACATACTAAAGCTAGACAGATGCTGTCCAAGTCCCCGTGTAAATGTTGAAGCAATATGAATTTTTACTCAGCACATCTTTCCGCATTGCTGAAAACGATACAAATGCCATTCCGCTACTGTTGAATGTTCGTCGTTTCCAATGTATGAGACAAAATTAGGGCTATTAAAAGGACCGAATAATTTAATCGATCATTTACAGTAACATTTGTAATGAACGATAGAATGATATGCAACATACTAAAATCATCTCTAAAAAATTAACAATGCATGTGTTATCAAAATCCTTTCAGTAGAACTTTCTAAAAAGGGTAATCTTTCAAAATCGAGTTCACATGATTATAGAACTTTCCTCCATAATTCTATAACTAAGCATTGTAGAACAGTATATGTTTTATACTAAAATCTTTCCTGAAAAATTACCTAGCTAACAATGCAAGACTCATCAAATTTTAGTCAACAGAACTCGAGATATAAGTGGCTGGAACAAAATTTTTATTTTCGTTTTATATATGTAGTAAATAGATGTATGTGAGATTGGCTTCAAATGCTTGCTTTAAGATAGACCAAGACGACAGATATTCGCCATACAATCTATTGTCTCAATTTGCCATCAACTTAATCATTCAAAAGCACAAGCTGACATAACACTGAATTTCTTTCGTAACTTAAACAGTATGTTTTGTAAATGCTTACATAACTTAAACACCAATAGTGGAGTTATTTAATGTGTAGTTTCATTTCAAACTTAAACACTAAATAATCAAATATTATTTAAATAAATTAAATTTATGAAAAAAATGCGAGAGATCTTCCAGCAAATTCCATGAAATTTGTAGAACTCAAAGTAGAAAATTCTCTTGATGCCATACATAAATAAAATTTGCCTTCGGTTGACAGAACGATAAAAAAGAAATATATATATAAAATTAAAGTTCTTCATTCGCTTCCTTTCAGGTCAATCGGTAGTTTCACGACTGTGTTCCTTATAAAAGAGAGATAATAACATCGCATAAAAACATTAAAAAAGAAATAAACTTGAAATAAACTTGATAGTTGAACTCTGGAAATGCATGCCTATAAAAAGCAACATCTCACAAAATAAGTTTTATGGAGGAAAACGTAAAGAGGAAATATATGGATGGCACAAGACAGAGAGTCGTTCTAAATTTACTTGGTGATTTTAAAATTTAATAGGGATTGAAAATAATTGCCAGAATAGGAGATTTTACATCTCCGCTGCTCCGCTATGTTATTTTATTTTATTTTTTTTTTTTTTTTTTGCGATGAGCTTTACAGATATATTTCAGATAAATTGTGTAGAAAGATGCCAAACCTTTATATTTGAGGTTATTATTATTATAAATACATGCGAGGGTCACTCTGAATTTTTCAGCTATAGCTAAAAGATATAAGTTAAGCAGTGGCACTAGATGGAGTTTTATTTGCATATGCTAATTGTAGACGTTGAAAGAATGGACCTTGATTTAGTGCCACTTTAAAATCATAGAAAATCATAGCTGGATAATTCTCTCACGTCAATTTCATTTTCTGAACTTTCGACATTTATTCTACGACAACTAAATTGCAATTGTTGCCACAAATTACCGTTTGCGGACATAAAAGAGTTTGAATTTAAGTATGCGACCAGTGTTTTTCTTGCGCTTATCGTCTGCTCTATCTCAAAAATTTCAGTGCTACCCTCATATGTTGATCCGGTTTTGTTGTTGGTGGTGAACAAATAATTATTTATTTAAGTAAAAATATCAAATAAGGGCTAAAAGCTTAAAACAATAAATCCACGACGTAAATTGGCAATCCTTTTGTTTATTTAAGTTATTTGTTAATTTTGAATGAATCGTATAGTATATGAATAAATCGGTAAAACATATAAATAACTGCTCTTTTTCCTTTTTTTTCTGTACGAAAACCAGAAGGAAAATGTTTTGTAGTTATCCAGACTACTATACCCAGTAGGGAGAAAAATCCAATTAAGGGTCCGGACATTGGACCTCTTTGCCATCTTTCCGTTCATTTCGCAGATTCGAAGTCCACCGTTTTATGTTCTTATTAGATTTGGGCGCAAAGGTGATTCGTTTTACTGGAGACGAGTGAGATGAAAGAATGGAAGAAAATATTGCTGTCGAAATTTTTGTATGTCTCAATAACTGTATTCAGGGTGACATAGTTCCAGGATTGCAAACTTTAAGAGGGGAAAGAGTATCCAACAACGAATTTGAACCGAATTGAAACGAATACATCTATTTATATATCAACCATTTGAAACGAATAC